>CAKAOJ020000217.1:0-600000 GCA_916701645.2 Sebastolobus alascanus
TTAAAATTGACAAATTTTAAATATTTTTTTTCCCCCAAAAATTTCGAAACTAAATGCCTTTTTTATGAAAATTTTCCCTTTAAAGCATTTTTTTCGAATATTTTGTTGAAAACATTTTAAAATTTTAAAAAAGTCATGTATTAATTGAAAAAATTTTGAAAAAAGGCAATTACTGGTTTTTTTAAAAAAAACCAGTTTTAAAAAATTTTCTTTTCAAGAAAAAATCATCTATATATGACTTTTTTTAAAAAAGAAATTTTAAAAGATTTTTTTTTTAAAAATTTCGAAATATCTATTTTTTTATGAAAATTTTTGAATTTATAAGCATTTTTTTCGAATATTTTGTAATTTTTTATAAATTTTTGAAAAAATTTTTAAAAAAAAGTCATGTATTAATTGAAAAAATTTTTTAAAAAAGGCAATTACTTGATTTTTTAAAAAAAAACCCGTTTTAAAAATTTTCTTTTCAAGAAAAAATCATCTATATATGACTTTTTTTTTACGAAATTTTAAAAGATTTTTTTTCCCAAAAAAGCAGACTATACTATGCCTTTTTTCATGAAAATTTTCGACATTCTATACTATGACATTTTTTTACGAATATTTTCGTATGACTTTTTTCATGAACATTTTCGAAAATATTCGTAAAAAATTGTCATAGTATTGAATGTCGAAAATTTTCATGAAAAAAGGCATAGTATAGTCTGTCGATTAATTTGGTGGAAAAAAAACTCAGTTTAAAATTTCGACATTTTCAAGAAAAAAGTCATGCTATAGTATGACTTTTTTTGAAAATTGACGAAATTTTAAACTGAGTTTTTTTTCCACCAAATTAATCGACAGACTATACTATGCCTTTTTTCATGAAAATTTTCGACATTCTATACTATGACATTTTTTACGAATATTTTCGTATGACTTTTTTCATGAACATTTTCGAAAATATTCGTAAAAAATTGTCATAGTATTGAATGTCGAAAATTTTCATGAAAAAAGGCATAGTATAGTCTGTCGATTAATTTGGTGGAAAAAAAACTCAGTTTAAAATTTCGACATTTTCAAGAAAAAAGTCATGCTATAGTATGACTTTTTTTGAAAATTGACGAAATTTTAAACTGAGTTTTTTTTCCACCAAATTAATCGACAGACTATACTATGCCTTTTTTCATGAAAATTTTCGACATTCTATACTATGACATTTTTTTACGAATATTTTCGTATGACTTTTTTCATGAACATTTTCGAAAATATTCGTAAAAAATTGTCATAGTATTGAATGTCGAAAATTTTCATGAAAAAAGGCATAGTATAGTCTGTCGATTAATTTGGTGGAAAAAAAACTCAGTTTAAAATTTCGACATTTTCAAGAAAAAAGTCATGCTATAGTATGACTTTTTTGAAAATTGACGAAATTTTAAACTGAGTTTTTTTTCCACCAAATTAATCGACAGACTATACTATGCCTTTTTCATGAAAATTTTCGACATTCTATACTATGACATTTTTTACGAATATTTTCGTATGACTTTTTTCATGAACATTTTCGAAAATATTCGTAAAAAATTGTCATAGTATTGAATGTCGAAAATTTTCATGAAAAAAGGCATAGTATAGTCTGTCGATTAATTTGGTGGAAAAAAAACTCAGTTTAAAATTTCGACATTTTCAAGAAAAAAGTCATGCTATAGTATGACTTTTTTTGAAAATTGACGAAATTTTAAACTGAGTTTTTTTCCACCAAATTAATCGACAGACTATACTATGCCTTTTTTCATGAAAATTTTCGACATTCTATACTATGACATTTTTTTACGAATATTTTCGTATGACTTTTTTCATGAACATTTTCGAAAATATTCGTAAAAAATTGTCATAGTATTGAATGTCGAAAATTTTCATGAAAAAAGGCATAGTATAGTCTGTCGATTAATTTGGTGGAAAAAAAACTCAGTTTAAAATTTCGACATTTTCAAGAAAAAAGTCATGCTATAGTATGACTTTTTTTGAAAATTGACGAAATTTTAAACTGAGTTTTTTTTCCACCAAATTAATCGACAGACTATACTATGCCTTTTTTCATGAAAATTTTCGACATTCTATACTATGACATTTTTTTACGAATATTTTCGTATGACTTTTTTCATGAACATTTTCGAAAATATTCGTAAAAAATTGTCATAGTATTGAATGTCGAAAATTTTCATGAAAAAAGGCATAGTATAGTCTGTCGATTAATTTGGTGGAAAAAAAACTCAGTTTAAAATTTCGACATTTTCAAGAAAAAAGTCATGCTATAGTATGACTTTTTTTGAAAATTGACGAAATTTTAAACTGAGTTTTTTTTCCACCAAATTAATCGACAGACTATACTATGCCTTTTTTCATGAAAATTTTCGACATTCTATACTATGACATTTTTTACAAATATTTTCGTATGACTTTTTTCATGAACATTTTCGAAAATATTCGTAAAAAATTGTCATAGTATTGAATGTCGAAAATTTTCATGAAAAAAGGCATAGTATAGTCTGTCGATTAATTTGGTGGAAAAAAAACTCAGTTTAAAATTTCGACATTTTCAAGAAAAAAGTCATGCTATAGTATGACTTTTTTTGAAAATTGACGAAATTTTAAACTGAGTTTTTTTTCCACCAAATTAATCGACAGACTATACTATGCCTTTTTTCATGAAAATTTTCGACATTCTATACTATGACATTTTTTTACAAATATTTTCGTATGACTTTTTTCATGAACATTTTCGAAAATATTCGTAAAAAATTGTCATAGTATTGAATGTCGAAAATTTTCATGAAAAAAGGCATAGTATAGTCTGTCGATTAATTTGGTGGAAAAAAAACTCAGTTTAAAATTTCGACATTTTCAAGAAAAAAGTCATGCTATAGTATGACTTTTTTTGAAAATTGACGAAATTTTAAACTGAGTTTTTTTTCCACCAAATTAATCGACAGACTATACTATGCCTTTTTTCATGAAAATTTTCGACATTCTATACTATGACATTTTTTTACGAATATTTTCGTATGACTTTTTTCATGAACATTTTCGAAAATATTCGTAAAAAATTGTCATAGTATTGAATGTCGAAAATTTTCATGAAAAAAGGCATAGTATAGTCTGTCGATTAATTTGGTGGAAAAAAAACTCAGTTTAAAATTTCGACATTTTCAAGAAAAAAGTCATGCTATAGTATGACTTTTTTTGAAAATTGACGAAATTTTAAACTGAGTTTTTTTTCCACCAAATTAATCGACAGACTATACTATGCCTTTTTTCATGAAAATTTTCGACATTCTATACTATGACATTTTTTTACGAATATTTTCGTATGACTTTTTTCATGAAAATTTTCGAAAATATTCGTAAAAAATTGTCATAGTATTGAATGTCGAAAATTTTCATGAAAAAAGGCATAGTATAGTCTGTCGATTAATTTGGTGGAAAAAAAACTCAGTTTAAAATTTCGACATTTTCAAGAAAAAAGTCATGCTATAGTATGACTTTTTTTGAAAATTGACGAAATTTTAAACTGAGTTTTTTTTCCACCAAATTAATCGACAGACTATACTATGCCTTTTTTCATGAAAATTTTCGACATTCTATACTATGACATTTTTTTACGAATATTTTCGTATGACTTTTTTCATGAAAATTTTCGAAAATATTCGTAAAAAATTTTCATAGTATTGAATATCGAAAATTTTCATGAAAAAAGGCATAGTATAGTCTGTCGATTAATTTGGTGGAAAAAAAACTCAGTTTAAAATTTCGACATTTTCAAGAAAAAAGTCATGCTATAGTATGACTTTTTTTGAAAATTGACGAAATTTTAAACTGAGTTTTTTTTCCACCAAATTAATCGACAGACTATACTATGCCTTTTTTCATGAAAATTTTCGACATTCTATACTATGACATTTTTTTACGAATATTTTCGTATGACTTTTTTCATGAACATTTTCGAAAATATTCGTAAAAAATTGTCATAGTATTGAATGTCGAAAATTTTCATGAAAAAAGGCATAGTATAGTCTGTCGATTAATTTGGTGGAAAAAAAACTCAGTTTAAAATTTCGACATTTTCAAGAAAAAAGTCATGCTATAGTATGACTTTTTTTGAAAATTGACGAAATTTTAAACTGAGTTTTTTTTCCACCAAATTAATCGACAGACTATACTATGCCTTTTTTCATGAAAATTTTCGACATTCTATACTATGACATTTTTTTACGAATATTTTCGTATGACTTTTTTCATGAACATTTTCGAAAATATTCGTAAAAAATTGTCATAGTATTGAATGTCGAAAATTTTCATGAAAAAAGGCATAGTATAGTCTGTCGATTAATTTGGTGGAAAAAAAACTCAGTTTAAAATTTCGACATTTTCAAGAAAAAAGTCATGCTATAGTATGACTTTTTTTGAAAATTGACGAAATTTTAAACTGAGTTTTTTTTCCACCAAATTAATCGACAGACTATACTATGTCTTTTTTCATGAAAATTTTCGACATTCTATACTATGACATTTTTTTACGAATATTTTCGTATGACTTTTTTCATGAACATTTTCGAAAATATTCGTAAAAAATTGTCATAGTATAGAATGTCGAAAATTTTCATGAAAAAAGGCATAGTATAGTCTGTCGATTAATTTGGTGGAAAAAAAACTCAGTTTAAAATTTCGACATTTTCAAGAAAAAAGTCATGCTATAGTATGACTTTTTTTGAAAATTGACGAAATTTTAAACTGAGTTTTTTTTCCACCAAATTAATCGACAGACTATACTATGCCTTTTTTCATGAAAATTTTCGACATTCTATACTATGACATTTTTTACGAATATTTTCGTATGACTTTTTTCATGAACATTTTCGAAAATATTCGTAAAAAATTGTCATAGTATTGAATGTCGAAAATTTTCATGAAAAAAGGCATAGTATAGTCTGTCGATTCATTTGGTGGAAAAAAAACTCAGTTTAAAATTTCGACATTTTCAAGAAAAAAGTCATGCTATAGTATGACTTTTTTTGAAAATTGACGAAATTTTAAACTGAGTTTTTTTTCCACCAAATTAATCGACAGACTATACTATGCCTTTTTTCATGAAAATTTTCGACATATACTATTAATTTTTAAATTTTCGAATTTTTCATAATTTTTTTAAAATATTTAAAAAATTTCATATTTTTAAAATTTAAAAAGCTAGTATGCCTTTTTTCATGAAAAATTCATTTATATTTGACATTTTAGAAAATTTTAGTATGACTTTTTTTGAAAATTTTCGAAAATTTTAAAAAAGTTTTTTTCGAAAATTATCGACAAATATATATTTTTTTCGAAATTTGACAAACTATACTATGTTTTTTCGAAATTTTCGAAAAATTTATCATGAATTTTTGAAAATTTCGTAAAATTTTAAATATTATTTTCGAAAATTTTAAAAAAGCATAGTTAGCCTGTTTATAATTTGTGAAAAAATATATAAATTTTCATTTTATTTAAAAAATATTTTAATGACATTTTTGAAAAATTGAAAAAATTTTAATGATTTATTCGAAAATTTAATAAAAACTAGTTTTTTCATAAAATTGTCGACAATATACTCATTTAATATTTACATTTTCAAAAACTATTCTATGACATTTTTTTGAAAATTTGAAAAATTTTAATAGTTTAATTTCCCAAATTTTACGAAAAAACATATTTTGTCTGAAAATTTTCGAAATAAACTAGATTTTTTTGAATTTTTGAAAAAATTTTTCATAAAATTTTCGAAAATTTATAAAAAATTTATAGTATTATTCCAACAAATTTTAAACAGCTTATAGCCTTTTTAATTTTCGACATATACTATAATTTTTCGAAATTTAAGAAAAAATTTAAGATTTTTTTTAAAATTGACAAATTTTAAATGATTTTTTTCCACAAATTAAGAGAATTAACTTTTTCATAAAATTTTCGACATTCTATACATAATTTTTTTAAAAAAATTTTTATGATTTTTTCTGAACATTTAGAAAATTCGTAAAATTGTTTATTGACAAAATTTTCATGAAAAAAGGCTTATTTCGATTAATTGTGAAAAAAAATCAGTTTAAAATTTCAATTTTAGAAAAAAGTCATGATTTTTATGAATTTTTTCGAAAAATTTAGAAATTTTAAATGATTTTTTTTCCACAAATTAATCACAGTATACTATCATTTTTTCATGAAAAATGCATTTATATATTCATTTTTTTACGAATAATTTCGTATATATTTTTGAAAATTTTCGAAAAATTTTAAAAATTGTCTAGTATTGAAATCAAATTTTAAAAAAAGCATACTATTCTGTCATTAATTTGTGGAAAAAAAATATTTAAAATTTACTTTTCAAGAAAAAAGTCATGAATAGTATGACTTTTTTGAAAATTGACAAATTTTAAAATTTCTTTTTCCAAAATTAAGAGCTATACTATGTTTTTTATGAAAATTTTACATTATATGACATTTTTTTAAAATATTTTCGTATGACTTTTTTCAGAAATTTTCGAAAAATTCGTAAAAAATTGTCAATTTGAATCGAAAATTTTCATGAAAAAATCGAATTCTATCATAATTTGTGGAAAAAAAACTATTTATAATTTGACATTTTCAAGAAAATTTTGATAGTATGACTTTTTTTGAAATTGAAAATTTTGAAAATTTTTTCAAAATTAATCGACAGACATAATGGTGAAAATGCCTTTATTTGAAAATTTTCGAAATTCTATACAAATTTTTTTAGAAAATTTTCGTAACTTTTTAAACATTTTCGAAAATATTCGAAAAAATTTATACTATTTTTTCAAAATTTTCAGAAAAAGGCTATATATCTGTTTATTAATTTGTGGAAAAAAAACTTTTAAATTTACATTTTCGAAAAATGTATTATAGTATTTTTTTGAAAATTTACAAATTTAAACTGATTTTTTTTCCACAATTAATCGAAAAATACTACCTTTTCATGAAAATTTTCAATAATACACATTTTAGTATATTTTCTAAATATTTTTAATGATTTTTCGAAAATATTCGAAAAATTGTCATTTTTTCGAAAATTTTCGATAAAAGATGTATTTTCAATTATTCGTAATAAAACTATTTAAAATTTCAAATTTTCGTAAAAAATTCTATATTGAAATTTTTCGAAAATTGAAAAATTTAATAGTTTTTTTTCCCCCAAATTATCGAAAAACTATCTACTTTTTTCATGAAAATTTTCGACATTCTATATAATTTTTTCGAATATTTTCGAAATTTTATGAATTTTTTGAAAATATTCGAAAATTTATAGTTTATTTCGAAAATTTTATGAAAAACTATATATGTTTTCGAATAATTTGGTGAAAAAAAAATCATTAAAATTTCGACATTTTCAAAAAAATCATGTTATGACTTTTTTTGAAAATTGACGAAATTTTAAACTAGTTTTTTTCACCAAATTATGACAGAATACTATGTTTTTTCATGAATTTTCGACATTCTATACTATGACATTTTTTTACGAATATTTGTATGATTTTTAATGAATTTTTGAAATATTCGAAAATTGTCATGATTAATTCGAAAATTTTCATAAAACATAGTATTCTGTCGATTAATTTGGTGAAAAAATGACTGTTTAAAATTTGACATTTTAAAAAAGTCATGTTATGAAATTTTTTGAAAAAAATTGTTAAACTATTTGTTTCCACATTTTAAAAACATACTATCCTTTTTATTAAATTTTAAAAAATTCTATATAATTTTTTTCAAATTTCGAATACTTTTTATAAATTTTCGAAAATATTCGAAAATTTATGATTATTTCGAAAATTTTCATAAAAGTATATATTTTTCGAATAATTTGGTGAAAAAATCTATTTATTGACATTTTAAGAAAATGTCATGCTTATATAAATTTAAAATTAAAAATTTAATAGTTTTTTTTCCAAATTAAAACAGCTAAATTCTATTTTTAAAAAAAATTGACTTAATAATGATTTTTTTTACGAAATTTTAAGACTTTTATTTACATTTTAAAATATTAAAATTTATATATAATTTTCGAAATTTTTAAAATTTTTTTGAACATTTTAATATTTGAAAAAATTTTAAATTTAATTTAAAAATTTTCATGAATAGTATGATTTTTGAAAATTTAGAATTAAACTCAGTTTATTTCAATTTAAAAAAAATTAATATTTTTTCATGAAAATTAATTTCAAATTTTTTTGAAAATTTCAATTTTAATGAAATTTTCAAATTAAAAAATTTTATATTTTATTCATGAAAATTTTGAAAAATTATTATGACATTTTTAATTTTTGTAAAATATTTCATTTTGAAAATATTTAAAAAAATTCAATATATATAAATTTTTGAAAAATGGATATTTTAAATTTGTTCAAAAATTATTAAAAATTTGACTTTTTCAGAAAATTTTCAATATATTTTAATCGAAATTTTATGATTTTTTTAAAATTTTCGAAAATCTAAATGCATTTTTTTGAAATAATTTATAAAAGCATTTTTAGATTTTATTGTTTAAATCATTTAAATATTTTAAAAAAATGTATCAAGTAATTTTTTTAAAACATTTTAAACTGTTTTATTTTAAAAAAAATCAGTATATTTTTTCATGAAAATTTTCAATTTTAAATTTTTTTAATAATTTAATTTTTTCATGAAATTTCGAAAATATTATGCATTTTTTGAAAATTATTTTAAAGCATTTTAAAATTTTATTGTTAAAAAATCATTTAAAATTTCTAATAAATATCATTATTGATTTTTTGAAAAGCATTTAATGTTATTTCAAATAATAAAATTTCCTTTTTATGAAAATTTTAATCAAATGCATTTTTGAATTCGAATTTTCGAAATTGAAATATTCGTAAAATTGTATAGTTTAATTCGAAATTTTCAGAAAAAGCATGTATAGTTGCTTTTTGAAATTAAATTATTAAATAAACTTTTAAATTATTAAATTTTCACAATTAAAATTTGCTTTTAAAAATTTTAAAATTTATTTATGAATTTTCAAAGAAAAATCATTGTGAAATTTAAAAAATTAAGTCATATTGTGAAAAAACATAAATTAATTTTAAAAAATTATGACTTTAATTAATTAATGATTTTTTTCAATTTACATCTATCTTTTTTTAAACATCAAATGATTTTAATTTGATTTAATCAAATTTAAATTATGTGAATAATTTTAAAAATAAGTTGATATTGTGAAAATACATAATGTTTTCACAAAATCAGCTATATATGCTTTTTTATGAAAATTTTACATTTTCACATTATACAATATTATGCTTTTTTCATGAATTTTCGAAATATTGAATTTAATATTTGAAATTTCATGAAAAAGAATATTAATGTAATATAAAATTATAAAAAAAAGTCATGCTATAGTATGACTTTTTTTGAAAATTGACGAAATTTTAAACTGAGTTTTTTTTCCACCAAATTAATCGACAGACTATACTATGCCTTTTTTCATGAAAATTTTCGACATTCTATACTATGACATTTTTTTACGAATATTTTCGTATGACTTTTTTCATGAACATTTTCGAAAATATTCGTAAAAAATTGTCATAGTATTGAATGTCGAAAATTTTCATGAAAAAAGGCATAGTATAGTCTGTCGATTAATTTGGTGGAAAAAAAACTCAGTTTAAAATTTCGACATTTTCAAGAAAAAAGTCATGCTATAGTATGACTTTTTTTGAAAATTGACGAAATTTTAAACTGAGTTTTTTTTCCACCAAATTAATCGACAGACTATACTATGCCTTTTTTCATGAAAATTTTCGACATTCTATACTATGACATTTTTTTACGAATATTTTCGTATGACTTTTTTCATGAACATTTCGAAAATATTCGTAAAAAATTGTCATAGTATTGAATGTCGAAAATTTTCATGAAAATGCATTTATTAAAAATTTTGAAAAATATTTAAAATTTACATAAAAAAATATGTTGTATACTTTTTGAAAATATAAATTTTAAAATGATCTTTTCAAAATTTCGCAATATTATTTTTAATGAAAATTTTAAATATATTCATATTTTAGAAATTTATATTTTTTCATGAAATTTTGAAAAATTCTATAAATTTTTGAATTAAAATTCTATAAGATTTTATTTTAATATTGAAAAAAATTTATTTAAAATTTCATGAAGAAAAATCATCTTTTGATTTTTTGAAAATAACAATTTAAAATTTAATTTTTCACAAATTTCAAAACTTTTTTAGAAAATTTTAAGATTTTCAACATTTTTATGAAAATTTAGACTTTTTTATGAAATTTTGAAATTCAAAAAATTTAAATATTGAATTTTAAAATTTCATAAAAGATATTTCTCTTAAATTTGAAAAAAATTTATTTCAAAATTTCATGAAAAAAGTCTTTTTCATGAAATTTTGAAAATAAATTTTAAATGATTTTCAAATATTTCAGAACATTTTTAATGAAAAATTTTTATATTTTCAATTTTCAGAAAAAATCAGTTTTTCATAAATTTTGAAAATAAAAATCATTTTTTGAAATTTTAAAAAAAATATTATGATTTTTTAAAATTGTCGAAATTTAAAATTTTTTTCGACATTTATCAAAAATCTTTTTCATAATTTTGAAAATTAAAATTTTAATTTTTTTCAGAAAAATGCATTTATAATTTTTAATGAAAAAATTTTATTAATTTTCGACATTTTATAAAGATATTATTATTAATTTGGTGGAAAAAAAACTCAGTTTAAAATTTCGACATTTTCAAGAAAAAAGTCATGCTATAGTATGACTTTTTTTGAAAATTGACGAAATTTTAAACTGAGTTTTTTTTCCACCAAATTAATCGACAGACTATACTATGCCTTTTTTCATGAAAATTTTCGACATTCTATACTATGACATTTTTTTACGAATATTTTCGTATGACTTTTTTCATGAAAATTTTCGAAAATATTCGTAAAAAATTGTCATAGTATTGAATGTCGAAAATTTTCATGAAAAAAGGCATAGTATAGTCTGTCGATTAATTTGGTGGAAAAAAAACTCAGTTTAAAATTTCGACATTTTCAAGAAAAAAGTCATGCTATAGTATGACTTTTTTTGAAAATTGACGAAATTTTAAACTGAGTTTTTTTTCCACCAAATTAATCGACAGACTATACTATGCCTTTTTTCATGAAAATTTTCGACATTCTATACTATGACATTTTTTTACGAATATTTTCGTATGACTTTTTTCATGAAAATTTTCGAAAATATTCGTAAAAAATTGTCATATTATAGAATGTCGAAAATTTTCATGAAAAAAGGCATAGTATAGTCTGTCGATTAATTTGGTGGAAAAAAAACTCAGTTTAAAATTTCGACATTTTCAAGAAAAAAGTCATGCTATAGTATGACTTTTTTTGAAAATTGACGAAATTTTAAACTGAGTTTTTTTTCCACCAAATTAATCGACAGACTATACTATGCCTTTTTTCATGAAAATTTTCGACATTCTATACTATGACATTTTTTTACGAATATTTTCGTATGACTTTTTTCATGAACATTTTCGAAAATATTCGTAAAAAAATGTCATAGTATTGAATGTCGAAAATTTTAATGAAAAAAGGCATAGTATAGTCTGTCGATTCATTTGGTGGAAAAAAAACTCAGTTTAAAATTTCGACATTTTCAAGAAAAAAGTCATGCTATAGTATGACTTTTTTTGAAAATTGACGAAATTTTAAACTGAGTTTTTTTTCCACCAAATTAATCGACAGACTATACTATGCCTTTTTTCATGAAAATTTTCGACATTCTATACTATGACATTTTTTTACGAATATTTTCGTATGACTTTTTTCATGAACATTTTCGAAAATATTCGTAAAAAATTGTCATAGTATTGAATGTCGAAAATTTTCATGAAAAAAGGCATAGTATAGTCTGTCGATTAATTTGGTGGAAAAAAAACTCAGTTTAAAATTTCGACATTTTCAAGAAAAAAGTCATGCTATAGTATGACTTTTTTTGAAAATTGACGAAATTTTAAACTGAGTTTTTTTTCCACCAAATTAATCGACAGACTATACTATGCCTTTTTTCATGAAAATTTTCGACATTCTATACTATGACATTTTTTTACGAATATTTTCGTATGACTTTTTTCATGAACATTTTCGAAAATATTCGTAAAAAATTGTCATAGTATTGAATGTCGAAAATTTTCATGAAAAAAGGCATAGTATAGTCTGTCGATTAATTTGGTGGAAAAAAAACTCAGTTTAAAATTTCGACATTTTCAAGAAAAAAGTCATGCTATAGTATGACTTTTTTTGAAAATTGACGAAATTTTAAACTGAGTTTTTTTTCCACCAAATTAATCGACAGACTATACTATGCCTTTTTTCATGAAAATTTTCGACATTCTATACTATGACATTTTTTTACGAATATTTTCGTATGACTTTTTTCATGAACATTTTCGAAAATATTCGTAAAAATTGTCATAGTATTGAATATCGAAAATTTTCATGAAAAAAGGCATAGTATAGTCTGTCGATTAATTTGGTGGAAAAAAAACTCAGTTTAAAATTTCGACATTTTCAAGAAAAAAGTCATGCTATAGTATGACTTTTTTTGAAAATTGACGAAATTTTAAACTGAGTTTTTTTTCCACCAAATTAATCGACAGACTATACTATGCCTTTTTTCATGAAAATTTTCGACATTCTATACTATGACATTTTTTTACGAATATTTTCGTATGACTTTTTTCATGAACATTTTCGAAAATATTCGTAAAAAATTGTCATAGTATTGAATATCGAAAATTTTCATGAAAAAAGGCATAGTATAGTCTGTCGATTAATTTGGTGGAAAAAAAACTCATTTAAAATTTCGTCAATTTTCATGAAAAGTCATACTATAGTATGACTTTTTCACAAAAATGTCGAAATTTTAAACTGACACAAAAGGTCACAGTCACCTGATGTTAGTCTATGAACATCTATTTTTCAACTGAACTCTGACGAAATAAAAACTGAAATATTTTTCTTTGTTGAGTGCATCTGTTCCTTTCATTTCATGCTGTAACACTCCTCTTGTGACCCAGTGTTGATTTAATAAAAGTTATAACAATCAATTGGATTTTGTATGAATGATTTCTTTGAAGAGAAAATCAAGATAAAAGAATATGTTAAAGAAGTATTGGAATATGTAATTCTTTGACATAATTGTGAAGTAAACTTTCTATACTACAATACTGTGACATTTTTTACAACTTTCTTATGAACTTTCTTATTTTTTATGACTTTTTTCGACATAGGACTTAGGCTGTTCTTTGGTAGATACTATACAATGACTTTTGTATGGCATACTATAATATGAAATTTCATAGCACTTTTATGATAAACTATACTAGACTTTTTTCGTGACATTTTTTTACATACTATGCTCTGACTTTTTTTCACTAAATCTGTCGACGCAAAAAATTCTGACTTTTTTCACGACATTTTCCGACAAACTACTGACTTTTTTCACAACATTTTTCAACACAGTACTATGACATGACTTTCTTTCACAACATTTTTCGACACGTGATACTATGACTTATTTACAAACTTTTTCATAAAATTTTGTACGATGACTTTTTTCGACACTATTATGACTTTTTTCACATAATTGTTCGACATAATATACTGACTTTTTCACGTAATTTTTCAATATACTATACTATGAGTTTTTTCATGAAATTTTTCAACATGCTATACTGACTTTTTTTCATGAAATCTTTCGATATACTATACTTTGACTTTTGACAATTTTTCGACATACAGTACTATGACTTTTTTTTACATCTTATACAATGACTTTTTTTCGACATATTATACTATGACTTTTTTTCGACATATACTATGACTTTTTACATTTTTTCAACATATTATACAAAGACTTTTTATTTTTTCAACATACAATACTATGACTTATTTTATTTTTTTTCGACATACTATACTATGACTCTTTTTCAACATACTATACTATGATTTTTTTTCAATACATTATGACTGTATTTTTTTATACTATTCATTTTTTCTATTTTTTTCAACATACTATACTGACATTTTAATGACATTGTTGACATGCTATACTGTGACATTGTTTTCGTCATACAATACTATGACTTTTTTTCCCAGACATACTATACTATGACTTTTTTGTCAACAGGCTATACTGTGGCTTTTTTCCCCATCATACTAAACTATGACTGTTTTTTGACTTTTTTCGGCATACTATACTATGACTTTATTTTCGACATACTAGACTATGGCTTTCTTCCCCGACATGTTATACTATTACTTTTTTTCGACATACTATATACTATGACTTTTTTCACGAAATTTTTAAACATACTATACTATGACTTACTTACAAAATTTTTCATAAACTTTTTCAACATACTATACTATGACTTTTTTCACATAATTTTTCGACATAATATACTGTTTTTTTCAAGTAATTTTTCAATATACTATACTATGATTTTTTTCATGAAATTTTTCAACTTGCTATACTGATTTTTTTCATGAAATGTTTCGACATACTATACTATGACTTTTTTTCGACACATTATACAATGACTTTTTAAATATTTTCGACATACTATGTTATGACTTTTTATTTTTTCAACAAACTCTAGTATGACTTTTTTTCGACATACTATACTATGACATTTTTTTCAATATATTATGACTGTATTTTTTTCGGCATACTATACTATGGATTTTTAAAAAAGATTTCAACATACTATACTATGATTTTTTTTTTTTTTCGACATACTATACTATGACATTTTAATGATTGTATTGACATGCTATACTGTGATTGTGTTTTCGTCACACTATACTATGACTTTTTTTCGACATATTATACTATGACTGTTTTATGACTTTTTTCGAAATACTATACTATGACTTTTTTGTCGATAGACTATACTATGGCTTTTTTTCCCATCATACTAAACTATGACTGTTTTATGACTTTTTTCGACATACTATACTATAACTTTATTTTCGACATACTATACTATAACTTTATTTTCGACATACTATACTATAGCTTTTTTCCCCGACATGTTATACTATGACTTTTTTTCCCCGACATTTTATACTATGACTTTTTTTCGACATACTATACTATGACTTTTTTCACAAAATTTTTCGACATACTATACTATGACTTTTTTCACGAAATTTTTAAACAAACTATACTCTGACTTATTTACAAAATGTTTCATACATTTTTCGACATACTATACTATGACTTTTTTTTTTTACAGAATCTTTCGACATACTATACTATGACTTTTTTCACATAATTTTTTCGACATAATAAACTGACTTTTTTCAAGTAATTTTTCAATATACTATACTATGATTTTTTTCATGAAATTTTTCAACATGCTATACTGACTTGAAATGAAATGTTTTGACATACTATACTACTCCTTTTTTTTATTTTTTCGACAGAATACTATACTATGACTTTTTTTCGACATGTTATAATATGACTTTTTACATTTTTTCGACATACTATATTATGACTTTTAATTTTTTCAACATACTATATTATGATTTTTTTTCGACATACTATACTATGACTTTTTTTGACATATTATACTATGACTTTTTTTTGACATATACTATGACTTTTTATATTTTTTCGACATACTATACTATGAGTTGTTTTTTTTTAAATTTCGACATACTATACTATTTTTTTTTTTTTTTTTGTCATACTATACTATGGCTTTTTTCTACATACTATACTATGACTTTTTTCAAGACGTTTTTTGACATACTATACTATGACTTTTTTTCTTTCAAAAAATATTTTGACATACTCAACTGTGACTTTTTTCATGAAATCTTTTGACATAGTATGACTTTTTTTCCATTCATTTTTTGACATACTATACTGTGACTTTTTTTCAAGAAATCTTTCAATATTAGGGGTGTAACGATACATTTTTTCAACAATACGATACGATTGCCATGGTTCCGATACGATTCAAGTACGATATTTGTCTCATCTAGAGCGATACGATACGATTCAGTGATTTGAAATCGATACAGTAACTTTTTTTGCCAAAAATTCAATCAGTGCGGCTGTGAAATAAATAGCGCGATACTGGACAGTGCAGGGCAGGATTCCTCAAAGTTTTTCTTGTAAGGAAATCAGGGATAAATTAATTATGGATATAAACAAATAAACAACGATTAATGGCAAATACATACACCTTTTATCAGAAAATAATAAAAAGTGCAAATGCAGGACCTGCTGATTCAGTTTTAAAGATACAAGGCAGTGCAATATTTAACGCAAAATATAATAAACCAACTTCTATTCAAGTTAAATGAACAGTGGTTTAACCTGCTGCTTCTGTTCTCATTTTCAATATAAACAGTAGAGCAATAATACAGTGATCAACTGCTCATAGTGATCTTAAAGCTTGGGACAGAATCATTCCTATACAAACACTTATCTAATTTGGTTATAGTAATCAAGTAGTCCACCTGCAGTGATCATTTGGGGTTGTTTCATACATGAAAACATAAGGAAAAACATTTTAAAACTATGTTAGACTAACGTTAGTTAAATTTCTGTTTTGTTTTTTACTTTACTCCCTTTATAATTTGCCTCGCGGACCATCTGCTTTCCGGCATGGCTACGTGAGGGTGATTCTGTGTGCACACAGATATCGTGACGGAGAAATAAAAATCTTTTTCTGTGAATGAAAAAACGACAGCGCACGGGGAAAGCGCCGGTGGGTGAAGTGGATTGATAGCGCCTGCTCACGTAATGCCCCCATAATGAAACTCTGCCAACCAGCTCCTCTGCATTCGCAGCACCATATAACGTTTGTCGTCCTTAAATACAAGGTGCAAATCCTTAATATCGATACAATTGATTTTTGCCTTTCAAAACGATTTTATATCGATATACGTCTCCCATGAAGGACAATTTGCCGAGTACCTATCGATGTAGTTGGACCCTAGGAATATAAATCGATACATCGATGTAGTAGATGAATCGTTACACCCGTATTCAATATACTATACTATGACTTTTTTTCCAAGACATTTTTCGACATACTATATACTATGACTTTTTTCACGAAATTTTTAAACATACTATACTCTGACTTTTCATGAACTTTTTCGATGACATTTGTATGGCATACTATACAATGACACTTTTTATGGCATACTATAATATGACTTTTTATGACATTTTATGGCATACTGTATTATGAATTTTTTATGACTTTTATGGCGCTTTTAGTTTAAAATATACAATGACATTTTAATGTTATACTATACGATATCTTTTTATGACTTTTTTTTACAAGTTACTACTATGACACTTTAAAGGCACTTTGATTGCATTCTATACACCGTTTTTATGACTTTTATGACATGCTGTATTATTACTTTTTTTTTACTTTACTATGACATACTCTACTATGACATTTTGTTGATGACATTTGTACGGCATATTATAACATTACATTTTTATGGCATACTATGCTATGACATTTTTACGACATTTTTATAGCATACTATACTGATAGACTGGTGCTTGTAGTCAGGATACTGTAATATTACCTGAGTGAGTCTTCTAAAGGCAATGAAGCATTATAAAAACGGGCCTAATTATTTCTTTGAACATTTAAGTTATAATAATAACTTTAATAAGTGTTCACAAATAGCATTACGAAGACCATTTCAAAGAGTCTATTTTCAAAATGTATTTTACATACTAATGACAGAAGCAATCTGCATGCATATTGAAGTAAGAATACTTTCTGATTCAGTCTCTAGTAGATAAAATAGCATTTGTGGCTGAGCAGTTTACTGAGTTTAGAGCATCATCAAATAATTCTGAAATGTCTATCATGGTGAGCTGGATTATCTACATGCACTGATTGCAGTTTCTCTGTCTTACCTGGTGTAAAATCAAACGTCTTCTGGTGATCAAATGAACCGCTGCAAACCACAGGAGTCTTGTAAATGGAGGGCTGGTCGCTCAATCTGCTGTAGCACCGTCATAGACTACACGGTTACTGGGAACACAGTACTCTTGGTCCACAACACCTGGCACCACCTCCTCATCTGTTTGTTGGATGAGGTCTGCAGGCTCCTGCGGGTCAGACTGGGCTGGCGGTGTGCTGGGTCATGCGCAGCGCTGCTCTCTTCATCCTACACTCAGACTATGGGGCTTGTCTGACTTCCTCATGGATGTAGATAATGCCCTCACGCACACGCTACACCAGTGTCTTGGTCTTTCTTGGATACTGAGAAAAAATAAAAAGTTGGTTCATTAAAAATGTAAATACTGTCCGTACAGAAGTGGAAAAAGTACTACAACATTGTACTCAAGTAAAAGTATTGTTACTTTAAATAAATATTACTTGCGTAAAAGTACAATTACTTAGTAGGTCACTTAAAATGTACTTTGAGTAAACGTTACTACCTTACATTTTAAAAGTCACACTACTGCTATCGCACATAATTTATTTATAATTTATTTATAATGCACATATTTATTTACCTTCTATTTACCTTTATAACATAATTTTACTAGTGTTCTTATCCCTTGGATATTTGTTATTCTTATTTATTGTATGCCATGTCCTATTCTTATTTTATGTACTGTCTTTGTTAGAATCTGTGCTGCTGTGAAACTGCAATTTCCCCACGGGATAAATAAAGTGCTATCCTATCTTATCATTTCATGATACATGATACTGCTGTTAAATTACATCTTTAGGCTACAAAATAGATTGCATTAACAACAGTCAACTTATACACAAGTGGAACAACATCAGCAATAAGACCCCTTATGTCCAAACCAACAGAGGGAAACTGCAGACGGTACATTCAACTGATTATCCAGTTACATAATATACAACCACTTTCCTCTGTGTAGTCTCATAAGAATAAGAACAAAGTGGTCGTTAAAGTTCTCATCTAGAATTACAGTCAGTCTCTGGTCCAACTAAACTCTAGATTCAAAACGCTCTCTCGTCACATCAGGGATTAACAGTGTCAAACAACAGAAAGTCCTCACATCTCACTGAAGGGTAAAAACAATCCTCAGTGAACCCAGAAGTCAAGGCATGTTAGCATAGCTCGTTAGCCAGACCCAGCGATCGTGGGTGTTGCCCTGGCAACAGACACACCTGCAGCTGCTGATTGATCTCCTTTCTTCTGTTACTTTCTCAAACTGTTCATAAGGACTTTTTAATGTGACTTTTGTTTTCACACTGTAACGGATGCGACTTGAAGTGAAATTACTGACTTTTAAATAAGTACTCAAAAATTACAAGGACAGAAACGACGAAGGAACGACATTGGACGTCACGCTAGGCTACAGGCTATGCTAACATTACGGGCTTAATTAGCTACTCACCCTCACACTTGTGGACGTAACGTGATTTGTACAACTTGAAACTTTTCTCCCGTTTGCCAGTCGGTGCAGGTGAAAGTATGTCGACAATTCCGTGCACGTTGTTGACTTTTATCTGTGGTTAAATCCGTCAGGCATCGCGAAAATTAGAGAGACGCGCCGCGGTTAGCAGCGTACAGCGACACTTGAGCGAAACAGAGCGGAAGACGCTGACGGAGATCAAGTTCTGTTGCAGCGCAGAAGGCACGCCCCCTGGCTCCGTGATTGGATAGTCAAATGATATGTTAATCTGAGCATCCCCATTGGCTATTCAGGAGGACGCGTCAAAATAGGGTAAAAAGATAAATAAAATACTTGTACTTGCAGACAGTTGGCCAATTACTTAATAAAATATGTTATTTATTATCTTATTAAGAATTTCTTGATAAATTCAAAATGCCTGTTAAACCAAAGGAGTATGCTATTGTTTTTGATGCTATACCAGAAAGTGTCCTTATACTTCTACGAAACGTAGTGTTGATCAATCTTTTAATTAAAACATGTTAGGGAATACACTCAGCTATCTTTCTGTCCCTTCATCTAGATGTTTTTTGGTCTTCCTTATCTGAGGATATACAGTGGGAGAAAGCTTGGAAAATTTGTGATAAGTACTGTATCAATAACAAACTTAAGGAAGTGTCTTTCAAGATATTACATAGAATGTACCCGATAAAACTTGTGTTAGAAAGATTCAAGCTGGATATTGATTATAAGTGTGATTTCTGTGGACTTGAAAAAGAGAGTATTTCCCATCTATTTTTTCACTGTATACATACAAGGATGTTCTGGATTGATGGAGCCAACTTTCTACAAAATAAACTTATGATGAATGTTGAAATAAATATGTTTGAATGTTGAAATAAATATGTTTGATATAATGCTATATTTTAGTCAAGATAAGATTGAAAATAACATGTTGTATATCATACAATTATTTATTATTTTTGGAAAATTTCATATTCATAAGAAAAAATGGTCAGGAACCAAGCCAACTTTCCTGCATTTTAATGAATCCAAACAATATAGCACCATCTAGCAAGTGTTAAAAACAAAAAAGCCATTAAGACTTATCATTAAATGAATATAATATGATGTATATAACGTAAACTCTGGCATTATGAAATGTATATGTAATTATATTTGTTTATGTCTTGTTTGTTTTTTTTCAATTGGCGATGTATCTGTTTTGCCTCTGCTAATGAGCATGTGTTCTATAAAGAAAGCATTATAAAAAAAAAGAAAAACTTGTACTTGTAGATTTGATTCGTAGCTGTAACTTTTAGATTCACACAAACAGTTGAGTTGTGTGTGAAGCAAAGAGGCAAAACTCCGGTGCTGCTTTGACAACAGCTGCTAGATGGTGCTGCGGTATCGCTGCCACCATTTTGGACTGAAAACTCCAACGAGTCCATGGCCATGGATGTATAAAGGGACATCTGTAAATAAGAGGATAATTTTTTTTTTTAGGTAAATCAACCTCCCGGTACAAACATTTAAATAGCCCTCATTTAAATCGTTATGACCTAAAAGTTCTAAAATTAACTAATAGCCAATCCCAGAGTTATTTTCCTCGGCATAATGAACGTGCATCAGACCCACAGGACTGCACCGCCCTGCAGGTTCATATGGCATATCCGGTTCTGCCAGCGTCATGCTAGCTGTATACGGCTGTAATAATGGATATATTATTGGCTGTAATTCATCACTTTTTTTAATCTTATAATACACCGAAGGACATCGGAGGAGACAGAGGCACATGATTTTTTTCAGATTACCTGTCTCATGCACTACTGACAGGATGTAGTGACCGTTTTATAAAAATAACTTTTTTTTAATCAGATTTGCTCCAATTACCTCAGCTTTAAATAAAGAAATTATCACTTATTTTTTCAATTTAAGCAGCAAGAGTTGTTACCACCTGTTACTCTTTTTTCCCTTTGTTTACATTCTGTGCTCGTAGGTTTGACAAATTTGTGATGTCAAATCATATGGACATTCTCATGGATGTAGCATCTGAATTTGGATGAAAATAATAGTTGCAGCTACAATTTAGCCATTTAAATTGCAATTGTGGCAACTCTGCATCTGTTACATGTGTTTGCATGTGGTTCAAATTGATCAAACGTTTGCCGACAGTACACATAACCCTCCAGATTAATCTGCCTAATTAGTCTACTGTTCACAGCGGTAAATCAAGTTATACTACATTTTAAGGTGTGTAGCCTAATTGTAAACCATGCAGGTCTAGCTCGTTTACGATACTGAAATCAACGTAAAACATAAATCAAACATTATGATGTCAGAGCTTTTCTTAAAGCAGCAGTGAGTAGAAATGGAGAAAATAAGATTAAAATAAAAGTTATTTTTATAAAACGGTCACTATATCCTGACAGTAGTGCATGAGACAGGTAATCTGAAAAAAAAATCATGTGCCTCTGTGTCCTCCGGTGCTCCTAATGGCATCTGCAAGATTTCAGAGACCGGAGGAAAACAACCAATCAGAGCCGAGCTGGAGTCTGCCGTCTCTGAGAAGCTGTCAATCACTAGTGAACTCCGATCAAACGGTCAACCTGTGCGGCGCTGATCAAATATGAATCGATAGTCTGCTACTGTAATGCCTATTTCTCTCCTCAAATGTTTTCAGAAACATCTTGTAGTGTACTGTTTAGCTGTAAAATGACAACGTTTGTGACCCGGCAGCCATGTCAAGAACAGTTGAGGAAATACCAAGCCCCGCCCTGCAGCCAGAGCACAGCCAATAGGAATGCTCAATAGAAACGCTCTGTGATTGGCCAAAGTCTCCCATCCTCTCAGAGCACTAGAATTACAATATGCTGAAAGGTTATTATGGAATTTTTGCCCAATGATGCCTTTAACAGAAAGTATACCGCACAATTAACTAAAGACATTTTTATGCTTAACCATCATCCATCACTGTCAAACTAGACATTCCACTTTAAATGTAGCTTGCAGGTTGACGCCAACACGTTTGGCTAGTGGCCAATGTAAACATGAGTATCATTGGTGAAGTTAAGAAATCACTTCCGGTTCCAGAGTGTGATTTGTTGCCATGGTTTGTGACTCATGAAATTATATTCAAGTCGGAAAATTTACCCAAAGTGATGTTGGGAAAATGAGCTAAAATGTATATTTCTTGGGGAGTGGGGACAACAGGCATGTCCCAGTCGTGTTCATCACTTTTTAGAGTCCCCCTGGAAACACTTTCCGACTTTGACGTTGAACGCTTTTATTTTGAAGGCTTAAATACTACACTTCCTGTAGCGTTCTCGCTCCGTGTCGTGCCGACACTTTCCTGCCAAATCTGTCCAATCAGAGCTCACTGACAGAGTGGAAGTCGGTCGCTACGTCCTCATACAAAAAAAAGGTGTCAGTCAAAGATTCAGCGAAGAAACTTTAGAGAAGTTTTCTCATAGTTACGAAGAAGTTTTTTTACGATACGAACAAACACAATGTCCCCTGGCGGCTGGAGGCGACCGGATCGATACGGTAATGTGAAATAGCTTTAGTATGATGAAATAGCTTTATTACAGTGTACCTTTGTGCTGGGCTGTGTGTGTGTCAGACGCTGTTGTGCTCTTCACTGACAACACAGACTACTCCATGTAATATCTCTAGCATGCCACGCAGGCAGATAACTTCCCCAAAGAAAAGAAAACTTTCCCTACAACTCAGAAGTGGCACACACAGTGTGATACTTTAACATTTTCTATATTTTCCACGTGGATTTCCTCTTTAATAACCCAGGAGGATGATGAAGATTAGGAGATACTTGAGGGGGAGTGGGAGGGTACTCGCATTCGTGTTCATCGCCTCTGTCATCTGGCTGCTGTTCGACATGGCTGCACTTCGCTTGTCAATAAACGACGTGAACAGTCAGCTGCTGAAGGAGCAGGTGATCAAAGAAAGGGAGATTTTCAAGCAGCAGTCCAGGGTGACACAGGTCATGAAAAGGGGGTTCAAACACCCAATTCAGAGGGTGAACTTTGCTGTTACACATGCTGGGAAGGGACCACTGGGTTCAAGCATCAAACTAGCCCACGTGTACAGACAGGGAGGCAAGAAGCAGGATCAAATGTTGGGGGATAAAAAGATTAATCACCAAGGAGGTGATCTTCCCAAGACTGACCACCCCAAAGATGTTGTTTCTGAACATAAAGACGGAGCCGCCGTACAAAATGTCACACCAAAGCAGGATGTTCCTGCGAAAAAGGAAGCCGTGAACTTGGATGTGAATGGGATGAAATTTGAGAAAAGTAAAGTAATAGGTGGATCTATTAAAGTACCTGTAGCAGTGCCTAATATAACCAAAGTGCCACCTGGTGTTCAGGAAGACAAACATGCTCCGCAGCCAACCTCAAAGAAGGGACCCATTATACCTGGAGATGTTGTAAAAAACGCTCAGGGCAAAATTGATTCAAAGACAAATGAAAAAGTCAAGGATGACCCTAAGACCAAGACTGGAACAAAAGGGAGTCAGCCTCAGGCCGAGGAGGCACACCCTGTTCAAACAACAAAATCCCCAAACAAGGACGTAAAAGGAAAGGAGGTAGATAGTAAAAGAGAGGAGAAACACGTTAGGATGATCGCCAAGAGTGACCTGAAGGCAGCGAAGGAAACCCCGAAACCGTCAATCAAGCTCCAAGCAGGTCAGGACTCTAAAGCTAACTCCACTGCTGTCAGAAAACCAGGTGTCCACAAAGTGCTTTCTCTGGATGTGACTAACGCTCCCAGAGATGCCAACGCGGTGGGCCAGTTTGGCCAGGCGGCACTGGTCGGCAGTAACGAAGACGCAGAGGTGAAGAAGAGATGGGACGAAGGGTATTTTAATGTCTACCTGAGCGACAAGATCCCAGTGGACCGCGCCATCCCAGACACCAGGCCTGAGGCGTGAGTCTCCGTCCGCACATTTCAGCCTCTCGAAGTGCTGTGAACGCCAAGCTGAATTGTTTTTTGCCGTGTTTTTGCAGGTGTGCGCAGAACGTGGTCCACGACGACTTGCCTACCACCAGTGTGATTTTCTGTTTCGTGGATGAAGTGTGGTCCACGCTCCTCCGCTCTGTGCACAGTGTGCTCAACAGATCTCCGCCACACCTCCTCAAAGAGATCATTCTGGTGGATGATTTCAGCACCAAAGGTAATAGTGTCCCGAATGCTTCAAGGGTAGAGCATGTTACCTTGAATGGGTCTCCACAGGGGGGACAAAAATAGACAACTGCAGCGACTTAAGCACCAGAAAACTGCAAATGACAACACTGAGCACCAGGCTTTTATTATTAGAGGTAGATTATTCCTTCAGGCAGTCGTGCTCAGCTTGATACAATTGCTTGTTTATAGCCTAAAATTTGTAGGCAAACTTATATATATATACAGTAATAGTTATAGTTTGTCTAATAATTAGATTATATTCAAATTTTTTTACAGCTGCCTCTCCAAGATTTCTCTGACCGTATGTCTTTCCATGAAAATGTTGATGCCTCTGTTTAATTGCTTTATCATACTTTGATTAATGCATATTTTGTAAACATCGTGTGACTTAAGACCCCTCTTTGACGAGGGCTTGGCAATATGATGATACATATCGTCAAAACTATATAAAAAGGTCTATCATATATATATATTTTTTATATTGTTTCTATCGTGATATAGGCTAGGCCTATATTTCTTTCTTTTTAGTCTTCTTAAAATGAGAAAATACTCACGTTTTTGTCAAGTATTTAATTCACACAGGAGTATACAAACATAGGCTTTACCATGTTGTTATTTCATATAGACTATTTATTTATTGAATTACCAGGAAGCATGCATCGTTATCGAGATATGAGTACTAGAGCAGAGCCTGGCCGAAACTGGATTTTTTTTTAGGCCAAAGCTAATACCAATATTTGAGAGTTAAAAAAAATAATTATAACAGTACATCAAATGTTATTATCTTTAAAAAGGTAACATAAATACATACATTTCTTATTTTGATAACGCACACACAGCGAGAACCAGACCAGTGCGAGCTTCAATGTAAGTCCACCAAATTAAAACACATCGCACCACTCTGGCGTGTTGGAGAATTGGAGAAGAGTTGTGTGACGTGTTTTAATTTTGATTTGATATAAACACATATTTTTAAGAACTATCCCTGATATGTGGTTATTAAAGATAAAAGAGGTGTGACAAAGATATGTATGGAGCAAGACATTTTACAGCTGATGATAAACTTGCACAGTGCTCTCTGCTGGCCAAACTATTTAATGATGTTTCTAAATTACTGTAAACAAATATTTGGCATTTCTCTATTGCAATTTGTTGTTACTTATAAGCCGACTTATGTGCCAATACTGATGTATCTTTCATAAGCTGATATCTTCAGGGGCTAGTTAATGAGTCAACCAATGTAGCTAACATTTCAATATAAAGTATGCCAGTTAATATGTCAATATAAGTTTAACCTCAGTGGTTCTAATTAGAATTCAACATTTTTTTCAAGCTGCTATATGCGCTTTTGTCTGCTGTCAGTGTTCTAAAATCGTGTGTAATATTTTCCTCCGGCAGACAATCTGAAGAAACAGCTCGATGTATACATGTCCCGGTTTCCCAAAGTGCGAATCATTCGTCTGGCGGAGCGGCAGGGCCTGATCAGGGCCAGGCTGGCTGGAGCTGCAGTGGCCAAAGGTAACCACTGCTGTGATTAAAGAGGACCTATTATGCTCATTTTCAGGTGCATACTTGTATTTTCGGTTTCTACTAGAACATGTTTACATGCTTTAATGTTAAAAAAAAAACCTCTGTCGTAATTGGTCAACCGAACCAAACTCTTTGGACTCTGCTCCAGCTCCACTCTAACGTGCTTTGTTTGAGGGCGTGCCAAACTAGCCGATATTATGCAAATGTGTTACTTGGTGACATCACCACGTTACGGAAGACAAAGCAGGACTTCAATTTAGATGTTTCAGGCAGTTCAGGAGCAGTGTTTCTGTGGGGGGAGAGTAACTCCCTTTGGCGTGGACTTTGGGCTTTGTAACTTTGCAGAACTTTTGCATGCAAAAAACACTATATAACACACTAAAGGAAAGGGAAAAGCACAAAAGCATAATAGGTCGTCTTTAAAACTTTTTGTCATAAATGTCTTTTAACGTATGGTTTGTATACGTACTATGTACAAAGGTGATAGCGGCATGAATGAGGGGACGTAAAAGAAAGACGAGTAACAGAATTCACATGAATGTGTCAAATCATGTGGTCAGACTTTGTAATCGTAAATGTTACACTGAAAGCATGTCCTTGTGTTGGCTGTGCTTTTTTTTTTTTTTTTTTTCATCTCTAGCACTGAGCTAATCAGATAAGAAGAAGCATGTAAACAAAGTTCAAGTCTGAAATTGCAAATGTGCTTTTAACACTATTGTGAATAACTAAAACTAGGTTGAAGGATTATGATATTGATAAATGAGGGAAAAAGATATTGTGGGCTATAAATAAGCCCACAATGTAATGACAAAAAGAGCAACGTTTGCACACACATTAAGAGTGTAATCTTTCTAGTTTGGTTAACAATGGGTAGTTGTCTAAGATATATTCTTCTCTGTTTCTGAAACTTGAGATCGACACAGGCAAATGCATTTTAAATAGATAAAGAGAACAGAAAGTCTGTGACTCAGTCTCTGTATCTTGCAAAGATGTGTGTGCATGAAATAACACAGAAGTGTGACAGTTCATATGTGGAATAATAGTCTTGTAATAAATACAGAACCGAAACATGAGAGAAATACCGTTGAAAAGTCACGCCGAGGTGCACTGCACATTATAAACTTGCACCAGCTCTCTTGTGCATTTGCCATATACTGTTTTCTTTTTATATACTTAAACAAACAACTGCCTTTCAATGAACTCTGATACGCGTTGTAAGGGCTGCACTGTTGAAAAGCACATGTGGTTATTTGTTTAACTACAGCAGGATGTTTGCTTTCCTTTAACGTACTTTCAGGTGAGGTTCTTACATTCCTCGACTCCCACATTGAATGCAACGTGGGCTGGCTGGAGCCGCTGCTGGAGAGAGTCTATCTGGATCGCAAGAAAGTGCCCTGTCCTGTTATTGAGGTCGTCAGTGATAAGGACATGAGGTGACACATTACTGGCATGTTTGTCAAGCAGCCATACACGTAACGTGATCGCGTTTTCTAAAGTTATGCAGAAGGAAATGTCATTTTGACTGTTCTGGCTGATTCTCCTCAGTTACATGCTGGTTGACAACTTCCAAAGAGGTATTTTCAAGTGGCCTTTGATGTTCAGCTGGAAAACATTATCAGATGAGTACATTAAGAAGAATAACATGACCATCTCAGATCCCATCAGGTACCTAAACAGTCAATTTTCATATTTTATTAATGTTTCTACTGCGTTTTTATTTATTTATTTATTTATTTATTTATTTATTATCTTACAGATGTCCAGTTATGGCTGGAGGCCTTTTCTCCATAGACAAAAAATACTTCTATGAGCTCGGTGCCTATGATCCAGGCCTGGATGTGTGGGGTGGGGAGAACATGGAGATTTCATTTAAGGTATATCACTCATCTAATTCATACAAGAGTATAGAGCTCAACAGTGAATTGAATTTCCCATTCATTCACTCCATTGACGTTTCAGAAAATCCTTATATACAGAGTTTTTAAGCATGGAACCAAGCCAACCAGCTACGAGATGAATCGTGACCATAAAACATTTGATTTTGAACAAAAAAACATTGGAAAACGAAAAAAAAAAAGGCAAAGGTACAAGACTGTACATAATTATTTTAAGAGTGACGGAACTACTCAGCCCATAAACCATTACAAATGGCGACTCGCCGCCTCTGGAAACCACCCATAAAACGTTTAACCGTTGTCAATCTAAAATGAAGACAGATTCAGCAACTGCCTGGCTTATTTCTCGCCTCAAATGTTCTCAGAAACATATTTCGGTGAACTATTTTCATAATAAAAGAGAAAGTTTCCCAACGAGCCGCCATGTTGGTCCGGTTTGAAATCCGGGAAAAGACCACGGAGCGGCACGTACAAGCACGTAGCCTCACAAGCCGTACACAGGTCTGGCACGTATTTCAACGGTAACAGCGAGCTCCACCACTTAGAGATGTCGCTGTTACGTTTAGGATTGTGGGTAGTGTAGTACTCCTCCATGACATCGCGAACAAAACGTGTTTTTCTTAAAACAAGGTTGATATACGGACTGGTGGCTTCTACAAGAGCAGATACAATCGTTTCACAATCTCATAGCTCGTTGTAAATCTGCCTCGGAGAGTTACAACATTATGGCTAATAATCTAATAATATGAAGGGGATTTTCACTTGCCGAACGTCACTGTTGAGCTCTGTTGGCCACAGGTGTTTGGGAACTCCCCAGAACTCTCTCTCTCATATGACTCCTTATCCTACGTGTTGCCATTTGAACAGATCTGGATGTGCGGAGGGGAAATCGAGATCATCCCGTGCTCTCGAGTGGGACACATCTTCCGAGGACAGAATCCGTACAAGTTCCCCAAAGACAGGCAGAAGACGGTGGAGCGCAACCTGGCGAGGGTGGCAGAGGTCTGGCTGGACGAGTACAAGGACCTCTTCTACGGCCACGGCTACCACCACCTGCTGGATAAAAAGACCATCGACGTCGGCAACCTCACCGAGCAGATTGAGCTGAGGAAGAGGCTGGAATGCAAGAGCTTCAAGTGGTACCTGGATAACGTGTATCCGGATATAAATGCTCCTTTGGTCAAAGCCGAGGGCCTGGTATGTGGATCAATACACTTTGTTTACATCTCCCTAAAGGCCCAGACACACCAAGCCGACATCAGAGAACTAGCGCCGATGAAGGCCGGACGCTCCCCGACAGCCCCAAACCGGCAGACGGCCGACCGTCGGCTTGGTGTGTCAGGGCCTTAAAAGATTTCTTAAAAACGAACGCTTGTTCTGCTCTCCCTCCATTCAGCTATTGTTATCTCTGCTGGGAACCCAAACAAAGACTGTGATTGTGCTGCTTTGGAACAAAGAATAGCTATCCATTAACGCTTTCTGTGAGGATCCATTGAAGGAAATGAGAACAGCAACAAGGCCCATTGTCACGCGTAACTCTAAACGAGTAAACAGATGTTTGTTCTCTTCCGTTAACTTTTTATCTTCTCATTTTTCCTCGTAGGTCTTTAATCGCGGCTTAAGGAAATGCCTCTCTCTACAGAAAGGCTCTCTGTCGTTTGAGATATGTGATCTCAGCCAGCAGGTAGGTGTCTTTGTTTTGTATCACAGATTATTTGACTGCAAAAAAATGCAAATGTTTAGTGTTTCAGAGGAAAATATGCGGATATTGTGCTATTTTGGCCTCATGGCTGTGGCAATTATGGGGGGCATAACAAAAATATCCAGGAATAGATCAGGACAAGTGCAATCAGAGTTCAAGACAGGACCCAAGATAAACAAGGGTGGAGTCCAAGACAAGACCAAGCCTTTCTAAATGTGGCCTTTTTGGATTCAGAGCAGCCATCCCTCAAAATCTGTCAGTTTTCATGGGGTGTAATTACATCCTTCTCTCTCTCTCTCTCTCTCTCTGGTATTCAGAGTCAGCACTTTAATTACACCTGGATGAGGCACGTTCGCCAGCAAGATCTATGCGTAGTTCCCCACGGCAAGGGCAGCGTCTTTGCTTTACAATTATGTGACAACGCCAAGCCTGAACACCGCTGGATCCACAAATCGTCCAACTCCGCTCTGGTAGGCTGGGTGTGCCGTTTGTTTTGTCTACTATCTTTTTGTTTTTCTTTCCTTTGTCAACTCTGTCATTTTACAAATCCTTTAGTCTCTGTGTTTCAAACAAACAGGACTGGTCTGCTTGTTAATCTTGTGTCCTGTTTTGTCTTTGTGAAGGCGGAGCACCTCATGGCAGACCACATGTGCCTGGAGGCGGGGCCTGAGGGTGACAAGCTTCTCCTCAATCCATGCGAAACCAGAAACGCCTTCCAAAAGTGGCAGTTCACAAACTACTACACTCAGTGACGAGACTGAAACGTGTCAAACGTGCACTATAGAGACCTTCAGTGGCCGGGCTGTGGTCCAGACACAACACACACACACGACTGTCCAGAGGAGGCGGCAGTAGTAACGTGTGTGGTGTAAAGCAGAGGGTTTGGGGATGTGCAATGTTCCTAATTCCCTTTTATTATATCGGCGATATCGAGTTTTAAACACCTGTGCCAGAGGAAGGAGAGCATCTTCTCTCTGTTTAGCGAGATTTGGACCGGACGGCGATTGTTTTAAAGGGATTCAAGGGAATGTCTGTGGAAGAACACTCCATATCGAGCACTATATATCATCTCACTGCCAAAGATAAACAGTGCCTCTTTGATATAACATTTAATAAGTGACTTTCTTTCTGTGTTTGCTCTGCTGGGACTGAATAATGAGCTTAATTGCATGTAATGTAGAATGTATACATTTGTATTAAACACATTTTTGGTGAGACATCAACTTTTCTAAATGATGTACTTTTACATTCGATGAGGCACATGGGTGAAACAGCTGCGTCTATGGTTTTAAGCATTATTTAGGTGTAGGTTTTGTTGTGAAAACTGTCCCTTTTTGTATGAATTTCTTCTCGTCACTAGAGGGAAGTGTTGGTTCAAAATATGCAATAAAGCTGTGCTGTGATTTCATGTTTTTGTGGCATGTGATCAAACCCTGTAACATATAATGATGGAAATGCATTTGCTTAAGACACTAAAAATAAAATGATGGAGATAAAGATTTAATAGCACGTATCTCTTTATTAATTTTTTTTTTTCATCCCATTAGGACATTTAAGTATGTATGTTTAGTTAATCACTCGAACATATAGGTTAAGATACTGAAGCTCTAACACCAAACAACATCTTAGTTATTATAGCCAGTAGGATTATAAAGCCCTGAGCGTCTTATTTATGTAATCTGCTGCTCAAATACCTGCCTTACACAACAAGATGTTTTCATCCCGAAACCATCAAATGAAAAAGTACAATCTTAGATATGGGATGTTTGTTCCCCAATCAAATAACAACACCACAGATATAAATAGTACTCTTCATTTGGAAATCTTGTGTGACCCGGTGAGTTACGTCAGAGATTTTCATTACTATGTACATTTTAGAACAAATTAATATGTAAATTGTGTACCACATGGAATAGCTGTGCTATCAGTTTTGTTATGGATCATGTCCTGCAGTTTAAAGGTGCAGCGTGTAGGATTTGGCGGCGTCTAGCGGTGAGGTTTCAGATTGCAACCAACTGAAATTTCTCTCGCGTTCCAAGCATGTATAGGAGAACGACTGTGGCCGATGTGAAAACTTCTTGAAGAGGACCCGCTCCCTATGTAGATATAAACGGTTCATTCTAATCTAACAAAAACACGATTCTTATTTTCAGGTGATTAAACACTAAAGAAAACATACTTGTTAATATTATATTCCATTTCTGCCAATAGATCCCCCCTAAATGTTACACAACTGTTCCTTTAAATTGATCAAAACCATCTTACAACTTCATGACCATGTACTCAAACTCCTCTATCTTCTGGCGGGTGTTGCCTCTGCGGATCTTGCGGTAGGACACGGTGCTGTATTTGGAGGCGGAGAGGTGGTTGAAGGATTCCTGTTGTCCGGCTGCACCGCCACAGGATTTCTTGGGCAGAGGCAGAGTGGAGTAGCCTGATATCTGGAGTTCAGCACTAGAGTCTGCCTCCCCGTTCAGCCTCGTATGACTCTCTTTATTAAAGGGTTCAAGGTTTGGTGTCACTTCTTCTTTCTCAACTGGCAGATTTGCTGGAGAGGAAACGGAAAATCTGTTTTGCATTCTGTAAACACAATCTATTTTACTGCACAATAATAATAAATTCCTCTTACCCTTTTCTGCTGATATTTTTTGCTCTGTTTGCATGTTTAGAGACTCTCCACAGGTGCTCACTGACTTCTCTCGAGTTAGATCAGACTGTGCTCCTGGATCTGACTGATCCATAGGTTCAGTTTTTGGTGTCTGGAGCTCTCGTCGTTCCTCTTCTTGTTCAGTCAGAATAACCTGCTGTGTCACGTCCTTCTCCAACTCTGCAATTTCTTCGTCAATAATGGATTCCTCCCGTGGATCATCGACTAGGTGCTCGCACTCGTTGGCACCAAAACCACGGGACGTGTTTGCTTTTATGTCCTCGTCACTGTAGAACACGGAGTCGTCTCCCTCCTCCATCGACCACACATCTCTTTCTCCAGCCTCCTCCAGGGTCTGGAGGGCCTCGAGAGTGATCCCACCGATGATCTCCAGTACCTGGGAGGCCAGTGCATCTTCTTCCACTGTGAGCCTCGAGGCCTGTGGAGGCATCGCGCTCGTCTCCATCTCCATCTGTCTGTTTTTCTTCCAATAGTCCAGCTTCAATGCTCTTAGTTGTTTTCAAAATTAAAGCAACCTCAGACTTCTCATCGTCACATCGTCCGCTCCAGCGTACCAAAATACTTCTGATCCTACACTGTCAAAGATCCATCCTGCAGCTCAGTCAGCGGTGCCAGGTCAAGCTCTCCAGTGAGCTCTCTAGTGCTAGTACCATGTCATTCTGTGTGCATGTTGAATCACTGAAGAACGGGGGTTTTGTTTTGGACCCAACAAAGACTCTTTGTGACTCTGGCATCTGCACATTAAGTGCTTGTACTCGTTCTGTGATAATCTCTGCTGGGTGACCACCTTCACTCTGTAACGTTTTGAGTCTGGATTAACATTCTCCTTTAGGTTTTCTCTCTACAGCGTTTCACCACCTGAACCAACAGTGTTTTTGCACACATGCTGATTAAGCTAAGCCCTGTTCAGGCCTTGAGTTCAAAGGGCATATAAATACCATTGCATCTTAAAGCAACAGTGTGTAGCATTTCAGGGGATCTATTAGCAGAAATGGAATATAATATTCATAACTATGTTTTCATTAGTGTATAATCACCTGAAACTAAGAGTCGTTGTGTTTTCGTTGCTTAGAATGAGCCCTTCATATCTACATAAGGAGCGGGTCCTCTTCACGGAGTCCGCCATGTTTCTACAGTAGCCCAGAACGGACAAACCAAACTCTGGCTCTAGAGAGAGCCTTTCACGTTTTAACGTTACCTGAAGGCCACCGTAGTTCTCCGACACGCTTGTGAAACTGCGGTAACGGGAGCTGCAGAGTGTAAAACCGTGGTAACGCCAGCTGCCGCCTGACTTCCGTTGCTCCTAAAGTAGTGTTATTATGGTAAGGATGACCTCTGAGCGAGGCGAACGGCGTTACCACGATTTTGCACTCAGCGGCTCACGTTACCGCAGTCTTGGAAAGGGAGGAGTGAGCAGAGGGGTACTCAGTTGGTTGCAATCTGCAACCACACCACTAGATGCCACCAAATTTTACACTGTACCTTTAAGTAAAGCTCCTGAAACGCTGATATAAGGATATGTTCAACGAACAACAACAGCACTGTTCCAGGTACAAAGAGGAAAAACTCTCCAGTATTTCACACTAAAGCAAAGATTAGAGAAAGGTTAAAAAACTCTTTTTTTTAAAAACAAATTTGTAGATTTTCCTCTGCCTTTAATCACGACCCTTTGGATCTATCTTATCTTGTTACCCTTTGGAGGGGCCCGACTACTAGGTAGGACTGACTGTGTATACAATAGTTAAAGATAGATCCACCTCAACAAGCTACACTAGTAAAAAGCTGCTTACAAACTGATGCACAATCTAATAATGTCATAAATGATAATCAGTCATAGGGAATATTTTACTGCAGAACTACTTTTGTACGTAAGGATGTGAATTCTTCTCCCAGCACTGTCTGCACGCAAGACAACTTTTCATAATTAATCTTTTTTTTATATGAGGCATTTAGGAGCCCATTGAACCATTTAATTTTCTGCTTCATAGCACAGAAAGAAAACTGAAAAAGAAGTGGTGATATTTTAAAATAATGTCCCTCTCTCGGTTTTGCTGCTTCAAAATGAAGTGTGGCGTTGTTTTTGTGAATACTAATCATCAAGTCTCTCTCTTTAGCAGCAGCAGCAGCAGGAAGCCAAGGACGTGAGACTTATTACAGGAAATGTGTGAGGTTTCTATTCTCAGGTGGTATAGCTTCATTTTTTTTTTTTTTTTTTTTTTACAAACTGTTGTGCATTCCCCAGACTTATTTGTTTCTGTGTGAGTAAATTATGTGTAATACCTGCGTCATCAACAGAAATCTTCAATGTAGCTCACTCTGTGATGCACAAGTTACACCTTTCCTGTTGAAAGAATGAGAGGGCATTATTATCTGGTATCTGACGGAAAACACTGGCGGGTTTGTAAGACTTCATAAGTTTATTATCTTTTTTTTTTTTTTTTTTTTTTTTTTAAGTCTTTTGCATACAGATTTTCTTGATTTGATACAAAAAAATAAATCATGCCATTCTGTAAAAATGTTGTATTTTCTTGCTACTGAAAGTGAAACAGTCACATTTAAGTACATTTACAAGAAACAGTTTCCGTGTTTCAGTTGTTCACAGCCTGAATATAATGTTGGAAATGAAAACAGTTAAGTTGTACCTCTTGTACCCACATCCTGTTTTGAGCTGAGCAGACATCTATACCGACAGGAGCTCTGGTTTTGGTTCTCAGCACATGAACGTGACAGAGGTATACCGTTTAAATATCTGTCTGACCTGAAAAATGAATGGTTGGTTTGAAATCCAAGGTGCTACATGAGTACAGCTACTGCAGTTCATTAATGCAGTTTTTTATTCAAGCTAGTAGGATACATAATCTCTCATCTATATACATTACAATCTTGTATACATACATTCACTCATACAAAAGAAGAATACGTTCATAATGCTTTTGTGCCACCACAAGTCTTTAAGGCTCAGGAGCCTCTTGGGTCAACTTTGACATGAAGTGCCAAAATGTCTGTTGTCTCTGTGTTCCCATGAAGGCAAAAATTCTTTTTAAAGGGTTAACCCAACCTGAAGTGTGGGGAAAAGCTTCATTACAGTGTATATTGCTTTCTGCACCAAGAGCACGAGAAACCTTGTTAACCCTTAGTATCAAGTAGACACAAGAGCATGTGAAGTCACTGAGTGTTTGCTCCCGTCTCCTCCTCCTCAACTGATCGCTGGGGTCCAGACATTAACTTCAGGATGTGTTTGCGAAAACTTGCTCTCCTGCTTTTACGGGGCAGGGTACCAAACAAGGAGGTGATCCTCGTTTCCTCCCAGGAAGGAGAGAGGGAGCTGCTGCTGTCGGCCAAGCTGGAGCTGCTGCAGCGGTTGAGGGATTGGTGGTGACGGCTGGAGCTGGAGGAGAACCTGCGGGAGGCGTCCTGTGAGGGGAAATCTCTGGAGAAGAAGCAGCTGTCGTCGTCTGTGGTGATGCTGGCTGCGCTGCACGGGCTGGGAGAGCACAGGTCCCCAAACACGCTGGCCTGGTCACTGTCGTCTGTCATCACGCTCCTGTAGCTGCTGTCACTGGAGAAACGACAGCGGCCTGTGGGGGAGGTCAGACTCGCCGAGGAGTCCATAGAGAGGTGAAGGCTGCTGTTGTTCAAGTTACCTGAAAACATAAAGTGCCAGTTAGTGAAAGCTGTAACAGGAAGTTCGTCAGCAGCTCATTTCTCTGGGGAACTCCTTTATCAAATTTATCTAGAGTTTTCACTTGAATTCACATCTTAAAAATTGTCGCTTTAGAGAGATGACAGTGAGAAAGGAAGTGCTGTGGTCTGACAGCTGAACCATCCCTCTCACCTCGCATCAGACGCTTTTCCTGTAATGTGAGGGCTTGCAGCTCCACCAGTTTCTCACGTAGCGATTGCTGTATGGGCAGAAAAAACATCATGGTTTTACTTCCAGTAAATTCAAGTTGGCAGTTTTGCTCTTTCATTAAGAGCTGCAGTATGACACCAACAAACATGGGCAGAGACTCACCTTAAGCAGGGTCATCCTCTTCTCCAGCTCTATCTGCTTCACTACGTTCCCACACACAGTCTCCATCCTGGAAACACATAACACATAATTACACACAGAAAACACCGTTATCACACTGTTTTTATTTCTGTGCAGTGGATTTATGCACAAGCAATTTTTTATATTTGTCACTCACTTCAGACTGTTGGTTGATTCTCTGATGAGATCTAGTATGTGCTGATGAGATGATCCTTCGATGCTGACCCCGTTTATAGTGACGATAACATCTCCTATTATAAATGAGGATGCAAAAAAAAGAGGAACTAATCAATTTACGAGAACATGGCTTTGCATTGCGTTTGTGCATCTGCATGTGTGTGTGTGGGCGTTTACATGGTGACATATCTGTCAATATATGTACGCCAGTAAAGTGCAATATGGTCTGAGGGTTTTGAATGCGTATAAACAGGGTGTGGGGCCTGCATAGAGGGCGTGGGTGGTTCACCTGCGGTCAGGCCAGCACCCTCAGCAGCGCTGTCCTCCTGCACTTTGCGCACAAACGTGCACATCTCCACTGCAGAGCTGTCCTTCAGCTGCAGGCCGTACGTCTGCAACAGGACACAGTTTGTTTTCCATAAAAGATCCTCTTATTAAACATGGAATATGCATTAAAAAATACTCTAAAATAAGAGATTAAAAAGCATGACAACGATATGTAGGCTGCTTAATGTACCTGAATTTCAAAACCAAATGTTTCATTGTCTTGTTTTTCCAGTATGATTGTGGTCCTGTGCAAAAGAGAAAAGCAAAACAAGAGAAAATCAATATTTTAGAAACTGCTCTTTATGTATATAATTATATTTCAATTTTAAAAAATGCAACATATATAATTTTACATTTAATAAGGTTAAAGGTGAGACCTTCTACTGTATGATAAATTGCACATCAGATTTGATATATTTACCTTTTTGGGTCGGAGTAATCAACCAGTGAGTTGGAGTGGGTTGGTTTGGGCTGCAGAAGGAGAAATGCAGAGTTCCTCTTTAAAACAATACAACAGATTTAAGTTTTAAACCTCTCAGGGAACTAAAGAGGTCATTCAGTGTGAGAACTTGTTGATCCTATACGGTGCTAAATAACTCTAGAGATTAAAAGGCTTTTGGCCAGCTGCAGGGAGCTGCTGTACTTTTGCTACACAGTTGGTGGTAAATCAGTGAACTAAAACAATACAATCACAGCTCTAATCAAGATTATATGTCAGTGTTTAGTGATGTTTGATTAGCGGGAGTGTTTAGTGGTGTGTTTATATTCCAGCTATATATCACACATGATTTATTGTCTCACCTTGCATACGCTGGGCAGGGAGCCTGTGTTGTGCCGGTGTCGGTCATTGTTTCCCCTCAGCGAGCGTCGGTACCACAGGGAGCATTTCTTCCTCAGAGTATTATCCAGGATGTAATTCTCTTGGCTGCCCTGGCGTGGAAGTCCATTGAAATTCATGGTGGACTGAATGGTAGAGTAGTCCTCAAAGCACCATAATGTCCTGCTGCAGCAGCTCTTCAGTGGTTGTGTGGCCCTGCCCCGCTGTGCAGCCAAATGCAGAGCGTGTCAAGCGGAAATCCACGTCATGTGACGGCTGTGGTGGACCTGCATCTGCACATCACAGCCTCACATACCTGATTTCCTGTTCACCTCTTTTAACTTTTGCTCTTCTTTCTTGAGAAGGGACGGTGTGCTTCTTTTGAAAAGAAAAGGAAGAAGCTTTCCCCTTCAAACAGCCCCTTTCCCTTTTTGCAGTCTAAGCAATTTAATTTCTGGTCTGTCAGATGTCAGTAATGCATGAGAAACTGCCACCTCACGCCACCACCACCACCACCACCACCTGCTTCCAGCCTCTCTCACTCTCAGTTTCTCAATGGGCTTAGCTTCAGTCTGAGCCCGAGTCCTGTGTTCGGCCAAGCAGGGAGACTTGTCTTATGAGGACAGACAGACAAAAGGCTGATTTAGCTTGGGGCCAGTGTCGCGCTCCCCAAACAGACGGCATGGGTCAGTGGGCCGAAGGCATCAGACACGGTCGGTTCAAAAGGGAAATCACACACAGGCCGGCGGCCAGGGTGACAATGGCTGATGGGGTAAAGAAAACTGAACCACAATCCTTCTCCCACGACCACGCCCACGCCTACAAAAGGTACACTGTTTAATCTGCAGGAAAAGAATATCACCTTTCACCATGCACAAAAGCTGCTTTTCTTTGGTGAGCAGAAAATCGTTTAACTTTGAGCCTCAGTACTGTACATTATGAGCCCAGTTGAAACACTTCTTAACTAGCAGATTGCCTCACAGCAGTCCCCTCTGCCCCACTGACCCTCAGCAGAGCCGTTGGCCCACCAACCACGGGACCGTCTGGAGCACTGATGTCCCATTTCACCGGGACATTGCAAATTCCCATCCACAGTTTTCCCACAATAAGTACTGACGAGAATACATTGTGTTCTCTTCATTGATAGCATGCACGCTCCTGCTGCTCGATAAATGCATTGTACTGTATCACTATCATCAATGATTTTGTAATACGTGAGGAAACGGAACACGCATCTCAGCTTTTAAAGACTGGACTCAGTTTTTGAAGTGTATCTTAAACCTTGTGCGTCATTATAGGGACATTTTTTTTATCATTTTGACTGTGTGAATACATATGAGATACATTTTGGCAACGGTCTGAGCTTATTTTTCAAATTTTGGAAAGTCACCCTCCTATAATATGTCTATAATAAACTATGGCCAAAATACAGACACTCAGACCCTTAAGGACAAAAATGTCCCCATTGAAACCCATTAAAAACACATCACAAGCACTCATTCTATTATATCAGGCTTTCAAATAGAGCCCCGGATTCAAAATTGTAGTTTTTACTATTTTCCACCATCATTTTCTTGTGTTTGCCCTATGAGGCAAAGGCATGCTATTCTCCTGGTTTCCTAAACAAAAAATAAAAATGCATTAAAATCAATGTTGTTGCTAATCATAGTCATATCCCAGACTGTGAAAAAAATCTTCTTAGTATTTAGTACACAGAATATAATTCAGTTTTTGTGTTCTTTACATAACAACAGTGGCATTAAGTAAACAAACTGAGTAAAAATTCTGAAAATGAATGAATATGTGGTAGTTAATGATCAGGACTGATGTTGGTTAAAAGATTAAACTCAGTGAAAGTGGAAAACTAATATTATGGCAGTTTTTTGACGCTGACATTTTTGTCCTGTAAGGACATCAAAGCAACTTTTTCTCAAGTGAGCCACAAGTGTTAAAACAATACTCACATGTACAAATGGGTTGTGTGTTTTGTGTTGCAACGCATTCTAAAGCAGTCTAAATCAAATCAAGTAGTTATCTTCCAGCTTTACAGTCTGTAAATTAGCTCTGTTTTCACATTGTTTCCTTAATGTGAAAAAATGTGAATCTATCTTAAAATAGCTAAACACCTATAAGTCCCATAAACCTCCTGTGGGTAACTGTGTGGCCTCTCTTGTCTGAGGTGACAGGCAGCACACTAAAAATCCGTTACAGCAACTCGCATTATAATCTTGTGGCGTTGACTCATCTGCGTAGTGCTGATGTCCTCAGTGTTACACTTTTATTTCCTGTCTAACGGACACATCATAAACAGTGTTTACACATAAAGAGCGCTAGAACAGAAAGCGGGGATGAGTCACGTCAGTTAAGGTGCGAGTTTGATGGGGAAGATAAAAAGGACCACAGTTGTTCTGGGAAATTCTCTCCTACGTGCAGTAAGGCGCAAACCACTGCACAATCAGTGCTTTCACAATTACAATTGCAATGCGAGACGTTTCATACTAAAAGACATACGACATATTATGAAAAGCGTTCACTCCATGAAAAACAGTTTATTGACCCACTGATATCATTAATTTCTATACAGAATAAATAGTGCAAGAGAAAAGATACAACGCAATGGCATGAAATCTGAGCAACGACACACAACAGTGTTGATCTAAATAACTGGATGGTTTGAAAATCAAAAAGTAGGTCTTATTTTATGAAAGCGGTATCACATTTGTTAGCAATTTCATATACAATATATATATATATATATAAAAAAAAGACACCATTCAGAAATTGCACATGGTGGTCATTCCTCTTTGGAATGATTGATAAGTCTTTCATATGTTTAGCGATCAGTTGCGTCACCCGTCTGATTCTTGGAGAAGCAGATATGACACAATAGACAAAATATATAAGCTTGGCTCAGCAGCATAGATCCAACATCAGATAAAAAAACTAATTTATATTACAAGTACTTTCAATGGACCCAGGCAGAGACGCAATAATACTGCATTTTCGATATTTCATATCTGAATTCTGCAACACACAAATGATCCCATGATTGAAGTCAACTAATCATTTCATAGAAAGAAAAAGACTCGTACATGATATTTGTCAAGAGAGTGACAGGCTACTGTACATAGCTTATTTTCAAGAGGCAACACAGCTGATGCTACATTATTAACAAACAATTATGATGTCTTCATAACAGGAGGACATTTATATGTGTCAACACTAAGCAGCTACATGGGCGTATGTAACTCACCGTAGCAACTAAAAACATGAACTGAGGACTGAAAGCCATGATGGATGGGACCCAGTTTCACAAACACTACGATGATTAATCAGATTCACGTCTTTAAACAAGACTTCACAAGATATGAAACGCATACACAGGCACACCTTCACACATGGTGTACAGACTCACACATGTGCACTTTCCCTAAGCCTGTTGTGACTTTACAAGCCTCATCAGACTGTGATCATAGAGCCATCACCCAGACTGTGCTTTCCAAGTGAAATGTCTTAAACTGATTTACTACCGATGACAATTTGGCATTATCCTCTCGTTTTATGATTTTATCATTAGCTTTATCCAGATCTTTATCAAGATCTGATCTTATCTAGGTCTTTGCATTTATCATAATTATATGGTTCTTTGGGAAACCTGCTGTAAAACAGCATCGGGTTTAAATGGAGTGTTTTCTAACATATACTGTTTGTAGTATTAGATTTCCCTATTAAAAGGAGCAGTGTGTAGGATTTAGTGGCATCTAGCGGTGAGGTTGCAGATTGCAACCAACTGAATACCCCTCCGCTCATCCCTCCCTTTCCTAGTGTGTCGGAGAGCTACGGTGGCCTTCAGGTAACGTAAAAACCAACACGTCCTCATTCCAACTCGTCACATACCGACACTTTTTCAGACCCCTCGGCGTCACTTTTTGGTCGCAGTAAACACGTGCTTAACGTTGCGATTTAAACAAAACACTTGCTTAGGTTTAGGCAACAAGACCACTTAGTTAGGTTTAGGAAAAAACAACATGGTTGGGCTTAAAATGACTACGTTTTTAAAATGAAAATGTGACTTGACGTTGTCCCGCCCACCCTGTGGGTCTCCTTTGCTCTTTAAACTACGTCACCACAGCTCTTCCACTGAGCGTTTACTGTTGCTGCGGATGGGTTTACATTGTAGTTAATGGAAAACCCGGCGCGTTTCATACTGGCGCTAAAGGGTGCCTTGTGCGTAGGTATCGAATGCCGACGGTCGTGACAAAGCGTTGGTAAAGTATTTGACGCCCTGGGAATGAGAGAACGGGCTGTAAAAACGCAAAGGGCCCCGATGAGAATTACAGCTCTTTGAAGGGAGCCGGATCTTATGGCTTCGTTCCTTTCCGAGTCATCATTCTTTTATTTTATTTTTTGTCATACGAGGCAGAAATTATATTCCATTTCTGCTAATAGATTCCCCAAAATCCTACACACTGTTCCTTTAAAATGACCAATGACCTAATGTGAACGATAAGAAGAGTTTTGACTTGTGCATTAGGGTAGCTAAGATTTTAAAATTTGAATAACATCCTTCAAGTGTGAATAAATATATTTAAGAAATAAAAACTTTAAGTTTTCACATTCATGAATGAGCTTTTGTTTTTTTCAACAAACTAGCATTCATCTGTCAGAGAGCAGCTCTCTTCAGCAACTGAAAGCTTTAAATGTGCAAAATTTATAGCAGCAGCTTAAAGCTGTACTTCTTTTTATGTAAAGGACAAGACAAAAAAAAGTGTCCATAGCCACTCTACTGATCCTAAGAGGCTGTTAAAATATGGAGAGACAACTTTATCATTTAAATTTCATTCTTACCACTAGTCAGTCTAAATATTTAAAGTTTGGCCAGAGGAACGTTTTTTAACTAAATACAAAAGGGTTTACTCTGATGATTGTTTCACCTCAGCCTCAGTTATACTACTAGGTCAGGGGATCATCAAAGTTATTATTCATCCTCTGGGGACCAGGAACGTCTGTACCAAATGTCATTGTGATCCGTTCAATACTTGTGGAGCTATTTGGACCAACAGATCGCCGTCCATGGAGCCACATCACACTAAAAACCCACTTGGATACATTTAGCTAAAGGATGTCTTCCACTTATATTCCTGTTAAGTGTACCGTAACCTTTCCACTGAACTTTCAACAAACGATATATCTACAACAGTGCTGTAATGACTATACTAAAGCACTTCAGATTATCAGGGACAGTCTGTAAGTGTGTCATTTAAAACCAGTCAGAACCAGTTAGGGCGTCTTATCCAGTATCCTTTGTGATTGTCAGTTAGCGCACTAACTACTCAGCAATACTGTCTGATACAAGATATGGCACAAAAACATCACAATGTGCAACTTCAAGCTTTGGGCACTTAAAAGTCTGAGGTAGCAAAACAATCTGTATATACATTATACATATTCTTATTTCATATGGCTCTTCCGACAAAAAGTTCAGCTGTTTGGTTCATTTTTTTTTTCTTAGGTCTCCTCCTACAATACTTTGGCACCAAAACCAACCTGGAGTTGGTCTCTGAGGGTGAACGGTGTGGTTGTGTCCTGAAGAGGGCAGCCTCAGGCCGTTAGAGAGAGAACACTTTCTCCCAGTTTACTTCCAACAACTCTCAGTCCATGCTGTTGCACCAGTGCCAGCACCAGTGCATCAACAAATCTAACTAATCTTTGACGTCCTTGATGGCAGACAGCTGAGACACCGTTTTCTTGACCCGCAGGGCCGTGAGTCGAGCAGCAGAGTTGGCATACCAGCACTCTCTCATCAGTTTGCCCATCACACGCAGAGCCTGGTGTATCAACAAGGATACAGTATTATTATTAGATATTTTTTCGGCAGTTCTGCTTTATTAGATAGTGGTAGCTTGGAGAGAGACTGGTAAGGCATGGGAGGGAGGGGACGACATGCAGCAAAGGAACCAGACTGGAATCAAACCCGGGCCGTTGTGGTAAGGACGCAGCCTTGATGGTGCGCGTGCTCTACTTTATTTACTGTATATAAAAGCCAAAATGTCACTTAACTTAAACAACAAGCTGAAGTGTCTGCTCCTTACCTTGAATAACATAAATACCAAGAGCTTTGGTAATTATAGATATGAATTCTTAAGTTATGGCCAAAAACATATTTTGTGAGGTCAAAGTGACCTTAATGTTTGTCCACAAAATCTAATCAGTTCTTCCTGGAGTCTAAGGGGACATTTGTGCCAAATTTGAAGAAATCACTCCAGGTGTTCCTGAGATATCGCGTTCATGAGAACGGTACGGACGGACAATCCGAAAAATATAATGCCTCCGGCTACGGCTGAGCCGGTGCAGAGGCATAAAAATTGTAGTCACTAACAATGTAGGCCACATGTAGTTTGATTTTTGTCTAAGTTGACCAGTCTCTTCACGGTTCAAACAGACTATTTCTGACTGTTTACAGGTCAGTAGTAAGTTCAGTCTGTTTCGTTCAGTCCTATCTCCACAGCGCTCAGCACTGTGTCAGCGCTAAAGAAAGGTCTGGCTGCACACATTATCTTTGCGGTATAGGGGAAAAAACACTCTGGCATGTTTGTATTTCTAAACCAATCACAATTGTCTTGGGCGGCGCTAAGCACAGGATACAGCGAGGGTGCAAAATAGCTAGCGCAGGTAGAGGAAGGGGAGGAGAATGCCGCGTGAGATACGCGGCAAATGGCAGACTAACAGTATATCCACAGTTTACATTTGGAGAGTCAGACTAGTTCAGCACAAACTAGGCCGATAAAAGCACTGTTAATAATCTTAAAAGCTCAGTAACCACTGATCTGTAACAAACGTATCTTTTCTTTGGCTTTTGCAGCTTTTATTTAAGAAGTAACATGCTGAACAACTGAGCTGACGACAGTGCTTTCAGTCACCAGTGAGGTCACACTAGTGATGAGTGAGTAACATACACCCCATTTACACATGGTATTAAAATGTGATCGGTATCCGGACACATTATCCGGATAAGGAAAAACACATGTTAATGCAAGGTGTAAATGATCGGATCTGCCTGACCACGTCTGGAGGTAGTCTGGCTCGCACTGTGTTCGGATCTCAGGTAGGTGTAAACGCAATCATAGTGTCAGTGATAACTATCTTACATGATGTTACATCAGATAAACCCATCCCGACTCACCTCACAGCTCTGCCACTGGTTGGGAACGTTGGGTCTGAGTTTCTGCTCGCACACCACCTTCCTCATGTCCTCGATGGTCGGATCTGAAGGCACCAGGTCGTAATAAGGCAGCTGGAAATCTTCATGAAGTCCTGTGAAGATGGAGATTTTGTTTATCATGATTTTCCTCACCCACATAATGACGCACAGGACTGATGGTACAGAAAAGGACATAAACCACCTTAAATTAGCGTGCGAGGGACAAATTGACTGACTAGTATTGGAACAATTACAGTTTCATCAGTGGTGTCACGTATGTAGCCTACTATTAGTGCCATAGTGCAGTTTTTCTGATGATTTGTCCATTAAATATTTCTATAAATATCGACAGAAAAGCGGGAGTGTGTCATTTAAAGTACCTCTAACAGAGCATCTTCGGGCCAGTTCCCAGAACACCAGGCCTAGCGCGTAGATATCCGCCCTCTTGAATGACTCAAAGCTGTTCATATTGATCGTCTCATCCAGGATTTCTGGGGCCATGTACCTGCAGAGGACAAAATGATTAAGACCTAATGAAATAAAAAGCCCCGTACTTCTTTCCCTAATTGATTTATGTGTGGCTTTGTTGCCCCATGTTCTCTGCATTTAAAATCATAAATACAGAACAAAACAAGCTCAGTTCATCATTCTGAACATTAAGATATTTAAATATTGTGTTTCTGGGAACTTGAAGAACAAATACATCATCTTCAAAAACAACAGTGACAGCACTCACTGGTGATTTACGGCTTTAGCTTGACAAAGATATATTGAATATTGAGCTATTGATAATACCACTAGGAGTTGCCAAAGTCTAAAAATTTGAATCCTACACATACAGTACAGGGTTTAAGTTTGGTCTATATAGATAAATGTGTTCATATATCATTTTACCAGAAAAAAATATGGCAAGGCAAAAGTGAACATCTCATAATAAAACCAAGGATCCAACAAAGACTGAACTGAAAACCAGGACGTTGGGGTGCCTTCAAATGAAACTTGTGAACTCGTGTTTACAACAAGGGAAGTCGTGTACACGATATGCTTGGTGTTCAAGTGGTTAAGTCGTGAGAACACCGCTGCTAAGCAATGGCAATGTTGTCGTCACTGTCGGCATCTAGAAGCCACAGAGACTAACAATTTAGCAAGCGAGCAAGTGAGTAACATAATAGCATAATAGCAGTAAATTCAAAGGCATAATGACAGAGGAAAAAGATCAGGCCGTTGGGAATATCAACATTTTCCTCAGACATATTATACAATTACGAAGAAAAACAATATACAACTAAAATATATCAACTTAGTAAGCGCTGAAAAATTAACTTCCGGGGTCTCCGCCATTTCTGACAACGTCAACAAACACGTCACAACTCGTGAACTCTCCACTTACGAGGTCGTGAATACCACAAGATGGACTCTTCTCGTAAACACAGTAAACACGACCCCATTTGAAGGCACCACTAAATACAAACTAATCTGACGAGGATGAAGTGCAGGTGGAGAGATGGGCGGAGAAGCACAGGTGAGGGAATGAGGTGATTAGGCAGGAGAACGGGCAGGCAGCTGATTGGCTGGGGAAAAACACTTGGAACAGGAACGGAGCTGATTGGTTGAGAGGAGCTAACGAGGCTAATTCAGAGCAGGTGTTCAGGGAAGCCCAGGTAATTGCAGAGCAGATGAGGGAAGTGGAAGGAGGTGTGTAGATGGGTGTGGCACTCAAGTAATAGGGCAAAGAGGGAAGGACAATGGCAATGAATATTCTCTGAGGAAGTGGGAATGTGGCTGAAGAGGAGGGACAAAGGGTCAAACCGTGACATCCCTATTTTTCTTACAGCCTATGTTAAAACCTATATATTGGTATCGTCCATTTATGATTTACATAAAAAACTTTTTTTCTGTGTAATCTTGTCTCATGTTATTTCGTTGTTTTCATTATTTTCAATTTGTTTCACCTGTCATGTTATTATCCGGGTCATGTGATTGCCTATTATTGGTTGCAGCTACTATATAGGTGAGGCCACACCTGTTTTGTCTTTTTGTTAAATTCCCTGACGAAGACCAAAAGTGGTCGAAACATCTCGGCTTTTTAATGGTTTAGCACTTCGAAAAATATAAGATAAGAAAAGATAGAAATGTATTAATTATTAATCTTTTGCCAGAGATTGCTCAAAATTACAACAACATAAGAATAAAAAGCACAACTGAATAATAAATATAAAGTGTATAAGAAGTAATTTTAATACCTGGGCCTAGTAAAATAACATTAAAAGTAAGATAAATTTAGTAAAATAAGTAAACTAAGATAGAAAAGTAAAAGAAGTATTACTAACACCAGTGCCTAATAGAGTAACAATAAGTAAGAAATTTAGTAAAATAAGTAAACTCAAATAGAAAAAGTAATATTGCACATGAAATAAAATAAAGGCTTGTTCCTTCTTTGTTGTAACTCGTTCTAAGATGTTGGAGGGCCTAGATTGCCTTCCTGTTAGACCTCCGACAACACTCATTATTTCATAATTGCACTGTGTACACACTCAGCTAACGGTTAACAAACAGCATATTATTTTAGGAATCACTAGTGGGGCTGAATGTGCATGACACAGTGAAAACCTACTGGGTTTTTGATTATGGATTCTGCTTTTCTTGCAGAAAACAGTGCCTAGGAAGCTGGCTCATTTTATGTCGTGAGCCAATTAATAGTACTGGCCAAAAAACTTTAAAACAGGCTGACTTCAGAAAAATTCAGAGGCTGACTGCTAAGTCAACTCCAAAGAAAATCTAGCACATCAAATAAATTAGACCAGGTTTTAAGTCATTTCAGTTTCATTTCCTGTTTCTATTTTGTGTGTGTTAATTGTGCGCTGTGATGTAAATCCAACCTCTTGGTTCCCACTCTGTGGTTGGACGGTATGTCGATGGAGTTGGTGGTGGAGTCGTGTTTCACAGCCAAACCCAAATCTGCGATGACTGCCGTGCCGTTCTTCTTCACCAGGACATTTTTAGACTTTAGGTCTCTGTGAGCAATGGCAGGTTTCCCTACAGCCATGAAGGACACAAATAAGGTTTGTGAGTGAAAAAATAACATCTGCACCAATGTTTTGTAATATTCTTGCATGCTTAACATCATCTAATCAAATTGTCATTATTATTATCATCAGTGAAACGTAATGATGAAATAACACAGTTGAAGAAAAAAAATATCACCAACAAACTTCATGATCAATTCATCTTTTAAGTAATTTATCAAGCTAAATACCAAACATTAGCTGTTTTATATTTTACATGATCTACATCATTGCAAATTGATTATTTTTGGATTTCAGACTGCTGGTTGGAAAAAACAAGACATGTGTAGACATAACTTATGGATCTGGGAAACTAAGAAACTAAGAGACTAAATTACAGTCTAATTTATCAATTGACAAACAGTTTTGAGGATACAGAGGCTGACCCATTTTTTAGTGTGTTTACTGCGCACACAAGTGCCATAGTTGTTTGAATCCCCCAATATTAGGTCAGTGCCCAAGAATACAGCCTTACCCTGCGTCCCAATGATTTCCATGTGGAGATGTGCCAGCCCACTCGCTATGGACAGAGCGAGGACGATCATGCCTTCCAGAGAGACTGTGTACCTGTTCAGGTAGTCGTATAGGGAGCCATGCTCGTGGTACTCTGACACCAACCAGAGCTGCGTCCAGGAGCCATTATCTGCAGCAAATAATACAGTCACATGTCAGCACATTTATCTCTTAACTGTGATGTGAACTTTGGTTAGTGTCTCTGAATGTGATACCTTTGTTGTCGGCAGCGATGAAGCCCAAGATGTTCTCATGTCTGAGCATGATTGTCTGATAAACCTCTGCTTCACGAAACCACGACCTCTCGTCCCTGGATGAGAAGATCTTCACCGCCACATCCTCTCCTCGCCACTTCCCCCGCCACACCTCCCCAAACCGACCCTTACCAATGGTCTCCTGCAGGACGATGGTCCGAGCTATGGTCCGCTGGACCAGCAGTGGCAGACCTGCGAGACACCAGCGAGACGATCAGCTGAAGTCTCGTTGAGCTTAACCCAGAATGATTCATAATATCAGGCGGCGTCTCTCTCACCTGATCCAGAGCCTGAGGTGCTCATGTCATAGATCAGATCTTTGAGACATTTGTCGGGTGACGTCAGCATCTGGTCATCCAGAGGCTCCTCTGGGTCCTGCTTGTGGGCTCTGCTGTAGGCACAACGGTTGCCCTGCACAACGAACACGCTCAGCAGGATCCCCACGCACAACAGGCAGGAGGGCACCAGGATCACCACAGAGAGCTGCAGCCTGCTCCAGCCAGGCTCTTCTTCTTCCAAAGGCCTCTCTGATAACACACACACATAAATACAACATGACAATGTAGCCAACGTTGTTAGCATATGATTGTCCCCTGAAATTGAGCTAGAATGAGAGGGAATTTGCAATTATGTTCATCACTAAGCTCCCCGTGGTTGTTGCCCCCTCTGGTGGTCATTACTGATTATTTTATGTTGTGTACAACCAACTGAAACCATCACCTCAAGTGGACAATATATTATATCAGTGGTGCATGATTACTGCTGAAATATGCTGATGTACTGTTTTTCTGACCTTAACACAAGCTCAGCAAAAGCTATCACCCTGTCGACAATCTTAGAATTTAGAGAGATGGAAATTGTACTTTTGGCAGATGCAAAGTTTTGTCTGCCAAAAAATTTGTTTTTCCAGAGCGCCAGAAAATGTGATCACTGCCCATAAATGTCATTAATCAAACGTAATTGAGAGATACAGAGGTAGAAGCTTTTAGTGGCAAGAAACTTTTCTCCAAAAAGTAAAAATCAAATTGCATCTTCTTCACTTAAAATAAGTGGCATGCACTGATCAACAACAGGTGCACCATGAAAATAAATTGTGGGTTTGGCAAAACAGTAACAGTAACCTGGCATTTCCATCTCTGACCTTCATTCTGTCTGTGGGTGGACAGAGGAGACCTGGACACAAGCAAAAATAGCAGAACTGGTGGGCGCTGGGATAATATGAGATTTAAAGATATGCTGACAACATAATGCACAGTGACCACTGTAATAGCATCGTTGCATAGTGGTAGAATTAAACTATAGATCTCGGGAAATAGAAAGAATTAATAACTTTGGAAGATACCAATTTCATTTGGCCAACTTCGATTGCTCTAGTCTAAATTTTAACTTTAGGACTCTTTCAACATACAGTTTCAACATAAACAATGCAGACTTGAGAAACCCCAAACCTAATCCATGTTTCTTCAGCATCTCCTCAAATCCCCAAAGCATGAAATGTCCTCACCAGGAGTGCCTCAAACGTGCAACATCTGCAGATGGCCCAATGTGCAAAGCAACGCGTCGTGAACTAAACCACAGTTTCCAAAGACATCTTTAGCCTTTTACCTAAATACATATCCTGCCATGTGTCCAACTGGAATTCAGCAGACATGGTGCAAAAACAAGACTTTACTCTCCTCTGGCCCAGAGGCAAAAGACCTTCTACATACTGCAACTGTTTATTGGTGACTCTGCAGTCATTTCTGCTTTTAAACTGTTTGTTTGACACAACATCGAAACAAATGTTTGGCGATTGGAGATTGAGAAGCAAAGTGTTAAAGGACAATAAACTAAACTGTGAATACAACTACACAACCACTAACTACTACCTATAACTTTATAACTGTAAATCCATTCTACTTTAGGCCCATATAGAAGTCACAGCAAAGGGCACTACCAGACCTTTAAGTCTCTGTGTATAGAAAATAAACAATACACTGGATGAGCTCACATGCTGATATTTAGCAGATGGAACAGATTGATTCTGGTGTCCTCATTCACAGTCAACACCATCACAGCCCGAGGGTGCTGCCCTGACCCATCTCATCAACAGTCTGCAGCAGTTTACACTTTAAATCTCCAGCATCACCTCCACATTTTGATTTGGACCACTGTCTGACGATGACATCTAACTCAAGTTATTTGAGATGAATATATCAGTGAGGGGGGGGGGGGGTTAAAACGTTTTTCCTTTCCCTTTTGTTTTCTTTGTCTCTTCTTTCATTTAGTGTCAGACATTAAGAATGTACCATGTATTAAAGAGGAAAATTAGGCTGTTCTTGTCTTGAATGGATTATACAGCAGTGTGAACAGTTAGTCGATTGATTAATTGATCAGATAATTAATTAGTAAACAGTTTTGATGATCAATTCATCGCATAAAATCTGCTGCTTCCAATGTGAATATTTGCTGTTTTTTGTAAACTGAATATCTTTGAGTTTTGGAATGTTGGTCAAATAAAACAAGACATCTTAAGACCTAACCTAACAGCATTTAAATTGCCATGAACTCAAACTGAATATGTTACAAATAAACAGAAACAAAAACAATACATTAAACATTCATTTGCAGCAGCGTAACACAGAAAAAAACACTATAAAACCCCATTGTCATGGTCCTGGCAGTTTTATTTTGATAAGTTAACTTCTCATGTGTCATGTTTGATTTTACTTCCTGTGTGTTTTCCCGCCTCCTCGATTATCCTCACCTGCCCGATTTTGCCATTAGTCTACCCTGTTTATATACTCCCTTGTTTTCCCTGTTCTCCTGCCAGATTGTCTTTGTTCTACCTTGTGTTCTCATCAACTTTTCTATGATTTTTGGACTTTGCCTTGTTCCCTGGTTTTTGGATTTCTGCTCTTCTTAGACTGATAACTCGTGTATGACCACGTGCTTTACAGCAAAGACCTAGCCTTTTTGAAACTTACCTTGTGTACTGAGTCTAAACCCTGAATTGTTGTTACACCCATGAAAAGTGTAACTCTGACCTCCCACTGTTTTCCACTGAATTATCTATCCACAGGTGTATGTAATCCCCCTCTGCTTTAAGGCCAACTTCCACCCAGCAGACCCACGAGAGGCTTTTAACTTGCAGTAGGACTACATGCCTGACAAAGTATTTATTTATAAATCAGTGGAGGGAGGGAGGGGGAGGATCACTCACCGCTGTCCCATTGCCTCTGCCAGATTTGTTATGTCACAGGATCTAGTAGGATCAGCATCTACCTCGTCTAGCCGGGGCCAGAATGAGTGGGAAATCCCACACTGATTGGGGTGGTGTTGCTGTCGAATGACTACTGGAACTGCTGAGCAATGTGACGTTGTCTGAGTAACTGTCTGAGGGGATGAATCCATCTTTCCTCTATTATTTTTCTTTCCTACTGCAGGTAAAATATTCATCTTTATTGTTTTAAATTAAAAAAATGTACTTAAAGACAACCAGAGACAAGATTGCATCAGTTCAAAAGCATCACATTGGCTGTACCTGGGTGTAGGTGAAGAGTCTTGTTGTTGCAGAAGTCCGTGAAGCAGCAGTTCCTCTTGGAGACGTTTCGGGAGCTGTAGCAGAAGACCTGGCCCTTCATCTCGGAGGGCGATAGGCACGACTTCATCGTCTCCTCCTTCCCGTCAATCAGCATCACAGAGTTCCAGCAGGCGCCGTCTGCCGTCGTCTCACAGGTGTGGTTGGCGCAAAGATGGCACACACACCTCAGACCTGAAACATATGACGTCACTCAAGATGGTTAGATGACCATTTTGTCCACAGACACTTTCCGGTAGACAAAAGTTAATTAATCGATTTTTTAAAATCGCTGGGGGGGACAAACAGTTTCATTCACAGACTGCCATGGCTAGTGGTCTTTAACTCTTTAGAAGCTGCTGTTACGTAAGCAGGTCCATGCTCTTAAATGGCTGGAGGTGGAGGAACCAACGTAATGCCTCTTAGTTTAACACCCAGATAATCTTATGTTCCTCTTGGAGCCACTGTCATGCTGACGTGATTGATAAGCAAGCTTGCACTGCCTACTCACTGGATAAACTTGGAAATAAACTGTAAGAATATATGTTATTCAATGAATCTAGTTTTTAGTAAGAATATGTTATTCAATTAAACTATTTTTAGTAAGAATATATGTAATTCAATTAAACTATAATATATGCAGTAGTTCACATTTATAACTGCACTATCCCTAATAAGCTTAAGGTCTCCATGGTGTCCAAGTATAAATCAGATTATAAAGTTGTAAAAATGTCTAGCATAAAATTCATTGGCAAAAAGGTATTTTTTCAAATAATTTTTTTTTTTTACATTTTGACCATTGAATATTAAGTTACCTCTTCGTATTTTCATGCAGTTTAGTTTGCTCAGTGATCGAAAACCTTTTAAGTTTAAAATGTATTAGTTTTGTAAATGTTGGATTCATAGCTCAGCTGTTGTATTGGATTGCATCAGATTGTACAGGTGTTCACTTTACCACTATACTGTCACCTTAGGTCTAGATACTCTACTTATTATTTTACAAACTGTTTACACCTCTGTGTATATAAATTACTTCTCATCACGTATATACGTACTACACCCTGTTTACATTCAGCTTATCGCAGACACACAGAGCTTCTGCTCTTAGTAACTATGACGGAGAAAACTAAACTTATAAAGCGTGATTACACTTTACTAGAGTTGATACTGACAATGCTTGTCATAAGTGCAAGTTTGCGTGTGAGGGCGGAAACAAGAGCAATTTGTCAAAACATTTAGCAAAAAGTTCACTTCCTCATTAAACGTCTCTACGGGTCCTTCTCAGCCTCTATGACGTCACTGGCCTGTGTGTAGTCCGCAGCAGATATGAGCAGCAGGCTGTGTAATACGAGTGAACAAAGTTATTATTATGTTTTTGTGATCACTTAGATTATGGCCATATAGCTTGTAACAGTGTCTGTCAACAAACATAAATAAAAAACATGCTTTAGGACAGTTTTGGAAAGGTGCTTAAAAGGTTTTGAGCCCTGTACTATTACTACTATTAACCATCATGCACAAAATAAAATATGCACTGCAGTGCAGACACAAAGTGCAGATTGGAGAGACAGACCATAAGTGTTGTTCAATAAATGTTTACTTAAGTTAAGACATTTTGTGTATTATTTCTTATTATTAAGCTGTTATATTTTATCAGATGGAGGAAAAAAAGAAATCCAGCCAAACATATCGGCAAAAAAAAATCGGCATCATATATCGGCCATCGGCTGTCCTGATTCTGTAAAAAATCGGCATCGGCATCGGCCATAAAAAACCCATATCGGTCGACCTCTGTTTGAAATACTGCCTTCCACAAATTTATAGTTATGTATATGTTAATTTTTAAAACCTATATTTTAACTTGCACTATTTTATGTCTCTGATTCTCATTTTGCTTTTACTTGTGTGATTTTCCCTTTTGATATATACATTTTTAATGGGCATTGTTGAAGGGTACCTGAGACCCAAGATTTTCATTGCCAACGACTGCCTTGTTGTAATTGTTGTGCATATAACGAATAAAGAAACTTGAAACTTGTGTGCCTAATAAAGGGGCCAGCAAGTGTAAATTCTTCTTCTCATGGTGAAATTTATGTCCTGTGTGCAATTTAGTGGTTTGCATGCCAGCTCAGTCTAGCTGCAACAAAAACATTCTCCAAAGGTATTTTTGTCAGGAGGATTGACTGCTGATGCAATTCATCTTGTGACAGTACGTCAACTCTTTATACATGTTTATTCATGTCAGTTCCATATCACCCGTGTTTGTCATCTATCAACGAACACGAAAAGCGTTCTAGGTCAAGTCCTCATGAATAGTGACAGTTATGGAAGTAAATATTACTTATATTGCACACATCAAAGAGACAGTGCGCATATGTGGTTATACAGATGGAATTATAATGTACAGATATAACAAGGATGAAAAATACAGGAAACACAATTAAGACATAACGTTACAAAATAATGTGCTTATGATAAAAAAGCCTGTCATTCTAGCTCGTGATCAGCTGTTTTAAGGTTTTCAAGGAGGCAACTCAAAAACCACAGTCTCTCTCCTAAATCCACTTGTACCTACAGAACATGTGCAATTGTTTAAAAACGGGTCACAAATAAATAGTTTGACATCTTTGAACGACCTGAAAACAGCTGGACTCTGTAGCTTTTAGCAAATGTTACTTATAACGGAATAAATAGGGCACTCTTGGGGACTATTTTCAGCCACAGTTTAATATACCAACACGTTCTCATCCCAACTCGTCACATACCGCCGCTTTGCCCTTGGCGTCAATTTATTTTTGGCATCAAAACCACTATAGTTAGGTTTAGTAAAAGAAACACATGGTTGGGCTTAAAACTACTACGTTTGTACAGTGAAAGTGACACTGAACGTTGTGAACCTGGGACACGAACGAACAGCTGATTGTAACGTGATGCACAGGACACGAACAGCAACGTCTCCTGGATGAAAGCCCTGTGTTTGTTGGACCAATCCATCTCCCCTCCCTCCCGCCCGCCCGGTGTGTGTCTTTTCGCTCTTTAAACTATGTCACCACACTCCCGGTGCACTTTCTCTGAGAGCTTACTGTTGCCACGGATGGGTTTACATTATAGTTAATGGAACGCCCTGTGTGTTTCATACCGGCACTAAAGGGTGCCTTGTGCGGCGGTACCGACCGCCGACGGCCGTGACAGAGCCTCGGTATTTGACAACCTGGGAATGAGCACGGGCTGAATATACGTGTTGCACGGCACCAAGATGGTTTAGGATTGACTCAAAATAAAAAACAGTGCTCATGTTTACTGTAATGAAGCATAACCGTGTGGTGTACATTTCAGCTGGATAAATTCATTATGAGTTTTCGTCTTTTAATTTATTAACATTTAGAAAAATAGAGAATATTCAACCTTATATTTTAAAGGGCTTTTTAAAGCTCCTCCAGCAGTAAAACGGACGTCCTGACAAAATCAGGAGAAGATCAGGAGTTCAGTTCTGACGGGAGCCTGACTGTACTGTAATACTGACCACCGTGTTTTTTAACAGCATACTTGGGAGTTGCTTGGCAACAAACTTACTCAAGGACAATGATGAAAATAAAATAAGGTTAGTCATTTTTAAAGCTTTTTTTTTTTTTTTTTTTAAAGCGGAAGAATAACTGAGCATTGGTGTGTGTGTGTGTGTTTAATGGCTTCTTTAATCAGGTATGGTGGCAGGGAAGTAATATAGGCCTATTACAAATTGTCTCCATTGTTTATTATTATTAGAAACAAATTGACAGGTTTTGGGGAAGAGGTGCCATAAACACCAAAACTGTGTTCAGTTTGCAAAACAGAAAATGCATGCTCGGAGCAGTGTTGTGCTCAACAAAATCACATGTTTTACTGGTTTCTTTAAAAAATGCTGGAGCAAAACCCCCCACCAAGGACGGCAAAAAGAAAAACAACCGTCTTTGTCAACACAGTGCATCAAATGAATTTAATAATAGTAAGATTTAAATAAAATTAACATATTTTAGTCTGTTTACTACTCCATATCTTGCCTGTCATTTACATCAGGCCACAGATCTTTAGTCACATCGGATCTACTGTAATATTTTCCCTAAATCAGACACCTGGTGTGATATGTGACTTCATATTGATTATGGATTCAAAAGTTTGGTACCGCATATTTTAACATTGTGAATGAGCCACAACAAATAAAAACAAACTGACATGAAATCAACCAGAAACCAATGAAAGAGAATGGAGTATAACAACACAGTTCAACTATGGAGACAAATTGTTATTGAATTGCTTTGAGCTTTGAGGTGTGATAAAAAATGCAATCCGTTTTGAAATCATTGCGTTTGTAACTGTTTATCCTCGAAGGCGTAAAGAACCTGTTTCCTGCATTGTGGACGGGGTTTTGTAGATTGAGCAGGAGAGATTTGGTCATAAAAAGTTGAATGCAATCAGTGACTTTGAGGAAACCTCTTGTTATTTCAAATCAAACATTCTGCACATTTCCAAACATCATGGAATATGTGCAGGTTTCCTATAATTTTCTAAGAACTCCCAACAGGTTCGGATAGCTCTGCAGCTCCCCTCAATCCTGAAGGAGATATAAGTAATATCCTAGGTGAACAAAGTTGATAAAAATGCATTTACTCCTAAACTTAGAAGCACAACCAAATATGTGTATGTCACTACAAGTCAGTTCTTCTCTGCTCAATAAAGCAGGAATGAGTAGGCAAGTTGTAAGCATAAAGTATTCTTAATAACAACCTATTAATGTAATCATTCAGATGCCCTTGCAATTTATAGAAGTATGTGTTGAGAGGATTGTACTTGAACCTTTTTAACACAGAGGTCTTCAGCAAGAAGTGATTTTTATGAAAAGTACCACTCATGTGTCACATTGCAAATGAAGCTATTAGAGAGATAGAATGCAAACCACTTCAAACCGTATCCTTATTTGAACTCTGTGTTTTTATTTTAGCTGCATTATGCAGCCTGTTACCTGGAATGAGGGCATCTTAGGCTGCGTTCACACCAACTTTGTTTAGTCCGGTTTAACTGAACCCTGGAGCGTTTACCCCCTTGGTGCGGTTTGTTTGGTTGGTGTGAACGAAAGACTCGGACTGCTCTCAAGTGAACTCTGGAGCGGTTCATTTCTGGTGTGAACACCATTCGAACCAATCGCAGGAAGTGTACCATCTTATATGTCATTGGTTAAAAGAACTTTTCTTGTTATGGTGACTGGTGGCTATAGAGCACTACATGGATGACTTATTTTTGTAGGCCAACCAGGAAGTTAACATCGCCCTGGTTCCCTCCACAAAAAGCCAATGGGATTTTTCCATTGGGTTTTGGATTATTGCAGAAAATAAGCTCTGTGGCAAACAAACGTTTATGATACTTACACGTTTTGTTCAGCAAGATAATCTCCACAAACGAAACTAAACAAACTTTGTAAACAAACCACACCACGGTCGCATGAGCGCGAGTATACACAACAAGGCTGTAGAGGCGGACGAGTCGGCGTGATGACGTTTAGTAGTCTCATTTAGCCACTTGTTAGCAACCGCCTTTTTTAAGACACATAAAAGGCTTCAAAATTCACGTGTGGGATATTTATTGATGTGTTTTATGTCGTAGAACAAAATGTTAAAATCTCTTAAGCTTGTGTTAACCACAGACATTATTTCAGGCATCTAACTAAACACCCATTCAAAAAACCGAATGACTTTGAGACAAGGGAACCGGAAGTGCTAAAATGCTAACTCATTTACAGGTTTCAGGACTCATTCCTGCAAGAGTCTGTTAGCGCGTTTTCCAGCAAAATGTCAAGTGGCAGGGGACAAACCTGGACTCACAACGAAGTGAGATGCCTCCTTAACATATTATGGGCTGAAGAGAACATTACATTCAATTACTAGAAAAGGTGCGTAAGAACACCGAGGTATGCCTGCATTAATAAATTATTCAATACCCGCTGTCTTACGAGACGTTCATATGCGCGGCCCACTAAAGTCTGCTGATATGAGCTCCAGATCAACACCAACATGTACAGAACCTGACGGTGCTCCATGATTTACATATCCAGCTAGAAATTAGGAGCGGTTTGTTGTCTCTATTGTCTTTTTACCTGCCAACTGTCTGACCAATAATCGAATGACATTTACACCAAGTGAGTTTTGTTAACAATTTCTGGACCGTTTGAGTTTTGCCTTTGTGAACATAAACCGGACCAGTTGGAAAATTGAAACAATTTATCATCCTCTCATTGGTTCGGTTCAGGAACCGGACCTTTAGGTGTGAACCCGACCTTAGAGAGAAAAAAGCACTCTGCTGATTAGCTGAATGTGTGTTTTCAATTATACTTAACGAAAGAAAGAGTGCAATAACTATCATTTACTGTTTGTAAAACAAAAAATGCCGGTTGCCCCTGTTGCCCCATTGGAAACGTACTATAACAGCTCCGGCACACCTTCCTGTCAAACAAGCACGTGCCACTTTTTCAAGTTAGTGTTAATGTCCTATTCTAAGCCTGAACCACTAGTAGCCAAAAACAAAGGCTCAGCACACTGCAACCATTGCTGTCTTTAACTTTATCAGACGAACAAGCTTTCAGTCACACACCCACTTATCAGGGCACACGGCAGGACAAACAGAGAGCAGTAGGTATAAGTCAGGTACAGCACGTGAGTGGGAGGAGGCATTGTGTTGCCAACAGCCACTGGCAATACATTTACAATGTATTTTATAATAGCAAATGCAGCATAACAGCCTGCGGACCACCACTTGCAGTATCAATTATTGTTGCAATTAATGATTATTTCAATTATCAATTAATCGTCTGGTCTATAAATTGTAAGAAAATCATGAAACAGGCAAATCACACCCTGCCAAAGCCCAAGGTGACATCTTCAAACTGCAACCAGCAGTTCAAAACCAAAAGATATTCAGTTTACTATCATATATGACAAGAACAAGCTGCAAATCCTCATATTTGAGAAGCTGGAACCAGAGAGTGATTGCTATTTTTCTTGACTTCTTCAACTCCAGTATGAATTTAGTCAAACAAATTGGAATCGTTCCATTTTAAAACAACAACATTAATCTTCGATATACAAACAGATAAGAGTCCCCGGAAATGTCCATTCATATCTTCATAAGATGTGTAAATGACACAAAGCTATCCTGCTGTATGAAACTCAAATTTTAAGTTTTGCCCAAAACAATGACATCATGATCTCACCATAATGTTACAGCATGAGTACTGACTGGGAAATAGCAATGAAGAATGATTGCAGTTTGGTTTAAATCACAGGTCTGCCTAACTATTTATTTTTTTACCAAGCACTCCAGCTATTTTGGACAACACCTTACAACAGGTGGACTATTAACACCTACTGCTTTACACGTGACACAACATGGAAGAACAGGTAGCTCATATGAGCTTTTTATTTTCTTTAAATAAATGTGGGTTTTTTTGCATTCAGAGCTTTAATAACAACAGAAATTAAGCCTAATATAAATCAAATATTTTTTTGTAATCTTTGAATTTACAAAGGTGAGTTTATTGTTATAAAATAATGTGTCTTTCTAAGTTAAATAAACTTAACTCATGGCGTTTGTTTTGGTGATATAGCCCATAACAGCTTTCTGAGTATTCAATATGGGCGAATGAACTATTTATCCTACAGTTAGGCAACAATTTATATGGTAGGCAGTTAAATAACTCGCATAAAACCTAAAAAATAATGTGCTTTACTAAATGAATGCGTTTGATCAACGTAATGCAAAGTGAGTGAGTGAGTGTGGATGTGTCAGCTACTGTACCTGCAGTAAGCTGGGCGACAGACAGAAAGATCAACGCCGCTTGAAAGCTCTGCTTCCCGGGACGAATCATGGCAAGAGCCGCATCTGGCTCCGTCTCCCGTTCTTCACCGTTCACACAGCTACTCTACGGGGGGAAAACGCAACGTTATTCATTGCGGTAAAGTCCTTCGGCCCAAATGCCTCACACAGTGAATGCGGAGAGGGAAACTGTGAAACGCAATGAGAGGGTTTTTTTGCTCCGCCTCTGTTGACGAGAATATAAGAGGATTAGCGCCGCAGACCTCTGATAGAGACATGTGAACCAGAGCCAGAGAGAAAGTGTGCTGCACATCCATTTAACTGCTGCAGGTCCAGTGAAACACCCCCCCTCCCGGTCCACACACTGAATATGGACATTTTTTATAATTTTGTGCACATCTGTTTATACTTTTATACTATGTTTAATTCTTGTGTATATATTATATTGTATATTTGTAGATTTCAATTTTTTATTCTTATTTTATTCTAACACTTAATTATCCTACTGTTATTTTTTACTGTTTTATTGCACCAACCCACCAAAGCAAATTCCTAGTGTAAACCTCATACACCTGGCAATAAACGAGTTTCTGATTTCTGATTCTGATTTCTGATTCATTCATGAAGGTGTCAGCTCTCACTTATATTTACTAGATACCCACTGTGGAAGGAAAATCAGGCCAAATAGTGCACATTACACTGAATATGTTAATATAAAAGGACACTATTTAAATGACAAACTGATAAATCATATGTACTGTGTATCAAGTAGCCTATTCATACATCATTGATACAATCCAGAGGGTAATGTTAGGTTCACTGACTCTTCTCCAACTTCATGTAGGCCTACTAAGGGGCCGATAAGTTAGGGCATTGTCCCCCGCTTATACCATGGTCACTTGCCAAAGAAAACAAAATTAAAGTGGCAGTATGCAACACATTTTTGGCATAATTTGGCAAAAATTCCATAATAACCTTTCAGCATATTTTAATTCAAGTGTTCTGAGAGATAACTAGACTTCTGCTCCTCAACATGTCTGTTTTCAGGCTTTAGAAAAGTCTAGCTGGATTTAGGGCATTGTCCTCCGCTTATACCATGGTCACTTGCACAAATTTATATTTTCATGCATTTTGCAACCAAGATTTAAAGTTTTTAACAATCCATTCAGTTGTAGCACCTCTAAATTTCATTGTATAGGAGACTGTGCAATGACAATAAAGGCTATTCTATTCTATTCTTCTATTCTATTCACTCAGTTTCCCTGGTAACCCTGAGAGGTTTGCTAATACCTGGAACAATCATTACCAGTCCATAATTTTCTTATGCAATGGAAAACGTCGTTCACTAGCCTGCTCCAGTAAATAGGACGGACCTTCCGCTCAGCTACGAGCCAGAAAGCTAAAGTTATACTAGCAAGATTCAAAGTTCTACAACATTGCATATGGTTTACCACACAGTAAATATAATTTGACAGTTTGTTTAACAACAAGACAAGCTAGCCATTCAGCCATGTCTTTCTCCCCAAATCAATATGGATAAAGTTTCACAAAATCTTGATTAGCGTAACGCTAGCATAAAGCTAACGTTATGCTAGCAAGATTCAAAGTCAATAACACTGCGTACGGTTGACACAGTAAATATATTTTGACAGTATGTTTAACAACAAGACTAGCTAGCTATCCGGCCATGTTATTGTCCCCAAATCAATATGACGATTTTCATAAAATCTTGATTAGCATAATGCTAGCATAAAGCTAACGTTATGGTAGCAAGATTCAAAGTGAGTTCAATAACACTGCCACGTACAGTTGTAAAAACAGTAAATAAAATTATTATTATCACCCACACCATGGTATAAATGGTCCATATTGACAAGCAGGTTTTCATGAGACATTATTAACCCGTTTGTGGGCCCTTTGGGAAAGAAAGTTGTTGAAGAAAACCAGTTAACATTACCAATGCTAACATCCTGTTCAACCAAGCATAGAGTACACACTGTCAGGTAGTCCGCTGTACATTAAGCTCAGTGCAAATGTTAGCTCAACTCACCTGCATGCAATAAGTTTACTGCAGGCCATATGTGATCAAGTTGTGCTCACGCTGCTCGGGCTCCATAGCAACAGCAGGTGCCAATGCCACCAAGGAGAGTGAACTGAGTTTATATGAGCAAAACCACAAGCACAAAATTTAATTTTTTTCTATGTATTCACAGCAAAGTCCAGGCAGTCTCCATGTTCTGTACATAGTGAGACAGCTACTGAATGCAGGGAATATTGACTCAATACTGTAACCTCTGCTCTTACTGTACTGATTAATAAGTTAGCTATACACAATATATGCAGGCAATCATCAACAGATTACCACTCTCTCAGTTGGCAGGGCACAGCACGTATTCAAACCCAGTACAGAACGTCGTGGATATGATAGGATTTTGAAACCGGTGGAGTCAAACCTCTGTGCTCTGTGGGTGCAGGGTGGATCAAATGACACTGAATATAAAGACACAAAAAGTCTGACAGCTGTTGATACATGCAAGCAGGGCGTCTCAGCACTGTTAGTGTTTCTATCATCTGGTCCATAACTCCTCTGGCATATTAATCAATCTGAGAACCATCGGGGGCCCAGTTTCTGTTTGACATCTGCTGTGCACGCAGTTTCACTTTACAGCTGGCAAGGAAAGCGCCTGGGCTTTTGACCTTTTCCAAATGAATATAAATTAATTTGTTGCGTTATCAGGGCAGATGTCAAGCTTTATGCAATAAGGAAATTAATTATGGTGTAGAAATAACTGTAGATTAGTGAATGAATTCAGGGTAAACTAACATTTCTACCTGGAATTTGGAAGTTGGGTTTTAGCTGAAAGGCTGTCGGCAACAATAGTCCAATATATTGGGAAGGTAAATTACTTGACCCCTACTATATAATGTGGGTATAGTTTCCTATAGGACAAGAGAATGGTAAGAAGGGGGATGTTTGATTTGGAACCATAGATGGTACTCAAACAAAAAAATACATGACCAAAATTACTTGATATTAAAGATCCTGAATAACAGATTCACTATTAGTCACAACTGTAATACTACTGTAAACAGGAAGCACACAATTTAAATGAGCAAATAAATAAAAAATGTTCTTACACAGTAATAACACAAAGTAAATAAAGACACAAGTCAACAGAAATGCTAATGGCTGTGTTAGGTTTTAACACTAAATACAAACTAGAGCTGAGAATGATGGGAACGTCATTAGCTTTGCTGGTATTTGGTCATAAACCACAGTATTGGACAAATTAAAAGTTTGACCTAGGGGATCACCAAAGTGATTACAATTACACCTGAGAGGGACATGAATGCATGGACCAAATGTCATGACGATAGTTGTTGATACCTGTCTGATAGCTAAAAACGGGATTGGGAGCATTTTTAGGGTCGTGTCTAGAAGGGAAACCGCAAGTTGGGGAAACTCGTGAGATGGTTAAGGTTAGGCATTGATCTCGAAAAGTTAAGGTTAGGTCGTTGGGCAGCGAGTCTCACGGGTGACCTTCTAGAAACGACCCATTTCTAGAGCCTCTCAGCCAGATATATATGCTCCCAACGGCTCTCAACATGGCGATGGCTGAGCCCGCGGCTAGCAGCTAATGGTGTTAACAGTGAAAGCGACTTCATTCTCTGCTCAGGCAGACATTACTCCTTTAGGATATATCTTTTACATTACATAGCTAATAGTTGTTTGCTGCTACATTAATGCTCTGGATATCGAATTTAGCACCTTTATAACCACAAATGTTAACCTAATGGGGGCGCTAGAGGAAAAGACAGGGGATCACCATAGCCAGTAGGATTCATCCTCTGGGGACCGTTAACGTCTGTGCAAAATGTCATCTTCATTCATCCAATAGTTGCTGAGATATTTCCGTCTGGACCAAAGTGGCGAGCCGACTGACATTGCCATCCCATTCACTCCACTAGCATGGCTAATAATATATATAAATATAGTATAAAGCCTACTAGATACAGCATCAAGACAAATGAGACGGATAAAACACATTTTTTTTCTATTTAATTAATATAAATCACTAATTAATATAAAATGTTAAAGAAATAAAAAAGGCTGAAGTTTGACTTCATTTACTTGACAATGCACGCATTAAGACAACAATGCACGCGTTAAGACGGTATACAGGCTTTACAGGCTTACTTACAGGCCTCTGGAGGAATAGAGTTCATTATCTAGCAGATATTTTATTTGTTCTTTTAGCATTTGTCTCCGTAAAGCTGAAGAAACAAAACATAGAACGGGTACAGGTAATTCAATGTAAAATCCATGGTGATATATGCAACAAAGTACCTTTAGTTGGATGATATCTCGTTAAAAGAACAGTGCCATCGATGCAGCTGTCCAACTAAGCGTTACAGGACTGGTGAGATCCCACGAAACTTGTTCCGACAGCATTGTAAACAGAGGTGCATGACACACAAAGTAAAACATAACACTGCTCGCTGTTTAAGAAAGTATGCAGATTAAATTGGCAAGTTCAATTAGCGAGTTGGTTTCTTTTCCAAATGAAGCCACCGTAATGCAGATGAATAATGCGGTACAATTAAAGAGATTAAGTGAAATTGCTAATAAGTTCAGACATTTTTCAAAACTAAAAAAAATGTGTCAAACGAAGTCTGCTGTTCTAACAAAAGAGAGCCTACTCAAATGCCCAGGTAACAGTTTCTTCCTTGAGGAACATTGCCATCAGTCCAGCTCCTACGTTATAAGTTTAATAGATATTTTTCCTATTTCCAAGATCATCGGCAGTCTCAGAAATGCCCGGTAAGCCATCTTTGGATGCCAAAATGTGTCCCGCCAAGTGTTTTAAAATAAATATAGGTTTGTGCCACTATAAGGGCACTGAACCGGTCAAGTCTCTTGTCTTGTGAGATTTTTCTCTGGGATGGTCCACCCTCTGGACGTCTTCAAAAGGCCTTTGAGTATGTCGGCCTCTTCTTCTCGAGGCAGGCTCAAATGTCTGTTTTGATTTTGTCCAGAGAGTTGTCGATCTTTGTGAGAGTCTTTTTGATGCGTAACGCTGTTAATCTGGCTGATGGATTCTGGTACCAGCACTCCTTCATGAGTTTAGCCATGGAGGTTAAAGTCTGAAAATTGATTAGGAGAAATAAGTCAACTGTCAGTGTCAATATTAGAGTATCATTGAAATCTGTTTCTGGATATCAAAAGCATGCAGAGTTGAATTAAATGCCTAAAGGGATGGTTCGGGTGTTTTGAAGTGGGGCTGTATGAGGTACTTATCCATAGTCAGTCAGTGTATTACCTACAGTATACTGTATGACTGCTGTAGACGGGGCCAGCAGCAGAACGTATTTTAGCCACCTAAAAGAGAGGCTCACCTAAAAAAATCTCTATTAGTTTAAGTGTACTTTATATTTAGGATATTTTCACCGCTTTACTTTGCCGTCAGTGAGCAAATTTCTTATGGGGAACTGAAGCTGTATCCATCTATGCTCTCACCAAAGCCACCAGACTCCATTAAAAAAAAAATGCAATTTTACCTTGCAGAACACAAGGGTTGCTGGTCTACCGCTGCCTCGATCAGTTAGTTTGTTTATGTTATTGTGTGACTTTGGTGAATCCGGACTAACCAAAGTTACACAATAACACAAACAAACTAACCGACTGAGGCAGCGGTAGACCAGCAACTGCAATGTTACTCGAGCTAAAATTCCAGATTTTTTCAATGGAGTCTGGTTCCTTTGGTGAGAGCATAGATAACGGCTTCAGTTCCCCGTCGGAAATATAGACTGTATAGCTGTCTCCCAGTAACACAAACCAGCGAAAATATTCTAAATATAGCGTACACTTAAACTGATATTGATTTTTTTAGGTGGGCCTTTCTTTTAATTGGCTAAAATATGTTTCAAAGTCGGCCTCATCCACAGCACAATGCTTTGTTTCCAAACCTACTGTAGGTAATACACTGACTATGAATAAGTACCTCATACAACCCCACTTCAAAAAGACCCAAACTATCCCTTTAATGACTATATGAAAATCACTTACAGGGTCTGAAAACCATCTGTTTGGGATGTTGGGCCTCTGCTGATCCACACACACAACCTTCTTCATATCCTCAAAACTGGGATCACTTGGGACCAGGTCGTGAAAAGGTGGCTTGTAGTCTTCTACGATGCCTTCGAGCAGAGCAGAACACGCAGGAATTCACTTTCAAGACCACTGAATCACTCAAAACAAAGTGTAAAAAAGTTATACTGACAAATGACTGACACATAAAGTACATTAAAGGGTATATAAAAAAAAAAAATCATGGCCGTTTTATCCTTAACTTGCTCTGAAGTGCAGCCGTTGGACAAAATAGAGGTATGAGGTTACTGTGTCGGGGGCCAATCAATAGATTAAGTGTTGCTGAAAGCCCAGTTCCTACTGTAAAGCGATAAACCCATTTGACAATGGATGGAGGAAGTAGGTTTTATTTCACATAAGATGCCTCTGGCTTCTCCGCAGACCACAGAAAGTGGATGTTGACGTGTGTATCAAGGCCAAATCGTTCCATCAATAGCAGAAAAGCTTTTACTTAAAGCTGGTACACACCAGCAGTGTCTTTTTACTGCGATTAATTCGCACGTCAATATATTTTTTCGAAAGGCCTTTACACATCGGGGGGCTGACAATATGCTGCTTGTAGGTAATTCAGATTTGTTGGAATTGAAGATAATTGATGACAATAAGACACTGAATCCAACAGGACCATTTTGTGTAAAACATGTACCGACCGTTGCTGACCGTCCTCCTGGCGATCTCCCACAGGACGAGGCCCAGGGCCCAGATGTCCACTCTCTTGTAGGACTCGAAACAGTCCATCTGGATGGAGTCATCGAGCACTTCGGGGGCCATGTAGCGCTTCGTGCCTACTTTAGGGTTGTTCCCCACGTCTAACTCGTTGGTGTCCTGAAAATGCATGACCGCCAGACCTAGCAGGAAAACACAGAACGCTGTAAAGTTCCCTTCCAGACTTGAGACGTACAGTATGAAAATACTCACATAATCGTGCTCGTAGGTACAGATTGAAGGTGAGCACAGAGAAACGTTTGAATGTGAAAACAGCTTTCTGGTGTCAAACTCTGAACATACATCATTCTGCACAGTGAAGAAAAACACATCAACTGATTTAAATGCTGAACTTGTTTGTCGTAAACAGTCCTGTTCCCAAAGGATGTAACATAAGAACATCTCGCTCAGGAGACAAACAACTGCCACCATGTTTGTCGGAAGAGCAAAATGCGTCATCCGGAGCAGAATTTATTACACCAAGCCCGTAAACATGCCATGCCAGTCGCCAGGTTAAGGCTTGTACCTGAATTAGTTTTTATTCAAGCACCTGCAAATGGAACATTGGTGTATTAGATAAAGTGGTCCGAGTTCCTGTAAATGTGTTTTTGATTAAGGTCCCGCCGGTACATTGATGCAGTGGTTGTTCTTCCTAAATTAACAACAAATATGGCTAAGTGCATGGATGCGAGTAGAGTGATATTATTGCGGATGCATCTCTTATAAAACAACTTTCAATCAACCCCTTCAGTAGTTTAAGGTGGTTAAAATCATCTTATGGTGCATCAGCTCTTTATTGAAGCCATCTTACGTGAACACGGAGTGAAATATTAAAACCGAAGACTCAGTGTTTTTTAATAGCTGTACCATTCAATCTAATGTGAATATTCTAGTTTTGTCGTTCAAAGTTCAGCCAGATATATTTACTCTGGGATCTCTAGTTTAAAATACATTTCTGTGGGTGTGAACAGATTGATCCTATCCACATCTTGAAAGATGAAAAAAATCAAAGTCAAACTTTTATAACTATTAGAAGTACGGAAATACAGTGGTGGAAAATAACAAAGTACATTTACACAAGTACTGTACTTAAGTCCAAAATTGAGGTATTTATACTAGTATTTCCACTTTCCAAATTCTTCCACTACATCTCCGAGGGAAATATTGTACTTTTTACTCCACTACATTCATCTGACAGCATTATTTACATTGTAGATTCAGATTAACAATAAAAAATATAATCAGTAAAGAAATTATGATATTATTATACCAATAAGGCTTTATTGGTTCCCAGGAGCTACCCAGCAGTATGTTAAGTAATACATAAAATATATATAAATAAACTAAAATTAGCTCCACCTTCACAAGCTGCAACATTAAAGTAATGAACGCAATAATTATAATACAAAAATATATATTCCACCACTGCAGAAACATAAACGGCGTATTTATGATAAAGATCGGTCAGTATTCTCACCAAGATCAGCGATGCAGCACTGTCCGTTCTTTTTGACCAATATATTTTTGCTCTTGAGGTCTCGGTGGGCGATGGCCGGTTTGCCCTGCGTGCCGAAGATCTCAACGTGGAGGTGTGCCAGGCCGCTGGCGATGGAGAGCGCCATGCGGAGGCAGCCGGACGCGTCGAGGGTGCTGAGCTGAAGGTAGTCGTACAGGGAGCCCATCTCATGGAAGTGAGTGATCAGCCACAGCTGAGTGCTGGAGTTCCTCGAGGTCATGTCTGAAGCTATGAAGCCTAAATTGGGTGAAATATATCGATAGAAACTTTGATCAAAACACGCACCACAGTATGTAGCCAATGGGACATGTTTGGGCACCTCAGTACGATAAATAGCCAGTAGGCAAGGTAGAATGGTCTATTTCTTAAAACAAGAGATAAATACATGAATAAGTATTTTAAGCTCTAGAGCCTCTTGATTTTTTTGTCACATATTACGTCGTGCTGCAATCAATCAAATTATGGTTATGCTAGGCATAATAAGCAATTAGTTATATGACAACACATGGTATGGTACAGCAGGTATTCTCACACCTCACTGAGCCTGTGAACATGAAATATGGTACGCACCCAGGATGTTCTCATGTCTCAGCAGCACCGTGTTGTAGATCTCCGTCTCTCTGAACCAGGACTTCTCGTCTCTGGAGGAGAAGATTTTGACGGCGACGCTCTCTCCCTGCCACTGACCCCTCCACACCTCACCGTACCGGCCCTTACCTGGCGGGCAAAAACATGGGAGAAATGACCAAACAGCACACACAGTAAAATGAGCCTGAGGGATGTGTTTTGCCATAATGTGATACTTAACGCTAGCATACTTGATATCTTTGATATTATCACATCATCAAATGTCTCTCTTACGTATAAAGTTTGCTCAAAGCGCTAGGATTACCATTATATACCCTGGAGTTTCTTATCCTCTTTTAGCTCGTCGTCTTTCTGTTTCTTGAGTTTCCAGCAAAAACAAACTGTGATAAGGTTCACTGTATAATGGTTGGCCAGTTCCAAATAGCAGATAAAGTTAGTCAGTGGCTGATGAAGAAAGTCAAATATTTTGCAACCAGAAATTGAGCAAAAAGTAAGCCAGTATTGAAATTACATTTATCAAGTGGCCACTAGGGCTGCAACTAATGATTATTTTCATTGTCAATTAATCTGTTGATTATTTTCTCAATTAATCGAGTAGTTGTTTGGTCTATAAAATGTGAAAAAATATCCATCAGTGTTTCCCAAAGCCCAAGATGACGTCCTCAAATGTCTTGTTTTGTCCACAACTCCAAAATGTTCAGTTTACAGATAGAGGAGTAAAGAAACCAGAAAATATTCACATTTAAGAGGCTGGAATCAGAGAATTTTGACTTAAAAATTACTCAAACCGATTAATTGATAATCTAAATAGTTGGCGATTAATTTCATAGTTGACAACTAATCAATTAATCATTGCAGCGCAAGTGGCCAGCAAAATAATCCTATACCAATGCTAATGTCTACTTGATGTGTAAATAGGCATCAGTTTGCCAACACGTTCACCATAACAACTTTGTAAGCCGGTAATGTGGTGGTGTCTGTGTAAATGTCAGCTAATTTTGCTGCCCCCTAGTGGCCACAAATCAAACTCATGCTAATTAAATTTGTCTGATTTCCTTGGAGAGTTTGGATGCAACAATACAAGTGGTGTAGAAGAGTGATGAGCGAAATTGTTATTTATCCATATGAAAATAGGTTTGGTGTTGATAATGTTTTCTCTGACACTTGACATACTACAATCTCAAAACTAAAATGTGTGCAATTTGTAGCTCCAGGGAGGGACTTGATTGCTGCAACATTCATTCTTGCCCAATTTCAGATTATCCACAGAGCACTGGCCTGTTTTGCAACCCAAATATTTACTTCAAATTGATTTATTTCACTTGGATAATATTGCATGTTTTGGACGGTCTTACAAATGAAGGCAAGAAAGAGAGTTCATTAGTATCAGTGAAAATGTGAACCAGGAAGTCCAATTTGAAAAGTTATCAGACAGCAAGATACTACACGGCGAGTTGCAATCCTGCAAGGGAGAATTTACAACTCTGATAAGTTATTATAGCATCAATGATTTACTTCTCTGTCAATACACGTGAGGTAAACAATGCTACAAAGTATTGTATGTGGTATATATGCCCTTACGCTACACACATACTGTATTTGTCCATCACAGTGTGTGAAACTAAAAATAAAAATAAAAATAAGCAGTGAAAAACTTTTTTTTAAACTGAAACTAAATTAAAACTAAATCCATTAAGAAAAACTTAACTAAAACTATATTTCCTGGTTAAAAACTAATAAAAACAAAACAAAAATAAATGTAAATTCATTTCAGTTTAATTTTCTTTATAGCTATAATATATTGCTACCAAATAAAGGAGACACTGAACCACAGAAACTGAACAGATTTGACCTTCCAGGAGATGCAAAGACAAAAACTAAACATTAAACATTTTGGCCATTCCTACACAGTTCTCCAACCATGTGTTTTGTATGTACAGTATATGTAGCTACTTACTTCTGAGACATTATAGCTGGCTCTAACAAAAACAACCTAAAACTAAATATATAAAAACTAAACCTTTCAAACACACTCTGAAAACTAACTAAAACTAAACTAAAATTAAATTGAAAAGTCAAAAAATAAAATAAAATAAGAATTGAAAATTCAAAACTATTATAACCTTGGTCAGCACAGTGGGAGTGCCTCATTGAAATGAACGAGGCGGCGGTGCCATTGTTAATATGAAAACAAACTTTTTTTTAAACAGGCCACTTACCCACACACTCATTGAGTGTGATTTGTCGTGCGACGGTTCTCTGAACGAGGAACGGCAGTCCTGAGCCGCTGCCTGACGTGCAGGAATGATCCAGAAGATCCTGGGAGAGGAGAAAAAACAGAAACAAAGAGTAAAGGGTTTGTATATTAACATGTGTGTGTTTATATTTGCAAGTGAGCTAGCTGAATGAAAGGAGTCCTGTGGCTCGAGCCTAAAAAAAAATGATGAAACACGGAGCATCTGGGACTCAGATGGAGACTAATACAACAGGCTGCCTTTGATGTGGCACCCACATGGGATGTAGGGAGGCAAGCAGTGTGTGTACCAGGATATTGTGTGTGTGTGTGTGTGTGTGTGTGTGTGTGTGTGTGTGTGTGTGTGTGTGTGTGTGCTGGAGGTGCAGAGTGCCCCCTGCTGAGTAAACAACAGAAGTGCCACCCCCTCCCTGATGACTGGTGTGGGTGCTTGAGATTTTATCTAACCAAGGGCCAGACTCCAAAGCAGGTGCAATGCTGCTAAGCCTTTTTATTTTTATCTGGGCTATAAAACATGCAGCGGCCCGGCGCCGACACAGGAGGGCAGTGCGCAGCAACACAGCCGGCAGCTCAAAACAAACGGGCTAAACTGGGAGGGGAGGATTGAAAACAACTGAGAAGAGTGATGCCTCAGATAAACAGATGCATAATGCAAGAGCTGCCTGAGAGACAATTTGGAATCACAACACAGGAATGCAAAGACAGAGGCCGTAAAAAAACCAATGATGAGTTGCTCTGCGGAGAGTTTAAATCCCTCTCTTTGGTACAGGAGGATTGTTTTTAGGAGGGTATATTTGGGCCAGGCTGTTAAGCAGCCGAACGCAATCAGAGCGATGCAATATCATCATAATCATCAGACGACTTCTGGGCAGCGGGCTCCGGAGGGACGAGCACATGTGTTTCAGTCCGATTTGCTTTTTCACAGCCACACCGCTGTGTTCCTAATATCCTTTCTCATGACGCTGCCAAGCACTTTTTAATTATGCTGAAACAAACATTTTGCGGCTCCATATTTGGAGCTTTCCATTGCCAAGTGCACTGATGGACTTCTGAAATAGCTTGAAACGAAGCCAAAATCAGCCATTTTTTTTCTCCGACACACACATGATCACACTTTAACAGTCGGACGTGTTATTTACAAGTTTCATAATTAAAGATAAATGGGATAATCTGGGATTTGAAGAGTTTAAACGTGCTCACAAAAAGAGATAATGTGTTTCCCGGCAGCTGAAAATGTTGTGAAACGCTTTCGATTAAAAAGTATACTAATGTATGTTAATGTACAGCTTTTGTGAGGATACAGAATCACAAAGTGGACGGTAGCAGCCGAGCTCGACTGTGAGCGGCTTCTGCTGAACTTGATTACACAGCGTTGTGAGCCAGTGAATGTGCCGGGTTGTCTTTCAGACTAAACGCTAACCACAGGACTCCACCTAAACTCTGGATCAGTTTAGCAGCGGGCCTCAAAAACATAAACCGCTCTGCAGAAAATTTACAATCCACGGTTGAGCGGAGAGAAAATAAATAGCGAAAGGCATTCCTCTAACAGACTGGCAAAATGACTGAGAAGATTCAAAACAAGTTTTAGCACCACCCACCCACACACACATTTCATGAATATGTAGCCACTGTGTATTGTTTTGAATGTTTTTACACAAGAATTACCAAATACTCTGGAGATTACAATCTGGAAAGTACACAGAGTTCAGAAGTGAGAGTCTGCACTGCTGAATTTAATCATTCTTGGAGAAAGACCACTATGCATGATTATTATATATAGGCTGAAAACTTAAACTTGAAGGTTCCATATTGTAAAAAGTGAGATTTTCATGTCTTTTTTATTATAACGCAGGTTTCAGTCCTATAATAAATACTGTGTAAGTATCAAAACGTTCAATTCACAGAGAAATACACTCAGCCCGTATACAGAAAATAATTAAGAACTTTAGTACAAAATGAACACAGTAGTTTCAAGTGTAATTTGTAGAGAAAAGATATTTCCAGCTATACACTGACTATGTTTACATGCATGCACACAAACAGTTATCAGATTAATAGTATAGTTTAGTTATAGTTTGATTTAACTGAGTTTGATCAGATTTTCTGAGAAATGTGAGTTAGTATGCGCTTGTTATTATACATTTTGACGATGTATTTGTGCATATCTCGATATATGATTTCATCACGATTCGATTCAATTGAAAGACGATAAATGATCAAATTGAATTATCGCCCAGCACTACCTGTATTTAGTGATTTATTCCTCTAAAGTGTTTGCTCCCATCATACTGTACAGTTAGTGCTTTAACTAATTCATCCATGTAGCGTGATGCAAAGTCAAAATAAAACCACTGAAGAATCCATTCATATAAATTAAAAATAACATTTACAACTTCACAACAATGGTACAGTGGACCCGTTTCATGAGTTAATTTGACTGACATTATGTCGGCTCCAAGTTGTCTTCAATTGTGCCATGTTTGGGTTAATCACAGCATATAAGACTAAACCCTTGATTACAGTCGCACCACATGACCGCCTTGATCACAAATCTGGATTTAAAAAGAGGCAAACAAGGTTTATCCATTGTGCCATCGTGTCTCTGTTGTATATTATCTTGTGTTTAAATGGTGAAGATGTGTACAAAGAAGAGGCCCCACTAATCCAACTGTGTTTTGACTCATCAGCTGAATCCTTTAAGTTAATGCAACACATAATTATAGAAGGGGGTTTCCATCTCTGTTGTTGGTATACATTTGCACTTTAAAGCCTCTCTCTGTAATCCAAGAAAAGTGCCACCCTACCACCCACCTTAAAATGATTAACAGGTCTTTCAATATGGGAAATAACACTAGACAACACTGAATTATTAGTGCTTTCTGATGCTGTAAAATGTTTGTTTACATTCGTAAAGTATTTAAAAACAGCAAACAGACCTTAAAGTCACTGAATTTTGATTAGCTGAGAATGTATAAAGATGACATGTTCACATTCATATTCATATTGTGTACATGCAAATACTTATAATGCATATGTATATGTAGGATTTCAAAAAGCTTTTTTACTGATCCTGATCCAAGTGATTTAACATTATATAATCTTTTACTGAGCCCTGAACTGATATATGCAATTTCTTACATAATACAGCTGTGCTCACAGTGCACATTTCAGATACATCAAGATAGTAAAACAAACACAATTTAGGTATCTATTTCTTTCCATCGTTTCCTTCCTAAGTGCCTGCCTAGTGTTTAAAATTAACTCTGTTGCTCAGAAAATAGAGGCGCTGCACAGTTTTATTTAATGATTCAAACATCTTTCACACACTTCTGTGCTTCACTAGAGGTCAAGTTATAACACCTACAGTATACTGTACATGGCAGCTAGCAAAGAGAGAAAGAAGTGGGTCAAAATAAAGCACTGGAATCTAATTTGATATTCAACATACTAGTCAATTAAAATGACTATGCCTGGAGCAGCTCCTACACCGTTCTTTTCTAATGACTCTACTACTCACCGCCAGAGTGCTCTCCCCCACGTTGGACGCTATGAGGCCGTCGATGGTTCCATATTCTGCATCTCGTGACGTCAGTCTCTCCATCTGGTTGTTGTGGATGCGTCTGAACACCAGGATGGCGATGGCGGAGAGGATGATGAGGATGATGATGGGCGCCACGATGACGATAGCCAGTGTGGTCACGCTGTAGCTAGACAGCTCCTCTGCTGTGAGGGGAGAGAGGAACATTTACAATGTGAGGTTTCTTCAGACTATCAGGTCGTCATTTGGGACATTTTTAGAACACAAAATAAGGCTTGATTTTTGAAGATTGAATTTGACTGAGTGCTTAAATTCACAATACGGACGAGTTAATGTATAAAAGGTTTATTCACATTTCGTTTAGTCACGTTATGTCATTTCATTCTAATGTAACAGTCGCAAGTAACGTAACGTTCATTTGCCAACTTACCGCTAGATGAGTCAACTGCCCATATAGCTAATGTTACTGTAACGTTAGCCAACGTTATGTGGCAAACTAGAAGTAGCAACGTGGATATGTCGTCATTGACAGGCAACAAAATGAAACGACCCGTTACCATTGATAATTTCTCTGGGTTTGAACATTGTTGGAAACATTTGGGATAATGTAAGCACACTACAAAAATATATATATAACATAGGTAGAGTAATTTTAAGACATTTTAATGCGGAAATGTTACATGTTATACCTTTAAGTAAACAACAGATGAAGAGGTGATCCTGACTATGTACGCTGAGGGAAAACTCTTCTTTGCTGTAGTTTTTCCTGATCCTGGACCACACATACTGACACTAATCACAGGTTTGCAGCTCTCTGCAGACCTTCTGGAGAAACCAGTTCAGGGTGGGGGTGCACACACACACACAGAGCACATATGCGCATGAGCATTCATTCTCTCACACGCACGCACACACACACACACACACTCACACATAAAGTGGATCTCATCAAGTCAGCAGAGGCCGGCCGGAGGAACTGACCACCATTCACACTTTCCAAACATTCCAGGGGAAAGACTGCTCAGCTCCGCTGCGGCACAGACAATGATCCCCTTTTCTCAACTCAAATAATGAACCGTTTCTCCCAAATAAGTAGCAACACATTGTAGGAACTCTCTAGACTTGAACCAAACACATGGGCAGGGACGCATTTAGATGACTTATATATTTGAAGCAATGTAACAAGACAGTGGAGGATTGCAACATATACCCCTTTTGCACCAAAATTAGCGCGTTTATCTGGGTTTTTTAAACATGGGAAAAAACATTAAAAATAGGCAATAGACAGCTTTCCCATTGCGAGTATGCCGTGACGTTGCAGTGGCCCTTCTGTTTTTTTTCTTGGTGTATAAAGCATAGACTGTATAAAGGGAGTGGACGTAGTCACCGTGACGCCACCCATTGGTTTGGGGACTGCCGTTTTGAAGCCTCGAGTATGGCATTTTAACCGTCGCCATCTTGTTTTTTTGCAACCAGAAGTGACACGAGAGGGTGGAGCTAAGTACAACCGAACGCTGAATAAGACATTTTTAGGCAACCAAAAAGGTTATAATTAACTTTCATGAACTGAAAACACACTGTGAAAGTGAAAGACGGAAACACGGACAACTCCCAGACCGGACAACGCCGTGGTAGCGACCTGTCAACCACAAGGTAGCCACGCCCTAAAGCATACCCTGCTTTATGGTCTATTTGACTCTAAATGGGACCATAATTTACTAAATGAACATCATGCTGTATTGAAGAAGACTTGAAACTAGCGATTGAGACCATAAACTCATGTTTAGTGAGAAGTAGGCTCATTTTCTCATAGACTTCCAGAGGAGTCGCCCCCTGCTGGCTATCAGAAATAATGCAAGTTTAAGGAACTTCAGCACTTGCTTCACTTCAGCTGGAGCCGATAAATACCCGAGACTACGGCAGAGTCATTTGTCCAGGGAACGTAAAGTCCAGATTTTAGTGAGTGTTAGTGTTGTTTTTTGTCTAGTAGGAAAGGGGCTATAGACATTATGTGAATTGTTATGATGTGGTAACCTGCACCCAGTTAAGTCAGGTTAACACAAATATTTCCAATTTGTGTGTTTTATTCATCTCTGATCCATTCCCCAAATAAGACAGCTGTGGTATTTGAAGTATAAATATTTATCTATAAAATATAAAAGAAGGTGAAAGAAACAAAAAATGGCAACAGCAGCTCTGTGTATAGATGCCGGCCTCTCCTTCATTCCCAGGTGGCTTCACCCTCTGGGCTCTTGTCAGCCAGCTCTGACAGCCTCCGAGAGGACAGAGGGGAAGTGGACCGTGACTAAATAATATTCAAAAACCTCCCTTTGGTTGCCCACTGTTCTCCCCGGTTTCTGTTTCATAAGGTGCCAGGAGTGTGACCACACAGAGGTGCCACTCGGGCCAACGGAAACCATCCAGAACAGCCGATGACGTGGCCCCCTCTCGGTAGAGGATGTCATTTATTGTCTAAAACAATAATCACTAACCCAAATGGTTGTTCCTATTCTGAACAGATGAAATTTAGGCAGCACTTTGGTTTAGTAAAAAGTTCAGTGTTGAAATCAACAGATGGAGCTCTTGAGCATCTTTGACATACAGAACAGCAGCATTCTGGGTAGTACGGTGGTGTACCTTTGACAGGCAGCTCCACGGTGCTGTTCATGTTACACAGGTGGCCGTGGCAGCACTCCACAATCTGGTCTCTGGAAGGCGGCGTCTTGCAGGTCATTGTGCTCTGCTCGTAGACCTGAAAGCAGCCTTTCTGGTAGAGCAGGGAGCCGGCGCTGACCGTCAGAGAGGAGAAACACTGGTGGCCCGAGCAGCGGTTCCCCGTTGCACACGAGCTGCCCTCGCACACACACTGATGCACCTCTTTGATCGGGGACTTCGCTTCCTCCTCTGCAAAAGATTCAGGAAGAAGACGAAGCTGGTAAATAAGTAAATTTTTTTAACCAAAAAAAAAAAAAAAATCAGCAAAATTCAAGTAGAGATTTGTCATAAAATGAAATAGTTATGAGTGACATAAGGTGCACGGTGAACGGCAGCCAAGAGAAATGTGCACAATGTGTGCAAAGTCACCTTTCCCCGGAGCTCGCACAGTGACGTTCATGTTACACAGATGGCCCTGGCAGCACTTGACAACATGGGACGGCGAGGGTGGCGCGGCACAGGTGGCTCTGCCCTCCTCGTCGTCCCTCAGGCAGCCCTTCTGTTGGACGGCCGCCCCATCAATCATCTTCAGAGAGGAGAAGCAGTGCTGGCCGGCACAGCGACGGTCACGCTCGCACACGCCGCCGCCCTCGCACACGCACTCCTGGTCTCGGAGGACCGGTCTGCCAGCAGACGGCTCTATATCTGATAAGAGGAAATAGAGATTATGGGGAAACCCATTAGAGCAATACCATTAGTAGCCCATTAAATTAAATGCCATTCACTCAGATCAGAAAACATGAAAATGGATCTGCTGGCTGGCTGACTGTGTGAGTTCTGACAGAAAACAAAAGGACTCGTTCTTCATATTTTTAAAAAGACCGAATGATGAACTAATGATGAAAATTCGTACAGAAGTTTAAGCAGGATAGTGTTACGATGCAAACGCCTCACCTTTCCCCGGCGACCGCAAGGAGACGTTCATATTGCACAAATCTCCGTGGCAGCACTCTGCCACCAGCTCAGGCGTCGGCGGGCTTCCGCATCGCGAGGACGCTTCCTCGTTACCCACGATGCAGCCCTTCTGAAGGGCCGCTGTCCCGTTCAGTACGGAGAGGGAGGTGAAGCACTGCTGGCCGAAGCACCGGTCCCCTCCGCCGCTGCAGGACGCTCCGTCACACAAACATTCAGAGTTTCTCGCACTGACGTCACCTACAAAAGAAAAAAAAAACAATTAAGGAACAGGTCAGAATTCATCACTGACTACGTTTACAAGCACACTGATATTCCACGATTATTCCGAATATGACAATATTCAGAATTTGATATGGGTCATGTAAACAGCGTATCCTACTTTTAAACGTTATGAAAGGCTCGGATATCAACAGGTTTTTGAATATGCACAAATATCGCAACGTCGACATTTTCAAGAAGGTGGTTGAAGGAATGAAAGAGGGAGGCTGTGTTCGCACGGTTGGACAAGTTTATCACTGGTTAATCAGACTATGCACGGCTGCATGTAAACAGCAATATTAGTGGAATATTTATTTTCATTAGCCACGTAAACAGCTTAGTGGGAATATTGTCGTTTTCGGAATAAGGGCAAAAAACTGAATATCTCGTGCGTGTAAACGTGATCATTGAAAGGAGGACTTTAATCTCTAATATGCTCCCAAATGTTTTGTGACAACAGATGATCAGTGCTTATCCCCTCTTGTAAGGATGCGTGTATATCTATTGTAAGTACGGGGATTGCCACCCTAAAAAAGCTCCTCTTTCCGCTGCATTCCTCCGCCGCCACTGCAGTTGTTTAAAATAACACTGCGAGACAGCAGATGAGAGGGAGACAGACTGGGGAGGGGTGGTGAAAGGAAAAAAAAGAAAATTGTGAATTTTTGGTCTACGCATGTAAGAGACTTGGGGGGGGGGGGACAGAGAAAGACACAGAGGCTGAAAGGTTGTGTGTATGTTTAACCAGAGTAAAAGAGAAGAGACAAACAGAGACACACCCTTCCAGCTGCTACACGTACTTGTGACGAGACACTTACCTTCCAAGCTCGAACAGGGAAGGACGAGGACGATCAAAACCAAAAGAAACATGTCCCCAAGCATCATTGTAGACCTAGAGGGAAAGAAAAGAAAAGGAAAAACACAAAAATGAGGGCTGCACTCCAATGAATGCATTCTGGCAGGCAAAAAGGGGGCTTTTATACTGATGCACTAGAAAACCTTTGGTATATTTGTAAAACATCTTTCGGGGACAGACAGAGGACCGAGAGAGAGACAGACAGGATTTGCCGTCGACCTGAGAGTATTAGAGAGAGCAATTTTACAGAGGGAGACCTTTTCTTGTTTTCAGAAAAAAAAAAGAGTCAACACCAAGTTTAAAATGCTCAAGTAAAGTGGGTCTCAAGCCTTCCTGTTGTCCTGGCAACAAGGCATTGAGTGGCAAGCAATGGGGAGACTGGTGCTCTCTTATTGGCTGCCTCTGTGCGTGCATGCGTTTGTGCGTGCGTGGTGATGTCTGTGTGTGTGTGTGTGTGTGTGTTGGAGGGACAGGCTGCTTGGCAGAGAGAGAAGAGGAGCAGACAGACGAGAGAGGAGGAGGAGGAGGAGGAGGAGGAGGAGGAGGAGGAGGAGGAAGAAGAGGAGGAGGAGGAGCACAGCGGGGAGAGTGTGGGTGCCCAAATACTATCGTTTAGAGGCCTGGAGACAGTCTAATCCTTCAATATTTAATGCGTCTGTGGAAGCGTCCACATACGCCGCGCAGTTATGTTTATCCAGTGACAGATTTTTAACAGACCGCCAGTTTAACTCGCACTGTAAACTCAAGAGGAAAAATCCCCCCCCCCAGCTACTCGTTTTATAAAAGATATGTGAGTTTTTTGTGGAGACAACATAGCCTGCAGCGTGCCCCGTTTATGCCACACTAAGCGCCGGGGCCGTTATCTTGGAAGCATGGCGTGTGCGCGCCTGAATGCATCTGTGCCACAGATAAATACCCCCCCCCCCGCCCCCCCCTTACCTCCATCCCCTCCAAGCCTTTGTGCCCGTCTCCCAGACATAAATGATTAAGCACATAACGTTAGCATTAGCCCAACGGCGGCGTCTGTACGGGCCGCTCGCACACAGACCACATGCTGCTCCTTTAATCAGAGCACAAAACAGAGGCTGCCACACAGAGATAATCGGGAGCTCTGTCTGCTCCCTTTGGACCGGGGGGGTGAGGGGGGGAAGAGTATGGGGGCAGGGAACGGGCAGGAGGGCACGGAGAGGCGAGGGAGGTATGGCCAGGGGGCAACCGGGGGACAGTGGGTCAGAGAAGGGCAGAGAACGGGGGAGAGAGACATGTGGGCTGTAACAGGGAGGTAGGGAGGGAGAAGTGGGACAAGGAGGTGTCTGGTGTCAGCGCCCAGGGGGACAGCGGGAAGAAGGGCACCATGCTGGTGGGGGGGAGGCGGTGAAGCCGGGGGGGGGGGGACGACGACGACAGGATAAAGAGATAAGCAGAGGAGTAAAAGACAATAGTCTGGAGCACAAACTAAAAAAAAGGTGATTCTGTCTAATCTTGATATCGACTCATATATCAGTCATGTAGAAAGACAACACGACAGCCTGACTCGCACGATCAATAACTCACCTCAATTAACCAAGTAGAGCATGTCACGAGGCTCCATTTAATGGCTTCAATTAGCGTAGGTAAATGATTTGCTGCACTTTTGTTTACATTTACCGCTGAAAAGACCCTCGACGGGGCATTGAAATTATCTCCGTCTCAACTCATCTCTCCCACGCAGACACTTTGTCTTAAATAAGCATCATAAGCAGCAGCGAGCCACCGAGCCGCTAAGTGGTCCTATTATGCGTTTGCTGTTATGTACAAAGCAAATATTTCAGTCTGCGCTGCAAAACCTGAGGGCCTTTTTACTTCTCTCCAACACGTGTTCTCAGAATCAGAAATACATGATTGATCCCCAGGGGGGAAATTGGGACGTTACAGTTGCTCTTTAAATGTCAGAAAGTAGAAATAAAGGACTAAGTGACATGTACATTATGTACATAATGCTACAATGAATGACACAGTGTAGAGAAATTAGGGCTGTCAATCGATTCAAATATTTAATCGCGATTAATCGCATGATTGCCCATAGTTAATTGTGATTAATCGCAAATTAATCGCACATTTTTTATATGTTCAAAATGTACCTTAAAGGGAGAATCATCAAGTGGAGTGGGCTTGCTTTATGGAAATGTATGTATATATTTATTATTTGAAATAAATTAACAACACAGAAACCCTCACAGGTACTGCATTTAGCATAAAACAATATGCTCAAATCATAACATGGCAAACTCAAGCCCAACAGGCAACAACAGCTGTCAGTGTGTCAGTGTGCTGACTTTACTATGACTTGCCCCAAAACTGCATGTGATTATCATAAAGTGGGCATGTCTGTAAAGGGGAGACTCGTGGGTACCCATTGAACCCATTTTCATTCACATATCTTGAGGTCAGAGGTCAAGGGACCCCTTTGAAAACGGCCATGACAGTTTTTCCTCGCCAAAACTTAGCGCAAGTTTGGAGTGTTATTTAGCCTCCTTCTCAACAAGCTAGTATGACATGGTTGGTACCAATGGATTCATCAGGTTTTCTAGATTCATATGATACCAGTATACCAGGATACTTTACTCTAGCTTTAAAACTGAGCCTGTGACAACCTAAAAATCATGCGTTAAAGAAATTAGTGGCGTTAAAACGAATTTGCATTAACACGTTAACTTTGACAGCCCTAAGAGAAATATAAGTAAATAATAAAAATAAGAATAAGCAATGAGAATATAAGAAATATGTACAAATATGTGCATTAAAAACATACAATATATAACATATAACCACAGTGCACATAAGTAAATACAAAATGCTGAGACGTGGGATCTATTAAGTGTGTTAAATATGAATGCAATTAAAGTATAAATATGAATTATATAAGAATATTTCTTGAAATAGTACAGTATAAATGCAGTATTAATCGCAGGGTATTCCACAAATTATTGCACATGAGAATAATAATAAATTATGGGGTAGTAGCAGCTGACGGGTGAAATAGTCCAGGATATCTGTGTTTGCACACATCCATTACTGTACATTTTATCATCTACACAGTTTATTCTGCATAAGGTGCAGTAAACACAAACGACTCCACATAGCTAGCTGGTAACATATCATGAAGCCAGCTAACAGCTTCCCTTGATGAACGCACACACACCCGGGAGGACTAGTCCTGATATTGGAAACCTCAGGCGGGATTCTTGGAAAGGAGAGAGGCAGGGCTAGCATCTGCAGAACCGATTGCGATCTGAGCAGACAACTTTATGGCGCTATGTGTGTGCTGCAGCTCTCTATCCCTGCGTATTGAATTCTCTGGCGGCGTTCTGCTACACTGTGTGTTCACAGAGCTGACATCCTGCCAAGAGTGTGCTCTCATTCCTTCCCCCCCCACCACCACACTATCTGTCTCAACCCCCTTCTCTCCTTCTACTCCCTCTTCCTATATCCTCTGATGTGGTGGTGTAACGGGAAACCAGTAGAAATACCACACGGTAATTATAACTTATGATATATTTCCCCATGTTTGTTGGAGCTGATAATCGAACGGGTCTCGCAACGGTATAATAATACAGAGCAACATTTTATACAAGCTTAAAAAAGGTGGCCAAATGTTATTTCACACAACTGTGAGTAAGCTGTTTGTTTTACAATGCATTATGATGATGCCTTCTCTTTTACTCACTCTGGGAAAGGTTAGGCAGTTTGTATTGGTTGACATTTCCAAGTGTCTAGAGCTCATGTTTTGCAGTGCTAGAGAGTAAATCAAGTGCAGTGCTTCGGTACAATGTTGAAGTACTTGTAGTTGCCAGTTCAACATTTTACTCCACAAGATCTTAGGGAAAGATATTGTGCTTTTTACTTTGTAGATTAATGTTTTACATACAAAACATGTGATCATCTTTTCAAAGCGGTGTTGCACTGTTAAGGATTCAACTAACAAAGTGTAGAGAAAGTAGATAGAAATGCCTCCATCTCAACCACGCCGTTATATTTAAAAGCCATAACACACCAAGCCGTCGGTAAGCATCTGTCGGCCTAGTTTTTGTGGTGTGTCTCACACCGTCGGCTCTAGTCTGCCTGTGTCTGAGTTTTTTGGGCCGATTCAGCATGTTGAGAGAAATCACTCTGATTGGCTGTTCAGCTTTAACGAATCAGTGTACGAGAAGAGTCAAGAGGGCACACACGGAAGGCTCTTCTAATTTTTCATCTTCATCTTTATCTGATCATTCCAATACACGGATATTTTCAGAACGACATGGCCATCTGGAATGAAGCTAAGTGGTTAGTGAGAGTGGTGTGAAAATGGCAAAAACGCTGCTTTGTTTCATGTACGTATCATAACAACGGCTTGTATATCCGCAGTCCATTGGGTCTTCTGGTTTCCCTTTTTGAATGATGAATAAAGACTACCGCAACCTGCTGGTAGGGAGAGTTATTTCATCTCACGCAGGTGCAGAACAAACGTGGTAGTTGGCCGTTGGCTGAAGTCTTTGCGGTGTGTTCAAGTGCAAAGTTTTGGCCAAAACAAACGCGACGTGAGGTGACACAATAGGTACTTTTGATTTTCAACTATTTTTAGTTGATCATACTTCTGTTCTTAAAACATTTCTGAATGCAGGACTATTACTTCTAAAATCAACTATTTTCTATGGATTTACGTCTTTACTTAAAGCTACTACGAGGAACTCTAATTTTGGTAGTGTTTCCAAGCACCAGAGTCCCTTTAGAAAACCTGTAATTTTACTGCAGTGGGGTCTGACAGTCTCCCATGCTCAGTCCTGGTTCTGGTTCTCCTGTGCCTCCCTTCCCTCCAGTGGGCCCAGCGATACGGCCTGGGCATCCGGCAGCATGGTGTCGGTGTTGGCTCCCAGCGGCGAGCGGTGAAGCAGCGACGCCAAGCTCCAGCCAGGAGGAGCTGCTGCTGCTGGGCACCGATGACAAGCATTAAGAATAACTATATAGAAAAGGCCAATCTTCTCGTTGATGGTCTGGATTACTATGTAGGTCACATAGAGGCGTCAGTATTAAATTGAGACTGTTTCATAACCAGTTAAAAGTTCCTCACAGTAACTTTAAGTAAATAATCTGAAAGCTTTTCCCACCACAAGTATTTTGTATGATGATATCGATGCCTCTGAGATGCGTAAACACTGACCTTGCTCACATTTAGCTCAACAACAAGGTAGTCAAGTGTGTACAACCCGGAGAGAAATAGTTGGAATAGACTTGGCCCTGTGAAAAGCATGTTGGGGTCGACTCCCGCCGAGCGCTGCTGGAGGGACTTGAAAGTGATCCTACGTATCAAGGCTCCCGTTTTACGACGCCACGTTTCCTTCCCAGACTCTTTCCAGTGATCCCACTCCAGAGGGCCATCTTGATAAGCACTCCTCTAAGATGTTGAGCAGAGCTTAAAGTGATTAAATGGAGATGATTAAACATGCCACTCAAATGCTGTGATTGGTACAACTGAACCCAAAAACAGGAGCATGCAGGCAGTTATGAGGATTTAAATACGTTTGAGGAGTTGGTACACATTCCCTCTTGCAGGACTACATCTTTAAGTGCACATTAAACCTAATATTTTATTAGCATTTGTTGTTTCTAGGCGACATTTTCAAACTGATTGTTGTAATAGCTTTCGAGAACAAGCAAAAATATTAGTCTAGTTGGATGCTTTATTATTTTGGTGCGTTTTGCATTCGGGTCAAGACGAAGGAGAGAATATGACAAAACATTACTGTCTGATGAGCATGGTGTATCAGCGAGGTTGAGGAGGGAGGAGGCTGGAAGCCCTGCAGGAGCTGCTGAGTCATCATGCTGGCAGAGAGGGAGACGAGAGGTGGAATCTGTGTCTGTGAGCTGGCAGGCTGGCACAGTTACCATGGCACAAATAGCCCGGGCACCGAGGAAACTGCAGCAAACTGCGGGGCGGCGAGGGAAGAAAACAGGCAGAGAGACTGGGGCAATGCGGCGCCTGCTGTTCCTGTCCCTGTCCCCCGTCCCCGACCCAGACCCAGACAGCCAAAGTGCCAGCGTGCCATCAGGGACACGCAGATGGTTCGCTCCTAGGTGGATGTGGGTGTAGCGCAGACCTGAGGGCGAAAGTCGTCCTCTTTGCAGCAGCCCACATTCATATTCACACTACAGCTCAGCAAATCAACACGTACACCTCAGTCTAAAAAACACTCTCTGCCTACAGTCAAACACAGCACTTGGGATGACTAAAACAAAGTTAAAAGAACACACAACCTTAACTTTTTAGTAGGTTATGAGGGAATGCACGCAACAACCGTGCTTATGGACCGAGTAGAATAAGATTACAATAAAAAAGAAGGATGCACACTACTGATTTAAACATCAATGTTGGATTTAAAAAAAAGATCGGATTATCAGGGGGACCACCCTAAAAAAAACTGCATTCAAAAGGTCAAGGACTACCTCACAATGTGCATAAAGCACAATGGTAATGGTAAACCAATTTAGGACCATAGACTGTATATAAGAAGTGGACGCAGTCACCGCGACGTCACCCATTGGTTTGTGGACTGCCGCTTTGAAGCCTACATACTAAATGAACATCATGCTGTATTGAAGAAGACTTGAAACTAGCGATTGAGACCATAAACTTATGTTTACAATGTTTACTGAGGTAATAAATCAAGTGATTTGTCATCTTGTGGAAGGCTCGCAGTGTAGTTGGCTTAAGGGCCCTACACACTGTGTGATATTGGCAGTCTTGCAGGTCACACTGTGCAAGATGGGTCTAATAAAATCTTGGTCTCAAATCTGTGTCAGGCTGTACAATATCAATTTAGAGTGTGCGATGAATGCCTGATGAAAAGTAGGGCTATAGAAAAAAAAAAAAAGCAGAGACATGTCATGAAGTAAAATCGTCTATCTGTGCTGCTCTCGTGCTTCGAAAATGCAGCAAAACAATAAACAAGGTTTTGGCTTTAATTTATATAAAATTCCAGACAGTATTATGAGTGGTCGGTTTGTTGACTTGGCTCGCAGCAGCAGTCACATTTTGGTCCTTTTTGAAACTGTCAAAATTTTGGGCACAGGCTGGATGTGTGCGATTCTAGGACCGATGTTTTACTGTCAACTTTTTGTCAGGAACAGCTCAAAACAGCACAGCAGCGTGTGTAGGTGTCTCTAGGCAATAGATAACAAGATGGCAGTCGAGGTTCCAGAATCGACACATCATTATAGCGGCAGGAATCAAAAGTGACCCACAACTTTAAATACCGATATACTTAGGAAATGTTATTGAACCAAACTCGGGTATCGCTCTGGCGGCAGTATCGAAACTGAGCTAAATGCGGCGCTGCGACCTTGTCTGGTGTAACGGTGAAACGCAGGTTGACCCCACTCTTGATATCCTGTGTCATACGTTATGAGGCTGAGTGTGAAAGGCGTACGGTTCTAATGCTGCCGAGTACAAAGCAAAGCTCGATACCCTTTGGAAACACACCTCGCCGGCCAAGGGCCTCATCGAATGTGGAGATCGGAGGAGCTCGTGAAATCTGCAGCAGCGCCCCATCAGGGACCATCTCTCAGCCCCGACAGTATCTCAGCAGCTGCCTCCTTTCACACTGTGAGGAATGTAATCAAATGCAAATGCCCCCCTGCGTATGTTCGACTCTCACTCACACATTCATTGTGGCGGGCAACAGCATAACAGGTTTTTGTTCCCTGGATACAGTGTAAGCCAGGGTGTGTGTGTGTGCGCACTCACACACACACACACACACACACACACACACGTGTATTCGGCCTAGATCAAATGTAATCAGAGACAATAGTTGCCTTTTCTTCCTGCTGTGGTCCCACCCTTCCTTCCACCTCTGCACCCACTCTCACACGCTCTGTCAGGCCGCCATCACAAAACAGACATTTTCTTTATTACTCTTTGGTTTCTAAATCATGACAAAGCTTGATTTGTTTAGATGTAGCACCCCAGGAGCAATAGACATTAGAGAGACAGAGGAGAGTCGAGCATACAGACGATGTGGACGACGGTATCATCACGAGACATCACAGGCACAAAGAACCAAAGCTAAAGCAAACCTACTTCAATTTCTACACAGTTGTAGGAGTTTTTGCGGCAAAGCGAGGTTTTATTACGGTTTTGCGTTGCGTGACGTCTCGCGAGAAGATTTCACAGCGCCGTGAAGACACCGTTAACAAGTCTTCTACGCAATGGTCGCCATAGCAATTAGACATTCATTTTCACACAGTCATCAAAACATCTAAAAACGGCCAATTCAAACACCGTCTTTTACGGCCCTCGGCGATGTTTGCCGACAGAGGAATGCGCAAACACCCCTCCCTCCGAAACGACCATCTCACAAAGTTCACCGCCCTGCTGGGGCAACACTGCTCTCAAAGGGACACCTTGATTTGTAATCTCGGTACACCCTTTAAACACATTTTCCCTTCTTGTGAAACAAGAAAATCGGGCAAACGGACCAAAGAGCTGTGTGTACAGACAGTCACGGCTAATATTTAGTCTCGATTGATTCTGCTGCGCCCCGCCTGGCAGAGACTGAGCTCCAGGAGTCAGACCCTCGCTGTGTGACCCACGAACATCGACCAGACCGTTCGCCACCGCGATGATAATCACTCGGCAAACAGCTCGCAACGACACGATGAATGTGCATACAGCGGTATTACATCCTGCTGCCAATAGAGCCTTTATGGCCGGGAGTTTCCTGGCTTTCCGCAGGGGGAGAGACTTCTGAGGAAAAAAGACCAGCAGTAAACAGTTTCTAAGCTTTAATGATAAAGTCAGAAATGGGACGACGTCAAGGGTTCTTGCATGAAGGGCTGGGCGATTATTCAATAGAAGCTTTTTCAGTGGAATTGAATCGTGATGATATGACAATACGACTAAAGGAATCTTAACAAAACGACCAATTAGTCGACTAATTGACTAAGAGGAGGCGGTCGTATCATAATATACGTAAATGCAGATCTCCCAAAAACATTCCTATCATATTGTGATATCGATTTCAGCCGTACTGCCCAGCTCTACTTGCTTGTCAAAACCAATGAATGACTAAAACATAACAAATACCCCCATTTGGCTCCAGCATGGGGAACGAACCGGACCGATTCAAGCATCGACGTGACGCCGAAGCACCACCATCACAACACACCTACTGTAGTTTACGACCCCGTGACCCCGAGAGATGAAACAGATTATTGTCAAGTCGTAGACAAAGTGCCCACACCAAATAAGAGCCCATGCCCGGTGCCGGGGGGGAACTAGATCAGAGAGAGGCAGCAACTGAAACAAAGCCATAACTTTTAACAGCTGAGCGATAAGACACGAGCACTGGAGCGAGTGAAGGGCTCATAAAATGTGTATTGCAGACTGTCTCCACCGGTGCAGTCTGGGGTTAGTGTGGCGGAGAGAGCAGAGGAGCCACGAGCGCTGCAGATCTATGTGTATGTGCATCTGTGCAGACAGTAGCGTCTTGTCTCCGCGCTCCTCTGTCTCCGCCGGTCCTCGTCGTCCACATTTGAACGCAGAACGAGAGAAATCAATACGTCTGTGCGGAGCCACCAGAAGAGGAGGAGGAGAGCGAGCGAACAGGAACAAGACTAAAATCTGGCATACGCACAGGCAGTCTTTTATCTCACTCTCTTTTCCCCTCTAACTTCCCGTATCATGCTGAGACTGCAGTGCCCGCAAGTCCCAGACAGCTCTTCTCATCGTGATATGTTTGGGCTACATAAGGCTGATGATTATTAAAAGGCCTTTTTTTTTTTTTTTTACTAAAAATAACACTGCAGACAGAGGGCCCCTTTCTAAAAAGGCTGGACACAAGCAATAGAGCAGAGGCAAATTCAACCCACATGCTGTGTTCCTCTGCAGCCTGCTGCCTCATCTGATGCCAGGTTTGGTGCTATAGTCAAACTTTATATTAAATCAGCATATAGATTAGGGCTTGGACGATTCGCCCATCTCCCGATTCGATACTATCAGGATACTTGGGTGCCGATTCGATATGCATTGCGATTTTTAAGTATTGCGATTCGATATTACGATTTATTGCGATTTTTGTTAACTTTTTTAACACTAGACCGTGAGAAAAGGTTGAATCATTCACTTCTAGGGACTTTTACTATAGAAAATATCTAAATTAATACAGTAAAAATGTTTGATTTTCAGCATGTATGTAGTCAGAGATGTCCTGAAGTCACATATATCAGTCATTGTCAGGCATTAAAATCAAAGAATAAAGATATTTCCCTCACAAATTAGTGGTATTTTAAGTTGAACTTATAAGGGACACATAATGTTTTATACTTCTGGTGAATATAACCTAATCAATCTTATTTACATATATGTATTTTGCATATACAGTTCCCTTAGTTAACACCTTATTTTGAAAACCGGACGTAGTCACGGGTGTATACTTCTGCTAACTTCGCCAAGTCCGTCGCTAGCTCTCCCGTCAGCTCCGTCCTCTTTATACATCCATGGTCAGCTCCATCGGGGCCGTTTGAATGCATTTAACATAAACGTCAGTATACGGGTGCTCTACAGTTGTAGCGTCGACCGATTTGACCACGGAGATGCGAGTGACGGCCGGCTTGACCGCACGTTACTGCAATACGATAACGTTTACTGCCCATGCCAGAGTTAGCATGCAGCTTTAGCCATGATGTCCAGCTCTGCTTTTCCTGGCAATGTGTGAAACCCAAAGTGTTTCCATACTTTACTGTATGTGTAGTGTTTACCACTTTGAATTTAACATGTGAGGGGTACAGGTCGTAACCACGCCGCCCCTCCGCCGTTTTCTACTTTTTTGTTTCGACTCACTGCGGCCGGATGCGGTTTGTTTTGGTTGACGGATACGGAACGGATATGACGTTACGTTACTCAGACTACAACATTACCCTAATATAGATGCTCATATATACACACACAGGACATAAAGCCAAAACTTAAGCAAGATAGCTGAAGGATGCTGCTCTAAGCTAGACTTCAAGCCAAATCCTGACCCCTTTCTATCCTTCAACCACCGCGTCAGACTCGCATTCACACACATATACTGTCACACACAAACACACACACAAACAGTATCCCCTCCCTCCTCCTCCCTAACTTGAGAGCCACCTACATGGAAGAGCGATGATCCTCAGACTCCTGCTCAGACTTGAAGCAGTCTATCTTGGTCTCATAACTGCAGTTCTCTTGTTAATGACAGACTGTGTAACCTGATTCCACACACACACACACACACACACATATGCATACACACACATACACACCACCCAAACCCCCAACACTCTCTGAGGGTTTTTACAGAGCTATAGCGCTTCCCTCTCCCTCCACTTGCATATTGTTCCAACCCAAACCGCCAGCTGTTTCTGACAGCCAAATTACTGTGCACAGAGAAATGATTGCTATCAGAGGCCTATCTCCCCCCCCCACCACCACTAACCCAACAACCCCCCCACCCGTACTCGCCTCATGCTTTCTGAAATGTTCAGACCTCTGTGGGCAAATTATACACTTCATGTCCATCAGAAAGAACCTCACTGATGTAGAGGCCAAGACATCTGCAGCCAAAGAATTCAGGAGTCATAATGTGGAAATGAAAACTTGAACGGGGGCCTGTGTGAAACTTTCAGATTGCTATCAAAATCATCATTTCTAATACTGTATGTGTTCAAAGTAGGGCTGCAACTAACTAACTAACTAACTATTTTCATCGCCGATTAATCTGTCTATTATTTTCTCGATTAATCGATTAGCTGTTTGGTCTGAAAATGTCAGAAAATGGTGAAAAATGTCGATCAGTGTTTCCCAAAGCCCAAGATGACGTCCTCAGGTGTCTCGTTTTGTCCACAACTCAAAGATATTCAGTTTACTGTAATGGAGGAGTAAATAAACCAGAAAATATTCACATTTAAGAAGCTGGAATCAAAGAAGTTTGACTTTAAGAAAGAAAAAAACGCCAAACATTTTGTGCTTTCAGCTTCTCAGTTGTGAATATTTGCTTCTTTTCTTTGTCTTATGTGATAATAAACTGAATATCTTTGGGTTTTGGACTGTTAGTCAGACATATCAATTTGAAGACGTCACCTTGGGCTCTGGGAAATTAGGTGATTTTTCACTATTTTCTGACAACCTATGATTGACTGACTGTTTCAGCGCTCGCTCTGAGCAACTTGTTGGCAGTAAGATAAACTTGTGTAACAACATGAACACATTTCAAGCATCGTAAATCAGGCCTCTTTGAAACAAATGCAAGAAAAACATTCCGGGACACCCCATACCAGTCCTATTGTTGGGAATGCATTGTTAGTCTCAGAGAGGCAGATAACCTCCAACTGGTTGAGGAATAAGTTACCGCAGATAGGCGGTCTGAAACAATGACACTGGCCCGAGGCCAAACAATAACATTGTTGTAGACCGAGAGACGTTGAAGAGGAGGAGAGGACTAATCACAATGGCCGTTACCTCAGCTGAGCAGAACAGGATCCCTGAGATCCCCTGGAGTTGGACCGTATCTCAGCCTCAGACTGCCTGCCGTCTTTTTATCAGACCACTATCAGCCAGACTCTGCAACAGCAGGCGCCCACATCATGGAGGCCAGACTTCAGGGACTGGTCAGCTCTGGGGTTACACTCTCCAGATCATCAACCAACCACACAAACACACCGCTACAAAACAAATAACCTCATCTGTGATTATCCAGTCCTAGGAAAGTTCACAACTCGTGAGCTCGGAGCTTTCAGAAGCTTTCCACTTACAAGGTTGTGAATACCAAGGTTGCAAGGTTGGGTAACCCAACCCCATTTGAAGACACCATTATACTATGACAGTTTTCCTAAAATTAGATTTGGAAAAATCGCCACAATAATTTGAATCGTAACCCCTGTATCATGGTGCATATCGTATCGCCAGAATCGAATAATTGATTAATCGATTCAACTATTGAATTAATCGCCAAATATTTTGATAATCAGTTTGAGTTATTCTTTTAAGAAAAAAAAGTCTAAAGTCTCTGATTCCAGCTTCTTAATTGTGAATATTTTCTGGTTTCTTTACTCCTCTGTGACTTTGAGTTGTGGACAAAACAAGACATTTGAGGACGTCATCTTGGGCTTTGGGAAACACTGATCGACATTTTTCCCCATTTTATAAACCTTGCCGATACACGGCGCTATATTGCAGCTTATTTTGGGTGCCATATTGATAAAACAATATGCTATCTCCCATGCCAGACACCATCGCTGCATATGTTTGGTTGCCAGAAGAACATGCCTATACACTAAAGTGTGGAATAGTTTACCTTAAACGCATCACACACTTAATACAGCTTGGCTGGGGCCGTGTTCAATAACACACCAGGCTACATAGCAAAAACAAAACAAAAAATGCACAGTCAAGTGCTCCCCAGACATTTTGGGCTACTAGTGAAGACAGACCTGATTAGTATGTGGGAATGTAATTTGGTGGGAGCCAGCACAATGAGTTGATCCTGAGGAAGTACACCCGAGTGTGAGACATTCCCACTCACACATCTTTTAATCTGAATGTCTTCAGCTGGCATTAACACCTATGTAATGAAATTTGCACCCTCTCATCAGCAGGTCTGCTGCCCTTTACATTCAACAGCCCTGCAAATCTCATCACACACCATTTCCTGTTTGTTCCTCAGGGGGGAAAGCATGATGCATAAGAACTGCAATAAATGTATATTAATTACCAGCTAGTTTTAAATTAAACCACAAAGCATTGTGAGCCACACTGTGTGTTTTTAGCTCCTCACCCCCCCTCCAGGACTGCGATTGTGATGTTAAAAGTGCTCAGCATGGGATGATGAAGGATCAACCCTCCCAAAGCCTGTTTGCATGACAAAAAAAACTCCTTAACAAAGTCACGACTAGTTGCAACGTAGCCTGAGAAGACTGTGACATAGAAATTACAATGCTAGTTTATTTTCAGCCTTTTAGCCACCAACATTTACCAAAAACTAACCAAAAACATCTCTCTGACTGCAACAAATTAATGCTGCCTGAAATCATATGTATATAAGATGCAGGTTCACACAACCTAAGATGAAGAAAAAATACAATATGTGTGGCTGCAATAACAGAACAGGGCCAAGATTTTTTACTTAGCTTCTTGTGAGAGAGAGACGTCACGAAACCTTTTTTTCCTGCGAATCAGCAAACTTCTCCACGTCCCCCGAAATGTCTATCAGGCGCTAAACACACACGGTATTATTACAGTTTTATGGTTAAACTTACCTTGCTGCTGGTGTTTTTTTCAAAGGCTCGGTAACTGTTCCGAGCTACTCTGCCATCTCCCGAGGATTCACCGACAATACCCGATTTGTTTTCCAAAGTGTGGAAAGGAGCAGCGGAGCCTGCGTGACGCCAACATTATCGTCCGTCGTTCGCTCGGTGAAAAATACAAAAAAAAAAAAAAAAAGAAGTGACTAATTCACGCGATATTTAGGAGATACACGCAGTGAAGACACATTTTTTTTTAACGTTGTTTCCCTCGTTCATACGTGAGCACTTGTACGAGGCTTCACACAACTCGCACCCACTATCTATCCGCGAAGGCTTTAGAAAGCCAGCAGGATTAGAGGAAGTTACCTTGCAACAAACTCACTGTAATTAACCAGCCTTTAAGAGAGCTGGTAAATACGGGCACTTCCGGCCACGCGTTTCAAAATAAAATAGAAGTAATAGTTTCTTCGTCGAGACACCCCCAGGTGAATAGGGTAACACATTTAAAAGATATCAACGTGAAACTTACTCAGTTGATTACTTACATTAAGACAATTTTTCTTTTTTTTTTAAATGAATGTTTATGTGCAAATGAGAAGTTAAACCTGCAGTAGGCAGAACATTTTTGGCATCATTGGGCAAAAATTCATTAAAGTGGCAGTAGGCAACAATTTTTTGGCATAATTTGGCAAAAATTCCATAATAACCTTTCAGCATATTGTAATTCAAGTGTTCTGAGAGAAAACTAGACTTCTGCACCTCCTCTTGACTCTGTTTTCAGGCTTTAAAAAATCTAGCCTGTGACGGGACACTTTGGCCAATCACAGGTCATTTCAGAGAGAGCGGTCCTGTTGAGCGTTCCGATTGCGTGTGCTCCGGCTGGTGGGCGGTGCTTGGTATTTCCTCAACAGATCTCAACATGGCTGCCAGGTCAAAAACGTTTTCATTTTACAGCTAAACACTACAAGATGTTTCTGAAAACATCTGAGGAGAGAAATAGGCATTACAGTAACAGAATGTTGATTCATATTTGATCAGCGCTGCCTAGTTTGACCGTTTGATCGGAGTTCGCGAGTGATTGATAGCTGTTCATAGAGACGGCAGACCCCAGCTCGGCTCTGATTGGTTGTTTTCCTCCGGTGTGTGAAATCTTGCAGATGCCATTAGGAGCACCAGAGGACACCGGAGGACGCAGAGGCACATGATTTTTTTTTCATGCACTACTGTCAGGATATAGTGAGCGTTATATAAACAACTTGTTTTTAATCATATTTGCTCGAATTGTACCCACTGCAGCTTTAAATATGTAAATGAGTCATTATCTAATGATAACTTTTAGTGAATTTAGGAGAAATGTACACACACAAATAGACAAAGTAGTAAAATAAACACCTAGAGGTGTATTTTGGATGTTTTCTTTCCACTAGTCAGAAAGAAGACGTGTTATGGAGGCAAAATAGCCCAAAATCTCCAAATTGACCAGTGCATGAAAAACTGTTTTTGCCTGGGGTGTCTCACCTTAAATGTTATGTTATTTCTAGAGGTCAAAGAATAATAATCATATTATCTATAATCTAATAACTAATTAATTTTAATTAGTAAAAGTAAAATCCTACATTACAGAAGATATGTAAGTAAAAGTTCTGCTCTTGAGGTATTTGTATCTAAATTGAGTATTTCCATTTCATATAATAGCCTACTCCTACACCAATACATTTCACGGAGAAATATAGTACATCTTACTCCGCTGCACGTATTTGAAATGACTGGTTATGTTTAAAAATTATGATTTTTACATACAAAACATATCATGGCCTCATAAAATATGTTTAAGATTAAGCTACCTATATATAGCCTATATCTTGACCCACTACAACAATAAAATGCTACTTACACATGAATACATCAGCAATAATAATCCAATAATATAATATATAATAGTGAAAAACTCACAGGGGCTTATACCTGAACATAAGCGCAGTATAATTATAAGTACACTTGCTGCTAACATACTTTTACTTAATTAATATTTTCAATGCAGGACATTGCACATTTACATTGTGGTATTGCTGGATCTGAATACTTCCTCCACCACTTCAGCTAAATAAGTATCAAAAGTAAAAGTAGGCTACCAATTATGCAGAATGCATTTGCACACTGTATGTATATTATAATATTGTTTTATCATCACCTATGCCTTAATTTGTATCCAGCCTTTTAATGTTGTCGCTAGTGAAGGTGGAGCTAATTTTAGCTATTTTATATATGAATGTGGGATTAAGCTGCTAAGGGGCCTCGGGGCAAAAAATTAGCTGGTGGGCTCCCATTAATCCCATGAACCTCTCACACTCTAATAAGCATTGTGTACAGCATTCCTATCGTATACTGCCAAGGGCCATGTGCTGTGTTGTAATTTGATTCAACACAGATTAATTAAGAAATATGAAACATGTGAGCACAAAACTGAAATAACGAAGGTGTTTAAACTATATTTTGACACAGCGACCTTCAGCATTAAAGGTAGTACAACAGAATCAACTTTAAGGCCCTTATCATGTCAGCTGTCTGATATCGTGCTTTAGGCCAACAATGAAATATACTATTGTGCATCCAAACTGCTATTAAGTGTTACAGTTTTTGTTTTCATCTTCTGATTACCCAAATATTCTCCAGTGATACACTGTGCTTTTATTCTGAAGCCAAGGCGTACATTTCCTGTCACAGACTTATTCTCTCTGGCTAGCTTGACGCATGCGCGGTTATTAAAGGACCATTTCTATTTGGTTTGCTCTGCGCATGCTCCCGACTCAGCATTCAGGGAGTGAAGGGTTCAAGCTTTTGGGCATTATAGGCTATATTTCAGGCAATAAAAATGAATCGGTATGCTTTAAAACAAACATGACCAGTAAACTGAAAAAAAAAATGTATGAAATCACATCAAATTGTGTTTCCTAACATATCATATTATGTGTTTATATGTAAAATACTTTACATATTATAAAAACCTTTGGTTAAAATAATGTCCTTTATTCAGATTTACTCAGAGCCAAACCATGAAGCAGTACAACACTTATTGAGATTAGGCTACTAAAAAAGCAATTAAGAGCAGACCATAGAGATGATTTATCTGTAATAAAACCACTGAATATTCTTTTCAAATAGCCAGGCACATTTGCATTAAAAGAGACGTCTAATTTCACAGTAATAACTCTATTCCTTCCTCTATAAAGACCTCCCAGAAATCCATCTTTTCTGAGTGTGCAATGCATCAATATATATATATATATATATTTTTACCCATTAGGGCCTAATTATAGATAAACAAGTTTAGGAAAAATAACTTAGATTATATGTTTAGCTCAATAAGGACGCTGGTTACTTATTAATGAATGAGTTATGGAGAAGGGGTGGGATTAAATAAGTTTGTACTTCTTCTCACTCCTTTTCGAATATGTAAACCAAGGCAAGTGTTTGACAATTTCTTTTGCTTATGATTTTCATTGTATGTGGATACTGCTTTTTTTTCTGGCAGTCCACTTGTTGTATGATGATTCTCTTTTTTTAATTATTATTATTATTTTACATGTTCGAAATAAAATTTGAAATAAAAAAAAATAATAAAAAAAATAAAAATAATATTCTTCAAAACTGTCAAAACCTACAGACATTTTTAAGCATTGCAACTTTTCAAACATCACTATATGGGCCCACAGTTATGCCATATCAATAGAAAACGTATGACTAACTAACTAACTAACTAACTAACAGATTAAAGAACAGTTTTTTTTGCCAGAGCCATAACTGCACTAAACACAGCAAAACCTGAACATCTTGTAAACACCACTGTGCAATAATGATATGAGTCGGTGCAATACCTGCAGAATGTGAATGCCTTGTGTGTGGTATGTGTGTTTTTTATTATAATTTATTATTATTTTTTTATAGTTTTTAGAGGCACGTTACTGTTTATGTTTCTTGCACTTTTTAAGGATTGCATTTTAATGTCGTTGTACTTGTACAATGACAATAAAGATATATTCTATATTCTATTCTATTGTTACAGCACACATCACTGAGCAGCAGTTGGTCTGGGCTGTGTCTAAAAAAACGTTTCCAGGGCAACGCAGTCAGAAGTTCCAAACAGAGTCAGTGCTCCAGTACAACAGAATAGTTTCTAGCTCGGCTTCTAACATGTATTCAGAGTGAGTTTTACCCGCATTTTAAACCAGAACTGTCATTGCTGTGTTTCAAAACTTTTTTATAGTGCCGTCACTTATAATGTGTGTTTAATTTAAGGCCTTGGATGAATGAACTGCACTCAGCTAGCGTTAGCTCACCAATGCTAACGTTCATCATGTGCTCGGGTACCAGCTATCGTCGAAGAGGTTGACAGTGTACTGGGTTTTTTGTCTCCATTTCCACTAGAAATGTCTCAGATGTCATGAGTGGCGATCTTCCATCGACAACATCTGGCAAGTACAACTGTTTATACTGACTTTAGTTTAGTTACCTCACGTTGTAGGCTTAATGTGGCGTCTGCAGGGAGACACCTGTCTGCTGGGGTAGTGTAGTTCATGAAGCAATGAATATAAATGGTGTGTTTCCTTTTTTCTTCACTTCACTGTGTCTGTCTGTGTGTGTGTGTGTGTGTGTGTGTGTGTGTGTGTGTGTGTGTGTGTTTTACCATTATGGGTGTGAAATCAGGGTACCAAGGAGTTGATGGCAAGATCTCCCAGATCCCTGGACTGTCCCCAACCATCAACACCCTCCCCGAGGACAGGGCCCGAGGGCGGAGGGCCGGAGTCCTGGAGAGTGATTCTGACTATATCAAGCTTGCAAAACAAGGAGGGCATAAGGGTAGAGCCACATCCTTTTGCCTTATCTAGACGTGTCTTTCTAGCCGGTTAATGCATTTCGCCTCCATTTATTTCTGTCCTTTTTTTCCCTAACAGGGCTTTTGTGGCACGAGGAAACGATTACTTCTAAACCTGCTGCGTACAATCCTCCGGGCTGGTTCGGCAATGAATTAGGAGACAGCGGCAAGCCAAGGTACATGTAGCATTTGTCTTATTATTATTATCATGCACTTGGACTTGCAGTCAGTTTATGATTCAAAGATACTTCCACCTCCATTACTAACCCTACTACTTGCTATACTATACTATACTATATGCTACTACTGCCAGTACTACTACAGTATATACTTAGGGTGACCAGGTGTCCCACTTCACGAGGGACTGCACAGCATTTTTATCCCTTGTCCCACATCCTACATATTGAGATGATGTCCCACATTTTCATTGGCTCTAGTTTTCAAAAGTCAAACCACTGCACAGACGCTTTTTTAAAATCTGGCTTTTATCCAATGGCTGTGAAGAAAGCAGGGGAAGGCTGTCATCCCGGGGCTGTGTTTGCTGTCAAAGTGCAGGTTAACATTTCACCGTCTTTGCTACGCTATGCCCAAAGGAGAAAATTGTGAGTCACCGCAAAGTCACAAGCTATGCAGATTTAGGGGGAATATGATGGAAACTACCACAAAGAAAAGGAAGAGCAGCCACAGCAAAGACTGTGAAACTACTTATAAGTATTTATAAGCCGGTGGAAGGCGATTCTCAGAGTTTTTTGGGGAAATTTGCCAGTTATTTTTCAATTTCACACGGGGGGGAAATACGACATGAAGCGACAAAGTTCATGTGAGTCTCACTAAGAGATGTGCCGATCAATGGATGCATTCGGGCAAAGCATAGAGATGTTACAAGATAAGGGGCAGAATAGAAATGTTTTTTATTTAAGTTAGATAGACAATTGTAGACTTCCTCTCAGCCTTGGTAACGTGTCCCACATTGTCCCACACAAACATACTCTTTGTCCCACATTTGGTTTGTTGGGATCTGGTCACTCTATATATACTGCTAGCTTTCAGTCTTTTGAAGTACTGGGTGGCAGTAGCTCAGTCCGTGGGGACTTGGTTTGGGAACCGGAGGGTTGCCGGTTCAAGTCCCTGCACGGACCAAGTACAGACTGTTAACTGGTAGCTGGAGAGGTGCCAGTTTGTGCCGAGGTGGCCTTGAGCAAGGCACCAGACCCCCCAAACTGCTCTCCGAGCGCTGTATAGTAGCTGCCCACTGCTCCTAATACTAGGATGGGTTAAATGCAGATGCTAAATTTCACTCAGCTGTGTACAATACAATGTGTGACAATAAAAGTTGATTTACCTTTTTTATTTACATTAAATAAACAGCAGAAATCAGCCACTCTAATGGCTGATTTCTACTGTTATTCTTCATTATATATTCCAGCTATCATTAAGGGAAGGATACATTTCATATCTCTATATTGTGTTTTTTTTTCCAACAGTCTAATTAACAGTGAAGAGAAGAAAAACCCTGGAGCTTTTCAACCGCCAGAGCCCCCCTTTGGGACTGACAATATGTCAGCCTGGGAGAGAGATGATAGCAGCAGCAATGGCAAAGAGAAGGTAAACAAAGAAATGTCAAAGTCATTTGGAAAGTAATTTAGCCACACAAGGCTCCAAATTAACAATTTATTTCTATCTCTTGTGTTGTTTTGTTCTGTTATGATCGTATGTTTTAAGACAAAATTGAGGGATTGTTAGCGATTGGGCAGACCTACTTTGTGGTTCAGGTACTTGTTTCTCAGTGGTTTATAGTCAAAATGAGACTATAAAATGCTGCCAAATTGAGAAAAAATATCCAGCCAGATATCCTGGATATATTTACATTCACAAAATAATCACTGTGACTTTGTTTTCTGCAGAACAACAACGTTCATGACAGCCAGATGGAGAAATTGCAGTCATCCTATCAATATCAGGAGAGCAGCAAATTCAAGAGGATGTAAGTACATGTGGTCACAAGATGGCGCTGCTGTTCTATAATTTATATTCAATACAAGTGGATAAGAATGCCACTAGAACCCTCAGAGACAAAACAAAATAGATTTATTATGGACCAGTGATCTTATTATGTCAGACCATATCAGTCATTTTGAGTGGAAGTAATAGCAAACACTTAAAGGATACAATTATTCAGTCAAATTAGGAACGGATCTTTTTAATGGCTCGTATGAACAGCAATGTTAGGATACATATAGGACACCTGACTATTCTATGACTGACTTGAACAATTGTGAACATATGATGACTGTAAGCAATTTCATAATTGTTTGACTTTACCAGCAGTGCAATCTTGTAGTTCCTAGCATTACAACACATATGATAAGAGCTTATTGTAGGTAAATTCCACACCATGTTTCTCCATGTTGTGGTGACTAAGCAGAAATGCTCATGGTTGGGCAGCACACAAGTTAGAGATAACAGGATGTTCAGATCACCTGTTTGCTTTGGCTCACTGCTCGTCTGTGCGGTGTGTTCCTGTAAAGGTATGTAAATATCAATGTCAAAAACCCCAAATAACCTCAGAGTACAAGGCTACAGAGACAAAACAGTAACGACTGTGGTTATAGTGCATGTAGTGTTTTGATACTAGTCCACAAAGGGTCCACTGCAAAACAAAGTTACCTAAATCCCACAATCATATTTGTTAGAGCTGCAACGGTCAATCGATCAATTGCCAACTATTTTCAATCGATTAATCGATTTCTTTAAGAGAAAATAAGTCAAAATTCTCTGATTCCAGCTTCTTAAATGTGAATATTTTCTTGTTTCTTTACTCCTCTATGACAGTAAACTGAATATCTTTGAGTTGTGAAACAAAGCAAGACATTTGAGGACGTCATCTTGGGCTTTGGGAAACACTGATCGACATTTTTCACCATTTTTCTGAAATTTTGTAGACCAAACAACTAATAAAATATGAAAGAAATTATAAGAACATAATTGACAATGAAAATAATCATTCGTTGCAGCCGTAGTTGCATGACGTCATTTCATAAGCAAAAATCCCCAAAATTCAGCATCTAAAATGTGAATATGTACTGGGTTTTTTTTTAAACTCTAAACTACCTAATTGATTAAGTGAGAAAATAATGGTCAGATTAACAAATAATGAAAATAATTGTTAGTTAGTTGTCAGTTTTAACAAATTCCCCATTGGGCTCAAGCATGGGGAATATAGACTGGACCGATTCAAGCGAGCTCCATCAACGTGATGCTAAAGTACTACCATCGTAACACAACTACTGCAGTTCACGACCCCGTGACCCGAGAAACGCCTCCTTGGGCTTTGGGAAACACTGATCGACATTTTTCACCGTTTTCTGACATTTTATAGACCAAACAACTAATCGATTAATCGAGGAAATAATCAACAAATTAATCGACAATGAACAAAATTGTTAGTTGCAGCCCTATTTATTTTCATCACTGCAGTGCAATGATGTAAAAGCTGTACAGAGTCTCGGTGTGAGATATTGACTTTGAGAGTCAAAAGAACAGAGAGTCTCTAGACATTTCCTGAAACCAGAGTGACTGACTGTGTGTCATTTCACACCCTATTTCTTTATTTCAAGAAAGAATAAGAAGGATAAATCTGACATTTAATGACTTATTTAGATGGATAGTTGTTGTTGACTTTGTGTGTTTTGTTGGAAGAGTACTTTTGTAATGAGTAGCCAGAGTTTATCTTGATATATCTTTATAGGGGTAAGGGTAGGGTCCATATTTACACTGTGTCAACTGTAATCCCCCTTGTTGATCTAATAAGCACTTTGTGAGGACAAAACATTACATTATATTTGTAATTAAAAAAGCACCATCTGGTTCGATTTCAATGAAAAAAGCCTTTCCAAAATTGCATTGCATTCCCGTAACATTTGGACTTTATGTCTTCGGTGTTCTCAGAGTGTTCGACAAGAATCCAGCTCCTGTTGACATGTCTAAGCTGTTGAGCTTCGGTTATGCAGAAGACAACAAACCAACAGCCAACACTGATTAGTCAAGTAAGTAGCTCAGTGTTTCAGTGACAATCTTCCAGGTGAATCATTTCCTTTCTTGTTTTTTCATCATAATTCACCTTATCATAATAAAATGAAATGAAGCCACAGGTGTGTTAAGATTTCACATGATGCCTCTTGACAGTATAATGTAGATTATCAGTGTCTTACGTGATGATGAGTAGGTGAATGACTCGTGCTCGTATACATTTCCACGTCAACAGACTAGAGGACTGCCGGTGCCGTGGGAAAAGGATGCACAAACTCAAATGCTTCCAACAGGAATAGTTGCCATCCTCTCCTCCCGTAATGAATGTCTTTACCCCTTCATACTGAGCCACATCTAATGTTTTACTAAGTTTCAATTGTTCTGTCATGTCAGATGTATTACTCAAGTGTGAAAGCGCTTCATTGAATCAAAGCTAGGATCTTTAATTTATTGTGCCTGTTAGTGGTGTCTCATTAAGAAGGCGCCAGTAACTCTTGTTTTTTTTTTGCTGTGTCTGTAACTCTGTAAAAGGCATGTATCGCGCTCATGTTCAAGTTCATAAATAAAAGTTTGGTTATTCAAATAAAATCGAAGGTATTCGAAATGTTTCACAATCTGAAATTTGAATGTCAATAATTTGCCACATAACATTACAAAAAAGTGGCCCATTTTCTGGGACACATCAAAAGTGTCATATTACTATTAAAGCAAACGGTGCAATGCATTATTTGATGTAGTTGATTTGAATGCTGCTGAATGAACAGCATTTATGTTGGTTATACATTAAAGATCCCATATTATGCTCATTTTCAAGTTCATACTTGCATTTTGTGTTTCTACTAGAACAAGTTTACAGGCTGTAATGTTCAAAAAAAACTTTGTTTTCCTCACTCTGTCTGCCTGAATAGGCCCGTATTTACCTATATTTGTCTGAAACGCTCCGTTTCAGCGCATTTCAACGGAATTGCATGGAATTTGCGTTGCTAGGCAACAGCTTGGGTCCATGTTTACTTCCTGTCAGCTGATGTCAAATGGAAAGTTTCTAAAAGCTCCGAGTTCACGAGTTGTGACGTGTTTGTTGACGTTGTCAGAAATGGCGGAAGCCATGGAAGGTTGTTTTTTTTCGGTGCATAATAAGTTGATATATTGTAATTTTAGTCGTATATTGTTTTTCTTCGTACTTTTATAATAGAGTAAAATGTTGATATTCCCAACGGCCTCATCTTTTCCTCTGCCATTATGCCTTTGCGTTTCCTGCATTATGTTACCCGCTTGCTAGCTTGCCAAATTGTTAGCCACTGAGGCTTCTAGACGCCGACAGTAAAGGTAATATTGCCGTTGCTTAGCAGCGTCTTCTCACAACTTAACCACTTGAACGCCAAACATATCGTGTACACGACTTCCCATGTTGTAAACACAAGATCACGAGTTTCATTTGAAGGCACCAATACACTGCAACAGGAAATAAACTGGGACACATTTAAAATGTTTACATTTAAAACTGTGAAATGGTCTAAATATTGTATATTAGTGAGATCACAAATGGACAAAAATCCTGGCAGCTTGTTTCAAAGGCACAGTTTCTGAATACGGGCTGTGTGTATATATATCTCTGTAGATTGGCGTTTCTATACTTTCACAATATTTATACAGCACTGAAACCTGCTTGACAATATGGGACCTTTAAATTAGCTGTGTGTGTGTGTGTGTGTCATGTTTTGACATGCCAGTGTCAAAGGTTATCTCTGTGCTGCAACACGTTAGTTATTCAACAGCTTCAGATGGTTATATTTTTGAAGGTATGCTGACGCTTTTGAACTTGGCCAATCAACTTTGGTGGGTTTGACCTGGCTCTGTTTGTTTGGGACTAGGGGATGTTTATGTGAGAGCAACGACAGTCGCTACTCCTCTCTCCTGAACCAATCGGTGGCGGGGGTCAGATGTCACCGCTATATAAGCTCCGCAGTCACGCGTAACTCTTATTCAGAAAGAGCTGCGACAAGTGTTTGGAGGTTAGATAGATAGATAGTAACTTTATTGATCCCGAGGGAAATTCAAGGTTTTACAGAAGGTTTTACAGAAGAACAATTTTTGAAAAGATTTTAAACTGGATTTCAAAGCGTCTGCTGCAGTCATGGCACCAATTTTACTCAACTGTTTGGGGAGTGAGCACAAGGAGTACATCAAGTAAGTATTTGGGAATTGAATATTTCTTCTTGTTGCTCTTCAAAAATCCAATGTGTTTGGTTGTCCCTGTATTAATATGCTGTACTATATCGCTCGTAGACAACACGTCCAAGTGAAAAATCCCTACTTGGACTCCATGGAGGAGGATATTCTCTACCACTTCAGCTTGAGCACCAAGACTCACAACCTTCCAGAAATGTTTGGAGATATCAAGGTTTGTGAAATGCTAATAAAAAAAAAAAAAAATTACAATTTCAAAAGCAAGAAAACAGAATTCACAAGTTCTCTGTTTCCCATAGTTTGTGTGTGTTGGAGGCAGCGCAAATCGAATGAAGGCTTTCGCCCAGTTCATCCACCAGGAGCTGGAGCTGCCTGGAAACCCCGAGGAAGTCAAAGATATCTGTGAGGGAACTGACCGCTACTGCATGTATAAAGTGGGACCAGTGCTCTCTATAAGTGTAAGTATTACATAACAATGACATGGCTTTATTTCCTCTGGCTAGTGCTTCAAAATATGAAATAACTTCACTGTTTTTGAAGTATCATGATCTTGTTTCCATCGCAGCACGGCATGGGTGTCCCTTCCATCTCCATCATGCTGCATGAGCTCATCAAACTGCTGCACCACGCTCAGTGCCGCGATGTGGTCCTGTTTCGCCTGGGAACATCAGGTGGAGTCGGTAAGACATTTTTTTGTTTTGAAAGTGTTGGAAAACTTTTTCAAAGGGTGCTTCCCCTGAATTACTCCTCTTATGACTTTAAAACAAAATAGATTTTAATGCCTGGTGTTGTGTCTAGGTCTGGCTCCGGGGACAGTGGTGGTCACGGATAAAGCGGTGGACTACTCCTTCCGCCCCCAGTTTGAGCAGGTGGTTCTGGGTAAAGTCATCACCAGGAGCACTGAGCTGGACGAGGGAGTGGCCAACGAGCTGCTGCAGTGCTCCTCCGAGCTTCAAAACATCCCCACGGTGATTGGAAACACCATGTGCACCCATGACTTCTACGAAGGTATAAACCGCATCTCATGCTCGGGGGTTATTGGGATAACATTTGTACAAAACCATTGGTCAGGAAGTGACAAATCCCGTGCTGTGTCTCTCTAGGTCAAGGTCGACTTGACGGAGCTCTCTGCTCCTTCTCTCAAGAGGAAAAGCTGGAGTATCTGAGGAAAGCTCACGACGCCGGAGTGAGGAATATTGAGATGGAGTCCACCGTATTTGCTGCTATGTGCCGCGTCTGTGGCGTCAAAGGTGAGTTACAAAACGTGGCACATTGTGTACAGGGGCACAGCTTATTTGCCGCGAAGCTACAATCTTGCCTCTAAAGCACCTCTATGCCCTTTAATTAGCCGACTTCGATATTGGTCAATAAAGACATAAGTTGTGCAGAATACAGAACAGACAGATACGTGTGTCTCGCCTCTACTGATTCATGATTTGACCCGATGTTGTGACTGATGATCTCTTTTTTTCTCTCCGCAGCGGCTGTGATCTGCGTTGCATTGCTGAACCGCTTCGAGGGAGACCAGATCACCGCCCCTCATGACGTTCTGATGGAGTACCAGCAGAGACCTCAAATCCTGGTGTCCCACTTCATCAAGAAACGCCTGGGACTTATTGTCTAAAATCCCTACATCTCCCTTCCCAACCCCAGCCTTCCAAATAGTGTATATATATGATATGATATGTGGATATGTACTGTACTTGTTAATATGTGTATTAGACACTTATTTAAAAAGTTGTTACGCGTTTTTATGATTTTACTGATGAAGCTAAAATATTAACTATTTTGCGTATGTATATGTAAGTATGTATTGTATCTTTTAATATTTAATACTCTGGTATTTATGTAAGGTAATGTTAATTTTCTAAAGAACGTGTTCTGTGTGTTGATTTTAATGTTACACTTGTAACTCAACAAACATTGTTGGGTGTATTAGCAAGTTGGGAAATGATTCGCCTCCATTGGAGGTTTGCAATCCGTTAGCAGCCTCGAGTTATAAAGGTGTTTCCTCTTATATGCTTGTTAGATGGGAAGTACTTATTATTCCTTGGTGATTTCACTTGTGATATAAGACCTTCCTACAATGTGTTTCAGTGATGAATGTGTTATCAGATGACCAGAGACATACATTACATTTAGCTGCTTCTGCCACACAAGCTTGTTTATGTAAAACATCCTGAAAGTAACATAAGCGGTCAATATATATGGATAAATGTGCAGAGAGGTCATTTTCATGTGTTGGAGGTACGTGTTTATCATCACTCAGTGATGCTGTATTTCTCATGAGGTGCTGTAAAGTATAAAACCTTCAATAAAAGTCAATAACAGTAATTGCTTTGTGTCACTTGCTGGTCAATAGTGTAGCTACTGTAAATCAGTTAACTTTGTGAGTACAGCAGCTGTTGTACCAAACGGTGTGATCTGTCCAACTATGAATATGATTCCGCTTATTAAAATGTATTATTTTCATTTAATATAATACTCAAAACCAGAACAAGGTTGGACTTAAAGGGTAACTTCGGCTAACTGACTAATAGGGACAAAAATTTGTGAGTATTTCCAGTATTGAGAGAGAGCGCGCTGTAGACGGCAGCTGCTCACAGGCTACAATACGGTGCCATTGGGGCAAGCTGGCACCGTCATTTACGTCCACTAAAAGTGCTTGTTTTTGCCATGACAGGCTCTGATTGTTATTTTAAGTGTCTGACAACATTATGGAAAGAGTCTCGCTCAAGGAGAAGTCTTCAAGTCTACAACGAGACTTCTCCGGCTCGCAGCTGCTGGTTACAGCGTTATCCCTAAAAACTGGACCAATTTCAAAAGGTGTTGTCCCCATTTGTCACTTTTAGACACAAAAACATGGGAAAACAGGGTCCAGGTTGAAAAACACCGAAGTTACCCTTTAATGATGTGACCCCAAACAAGCCCCTGGTCAGAACTTGAGTGTGGATTTTGTATCTCGTCTAGGTGGTTTAGGGGGCGTGATAACAGACAGGACCTCTTTGGCATACTGGCTGTGGTGCAGACCGGCCTCCCGCAGAGCCTGCTCAACCCGAACTCTTGGATCAGACACAATCTGGAAAACAGATGTTAAAAAAAAATAAAAATCCACAGTAAATAATACGTATCCAGCTGTTCCACAGTAGATCACACCCACTATGTTACCATTGTTTGTTTTTTACTATGCATTCAATACTTGAAACAAGATTAATCACTAATCCTTCACGGTTTGGTATTGGAGGAGAAGATTTGCACAGCTTGACAATCATTAGTCATTGCTTGTGTTACACAACAAGCAAGTTCAAACCATTATGACAGTACACACACACACACACACACACACACACACACACACACACAGACAGACACACACACACACACACACACACACACACACACACACGCACACACACACGCACACACACACACACACACTCACACACAGTACACTGATAGACGGGTGGCCTTCAGATCAAAGTCTCTGACATGAGGACAAACATTGACTGACTGGCCAACCAGCTTACATAATTGCCTAGGTCAGTGGTCAGTGTCACCGAAGAAGAAACTAAACACTCTGTAAACGTCCGAATACCGTAAAGGGGGAAAGAGACATAATATGTAGAGCATATAGATAAGGAGCCTGGGGGCAAATGACCATGCCGCTGTAGGGATTTTGTTATGATTCAAACAAAGGCTACAGGTTATAGGAAAGGTAGAGGTTATCATGCCTCACCTGTGTGTCTGTGTACGTGTGAATACTGTAGAGAGGCCGCTGGAGCTCAAACTCCTTTACATTCAAGTGTCGACTCCTCCAAGCCTCTGTATCTGCCATCATCCTCTCTGGGTCTGCCTCTGCCACCACCCCGACCTAAGATAAATAGGAAGAAAAACATTTAATATAGTGGAAACATACTGTTGTATTTTTATTTTACTGCCACAAGGTGGCAGTGACGCCTTCACTCATGAGGATGAGTCTTCCCTTGTGGGTCATTTTAACTGTCAGGTTGAAAGGGTTAAGTGCAAGATAATGATCCACCTGGTTTCTGAGAGCTTCCAGACGATTCTGTTTCTCTTCTTCTTCTCTCTGCCGCTCGAGCTCCCGCGCCTCTCTCTCCTCCCTTCGCCGCTGCAGCATATCAGCCCGAAACTGCACCCTAGAGGGAGCACAGAGGGTGAGGACATCAGACCTGAGCAGCTCCGTCTCTCTTCCTCTGCCACCGCCACGACCAACATTACCTATCGCTCCTGACACAGCAGGCCTCCGGGCTGTGGAGGGTTTTATGGAGCTGCCAGAGAGAAAGCTCTTCTCCCATCATCTGTTTTTATCTCTTCCTCAGCCCCCCAATGATTCCTGTTCTCATACCTGCCCAGTTCATTCTCACAGCCAAAGTCAACACCATCATCTGGTATTAATGCCAGCCTCTGTGGGTGTCTGCAGAGAAATGCTGAGCAAATCGCACCGAACAGGATGTTTTAAACGCAGAATCCTCCAGGCTAAAATTCTGTACTCCCTCCGGGCGAAACTTTCAAGTGTAATGACGGCAGGCGCAGCTTGTTAAGGGGTTGAATGTAAAATTCGCCCTCAGATAGACATTTTTACATCATCAGTCTGTCATGTTCAGTGCAATCCAGGAGGTATTTTGACACGAGGTGCTGTTTATCAGTCTCCCTCAGTCTGTCTTTCAGTTAAAGGGATATTCCAGCAATTTAGTATTGCACTTCCATAAAGTTAGATGACTCACAATGGACAGATTAACGGTCCAGTGTGGAGTGACGGGGGCTAACTCCAGAGCGAGTAACATAATCGGTACCGGCCCAAGCAGGGAAAGTTAACACAGTGGTTTGTCCGTTCTGGGCTACTGTAGAAACATGGCGGCCCGATCCTACAGTATACTTCCCAAAAAGCAACCAATGGCATCCTTTTATCAGAGCCTCCACACCTCCAGTTTGTGATGCCGACTTTCTGTCATAAACCTGTAGTCTTCAATCCCATGCTCAGGTAACCTTGGTGACATCACCAGGGTCATTTTTTTCAGACTTGACAAAGCTCCTGCAGAGCCACAAATGACATTACTCACCTGCTTTGACAAGCTGAGTAGTGCTTCCTATGACCGGTAAATCGATTTGGAAACAGCGGAGTGTCGAGTTAATAACTGTAACATAGCTGTTACATCACTATACAATACAATATATAGTAGTAGTGGTATATCTGTGACTGTAAGAGGTTGTAAACCCTCAAGCAAAAAGGTAAATGCATGTCATGTCGTGCTTGTAACGGGTAATAATGTATTCTTATTATCTGTTAGCAACTCTTTTAGCATCTCTTTTGAAAACTCAAGGTCCCATGGTGCACCACTCACCTTTCTTTATCTCGCCTTGCCTGTTCTTCCATGGCGCTCCTCAGATTAGCGAGCCTCTCTCGATCCCTCTGCTCCAGCCTCTCCCTCCTCCTCTGCTGCTGTAAATAAAACTGCCTGACCTGAGGGGGGAAAACAACAATTTACAAAGAATAAACGACAAAAAAAGTTAACAGCAGCCGCGAGAAGACGAGCCACACTCCCACTAATTTGACTCCCGCAGAACTCTTAAGGATCGTCATGTCCTATTGATTGTGACAGAGCAGGAATCAGATAAGTGTAAATAGAAAGAATGAGATGATATTTCAATGTCTGGCAGACTATTGTGCTAAATTATATGGAATCCAATGCAGCCTAAATGCTCTCATTAATCAGAGTGTCTCAGGTCGCCCATGATCTCCAAGCAGACCCCTGAGGAGAGAGTTAATTAAACAGGCACACACACTCACACACACACATTGTGGAGTTGTTGTACCTGTGAGGACAATAACTAAATTAAATGATCAAAATACCCAGATAATTATAACAATGTATTCTCTCAATTTGATCTCCATGTGTGCCCGCAATTAAAAAAAACCTTCAGTGAACACTAAAATGGGAGGCAATTTAAAAAAAACTTATGATATATTTTATTCTATATACAGAGCTTGGTCTACATTAAGCCATAGTATTTTCTGTGAGAAGTCATTCATACACACACCGAAAGGTTTTAGCATGAGCTGATGTGTCACATATAATTTGGTGCTTTTGAGAAGTACTTTCTTTTCTTTGAAATCATTGCCATTTGTTGGGATCCAGCCGAGCCAGCAGGACTCTTTAGACTCTTTTAACCTAACCAATCTATACCTATTGTCTATTAAAATATACAGCAGATCATATGCATATGAATCTATAGTGAATTACCATATTTTTTTCCTCAAGATAAACTTGTACGCACATGGTAATAAGTTCTGCACACAATAAAAAATACCACCTGTCATCTAGAAAGAATATTTACTGTAATATGCTTACGTATTTATGGAGATCGCTTATACACTAATGTTTTAGTTTGTCCATGGTACTGGTAACACATAGGCGTGGAATCACACAAATGACAATGAAATGTGATTGTACGAACTCATATGCATGAATGTCAATATTAAAGGTGCAGTGTGCAGGATTTGGCGGCTGAAACTTCTCCCGTCGTGAGACTTGCTAACTTACGAATCCTGCTATGGCGAAGGCATGACCCGCCCTACTCTGCCTCTGATTGGCTGGTACACGTTGCCTTTGTTTGGGTCGGGTTAGGGTAAGAATATCAGGGTATGTAGATATACGCGGCTCATTCTAAGGTAACGAAAACACATATATTCTTATTATCAGGTGATTATACACTAAAGAAAACATGCTTATTGATATTATATTCCATTTCTGCCAATAGATCCCCCTAAATGCTAGACACTGTTCCTTTAAGCAAGTGCAGCAGGAAAAAAACTAATACATTCATTGTGATGGGTGCGATGATGTTTACTTGTTCTTTATTCTTTGACCTCATGGCGGCCTCCTTCTCCTGCTCCGTCTTCAGCCTCGCCTCTTCCTCCTCTTGTTGTCTGGCCGCTATAGCCGCCTCCAGCTTCGCCACCTCCTCCTGCTGGGCCCGCCACCACTGCAGCTACAAACGCACATGCAAATACACGGCGGGGAGAAACGAAAAGCAAAGTTACTGTCCGTTAACAGCTGTCTTGAAAGAATTACTCGCATGGAGACGACCAGCTGAGCCCCACTGCCGCGTTGCCAATGGGTGGCGTGAACTTTGGAGGAGGTGTCAAAACTTTCTTTCACACTTTGTGTTGGATCACCTCAGGACCCGTCAAAGCATTGAATTATAAAGAAAACCCTTGTGTTTGAGCCCTAGAACTTATTCTAGAGAGGAGAGTGCTGTCCTTACACAGGAATTCAGGACAGGTATCAAGAAAAGCTGTCACCTAGACGCCCATCCAACTTTTAAATTGTAAAGATTCTGCGCAGTAATTTTTAGATTAAATGTATTAAGCGACAATGTATTTCCAAAATATCAGCTAGGAATATCAGAACAAAGACGAGCAACTTTATGACTATGGATCTTTGTCATTATCCAATTGAGTTTGAAAGTCTTTTATGAAACTAAGAGCGTGTCTAAACAGCCCGTTCTCATTCCCAGGGCGTCAAATACGAATGAGATGCACTGAGCTTTCCATTAACTACAATGTAAACCCATCTGCGTCAGTATTAAACGCTCAGGGAAAGTGCTGTGGTGAAGTAGTTTAAAGAGCGAAAGAGACACACTGGGTGGATGGGAGGGGAGGTGGATGGGTCCAACAAACACAGGGCTTTCATCCAGGAGTTTCACTTTCACTTTACAATCAACTGTTTGTTCGTGTCCTGAGTTCACTACGTTTAGTGTCATTTTTACTGTACAAACATAGTAATTTTAAGCCCAACCTTGTTCATGTGTTTACTGCGACCTAAAAGTGACGCCGAGGGGTTTGACAAAGCCTCATGACGGGTTGGGATGAGGACATGTTGGTCTGAAAATATGGTAATCACCAAACATGGAGATACACTGTCTTGACAGAACATTGGCTTCTAAAATTGGGTTCACATGCTTGCAGAGAAATCAATCTTCACTCACCGAGCTATACATCTGGAAACAGACGGTCTAAACTTATCTCACACACACACACACACACACACACACACACACACACACACACACACACACACACACTCACACAGTGAAACGTTTGCTGGGGAGTGAGTGACAGGTTCGTTATGCAGCAGCGTGTCTGCGGCGTGCCGGGTATTAGAGTGTTGCATTCCGACCGGGCAGACAGATTCACAGATCTATCAGCGGAGAGCTTAGGAATCCCCCGAAGGAATGAACTGCAAATTAACATGGTCTCACACACATTAGCACCAGCGCTATCATCAAGTCAATCATACTTGATGTACCACCTGAGAAAAAGCAGCAGCAGCAGCTGGGTGTTTGAGAGAGGACTTGAAACAATCCAGTCTCTAATCCACTTCTTCCATCTGACAGTGTTGAAGCTGCTTCTTCTTTTGAAACCAAAATGTTCTCTCATGCAGACATTTGGGGCTCTGTGTTCCTGAAACTAGGCTCCATATGCAGTTTCCGTGACCAGAAGAGCAATCCTGAGTAACATACAGTATAACATCCTTTATATATGGTATATATGTATATATATATACATATATACATATATTATCAGTAGTGCAATCATTTTCTAAATTAAATTTAAGTTATTTTATCATTAGTTTGTGTAATATGAAATAATTAGTTTATAAATTATATATTGTATCAGCTGATAGGAGACGATAACAATTACATTCTGATTACATTAGTACACTATCTATTAACAGTTTATTGTTGCACACATTATAACATTTTATATACTATATTAAGTATGTGTTAGTGATTACCAAATTATTTGTAAACCTTTAAGAAATTGTTTGCAAAACATATATAAACATTACATTAGATAGATGGACCAGAAACCAATTATTAACCACTGACAAAGTATTAACTATCTCTCTAAACGATGTTTATAGATGCTTTACAAATTATTTAATAACCATTTAAAAAGGTATTATAATCATCAGTTGGAACTTTATAATAACCATCCAAATAATGTTTATAGACGGTTTACAAACCGGTTATTAACCATTAACAAAGTGTTACAAATATCTGGTCCATCTATCTATTATAATGTTTATAGATGTTTTACAAACGATTTCTTAAAGGTTTACAAATAATTTCGTAATCATTAACAAATACTTACAGTATATATATAGTATATAAAATGTTATAATGTGTGCAACAATAAACTGATAAATAATACTAATAATTAGTAAACATTATTGTTCATTGTTTGTTAACAGTAAAATAACTATTAACTAAGATTAATTAACTATCAATTTACCATTTATAAATGATGGTTATTATAAAGTGTTAACTTTTCCTTTGTACTGGGTGTTAATATGTTATGTTCACCTGTTGGTGTTGGCGTTAATATAATGTACTAAAACTGAAGGTCACAGTAGTATAGTGTTTCCTCGAGCTAAACACCAAACCTATACGAAACCTCAGCACAGTCAAGTTAACATAAATTGAAAGGATGCCTACTAAAATGCTTTAGTTCACATTATTATAACATTATTTTTGGGTGTATAAAACAAACCATAAAAATTTGAGACATGAGCAATGTTAAACGTTATGATCCATGAGTTTTTGGGGCTTTATGTTTAGTAAATACTGCACTGATCTGTTTTTCCATACAGTGCATATAAAAGGGTTTAAACACATTTTAAACTACATATATTTTGTGGCGTCCTGTGGCCTATAGGGCTCTAACGTAGAAGCTGTCCATCCAGTCGCATGTCATTCCGCGTCTTTCTCTCCGTCCGAAAATTATATTAAAGAAGCTTGTTTTTAAAAAAAAAAAAAAAAATACAGAAAAACAAGCCCACATAATTAAACCATCCATCAAACTGCAACCTGGCCCAGATAAGATACCTGCATGTTTGATGCTGGGAACCGTGAGAGACGGGGTGTATAAGCAACCTGGTGGGTCTGTAAAGCACATTTTTTGAGACACTACAAAACAAAGATCTGTCACATGACAGATAACACTATCTTTGTTTTTTGTGTCATAAAGTGTCATAAAGCACAAAGTCTAAAGTTCAAATGCAGAGGTCACTCAAGGTCACAGAACAACCTGAAATGTATTATTACAGCTTAGATCCATGAACACCGTAAGAGCCACAGCGGCTGAACGTATTTTGTCTCGTCTTTCTTGTTTAGAAAGAGATGAAAAGGCATTTTAGGGAGCACAAAGAGAATAAAATGGTCATTATGTACAGTCTAAAGTAATTTGTCACTGGAATCTCATTTTCTGTGAATTCAAAGGGAAATGGGACACCATCCTTTTTCATGGCAGCACAGAAATGACTGCAGAGATGTCAGAATAACAAAAGAATGATAGCCCTTTTATCTGCACACTGCAGCCTGCTCAAAGCCTTTCTTAATATAACTGTACAGTTATCGTGATGTCTTCTGTCAGGGGGTGTTGCTGCAGCAGCCACAGCTGTAACTTTCCATTGCAGGTCATTTAATGACAAACTGTAGATGTAGAACAGATGAGTGAAACAGACTCGGTATGAACTCATGCTAATCATCACTCCTCCATATGTGGCACCTCTCTACTGAGTGACATTTACATGTGAGGGACAAGAACTAAGAGATGAGAAATTCTTTGTATTTCCGCAGCTGGCATGGCACAATAAGACTTTACCTGAGGTCCATAACAGGTACGTCACTTTGCGGAGGAAAAATTATACATATTTCGAGCAATTAGCTCCTCAGAGTTGTCAGCTGAAACACTGTGTGGCCCACGCACTGTCTCAACTACTGAGACTCTACCGACGCTGTCCATTCGACCACCAGAGGATGAAGAGTCGTACTTGTTAGTCACTAACACTCAGTGGCAGGGGATCTGCTACTGTAACACACAGTGCCTAAAATATAACACTAATTACTGCAGGACGGGTACACAGATCATCCAGATACACTGCCGTTCAAAAGCTTGGAATCTCCTGCCACAAACACTTTGAATTTTTGAATGGCATTTCGTGCTTTTAGGTTGTAGAAAGGCCTCTTTAAAAACAGATGTTATTTTGAAAAAAAAAAAAAATTAACGATTTGTAAATGGAGAACAAAACGCCGTACAATGGTTCAACCACACTGACAACTGAAAGAAAGAAAGAGACAAAGAGACCTCTGAGCAAAAATTTCAATAAAAATAGAAGAAATCACCAGTCGTTGGTAAAAGCAACTGGAAGCTTGGCATCAAAAGCTGTGCTGATTTAAAGGAACTGGCGGTATCTAGCGGTGAGGTTGCAGATTACAACTTCACACGTGTGCCAAGAGAGAGTAGTGTGCTTAGAGTGTGTGTGTACGTGGAAAGTGAGTGGTGAAGCAAGAGAGAGAGAGAGTGGCGGCGACAGGAGGGAGTAACGTTATCAACATCGATCAGAGTTTGGTATGTCCGTTCTGGGCTACTGTAGAAACATGGCGGTGCAACATGCACCTGAAAATAAGCATAATAGGTCCTCTTTAATCATTTAATGATTCTTTTGGGGCCAAAACAATTTCAAATGTAAAAATAGTACATTTTGTGTCTAAATTATACAGTTTTTATCTTTGTTAAAAAATAGCCATTATTGAATGAAAGAAGAAAAACATCAATATAACAGGTGATTTCAAACTTTTGAACGGCAGTCCACGTTAATCTGTAACAGTGCTGTTTATATCGCAAAGTAGAGCAGGTAATGAAAAATCTGATTTTGCAATAAAAGACAACCTCTCATCTTATGAAAATCTTTCTTCTGTCGACTGTTGTGTCGCTCGTCCTGCTGGGCCGTTCATCTCTTTCCCACCTGAGCATGCTGCAACAATCTGTCATCCCTCCAGGCTTTATTTACTAATGTGGAAAACACAATCGCTCATCAAAGATGCCTGGGAGTAAGATGTAAGTGGGAGGCAGAATGAAAGCAAGGACAGAATAAAAGGCTTGAATGAACAGTAACACCAAGAACAATGCCAGCTAATTACAGCAGCCAGAACACTGCAGAACAAACAGCTGATGACTCGAGAAGAAGAAGAGTCTGTCTTTCAGTGATAAATCTGCATATTTCATGCGTGCAGTGTTACTAGTTATCTTAACCATCCATTTAATATTACTTTTCACAATACACACATTTCTACAATCGCATCTGAAGCTCACTCTGAAACTGAACAACTGCTCTTTGATCAGTAATGTCATCTGAATCCAGCCGACCGTCTTTGCACGGCCAATCGGTGGCTCTCAGGAAAGAAGCTGTGGTCTGTGTGACAGCCTTGCCCTTTCCAAAACAGAAGGGTACAAGCTCACTCTGAAATCAATTACCCTGGATTTCCTCCCACTGCATGTCCCTCAGAAGAGAGCTGGCAGCATGCAGCCTCGCTCCCTGTCAGGAGGTCAGAACCAGACCCGTCCTGACCACAAATCCTCCAATATGTGCTCTCATCTGAAGTCGTGGAGGCACAGAGAAGACGAGATGTGGAGGGTGTTTATTTGCATAATCACACAAGGAAGCAATTTACTACCGTAGCTGACAAGTATCATCACAGCAGTCCTTTATCTCCTTATCTGTTTCAAGAAGGCTGTAGTTTAAACCAGTCAACATCAGTAGAAGCTGTTGCAAGAGGGTCTCTATTAGATTAGTCATTGTAGCAAAGCATCATCTAGACCAGTGGTTCCAAACCGCTTTTCATTGATGGAAGAAGAATTAAGACCTTTTACTTAAGTAAAAGTAGCAAGACTACAGTGTAAAAATACTTTGTTACAAGTACTTTAGTAAAAGTACAAAAGTATTAGCATCAAAATATACTTAAAGTATCAAAATTAAAAGTATTCATTATGCAGAATGGCCCATTTCGGCATAATATATATTATATTAATAATTATTTTAATCGATTGACAGCCCCTATTGTTATATGTGCATTTTACACATGCCCAGGGACAACGAATGTAAACTAGCAATGTTCTACATCTGGTGCAAAACAATTATTGTACACTGTCCCTGTCTTAAATAAACCAATAAATGAAATGAAAAAAAAAAGAAGTTTTATTTAACTATAGAAATTGCCATCTAATACTTTAAGCTATGTCAACTATTAACTCATTACTTAGCTAACTACTTTACTTTAGCGAACAATTTCAACTCTGCTCACTAGTTTTAACGAACTCTCAGTAGCAACAGGTGGTGTTAATGTGCTGTAGCTGACTCAGCTTACTGGTTCACACCAAGGTCACACCAATTTGTAATCTTGTTAGGCTGTTTATTTTCCTCCTTAGCACAGATATGTGGATATATTTTTCAATCAAAAAACACTTTCTATTTTTTTGTTGAGTTAATTAGTTGATCTTTCTGCAAATTTCCCCACTGCCGGACTAATAAAGGGATATCTTTCCACGTAACCCCTGGCAACTGCAGAAGAACCCCGCGGGGTGCAAAGTACACTATGCAGAAAAGCAAAGTTAAACAACTGAGGATGAATTGCTCTTAAATGATGGATAATGATGGTGACCAGGAGTCCCCCATAAAATATAAATGTTGATACGTTTCGAGGTGGCCTGCCAGCTGCATTGCACCAGCCTTCTATAAAATCAAATCATAATGTACAGCACACATAGTAAAACATGAATAAAATTTAGAGTGCGGAAAGGGAGTTGATCTCAAGAGGGGTTGAGTGACTCACGGTGGAGTCGGGGGAGTTGCTAGGGTTGGTCGGAGGGAGCAGCTGCAGCAGAAAACAAAGCGTTAAAGAAGCAGATGCGACGGGAGGAGAATCCATCTTGTCTCGCCGCTGTGCAGCTGTGCCGGGATGATAAAGGCAGTGGAAAGAAAGATTGGATGCAAACAGGCGTCCATCTGAGCCTCCACACAAAGTGAAATGTGTGCACATGCACTGCATAAACAAAAAACGTGGATGTGGAAAAGTCATGGGAATGAAAATGTCTGTGTGATTTTATTTTTCTTATTGCCTCAGAGAGCCGTGAAAAATAAACTCAGAAATGTGGTTTGCCATAGTCAGAGGCGTGTAGTTTATGTTCTGCTGCAGATCTACCTACAGTACACTGAAAGTCAAAGGCCAGTGCTCCAGAGCTGAAGTCTTACTCAGACTCAATACACAATAGGCAATATTTCATGGTTGCAAGCCAAGGCAACTAGGCTATCACTTTGCACACACTTCACCAAGGCTAATATTCCATAAGGCCACTTACACAACTACTCAACTATACAACAACTATGCCCTGCAACAGAATCCACACAGCACACTCGCCTCTCTCTCTCTCTCTAACCCGACACACGCTGTACAACTGTTCACCTCATGCAAACAGCAGGTCTAACACAATTCAGTCACAGCAAACATTACTTTTGATTATATGTGGGATACTTGGGTCACTGGCGGTATCATGTGACTATCATGTGACCAGAGCGCTTACCCTATAAAGATGGCGTCTCTGTGCTGCACATTCATTAAGCCTTAAGAAGAGCTTGTGCTCGAAACGTCACTTACGAAGATGTGCCAATAAAAAGCAATCTAAGGGAGCTACAGTGTGCGGACCTTCTTCTACGTTTTCATTGCTGTCTTCTACTGGTCCAGCACCGGCCTACTACGGTTTTGGATGTGCGCGACCACCTTACATTGTTTAACATAAGAGGAAACATCATATTTGTGAGTAAATGTTTTGCAATTTGAATATTGAATACTGCTGGACATAATTAGCTTTTAAAATAGACATTTTTAGTGACAATTGCAAGACACAAATAATAATAGAATAATTTTTCCAGAGACTCCCCAAAATTTAGATGTTGAGGCTTTCAGGGGGTCTAATCTCCGTATTTCTCTCAAAGGAGGTGTTGTTTGAAAAATGCAGTAAAAAGGAGCTTGCAGGTACATTCTACTGTCTTGAGTAACATATTACATCATTTTAAAAACCTGTTTTGTCTTTTCTCCCCACACAACTCTATTATGCCACCGTCGTTGCAGCTGTATCTAAAGTAGCTCATTCTGACAGAACTGAATGTGAAGTGATCATTGCCCTTGAATTTGCTTCGCGTCACTTACATCAGTAGTAAATGGCACAGCACAGTGAAGGATAAAGTGAAAACAGTCCAATGGAATGTAATAATCATCTGCATAATAAAAGCAAGTTAGGAGAAAAACTACCTGTCCAACATGATGTATTATGTTAGTCAAAGTGAAAGAATCTGCTTTCACCGTGGAAAATGCACACTACATTTTATATATGGCAACAGGGAAATAATACATAAATATCATCTTTTTAGACAGGGGTCACTGGCCAAGTTCTTCTCTCCTTGTGAGACCGTTTGACATTCGAGGGAAATCCATCAATATTTTTAACTACACTCCAAAGCCAAGCGACATTCACTCTCTTCTCCCTTGTTCACCTTAGCTCTATATACTCTATTTACTGTTTTACCAACTGTTTACACCTCTGTGTGTATATATTCATTACGTCTCATATATTTATACATACTACATTCCTGTTTACATTCAGTTTACCCATTAGAAATACTGTCTACCACCATATATACCACCACTTATATATAAGCCCTGTATTGCCCGATTTGGAGCCTTGTTATAAAATTAAATGCTAACACTAAATTAAAAGACAGGGGAAAAATCTAAATTGGGGGAAAAAAATTGTAAGCGCGACACAGATGCGAAAAATCAACTATTGCACAGGGAAAGTGGTACAGGGAGGGAAGTAATTCCCATGACTAAGAGAGAGATTGTCATGCTGTGTTCCAATTGTCCCAACATCAGAAAATATCCCTGCAGTACGCTTGAAAAAATAATAAAAATCAAATTATTATTATTTATTTATTTATTTATTTATTTAACATTTCATTTTATTTTATTTTTTAAACATTTGCTGTAGTATTGTCAATGGGTTTTTAAAGATATCTTGCAAAAGGGGGGCCCCAGCCATGAGCTAATGCTATTTCTACTTGACCTCCCATCGGTGTTCTTCACATACAGAGAAATACTACTGTGGTAAATGATTTAAATGCATATATTGTTTTTTAAACTATAATTTAGGACCTAACATTGGCTGGTATCCCTGCAGAGTTAATACAACATGTCCACAAGAGACTAAATAAGGGGACATTTGGGGTTGGAAAACACTGAAAAGAGTGAGATTAGTATAAATTCAAAGGGGGTGCTAACTCCACAGGTCTCAAGGAAGCAAGCCTACAGTAGGACCTTATTCCTGCAAATAGTGCAAATACTTAACCAGCATGCTGTCCCCTGTTTGGTGATATGTCCTGTTATTTGACGAAACTAGACTCAGTGGTGACGACCCACACCAAACCCAACCTCAGTACATCAGAGACTCTTGTTATCTAATCAGCCGTACGACATCAGCACTATTTTTTCTTTTAAAAAACTGGCAGGCAAAGCAAATTCAATTTGTACGACGCATGGATTCGTTCACATGAGTAACTTGTTTGTTGGGCGAATGCGAGCGAGCACCCCTCGGAGACAGCAACATCGTGTTCGCAAGACCATCCTTATTAGCCTGTTTGCATTCACAGCCCATCCCGAGTGGCAGCTAAAGCCAGAGATGCTGTCAGGCAGCCTGGCGTAATATGCAGCCTCGTCAGCAGATGTACTGTACGCGAGAAGGCAGTCACACCACTGCCTGTCTGGGCCCGAACAACTATATCACTTCTACACATGTGAGAAGAATATCACGCTCAACATACAGTGGAAACCAGCTGAATTCTACTCCACCAGTCGATGTGAGTGAGTTTGCCTAGAAGTAGACCACGGGGAGCTCATACTGGGTGAGCTGCAGAAGTATACTATAAAACTTATACATCCACTTCCTGCAGGGATTACATATGGGTTGGAGGCACAGAACTGTAGCATAATTGCTAACATAAAAAAAAAAGTTGGACATGTTCCTGAAACGTGACAGCTCCCGGTATGAAGGTGCACCAGAAGACACTTACCTTCTCTCTGAGATGCGAGCAGATGTCCTGCTGGTGCTGGCGGCCTCTGTGGAGCTCCAGCTCCTCCTGGTGGGCATGTCTCGCCTCCTCCAGGGTGACCAGTGCTCTGGCCAGCAGCTCCTCCTGGTCCCGCTGACGCTGCTGGGTCACCACTCTCAGCTGTGCCTGGGTGAAGCGCTGCCAGTCCCACACACGCTCATGCTCCATCTGGGAGAACAACATGCACAGAGAAGGCAGCTTTAGTAGTTATTCTTATAAGCATGGAACAAAAATAATCACCTAAAAAACTGAGAGATGAATATGAAGAACGCGGTGTGCAAGGTTGAGGCAATGCGGCCCAAAGGGCAACACTGCTGTATTATACATGGCGTTGTGCAAAATTGATGACACACAAACAGAAATCCACAAACACCCCTACATGATATACTGTCTGTAATAATGGCAGCAGGACCACAGGGAAAACTGGGTGTCAGATCTGGCTCTGCTGCCGTATAAAATGGGTCCGTCCTCTCTCCTGGCTGTGAAATGTCCTGAAGGAAAACAGTTCCTTTTCTGCGTGAGGGCTGCCTGTAGCTATTCATCATTGTGTCAGCGCTCGCAGAGGCTGCATCACTTGGCTGCCTCATTGGAACAGAGGGAATGATATTCATCTATGGGCTAATAGCGGCTAACTGGCGGTGGGAAGGCATTAGACGGCTGACTGGTTTTATTGAAAATGAGTGAGCTGACAGACCTGCCAACGGGAACAGAAGTGCCAGAGGCAGTCGAGCAAATCCTGTTTATTAATGCACAACTTTAGAACTTGAGGAAGATCCACCCTTTGTTCTTCACTTTCTCCCGTCCTCTCCTTCACTACCCTTGCCTTCCTTGTGCCGTTGTGTGAGTGAGCATGAACAGTATGTGTGTGCGTGCGTATGCATGCACGTACTTTAGCCAACACATTTGATACAGTATGTGGAACCATCCACAGCACCGTGTCTGCAGTGCACACTTGAAGCTGCAGTGGGTACAGGCTTTCTTGGGGTTTTCTGTATCTTAAAGTTGCAGTGGGTAGAGTCGGAGCAAATATGATCAAAAATAGTTATTTTTATAAAACGGTCACGATATCCTGACAGTAGTGCATGAGACAGGTAATCTGAAAAAAAATCATGTGCCTCTTTGTCCTCCAGTTCTCCTAATGGCATCTGCGAGATTTCACAGACCGGAAGAAAACAACGAATCAGAGCCGAGCTGGAGCCTGCCGTCTCTGAGCAGCTGCCTAGTTTGACCGTTTGATCAGAGTTCACGAGTGATTTACAGCTGTCTCCGTTGAATGAATAGCCAATAGGAACACTCTCTCTGAAATGTGATTGGCCAAAGTCTTCCGCTTTTTAAAGCCTGAAAACAGAGCCATGAGGAGGTGCAGAAGTCTAGTTATCTCAGAACACTTGAATTACAATATGCTGAAGGTTATTATGGAATTTGTGCCTTATGATGCCAAAAATGTTCTGCCTACTGCAGCTTTAAAGTGGCACGACATTTAGTTTAGCTGCTGCATCCACATTCCCTCTGCAGAGTGTCGTCTCCTGGAGGACTGAGCCACACAAAGGAGGAAATAAAATCGTCTGCACAGTCAGAAAAGGTAATAGGTATGAATTATTTCCACTATTGCCTTGGAACATTATGAGGGCATTACTATGAAATGGCCTCCTACTTGTTATGAGAGAACATCAAAGAGTAATAGACAATAAAGAGCCCCATCCAGCAGAGGGAGACTCTAAGCTGGAGTGCCACCATCTGGGAGACTAGTTCAACTTTAGGTCAGCAGAAGGAAAACATGTCCACATACTTCTACATGCAGTCAGTATAAAGAGGCTCCTTGCTGAGATAGTGATATGTACTTGGAGCCAGAAAAACTGCCGTAAGAAAACATTTTGTACAGCGTCTTGGGATTAAGAGAGAAAAGTAAGTAAATGTCACTATAATGTAACTCTCTGTTCTATTTTCCTTTGGATATTTCTCTGCAAGATCAAAGAGAGAAACTGAAATGACTCACAAAAGCATAAAGTATAACTCCTAAGAAAAGGTTCTCTCTCACACAATTCTTCCACCACCACCACCAAAAATGGGAGAATGTTCAAAACAGCGGAAACTGCGAGCAATTGTAAGGAATATGGGAGCTGATTTATCACCGAGGCTCTTAAATTGTTACACTGCACAAACCTTTTAACTGTGGTAATATGTCACACCTGCTATCTAGCTATAAAACAGAGCGGCTGTATCTTGTGTTACAATTTAAAGAAGACTGACAGAAAATGATGCTATCATCCTGAAATGACTGCACGCAGATGGAACTAAAATGGCAGGTGAGGAAAATATTAAGGCTCAAGCAGGAGACGCCTTCGACGCTCTGAGGTGAAAAACCAATATAAGAAGGGCTTAGAGTGAAGGCGTATAGACTCCATAGATACAATTCTGCAATTACAGTGCTAACTATAGAATTTTCAATCGATCCATATGTCTGCAAGAGTAATGGGAATTATTTTTCCCACAGCAAATACGAAGGCAATATCTGCCCAAAGCAGACTGCTGCTAAACAGACAGGATGGAGCCAAAAATGTGCAGGTGTAGTCACTTCAACTAGGGGACCATCCTTTGAGCTTACTGGATACTAATAATGTTCACTTTAAAGCTGCAGTAGGCAGCTGTCAATCACTCGGGAACTCCGATCAAACGGTCAGACTAGGCAGCGCTGATCAAAATATGAATCAATATTCTGTTACTGTAATGCCTATTTCTCGCCTCAAATGTTTTCAGAAACATCTTGTAATGTACTGTTTAGCTGTAAAATTAGAAAGTTTGCTACAAACTCTGCAACTTTAAGATACAGGAAACCCTAAGAAAGCCTGTTAAAAAAAAAAAATCAACATTTTGTTTTCCAAACACTGATGTCGGAACTGCATTCATGCTCTTAATCAGTGAGGTTTCAGCAACTCAATATTTAGTTCACACTGATTATCCGCCGCACGCAAGCCAGCTTAATTATGACTAATAGCTGAATTAGGTGGAGTCAGCTCTACATCAACTCTGGGTCTGTCTCTGAGGAAGTGAAAAGTGTGTGAGAGACACATCTCTGCTTCTCACAACCCCCCCCCACCACCACCACCACCAAAGGCTGAGCGATCACAGCTCTAAATGCAGCACCCAGCTGGAACTGATATGACGACAGGTCTCTGGGTGCGGGTGAGGGAGGAGAGCGCGGCTGGCGGTTGTCATGGCGATGCTAGGCAGTTGCGTGAGCGAGCGGTCCACGGTGGGTGACACGGCACATCCTGCAGCGTTCTGAGCGGCTCATTGTCCAGCCTTATCTCTATGTGTCTCCCTGCACAGTTCAGGCTGCTGAGCTGCATTGATCAGGGAGCCTGGGACTCACACTGCAGGGATGCTTCAGACGTCTTTAGATGGGTGGGAGAGGAAGTGCATCGATATACACAGTATGTGCATGTGTGCGTCCATCCACTGAAGTGGACATGTAAGTGTGCGTTTAGTCATGGGGAAAAATTAAAAAGGGCAGTAGGCATCAGTGCCACACAGAGCCTCCAATGGTTCAGTGGTCAGCAGATCAGACTGTGGTTGTACTCGGCAGCTTCGAGGTGTTAATGTAACTGTGAGAGTGTGAACAGGACTCCCCTGAAAAAGAGAGCGCTTCTCTCAGCCAAACTTCATTTGAGAGCCTCAAACCAGCAAATGTTTGGCTCTTTTGTTTGAAATAGGGGTGTCACGATATACCGCTATTGGCGATAACCGTGATATTTAAAAATGAAATACTGATATCATGCTAATAATACACATGTGATAATATTGTGTAATATTGCGACAATAATATTGCACCTCTTAAATAATTTTATATACACAGTTACGGTTACAGACTCCCCCTCCACCTCCCCACGCTTGTATTTTCAGTCTAATTAATTTGCGAAAAAAGAGACAAAACACTTGATAAACAAAGTTAAAGATGAATTTGACTGATAGCATTAGTGTGTATGTGTGTGTGTGTGTGTTTGTGTGTGTGTGTGTGTGTGTGTGTGTGTGTGTGCGTTTGTGTATGCATTGTAAACAGCACTGCATGTACAATGTCTAGGCCAAGGTGTGTGCGTGCACGTGTATTTACTGTCCATGCATTGCATCTTTTCTATTTGGTAAACTCAGTTGATCTATTTAATATGCAACTAAATCAATTTCCTTTTTCTTCAACATATTTTTGCCGAAGTATACTGACCAGCTCTTGTCTAGTTTTCTCAGGGAAGAGTCTTTGCAGCATGTCCATGCAGAGCGCTCTGTGGTTGGGTATGTCATGAGTGTACTGGGACAAAGTGAGCTGGAAGCGCTGGTGGTCGTCTTCACACCAGCCACAGAACCTGAAACAGATTCCAACCCAGAAAACGCATTCATTAAAATAAATATTACTATGACACTATAGGCTGTGTTCAAAATCGCACACTTTTTCTTTTTACTTTTACTGCAGCTGCCCTTACAAAGTATGTATTGTTGAGTGCAGTATGCATACTATTGGGACATACTACTTTGTCATAACATTGAAGTTGAACTTTGACCCTCTTGCTCATATATCCAATACATGTGAGATCTGTCAATGAGTTGTCATCAGGCTATGCTCTTTCGGCGGCTCAGTCGATGTGATGTATCTTCTGCTGTGCAAAGGATTTGGGCTCAGAATAACCAGAAAAGCATGCTGACTTACATACTGCAAAATGTGACCGGATGCAGTAGGACATCCTGCTATTTTTGGCATTCTGCATTTGACATTCTCTGTATCGGGACCAAGGTTATAATACTTTTGTATTTTCAATTAGTTTTTATTTCTTTTTTTTTCTGTTCAAAATGTACCTTAAAGGGACATTTGTCAAGTAATTCATACTCTTATCAACATGGGAGTGAACACATATTCTTGCTTAATGCAAATGTATGTATGTATTTATTATTGGAAATCAATTAACAACACAAAACAATGACAAATATTGTCCAGAAACCCTCACAGGTACTGCATTTAGCATAAATAAATATGCTCAAATCATAACATGGCAAACTCAAGCCCATTAGGCAACAACAGCTGCCAGTGTGTCAGTGTGCTGACTTGACTATGACTTGCCCCAAACTGCATGTGATTATCATAAAGTGGGCATGTCTGTAAAGGGTAGACTCGTGGGTACCCATAGAACCCATTTTCATTCACATATCTTGAGGTCAGAGGTCAAGGGACCCCTTTGAAAATGGTCATGCTAGTTTTTCCTCGCCAAAATTGAGCGTAAGTTTGGAGCGTTGTTTAACTTCCTTCATGACAAGCTGGTATGACATGGTTGGTACTGATGGATTCCTTAAGTTTTCTAGTTTCATATGATGCCAGTATCTTCACTCTAGCTTTAAAACCTGCTACAACCTAAAAATCGCATTTAAATACGTTAAAGAAGTTAGTGGCGTTAAAACAAATTTGTGTTAACGCGTTATTATCGCGTAACTTTGAAAGCCCTAATATACATATAAAATACATGGCTGGACAACTGTGTAGGAATGGCCATAATGTTTAATGTTTAATCTTTGTGCATATTTAGTGAAGCAATTGCGGCATAGCGCCATCTCCTGGAACGTCAAGTCAATTTCTGTGGTTCAACGCCACAAGAGTTGACAGAAATTCATGCTCCCTTCTTTTTACGGATGCGATATATTATAGCTAAAAAAATTAATTATTATATATTAGAAGAGTATTTTAGAATATTTTTCTTAAAGGATACAGTTTTTATTTAGTTTCAGTTTACTAAAAAATATTTTTCACTGCTTATTTTCATTTTAGTTTCAGTTTTAGTTTACTGGGACATACAATATCTTTTTCTGGCATGCTAAATAGTACGGTAGTATGGGTATTGGAACGCACCCAATGTTCCCCTTCCTTCGTTTCACTCCACTTCATTTCCAAAGGATACATATTGATATATTGCACACTACTCATAGAAGCTAACAGTGCTATATAGCGACCACGTGGAAATAAAAATCAAGAGACATTGATATAATCAACCTCCTGGTGAGAAACACTTGTCTTGTTCAACAGCTTGCTCCTGGGGAATGAAGTGACTGTGCATCTATATGCTGTCGATGTCCTGCTGAGTTTCTAATCTTTCATTTTGATCTGCCCGGCTCCACCGGAGCTCTGCCTGCATTTATCATAATGGATGGCTGGAAATCATTAAAAGCCTATTTCTATCGATTCTGAGTGGAATATTGAAGGGAGTGCAGTCAGACACATATTCCATATTAGCTGTGAAAATCACTACAATTTCCTTGTTCAGTCGATGTGTAAGCACTTAGAATTATGAAAAGAAGCAGAGCTGAACTTCAGCTTGTCCCCGGGCCTACCTGTCAGTTCTTTGCAGCTGATCTTGGAGACTCTGCAGCCTGCTCTGGTACCTTTCTGACAGGGACTGGAAGGCCTGGATCAGGGAGTCCTTCAGCTCTGGGTAAGGGCAGTCTGAATCCAAAACCTCCTCTGGAACGTTTTCTATGTTCACCAGATTATCTGAAGTACTAGTAAGATATTTCTGCGGAGAACAATGTGACCATCTTTGAGATATAGAATGAAATGTTTAGACATTTGCTTCGGTGACACACTGTAGCGCAGTGGTTTCCAACCTATTTTCATGGAAGCCCCCCCCCCCCAACTTGTATCAAAGAAAAGCTGAGCCCCCCCCTCCCCATATTTTCTGACGTCATCATCCTTAAAAAAATTACAAATCCTTGAACAAAATGCTCAATTTGAATAAGGTGATTCAGTGTATTAAATGAGTTAGTCTTTCTTTTATTAAATCTACTTTCTTTAATGAATATGACAATTTCGTCAACATAAATAAAGTGATGACGTCTTGACAGATTCGCCATACAAATGCAGATACATAATGATCTTTTTTTGTAGCAATTAATTTTGACTTTTGGAATTAACAACGTTCTGGAGTTATTGGAAACGCAGCCACCACTGGAATCTTTACAAGTATAATACTAATAATATTAGTGTAGCCTGATCTTTATCTGCAACTGTGCACACCAGGTTTAAATATAATGTGGACTATTAAATAGCAAAGAAATATATCGTTTTAGTTAGTTTTATATACAGACTTTTGAATAAATTAATTGTGTTATTATGATTTAAGCTATATGTGTGCAAATCTATTTTTGACCTCAGAACAGACAAATCCTTGCGCACCCCTCTGAGATTTTTGGCGCCTTCCAGAGGGGGCCCGGACCCCCAGGTTGGGAACCCCTGCTGTAGCAAATACTTTTTAAGCTCAAGTGTGAGCGATAATACAGAATGTAAATAGGTGATTTTGCTGAAACAGAAGGAGGAGATTTAGAAGCAGCAGTGAGAAACTTGCCTCTAATCCAAGGCCAATGATCTCCTCCTCCAGGGCCAGGCACTCTGCTTGAAGTTTTGCAGTTATGTCGTCTTGCTGGTCCTTCACAAAGTTTATCTGGTGATTCAAGCATAAAAAAACATAGAAATTGTGTTAAATACAGGCTTAGAAAACAAACACGAGAGTAGCACAGTTTGACCTTGTTTTGTCCAGGGAAATCAAACTGGCAAGCATGAATTGTCACTTTAGTATCAAATGGACTAAATTGTTCCATGTCTTGCCCTGACTATCTAGAAATTCCTCTTATATCAATAATGCTTTGAGAAAAATTCTTCTTCTTCTTCTTCTTCTTACAGCTTAGTTGGGACTGGGGAGCAGACTCAAGAGATCACAGCTAGCGGCTGTAACACTTTCTTCCCTCTCATTATGCGATGTCTGCTCAGATCAACAGTCCTGGTTGAACTGAGGTCCCCCCTGTTCTCGCAGACGTCTACAGTAGATTCAGAAACATTTCATCATGAGAATGATTCAGTAATAGGAAGTAATCAGTAGCTGCTTATTTTCCTAGACGCTAGATTATCACAAGGAGGAAAACATCTAGTTAGAAACGGAGATGATGCTTATCAAATAATTAGGCCTGTTTCTCTGTTTCAGGAAGGGAACATAGACATTACAATTAAAACGGAAGTAGCTATTTCTATTTATACAAGTATTGTATGGTTACAATTTGCCGATGAAAGGAAGCAGAAACAAAAACATCTAATTCATAGATGTTCTGATTACTGACAAATTTGCAGTATAATGCAGACAATAATAATAAAAAAAGAGATATTTTTTTCCAACTACATTGCCCAGCTCTAACATTTTTATTGTACAACGAGGGGAGTGAGTCATGGACTTTATGTGCAGGCAGGTGTTATGGGCCTGGATGGGATTCGTGCATGATAAAGATGGGGACCCCTTCTGTAAATTAAAAGAATATACAAGGTACAAGGAATAGACAATATATAGCCAAAGATAGTAAAAGATTTTTGCATTCCACAACAACTGATGGATGGATGGATGGATGGATGGATGGATGGATGGATGGATGGATGGATGGATGGATGGATGGATGGATGGATGGATGGATGGATGGATGGATGGATGGATGGATAGATAGATGGATGGATGGATAGATAGATTGATAGAAATAAACAGTGCCATTCTCACAGTTTCAATTTTAAAGTTGAGAAGAGTGAATCAATCTGCAACTTCTAGCGACAAGGGAGGCGTGTGTGCTGTAGCTCCGCATCGCCCGCCCACTTTTTAGCGGTCCAATCAAATGTGAAGGATTTGATTTAAATCCCTCATGTAACTGTACACTGCTCAAATATTCTGTTGCACTGGGCAATACATCCCAGTACAGAAGCTAAGGACGCTCTAACTTCTGTTTCACTGGGACTTTAACTTTACTCTGAAATATAGAAAATGTTGGAAACAACATGATAATGTATGGTGTCAAAATCATTCACAACCTTTAACAGCCAGTAACATGGTGTGGGGTAAATTTCACTCTTATTGTTTCTTTTTTAAATTGCCTTTTATAAAGTAGCGCTTAACACAGTGCCCATTTTCTTCAAATTCTTTGGTTTTCATTTAAAACACTCTGGGATGGGAGTGTAATTATGTAGCACCTGAAAAGGATCTCTCTCTGAGTTGTTTTGAGTCTGACAGTGAAGTAACACGGTGAAATAAGAAATAGAAAAAAATGGACAAAAGACATAAAAGAAAAAGAGGAAAAGCAGAGGCATCGTGGCTGTGTGTGTGTGCGTGTGTGTGTGTGTTTGTATGTGTGTGTGTGTGTGTGTATGTGTGGGCGGGGGGGATGTCCTATTGTGCCCATGTAATCAGGTGGCTAGGGGCTGTGGGCCAGCAAGAGTAGAGGGGGTCATGGGAAAGAAACAAGCATGAGTGAGCCACACAGAGGAGACAAAATGGCTGGCAGACGGTTCATTCCAAGTATGATCTGTCTTTAAAGACCCCCGCTTACTCCTTAATCTCGGCATTCATCTCTCGAGCTCGCAAAAAGCCTCCGAGAGTCAAAGGCAGACTTGGTGACTTAGGGACTGTGGATATCTAACAAACAAGAGATTCATGGAGAGTGAATACGACTCTGTGTGCAAGCTGAGATCATTGTGTGAACAAGCAGGAGAGTTTAGATTTCGGTTTGGATGTGCAGCACAGACTGTTGTGGTTTGGTACCTGCAGAGAGTGAGCACAGCTAAGATTCATCGTTGAGGGCTTTGAGGGTACAGACGTGATAAAATACTCCCAAATGGTTCGCTGACAAAAGAGGACATGAGCTGAGTATTCTCATTTAGTTTTTCGAACCAGGTGCAGCGAAAGACATCTATTTTTCTGAGATAGATTTAGAAATCTTGCCACTCTGCTACAAAGAAAGCTCTTTTCTCAAAGTCACTGTGGACATCCAGAGATGTCTTTATTTCATATCACACAGATACCTGTTGTATTACTTGTTCCCAGTTTGATGGATGGGCAGTGACCTGCTGGTGTTGTACTTCACCCAGTCTGAAGCGCAGGTCATCGTTGAGCTGATGAACAGGCTCCACCGTTGCTATCCTGAACGCCTCCTGCTCCCTCTCTAGGACCAGCCCTGAAACCCATCACAGACATGCAAGGACACATGGTAGTATATAAACAGCAGGGACTGATGGAGATACAGTCACTCATACAATTATAAAACAGTCAGTTTACCATAATCTTGAAGTGAGAAGACGGAAGTGTCTGTTCTACCATTTGGCCTGATCTGTTCTAGAAAATCATGGATGTCATTCTCAGCCTTCTCCCTGTTTCAGGAAAGAAAGAAAAAAAATGTGTAAAATACAAACGCATTGGTTAACTTAGCCAGCAATTAACAATTAACATAATATAACATAGATAACCTGCAAAGACAGCAAGATATTGTCACTTGGTTCAAATGTTTGAAGACCAAAACGACCAAAAAAACCCTCATAATTCTGGGCAAATCTATACCAAACGTTAGCTAGGGGTATTGCTAAGCTAACATTAGCTAGCATAACCTACATGCATTTGTTTGTTTTTTTCCCCCCTGAGCAAACTAGAGTACCGTTTGCTTGCTTCCCACCAGATCACCATCAAATATAACAACAGTTACAATCAATGGACCAATTTTCATTCAAAATGTTACTTAGTAAAAGTCGATAAGTATTAGCATCCAAATATCTTTAAGTAAAAGCAATCATTTTCCAAATTGTCCCATTACAGAATAATATTTATATCAACGGATAAATATTAATGATGAATTAAAGAGCGGGAAACAACGCTCCAGAGTTACACTAAATTTTGGCGAGGACAAAGTGGCAAGGCCATTTTCAAAGGGGTCCCTTGACCTCTGACCTCAAGTGAATGAAAACTGCGTTCTACTGCTTTGATTTGTTTTTGGAGATATGGGAGCAGCATGGGGGGGACCAGATCTATCCTTCCATCTGACTATCACACACACTATCTCAGACTCGACTGGGAAAATCTTTCCCAAAACTTGGGGACATAATGTCTTACGCCGTGGGCAGCATCACACTAACAGGCCTACGGAGGGTGCTACAGTGATTGTTTACTTCTTACTTACTGGCCCGGGGGTTGACATGATTGTGAAGTAACCGTAGAGATATACCTGCCTGTTTCACCATTTGACAAGGTAGCTTTTGAATCCCACGGTGTACTAACTGGATATACATGCGGAAGAGAGTTGCAAGCAGTGGCACATCTTTATGACTGGGCTCATTACTGAGGCTCGCGCTTGTGTACATCATTAACCTTGGGTGGCTCAGACACAGTCATTACGCAGCCAAACAAGCTGCACCCCAGAGCTAGCGCTGCCCTTCTCACTTCACAAGGCATGACACCGCTGGGGCCCGAGCCCCACACTTCTGCCTCAGCACGCAGTAGTACACTCCTCTGTCCCCACGCAGCTCAAAAAACCCTCCACTTCTCTCTGTTTCTCACCCTTTAATTCGATGTCATCACCGCGAGAAAATCAGCTTAAATCTCCCTCCTCATCTCCGATACAATTTTTTCTCTCTGGGCTCACTTTTGTCCCCCCTCTTTAAACCTTATTTTTTCATGCAGGGTCCTGTCTGGGCTCAATGGAGCTTAAGTGGAGCGGTTGCGTGGTGTAATAGCAGATCCAGAAAACTGCAGCAGATAATGACAGGGAGTAATAGGGGGCTCTTACTCAGCCTTTTGCTGCCTGGGGCACTCTCTGCTCCACACCTGTCTGTGCTGCCGTAATATGGAGCTCTCCCTGGTTGCCTTGGCTGCACAACGGGTCCTCTGAACCTATAAGACAAGGTTTAAATGCACAGCAGGAATAAACCCTGGAACTGAAAACTGAAGAAAAACAAAAAAAAAAATCGCCAGAGTGTTTGCTTTTAAATGCACTTTAGCCATGACATTTATTTCCTCCTACAAATAATTAACTTCAGCTGGACAAACCTGAATCTGGAGTGCTTTAATGCATCAATTATCTGGAGCATTTTCTAACATCGGAAAAGCATAAATCATGATGTAACAAAGATGGTGAAACATAAAATAGATGCCTTATAGTCAAGAATAAGTTCCCTTCCTCTCTGCACACCAGGGATATTTTCATACAGGCATTTGTTTCAGCCTTTATTAGCATTATTGTGTCTGTGAGAGGCTCATAAACGTTGGTAATTCAACCGAAACAGTATCCCTGTTAAAGCATGAAAGCAAAATAAACAGCGGCAAATTAAAATAATCAAGTAGAAACATGCGTGACACGCATGAGGCCTGTTGTTAGGAGAGGAAGGGGGGAGGTAGAAGTCTTAATCTACTCTCATTTGTTTTCCTTTTTCATCATGAAAAAACAAGGCCCTCCTTCAGAGCGCTCTCAGTCTTCTATCAGTGTTTTTATACACAGGCCACTGGCCCAGATAATTGTACAAAAGAATATCTCAAATAACTAATACGTGGGTGGGTACAGTCTATTTCATATTACTGTAATAGGAAATCAAAAAGGGTTGGGGTGTTGATTTATGTCGTGACTGTCTATCTGCATGTCAAGTTGCCGCTGCTCATGAAGTTTGACTATATATATTTACCCTCGGGGTGACGTATATTTCACAGTTATTGGAATCTACAGCGCTCAATCTGAAACTAGTGCTGCTCTGAGAGAAAAAGGCCACATTGAGGTCATCCCGTGCCTCCTCCAGGCCATGTATAGGTGATCTTGATTTGCATTGGCTGTCTAATAAACTCAGCTGGACTACACTGTGCCAAATAAAACTAATCCATTAAAACTGCAGTAGGCAGAATGTTTTTGGCATCATTTGGCAAAAAGCCCATAATAACCTTTCAGCATATTGTAATTCAAGTGTTCCTATTGGCTGTTCATTCAACGGACACAGCTGTTAATCACTCGCAAACTCCAATCAAACGGTCAAACTAGGCAGCCCTGATCCGATATGAATCAATATTCTGTTACTGTAATGCACATGCTTTTTTTCAGCTTTCCTGTCTCATGCACTACTGTCAGAATATAGTGACCGTTTTATAAAAATAACTTTTTTGAATCATATCTGCTCCAATTCTACCCACTGCTGCTTTAATATTCACCCGTATCAATCTTATATTAAACTACAGTGTACAGTCACATTCCCATTTCCACCATTTTAGTAGGCATTACTTTTTTAATTATTTGTATCAAACTGATTTAGATGCCTCTATTGTATTCATATCTTTGCCACTGCACATTGCAATGCACATTTTCATGCATGTGACACCATTTTATATCTCGTTTTTTATGTCATTTCTTAATCCAGCCCTTGCAGATTTACACTCAGATTTTGATGCCTTACAGATTTCTCTTTTCAGTCAGTCACAACCTTGATATTGATAAACAAAATGTGTGGTATTTTCAAGAGTTGAAAGTATAAAAGAAGACATTTTTATAGCATCAAATTTATGGTGCTCCTCTGCTAGTTAGAAGATAATAATACAGTAAAAAAAATCTTGTCAGGACTTGACTATGGAGATATAGTGTACATGCATGGCTCCCCCTCTATTGTATTGCAGTGTGTTTTATTCATTTCTCACTTTTGGCTTGTCATAAAAGCACGGGTGTTACTAAAAACATTAATGATGGCTCCGCGCTATTGTTCACTCATTTACTGCTCCCTGTATAATAGTCTGTCAGTAGTTTACTCCATAAAAATCGGATTATTATGCGTCACCACTGACGGGTGTAGTGTTGTATGTTGATTTTTGCATCTATAGAAAGCATTGTGGGATTGTAGCAGAAAGTAGTGTACCTGCCATAGGTGGACATTGTTCCATTGTGGGGATTTTTCAGGATACTACATCGTGCATACATTTCAGAATTTGTACACTCAAATAAAATAGTAAATATAGTGCACCATATAGCAAATCAGGAGTGATTTCGCTCACAGCTCGGAATGCTCAAACTGCAGCAGCTAAATGGAATTCATCCATAATTAATTTCATTATTTACACCCATGCTTTTCCTATTGTGAAATGTTAAAATGTATTCCATGGAAAAGGCCTATTGTATCTCTATGAAAAAGGTGGAACAGTCCTCTGTAAGATAGGGGACAAAATGTTTTTTGTTTTTTTTAAGATACTGCTGAGAAAAAAAATCTTATCAAGAGGCAAACTTTTTATGGTTTTAGCTGCCGGTCCCTTCCTGGAGAGCAAAAAATGATCCCATGCTTGAGGCGACTCACGGCAATTTTTTAACCCTCAGTCACATCACCAATGGGAGATGCTCAGAAAGCCTGCCTTTCAGCAGGGAGGCCGAATATGAACATAGCCGGTCTTATCTAGGCTATGCAGAGCACTGGGTTGGAAGGAGCCACAGGCAACCATAATGATACTAAAAGGCTTCTGCCACAGTTTACCAATTAAAACACCGCAGGTCTAACAGCCTTATCTCCATTGCCCCGAGCATTAACTTTTTGCTCTACTCAGAGTCAGACGACGATGAACTTCAAACACTTTTAAGGAAACCCTGGGAAGCCAAATGAATATTCATGAAACTGGCAATGCTATTGTGTACAGCAGTGATATTACTGCTCTGTTTCATGTTGTTGGACAAACTATAAAGCTTAAGCAATGCCTCTTTTCATATGGAATGAAATCCCTTTACAGTATGTGGCGTGTAAAAGAGAGGAAAGAAAGGAAGACAAACAGAAAGAAATTGCACTATTTACCACTATTGGAGACATGCTGTTTTATCACCTCACATTAAAATCAGTTTTTTGTCAGTGCAAGCTCTTCCTGTGGTGGGTAATGAGGACTGTTTGCTCTGGAAAAAACACTTTCTATCATTGTGTTGTTCTTCTTCATTTGCTGTTGAATCACCATTTTATTAAATGTAACATGAATGGATTTTATCATAACACTGCTGTTTTAACCACAGGCACGATATTGATAACAACCAAAATTTACCTTTAATCCAATTAGATCAGACTCCAGGCGTTTGGCATCAACAATGGCTTGTAGTCGTTTATATTCAGCTGGTTTGTACTTAGAGCTGCCAAGACCATTTTTCATCCGCAGTGTCAGTTTTTCTGCATGGATGAAAGAAAATGATATGGCTGAATCAGGATCATTGGAATTGATGAAAATCTCATCACTTTCAGTGCATGAAGTAAAGTCTTTATGCTGACTTCAGCAAAGAAACAAACAGAGGTAAAGACGTTTATTTTTGAGTAGTTCAGCTGTGACTCAGCGGGGCAGGTGAATAAATACAAGCAATGCTACCTCTGACAAAAGCATCAAAGACTTGACACCCGGAGAATTCAACATGGGGACTTCAGGTCAAATCTGTTCAACAGATCGATGGGCCACTGTGTCACAAGTGAGCAATGTTTCAGACCCCGTTTCTGCAGACTTACCCACATCTTCGGCTCTGTAGCTTGTAATGAACGTATGCAGATCCCTTCCACTCATCACTGTAGAGCTCTATTTATATGCACTGCAATGCCTGCAGAATAAAGACATAAATACAGAGAGGCTGTAAAAAAAATGTTGATAAAAGACAACATTTCACCTGCAAAGGTACCTGGCTTTATTGGGGTCATTCAAATGATTAACAGGAGACTACAAGGCAAAAGCAATAAAGCCCATCAAAAAGAAAACTTTGCCATCAAGGTCTGCATGACATTGCTAGAAAATCAGCCAACTCTCACAAGTTTTAGTGTTTGGGAGGGGACAGATGGTGCACCCGGTGTGATCCCGCTGGAACGTCTATCTCTATGTCTTTGTTTTGGATTAAGCTTTGAAAAATTCTGGCCACACAGGCATTGTGTCAGTTAAAATGTAAAATGTGTAAAGGGTTGGTGTGAAATATGCAGGAGCGGATTTAATCTGAGTGAAATGAAACGTTCTGTTCGGTTCTGTTCTGTTCTGTTCTGTATCCATTGAAGATAACTGCTATTTCTTGCTCACGCCTCTAGTAAACATAAAGGCCTCTTTTTTTTTTTTAAATGCAGAGCTTGGTTATTATTTTTCATATATTAAAACCGAAGGACAAGCTAAGGTAAGGATTCAGGAAATAATAGCAGAATAACATTAGCTGTGGATTTTCTCAGGATGATTGTCCATATTTGAGAGGGACGTGTAGCACTAGCAAAATGCCCAAAATTCCTTGGTTACAGCTTTTCAAGTGTGAATATATTTGCTGGTCCTCTATGATAGTAAACTGAAAGGCCTACCTTTGACTACCCTAACCAAAAAGAAGTTTATTCAAGTGTGCTATTAGTATACTTCTTTTAAACTTAAAATAAGAGAGTATACTTTCAGATTGCTGTTTATGTACTTATCAGAGATATACTTAACAAAAGTATACATCAGTATACATGGCTCATACTGACAAGTATATAGAAATGTCTACGTATACTTGGCTTATACTGACAAGTATACAGAAAAGTCTAAGTATACTTGGCTTATAGACTTGTACTTAATCTTCGAGATATACATAAGAAAAGTATAATTAAGTATTCTTGCCTTATTGGCCTACAGAAAGGTATACTTGGCTTGTAGTTGTGCTTACTTACTTTTTGAGAGAGTAGTCTATTAAGGTGTATTTGACTGTTGTTTGGACAAATCAACTCAATTCAATCAACAGAAATGGTGGTAGGTATTCTTTCACAAGTTACTCAATTAAGAAGAAAATAATCGATAATAATATGATAATGATAATAATAGTTAGTTGCAGCCCTACTGTTCAGCAATGATACTGTGGCACACAAACTTATACATCCACGTACAAAAAGGCTGGTGAGCTGGAGGTGTCACGGATGAGCTTTTGTTTTATTATCTTGTCAAATAATATTTACATATAATATTTACATTTACATTTACACTACTGTTATCGCACATAATTTATTTATAATTTATTTATAATGCACATATTTATTTACCTTTTATTTACCCTTATAACATAATTTTACTAGTGTTCTTATCCCTTGGATATTTTGTATTCTTATTTATTGTATGCCCTGTCCTATTCCTATTTTATGAACTGTCTTTTGTTAGAATCTGTGCTGCTGTGAAACTGCAATTTCCCCACGGGGATAAATAAAGTGCTATCCTATCCTATCCTATCCTATTAGCTAGCTAATGCTAGTAAGGTCTACAGTGAAGTCAGACAAATGGAAATATGACAAACACTGTGAACAGGAACACTACTAAGTTTATAGCTTCGTAATGTAACTAAATACAAACACACACGACTAGTATCAAGCCTTTTGCTATGCGAGTAAAATGAACATTTAACCCAGTGAACCCTAGCTTACCTTGTGCTATCCCCTCTGCTCTGTACAGTGTATGGGTTGACAAAAATTTGTAACCAAGGAAACTGTCATCTTCTTCGGTGATTGGTTAATTCAACAACGGCGAACCTCCTATGGAACGCCCCCCTGCTCCCGTCGCAACCAATCAGGAGTGCGCACTGCTTTCCCCACATTCCCACTGACGTCATGCACGCTCGCATTGAGCTGGGACTGCCGGTGGAAGCAGCGGAGCAGCAGCGGAGCGGAGGGGTCGTCTTCTTCTTCTTCTTCTTCCCCGACTATGGAGGCGCGTTTCACTCTTCCACATGGGACTAAAACGACGGGACTTTACCGATGAAGTTACATGCTCCAATGTAGAACCGAGCCCGCAGCTCAGCCAGCGGAACAACAGTCCTCCCAAGGTATTTAACTGGCTTTTTTTTTTTCCTGCTCCTTCACAAACTGCAGAAGAATAATTGGGGGGAAAAAACGTAGGAAAAAAGAAAAAGCATCTGTACGCGAAGGCAGGAGAGACTTTAACTCAGAAAGTCTTGAATTCACCGTGTAAAGAAAGTGTTTCTGGTTAGTGTGTGGCACAAGGCGAACTTCTTTAAAGGCTTCTTCACAGCGGGAGAGACTCTTAATACTACGCTAATCTTGATCTTGTGACCGAGTCATCGCAAACAACGAACACCTTTTGAGGAACCTTAACGCACCGCCTTCGATTCCAAACCGTTGCGATGGAAACTTAGCTTTGCTAACGTAAAGAAACTAGTTTTCCGGTACCAAAAAAAAGCTCACTTTTCTCCAATATTGCCCTTGAAAAGCGTGTTGCTAACTAACTGGTGAATGAAAGGGCAGGTGAGCTTCGAGTGTGGGAATCTCTGGAATGCGAGGGGCGGAGATCCCGACTCTCTGCTCTCCCACAAGATAAGCTTTTACCTTTTACCCCTCACGTTCACTCGCTGCATTCAAAACTACGCCATATTTAATGACCCTAATCTGCATTTTAAAGCAGGGGCGTTTCTTTCAACGTGTACCGTGTGACAGTACGGTGTCATTGCTTTGCATTGGGGCAAGAATAACCTACCTTTCAGGACAATATATGGACTCACCTTTAGTGCCCCGGAAGCTAATCGAAGAAATAGTCAAATGATCTTGTGATCCTTTTAGCCCTGGTTAATTAGCTAGGTAGGTCTAACTCACTCAGGGTTTATAGACACATGGCCATTACCTTGTCCCACTTTGGTTTATAAAAAGTAGGTCTGACTTGAAATGCACAATAATTTGCACTAACTTTGCACATCTGTTATACTGTTATACTATGTTTAATTCTTGTGTATATATTATATTGTATATTTGTAGATTTCAATTTTTTCATTCTTATTTTATTGTAACACTTAATTATCCTGCTGTTATTTTTACTGTTTTATTGCACCAACCCACCAAAGCAAATTCCTAGTGTAAACCTCATACACATGGCAATAAACGAGTTTCTGATTCTGATTATACCTGTCACACATACAACCTAAAGCCCTTTTCTCAGTCTTATAACATTCTAATAACCTAGTTAGGGGATTAAGAGAATATTTAAAAAAAATTAACTCAGTCAATACTGTATTTCATTTGCATTTGTGTACGTGCCCTGGGAAAGTAGTGCTATGATCTTACAGGGACTGTGATAAATGCAAATACAGATCCCACTGTTCCGATTGCATAATAAAGTAAACTTTTTTTACTCAGATTTTATGCATATGGTGGTGTGTTCTTTATACAATGATAGTTTCCCTAAAATAAGATTAAAAAATCGCAATATGTCGCCTTGCTCACAGTATCACAATATATTGAATCGTAACCCCTGTATCATGCTACGTATCATATCACCAGATTCTTGCCAATACACAGCCTTAATGAACTGTCCCTGTAATCTCAGTGTGAAAAAATGTAATTTCAAGGAGAATAGAGGATTTGCCATTTAACTTTAATCCCTCTGTGTCGTGTTTAAGTCTGGCAAAAACAGAGCAAAAACACAAATATTGGAGAAGCAGTCATTCATTTTGTTATAGGGCTGTGTATTGGCAGGAATGTGGCGATTCAATACGTATCATGATACGGCCTAATATATTACGATACTGTATGCAAGGGGATAGATTGCAATTTTTTTAAATCTAATTTTAGGAAAACTGTCATAGTATAAAGAACACACCAGGAATACACCATTTTAGAATCGGAATAAACAACACATGCATGCAAATAACTGCATGATTTCTGCCCACAACTGCATGGGAGTATCATAAAGTGGGCATGTCTGTAAAGGGAAGACTCGTGGATTCCCATAGAACCCATTTTCATTCACATATCTTGAGGTCAGAGGTCAAGGGACCCTTTTGAAAATGGTCATGCCAGTTTTTCCTCACCAAAATTTAGCCTTACTTTGGAGAGTTATTTAGCCTCCTTCGCGACAAGCTATTTTATTTGATAATGGTTCGTACCAATGGATTCATTAGGATTTCTAGTTTCATATGATACCAATACCTTCACTCTGACCCCGCTACAACCTCTGAAAGACGGAATAACGTCTTTTTAGCAGATTTTTAAGAGGTTAGTTAAAAATCGATAGTGTTTTGGAGTATCGATACAGTATCACAAAACATAATATCGCAATACTCGTCTTGTGTATGAATATTTTCTTACACCCCCTATTTAGTTATGATGGCTATTCACTAAATGTCATACCTCTATTATCACATAAAAGATGCTGGGAGCAGTGCTTCAAGTGTTCCCTGTTGCCATGCAGGTGTGGAAAGGTTATCTGCCTGCATCACTGATGTGGCCAAGTTTGATTTCAGCCAACAGTGGAAGTGCATATGGCAAATGAGATCATATGGGATCTCAATCTCTCTCTCTCTCTCACACACACACACACACACACACACACACACACACACACCGATGAGGAATCGCTAGGTTGCTCCCCTCGTGATTCACATTACTGCACAAGACATGCACACAGCTGACAGCCATTGAGGGTGGTTTACTGTGGAATTGAAAAAACAGCAGGACGCTGGTTTGAAAAGTCGACTCTCCCACTGTTTGTTTGTTTTATTGTTTTAGCAAGCATTAGGGGTGGGAAAAAATCGATTCATCTATGTATCGCGATTTATTTATTTTTTACGATTTTGAAATGCATTTTATAATGCCATTTTTTTAGTGCCTACAACTGTAGCGCCCCATATACTGACATTTATGTTAAATGCAATCAGCGCGGATGGAGCTGACCATGGATGTTTAAAGAGAACGGAGCTGATGGGCGAGCTGGTGACGGATTTGGAGAAGTTAGAGGTAGTATACACGTGTGACCAAGTCCGGTTTTCAAAATAAGGTGTTAAAGGGAACTGTACATGCAAAATACATATATGGAAATAAGATTGATTGGATTATATTCACCAGAAGTATTAAACATTACATGTCCTTTATAAATTAAAAGGAAAATACCACTAATTTGTGCGGGAAATGTTTTTAATCTTTGATTTTTGGGTTGCTGGAAAAAATTTAATAAATATTGACAATGACTGAAATACTTGACTTCAGGACATCTCTGACTACATACATGCTGAAAATCAAACATTCTTACTGTATTAATTTAGATATTTTCTAAAGTAAAAGTCCCTAAAAGTGTATGATTCAACTTTTTCCCATGGTCTAGTGTTAAAAAAGTTAACAAAAATTGCAATCAATCGTAATATCGAATTGCAATACTTGTGGAATCGCAATACTTAAAATTCGCAATGCATATTGAGTCAGCAACCAAGTATCCTGAAAGTATCGAATCGGTAGATAGGTGAATCGTCCGAGCCCTAGTAAGCATCGACACTGTGTTTGGCACAAGGAGAGAGGTTTTAGCCAGTCAGACATTCAGTCAACCCATTGTCAGTTTCATTTGTCATGCTCCACGTCATTTATCATTCTTACTGTGCGAGATGATGATGCATGTCTGTGAAACTTTTTGTATCGATTATGCGGGTACTTGTAGATGTAAGAAAAAGTATTGTTCGCTCGGTGAACAACCTTGTGTCCCAGCAGACAAAAACACAAACAGTTGCAAAAGGCCTTTTTGTGTGTTGGTGTGATTGTTTGACCCAGACTTCTCGGTGAGTTCTTTTTAATGGGAACTGACAACAGTTGAATAGTTTAGCGCCCTTTGGCGGGCCTCTCCTCCTTGTACTTTTTTCACCCCCTAATTCTGGCCTGACATCAAGGCTTAAGCCCTCACCCCTATGTTACATGTCAGATTTTCTTTTTTTTCCTGCTACGATCAAAAAGTATCCCCCCCCCCCCCTCCTCTTTTAAGAAAGGGAAAGTATTTGCAGTCTTTCGCCTCACAGCCTGGAAACAAAATGGTTTATTTGCCTTGTGTCTGTGCATGTCTGTATTTAAAGTAAAGTGCTGAAGTATCTTCCTCTTCCCTCAGCCAAGTCAAGAGAAGGTCAGCGTCCCTTGTGCTCTTAAAGATAGAGCTTTTACTGAGTGGCAGTTGGCTTTTTGTGTTTTCTTTACTCAGTTACCAACCATTGAATGCATCTTTTTATGATATCAGTGTATTCGTAACATAAATGCAGAATTTATAGCCATAGATACAGATACTGTTGACTGTTCATGTTTACGTTGCACTAAAAATCAGTTACTGGATCATTTGAGAGTTTGCATAATCATTCTGATTTGTTCAAAACTGCGAGAGAGAAATTCAATAGATTTGTGCTTTAGTGGTGTTTTTTGTTTTTCTTGTTGTAGGGGAAGGACTCTCGGCTACTATGGTGCATGTGGTTCCAATGTGGGATGCTAATAATAGTTAATAGTAGCAAGTTTTCATCGAATCCCCCCCACATATTGCAGCTTCTTTCCATCCCACATTTGCATGGTGTGGTCTAAAGAGAGTTTCTCTCCTGCCTCCCTCGAGAGCAAACCACATGTAGAAGTAGAGAAGGGGATTTCCATTGTGAAACCGTAAAATGTGTCTTTCTTCTATCAATCTGGAGACTTAAAACAGCGTACAGACCAATTACTATTATAAAACATGTTTTCAATATTTCAAATATGTTTTGGAGATTCACCACAGTATTAATACGCAAGAGTATTACTAAATTGTCAATCATTAATTTGCAGTATAGCACACTCTTATATTAGGTGCAAATTAAAGAAGCATACTTCATGTATTCAGCCTCGCAATGGCTTGTGTGGATAAGCCTTGGCATGTGCGGCTGCTGGCCGATTGTTGATCTAACTAGATATGTAGATAGATTCCTGAAAGAGCCCCAGATTTCATGCTTTGGTTGGATCCCGGACAGCTAAAGCTAAAGATAATACAGAACACAAAGCCTGTCAGCGCTTTTTAGAGATTAGGTGCACAATAGATTTTTGTCCGGTAAAATAGGCCTCCATAGGCCCGACATGCTGAGTCTGAAAGACTGCCCCTCGTTGGTGTCTGCTGTGTGGACAGCAGCGGCGAAGGGACAGAGCTTTTCCACTGTTGTTTGCTCCACATGAGACCTTTACTACTAGAGTCCTCCTGCAAGCTCATTGCTCAGGCAATCCCATCTATCTAAGGCCATGTGGCTGCAGAATTACCTCAACAGGGCACATAATACCTTGTTGAATATTTCAAAGTGCTACTCACATTATCACCCCAGGCGAAAGCTCTCTCTTTACTGGTGGTAAAAGGAGGAGTCCATCCCAGAGGAGTGCATGACATAACAAATGAGCACCCCTGAAAACAACACTGCAGCATCTACAGTCATAAAAACATGTCACAACCTAGAGTGACACTGAATGCTGAACAGTGAATTTTTTTTATCCAAATGCCATATTGTTGTAAATACCTCAACAGGCTTACAAACTGAGCTTCTTTTAAAGGAAAAAAAAAAAAAAAAAGCACTATGGCAGCAACTAGCGATTATTTCCAGTATTGATTTATGTGTCGATTATTTTTAGTTTTATTGATTGTTTTGTCTATAAAATGTCAGGCTTGACAGACGACTCAAACAATTTTCTGTCAATTGACTAATTGCTTAATTGATTTATTGTTTCAGCAGCACATAAACTACAAACAGAAACTTGGGCTGTGTGCTTCTTAGTTTAGACTTTTTTTAAAACTCAAATAGCTGGTGTGTGGGATCAGGTATCATCCCAGACTGGTATGTGAGTGCACTCGGTGGCTGGATTTAGTCTGAAGGTGAAGGCGTCACATTCTGGTGTCAGTAGAGAAAAAGGTAACGCCTGCACACTACTCCATGCCACAATATTTTTATTGACTACGTTTCGATCCTACTTGGATCTTCGTCAGGTCAAAGTGTTTGAAAAAGTGGAAACCACACCCATATTTATACATAAAGCACGCCAATAAGCGAACAAGCTCTATGATGGCAGGTGTGGTACATCCAAAACACCGGCGTGATAAAAACGTCCACAAACAATTCACAATTTGATAAAGTACATAAAAACTAATACAAAAGCCATACAGGTTGCATTCTAGTGACCACCAGGTTTATGCCGGTCCCCAGACTCGTCTGCCTCACCTGCAGAAGATTCACTTCTTAAAGGAATACTTCACCCACAAAATGACCATTTCTATATCAATTCCTCACCCGTGTTACCTTGAATTCTTGAAGAAAACTTTGTTTTTCTCTCATGCCGCCATGGCGAACAAAGAATGCAAAAGCGGAATGGGGGTCCAAGTTTAACAACAGCAAAACTATATCAAAACTCGTGCAGTGTAATCAAAGTCTCATTTGCATGCATTTACCTTACTATTTAATAGGGATGTAAATCACAAGTTTCATCATGATACGATATTATATGGATTCTTTGGACAACAATACAATATTTGCTGATATCACAAAGTTTGCCACAATACGTTTTGGATTTAATGCAATTCAGGGACCTGTGATTGATATGAGACAATATCATATGCCCATTTTACACAATCAGATACTTTTGTCAACTCACAAAAAGCAACTAAAATAGGATTTGTCACTTTTATTACTGGGCTCTGTAGGAAGGAGGTACGCTGGGACGGAAATGTCGACATAAACGTGCCATAGTAATTTCAAAATAAAGGCGTATCTTAAAGATGACGATGTGTATCAATGTTTTCACTTTGCATCGATGATATTGGATTATTGATCATCGAATCAGTCGATCCAGATGGATGTATCGTTACACCCCTTCTATTTAAAACACTTCCACTAAACAGTCTCACGCTTGTGCAGTGGAGGCGTGCGAGAAAAAGATTTCTTCAAGAATTCAAGATAACACACACAGGGTGAGTAGTTGATATACAAATGGTCATTTTGTGGGTGAAGCATTCCTTTAGAATGTCAAGGCATTTAAAAGTCTGCCACAAAGTCAAATTAACTCCTGAGAAGGGGAGGCGCTGACACTGGAAATGAACAAATACAGTTCAGGCACATGACATTTAAAATGGCATTTTATAGATCCTAAGCTTTGCATTTGGTCGTGGAGTTGTGAGGCAGGTGTGGGCTGTGTGATATCAAAGCTTGTACTGTATCTTTTCTTTCTCCATCAGATACTGTATAGTGACAACATCAAAGCTGGAAAAACGTGTAGCCTCGAGGCAACGGTGCTCGAACAAGACGCTGCTCTATTAGGTTTTCTTAGAACAAAGCTTAGTTAGCACATCTACCCTGAAAAGCAGAGAAATATCCCATAATAACCAGGGTTTTTTTGTCTAAAGTGTTGATGTTCCACTAGAGAAACTACTTCAATGCTACCAGCTTACAAGCTCATTGAACCTGTTAAAGGGCTCATTCTCTCGTCTCAGGAAGAACTGTTTTTCTGGCATCCAGAGTGCACTTTCCTCCGCATGCACCCGTAAACCTGAACAATGCCAAAGCCCACTTATTTGGGGGATGGACACTCCCAGGTGCTCACACATCATTTAAGATTTCCCGCTGCAGCCAAAATAAATGCTAAAAAAAGCATTACTCACTCGTAGCAGAAGAGGTGCACATCGTTTGTGGTTACTGGCATGAGAAATGGCTTATTGTTATGTCATACATTGGATACAAGAAAAGATTTGCAGAAGCATCTCTATGTGATATGATGAACGTGACGGCACCCTCACAACCACACAGTCTGTGGCACCCTAGGGATATAAATTCTAGACAATACCTAAAAAAAAAAAAATAATAAGCGTAACTCTGCACAACTGCAAAGTCATATACGTCCTCCATGAATCATTACAGAGTACAACTAAAGGAGAATATTGCACCAACTTGTGGGGTGTGATTTATTTTTTCAATTAAATCCCCTTTGATAGATTATCCATATGGTGCCATCTAACAGAAACCCTACGTTCCCTTCAGTATGCAGTGACATTGCGGCGGTCAGAGATATTCGCCTTTAAGTTCCAGGATTTTTTTTTTGTTAAACCGAGCCAGTAAATTAAAAAAGTTTAGATATCCAATGTATACGCACCTGAACTAAGTCATTGTTTTAAAAGGCCAGCTGGTGCTGGTTGGCTGACCTGACATTTACTTGAATAACTCCAGTCCTTCTGTCTTTCTGCATCATGGTTCAGTGCAGGTCAGTGTCCCGATGGTTAAAGTACAGGAAATTGATTTTTTACACATTTCATTTATTCCAGTTATTACTTTGGTTCTTCAAGGTTTATTCTCAGTTCTCAGATCTTGAAGGTATTCTTTTCGCTTTCGATTCAGTTTGAATGGAGATAAGTTTATTGTTAAAAGTCCTGCAGTGAAGCACATCTCTGGTAAACTAATCTTCTTTAAAACAGTCCTTGGCAGTTTGAGCGTTTTCGCCTAACCTTACCCAACACTCTCCCTGTTAAAAGGAGCAGGCAGTCGTCACTGAAATATTCAACTCGAGTCTTTATTGAGATGTGTTTGTTAATTCTGTCATCGGTTATGGTTGACATTGACTTTAGGTATACCAGGTGCAAGATTCAGTTCAGCAGCAGCTGTTAATTGTGACTGTGAAGAATAGTTTGCAAAACCCATAACAGCTGTTTTTTGTTTTTTAACTCTCTTTGCCACTTTAGCTGTGTTATTTACAGTAACCTGCCATCTCTGAGACATCTCACGTACAACCACAAGGTAATTGAAAAACAATCAGTGTGGCGAACAAATCTATTCATCCATTATTTATTGACATTATCTTTATTTTCGCTTCATTCTTTATTTCCAGCTGAGGGGAAATGTTAATGTTAAGGAGGAGGTCAGATTACGTCAATGCTGGGCCACCTGCTGAAGCAACACGACCAGTCTGGTGTGTACAGAATTATAGATGAGGTTTTTTCCATCCTCTGGACTTTGAGATATCACTCTCCAACCCGCGGGGCCAGAACTAATGGAGGACAAAAGAAGTTGTAAATACCGTGTTAGAGTGCTGGTTATTTCAAATATTTTGTTAGAATTGGGGCTTGTTTGAGCGGTCAAATGAGCAAAATTGTTGCAAACATCGAGACAAAAATTGTGGTCGGGCAACACGAGATATTCTCAGATACACTTTCAAGATCTGCCTGCTTTAAAAAAAATTGCAGACCACAGGCAGGAATGTTTGAAAAAGAATGGCAAAAATAAATGTTACATTTTTTTTTCTACTTTTGAGTTCAAGTAATCGTGTGACACCCTTAACATTACAACTCTTTGTCATCTCTGCTGTGGAGCTTGGCTCTGCTAGACATGTCGTGCTTTCTGCCCCCTGGCAGCGCGCACATCTCTGTGATGATGATGTTGCACAGAAACCCGTCTATAGTGCCAAAAAGGCCTTGAAATTGTGCATATGGACCTTTTTCACAGCATACATTTGTTGCCAGAGTAGGAAAACCACCGGTGAAATTGGTAACATTAACGATGGCTCAGGTCCATTTAGTGTGCCAGTAAGCTATTCCAGTGAGCCAGCATGCACAATACCAGTACCTCCCCTAAGTGGAATGCAGCCATCATTAATGTTATTGAATACACCCGTGCTTTTCCTACTGTGACAAGTCAAAATGTCTTCCGTGAAAAAGGTCGATTAGCACCATAACTTATCGGTTAACTGGCTTGTTTCATTCGGGAGGACATTGCTTCATCTTGATGACTACATTTCAGTTTTTTCAGTTATCTGCACTTAAATTTGAATGTGCAGCAGCACGTTGTTCCGCGACTCCTGCCGGTCCACTCGCAGAGCATCGAGCAGGCGGTGCCAATGCAAATCAGCTGTCAGGAAGTACATGATCAGGCCTCTGCTTATCCATCTCCCTTTTTTGAGTTTGGTTTCATAATACTTCACAGGAACTGGAGTTTCCTTTCTTGCGTTTTGTTTTTCCAAGTTCACCGAAGTTCACAAGTCGCTGCGCAGCGGAATTTAATCTTTCAATCTCAATATTTAATTCTTGTTGTCTTGAAGGGCTCAATACATTGAACAACTTTTAGCAAAGCTTTAAGCCAGAAAACCAGAGCGTTGTTTGTACAGATGTAGAGCCTGAAGCTTGTCAATTAGAATGAAAAGAGGAGCAGTTTTGTGTCAACAAAAAAACGATTATGTTTACATCCTAAAGCAGAAATGCTATCAGGATTTCCACTGAACATGAGATTCTTAAAAACTCTAAATGACCTAGATTGTCATGTTTGGTTGCCGAAGTTCGTCTCAGATTGTCAATTTGTTGTCACTTTTTATACCTAGTTGTTCTTGTGCAAGTAGAACAGCTACAATAATTGCTGCTTTGGCTCTTTACTCAAACTGTAAGTGTTTGTTTTAAATGACAGGCAGCGTACTGACAGTGATGTTAGAGAGATTGTGAGGTTGGTATCTCAAAGCAACGTGTTTCGTATGACTTGATCGGTTGTGACATTGTGATTTGGATAATAAAGATTTTTGAGCTTTCTGATTAACATTTATACTTTCAGTGATCATCAATATCATAATATATATAATAATAATCTCTCTTTAATCATCCTCTCACTGGAGTGCGTATTGACAGATTTTCTCCTTTCTTCCTCAGTGTTTACCTTGTTAATACCCAAATGTTGGATGTAGAATTTACAAACAACTAGTCATGTCAAGCTTCACGTCTTCAACCTTTAGATTTGAAATCCAAATCGAGCCAGATTTTAGATTTAACCTGGACAGGCCTTGGCAGAATCTCGATATCATCCTCCACGTTGGCTTTCCCTTTGTGTCCATTAATTTGATGCATATGTACATACTCTGTCACAAAGGAATCCTTACATTTCAGCTACATGGCTGTATTTCACCACGCTTTTAACTAGGGCTGCCCCCTCTTGGTCGATCAGTCGACTAATCAATCATTTTGGTCTTAGTCGACCAAGATTTCTTCAGTTGATTTGTCGTTTTTTTATGCTTTTTTTCATGCTGAATGACTTCTTTCCAAGCACATCTCTGGTAAACACAAGATTAAAAGTGGTGCTTTTGTGTGGTTCTTTATGGAGAAACTCTGTTGATTAAATCAACTAATCAATTAGTCGACAAAATCGTATGAGTGTTAGTCGATTAAGAATTTTTTTGGTCGAGGACAGCCCTACTTTTAACATGGTGAAATATAGTCATAGCTGAAAAACATGTCCAATAACTTTTGTCATAGCCATATAAAAATATCCTAATAAAAACCTGCTGTTTGTAACTGGATCTGTTTTGTGGGGTGAAAAGATATAGTTGAGCTGCCAACACGAGAACACACCTAGACGTGAATAACACTGAAATGGGTAGGAGGTCATATTAATAATCATGAAGTGTTCATTAATATGCTATCAGACAGAGCGAGGTGCATGTATGACAGGAAATGTAAAAGCCATCATTCTTTCCCCATTCATCCCAACAAACCCACAGAATTTCCCTTTTTATGAAGAAGCAGTCGGCTAAGCTAAATTCATACAATTCATAGCTTTGTGATTGATCGTCTGTGGCTGTAATCAGTCTTAATAGAAGGTGCTGAGTGAGCGCCGTTATTCACCTCAGAGACACCTTTTGCATTGTGAGAGCCAGGACGCTGCCAATAGCACCACATTTATTATGCTAATTTAAATTTTTCAATTTTTCCCGTTCGGATGATCTCTGTATTTCGGTCATACATAACGTCTAAACATCTGATATATGCTCAGCAGTGGGAAAATGTTTGACACAGCAAATGGAGTGTTGATCTAACTGCAGCATTGATTAAACACTTTTTTTTTTACTGAACCGTTAAATGAGGTTAACTAATGAACGTGCCAATCCGCGATCAAATTCTTTTATTCAACTTTGTCGATGAATTTAGTGCATAAAAATCTCCGGTTACTTTTGTCTTGTGCCACATCTGCTACACAAGAGTTTATTGCATTGACTTCACTAGAGACGTACAGAGCATTGTGCTGTAATTCCTTCTTGGGAAGCTGCTGTAGTTGTCGTGTTTGCGTTGTAATTGTATGCAGAGAGGCATTAGGGTGTTAAATGTATTCGTCTAACAATGTGCGACGGGATGAGGCACGTCTGTCTAGCACAAACTCTGATTCTATTTCGGGGATTTACATGCAATCAGAATAATTTATGTCCTCTTCTGTCACAACGCATTACTGGCGGTGACACGTTGGAAACAGCTGATGGGACTTCAGTCGAGCCTCTCTGCTCCCCCATTAGTTGAGGGTGCTGTCGTGAGGAAATGATGCACGGGGTGAATTATCACCGGAGGAAGTTGTTCACACAAAAAGTTGTGTTTTTACTGGTGCGCAGTGCAAACAAACGGGGATTATTTGCAGCCATCTTCCCCGTGTCCTCATTGAGCAAACATATATTGGAAGATAAAGTGCAGCTCGGGGAGTGTGCATACGGCGTGTAGCATTAGTCTGCGCGATGAGTGGGCTGTATAATGACTGTGTTTCCTGCTTTTACTCGGCATGCCCTGCCCTGTGGATACACATGCTCAGATAGGCCCCCGGTTGTTGCAACATTTAGTCGGGGGTGAGGTACAAGGTGTGAGGTATAGGCATGGGTGCAGCTTCCGATTGATTTCTTTTGCATGTCGGCTTTGATGCTGTCGGACCATCGTCTCCGTTCCGCATTGCCTCGTACTTCTCACCGTGTTCAATCCTACATCAACAGAAGGACAGGTATGTGTCTATTTAAAGGAGGCGACATCATTCTCTGTAGATGATTGATAGAGCGATCGTGTGTACATGTGAGACTGTTTCTGCCCTGGAAAAGGAGACATTCCTTTGCTGCTGGGTGTGTCAATATGAGCAAAGCTTTTTCAGCTGTTGAGAGCAGCAGAAAGTGAAACATCTAGGGATCTAATAATAACTTTTTGTGTTTTTTTTTTGCTGCTGGCAAGTCCATCATGCGCTTGCCGAGAATTCGTCATCCTCCTCAAGAGAGTTTTCCACATGTGGCACCTACTAAGAAGTGCGTTGTACTTCACAGTATGTGGACACTAAGGAGTGGACTGTCTCTGAGGTGGAGGTTAATCAATGACGTGCAGTATATGTGCAGGACCGTTGGTATATTTGTGTTACCTACATTCTCAAATAAGCTCAGACTGAGCAATTACTTTGTCGGGGGGCTTCAGTCAGCACTTCCTAACCACGTGACCAGCCTTATAGTAGTGTGTGCAGTAGGGGATTTCATAAATTGTTTCAGAATTCAGTGCTTTAAAAACATAATGCTGCTGTCGTGAATGCTTTTTTGAGCGCTTGTTAAAGTGTTTTTCTGCCCCTGTCTTCATTCTGGGGATTTATTGAGGCTGAAATATGTTCATCTTGGCGAATTCCGATAAATTATATTGGACCAGAAATGTTAGTTTTATTCGAGGAAGTCAATACACTGTGTGAAAGAAGCAATTAAGCATTGTGGGTCTTTGGGGGACGTCGTCGTAGCTGCTGAGAGATTAGTGGCGGGACTGTATTTCTCCCCGCAAAGCTTTCACATGCTACATAATGCTGCAAGGTCACCAAGGGGCAACCATGTGCCACAGGGGTCTGAGAACATGTGGGTTTTCATTAAAAAATAGATGATTTCACTGATCAGCTCCTCCTGCACAAGTTTTGAGAATTAGCAATGCACTAATTTGTACTGAAAATTCATGAAGAAAAAAAGAAAAAATACGATTGAAATCACTGAGACGCGTTAAATAAACCCTCGTGTTGTTGCCACAAATGAACAAGTTGGTCCTCTATTTCTGAGGTCCATCTTACTACTACTTTATGCTTCGTGTTTTGCATTAGCTCATGCATTTGCCGCGGCCGCCATGGTGGCGTTGGTTGTCCTTCCTTCTTCAGTGAGACTGGTTCACGATTGGCTATAGTTCTTTCCCACGTGATCAGCTGTCCTCGGGGCTCCTCACACACAACTTGATATCCGATCGTAAATATTGAACATGATTAATATTTATGATTTGAAATCAGAGCGGCCAGGATGGACCTCCGAGCTCATAAAAAACCTCACATCACAGGAATATCTGGAAAGATAATCTTTAGATCCATCAAAAAATCGGGGCTTTGCTGACGATTGTCAGCAGGGGGGGAATCGGGCCCAAATTCGGCTTGATTCTGGTGTAGTGTGTACCCGGCATTAGATATAAGTATATCAAGCATGCACTCTGTTTGACCACCATGTTTGTTTCAGACATCCTTCTTAGAGGTCTAATGGGATGCTTGATACATGGTAAAATATTTATTAGCTCACTGTACACAATGTAGCTCTTATGTGTGGGTGTGTGTTTGTGATTTCACTTCAGAGATCGCCATGTTTGTTTGCCTCTGTATGTGGAACTCAAAACGAGTTTCAAGAAGAAGGTGATATCACTTCTTTTGTCGCCAAAATGAGGTGCAGTAGATATACGAGAGATGGAGCCTGCCGTATATTAAGCAGCTCTCGGCTCTGTTGAGCTGTAGATTTCCCGGACCCTTTTTTAAGCTCAGCAAGGCGGAGCAATCAGCATTTGAACTGCTGCTTCTCCGAGACTCCCTGCAATTGAAATTCAGGCTAATTTATAATTATTTCTCAGCTCATCTCCATTTGTCTGTATTAAATGTCTGTGACCCGCTGTCACTCAGCCTCCTGAAGACAAATCTTCCTCCCTCTGACTGACAGACAAAAAGATCTTTTGACTTAGAGGGACACTGCATGTGTTCAGGTTAGGGCTGTCAACGAATATTCTGTAAAAAAAAACAACAACAGACATTCGAATATGAAAATTAATATTCGATTGTGAAGGAAAAATAAAGAAGCAGCACTACTGCGGCTGTCTGCCTCGTTCTCGACTGGGCTGCTGATGTCATTTTTGTCTCGCACACCCTCGCGCTGGGGACACCACGGCGAGGATAAACTCGGCTTAAGGACGGCAGAGAACTCGGCCGCAGAGAGCGACACTGTGTCGTAACAGCAAGCGTTACGTTACTTCATGTAAACAAACCACGTAACTATGAACTGTGTGCTCAAGATCAGACTGGAGACGTAACCACTTAAAAGATGGGTGATACTCGCTATCTTCCTACATTTTTACTTTTTAAACAGAAAACACATTTTATATTGTAATATTTACTGGAAATGACATACAATATAGCCAACAGCGGGTAGGAAACTTTCAAGCTACAAAATTTCAGCTCAAAACTGTGTCTCTCGCTGGACACGGTGTTGTGGGCATAATGTTCAAAAATATGTGTTTTTTTAGGACGAATATTCAAACGTCATTTTTTGGCCAATTTTGACAGTCCTAGTTCAGGTGACGGAAGTTTGACTCTTCTCGAAGTTAAGGTGAGAAATAAAGGAATACATCAGTCTGTGCATTTATTGTGCACTTAAGTCACTGGTTGCTGTCTGATTTTTTGCAGTAACCCGATTTATTAATTGTCATATAAGCAAGGAGGGATTGAGAGGAAACAGTGTAGCACTTAGTTTTTTTCTTAACAAGGTTTTCAACAATGTTTTTATAAGAGCACATGACAAACACTACAGACAGGTAGTATCAACATGACAGCAGTGCAGCAGCATAAAAGGAAAGACGATTACTCATAGTGTTGCATCCTTGAGTCCAAAATAATCAAATCGAAAGTCAGACTAAGACTGAAACCGAAATAAATAAGTTGGTTTTAACTGTTTAAATGCAGAATATTTGTAAAATTCAGATACACGAACACAGTCGGCGTGTGCTCTCCCACGATAGAGCCCGACCTCTCACCGCACCATCAATCCAAACGCTCCGACCAGCAAAGAAAATGCAATTCTTCAGAATGATAAATCCCTGATACACTTAAATATGCAGTCTTGGCTCAAAATATGCCCCTCGGAGATATGCGCTTACTGACCAGCTGCATGTAAACACAGCAGTTACGATAATCGTGTTATTACGGTGCATGTAAAACTTGTTCTCTGGTTTCTTGCTTTAACCTGATTTCTCCCAGTAACCTGGTTTCCAGTGTGTGCATGTAAACGTCGCCTGTGTGACGGCTGACATTATATTCGCTGCTGCAGTGCTCCATGGGGAAGGTGACACGAGGCACAGGTGGCTCTCAGAGGGATCAGAGAACTGATGAATTCATGTCTGTGGATGAAATTGATGCAAGAAGACGGCAGTATTTGAATCTGGGACAGTAGGCATGCTCTTTCATTGAGAATTGGTCAGATTTAAAAACACGCTGTTTCACTATAACTTCCTTTTCTTTCCTTGAACCATAAACTACATTTAATCTGGGAGTCACGGAAAGAGGGATTGCGTAAGGAGCTCCGAGGAGTGGCCGGCGGAGTCTGAGGTCAGTAGCTCGGACCACGTGATCCGACGAGTCGGGGTGGGGTCAGGCTAAGACTTTTCTTGGCACACTTTGAGACATTGAGGATTATGATACTTTAAAGGGGAGATTTAGCTCTGCCTTGAAAGAGCATCCTGTAAAAGAGATGCTTATTATTGCACGTTGAATAGCTGGACAACTCTGTCACTGTTTGAAATAATCGGGTTTGTTTTGTCATTAGCTCATGCTGTCGTATACAGTGTTGACTTTCTGCTTAGTCAACGGAAATAACCATAATGCTAATAATTAGACACTGAACTAGAATGAGGTCATCTTTACTCTGTGGGAACTACGCAGTACAGCCCTCAGGCTTTAACCTAATGACAGCCCTGGAAGCTGCATAGATTGGGCTCCTCACCTACTTCCCAGTCTTGTACTTGCTCTTCAAGCTGTCTAAAGGGCTCGACATACCAAAGTTTTTAACCGCCAGGCATCTCGGCGAGGTTAATTTTCCCCTCGGAGTTTGGAGGGAAACACGAGGAGAAATGTTGAAGAACCAGTCAGCCGTGTGCCAATAGGACTGTGGTTGGGTGGCAGGCGGCAGCGTCGTTGTCTTCACTCCCATCTCAGAGGAGCTGCCGAGCACTCCAAGCTAAGCAGAGCGAAGTCATTCTGGACCAGATATAATGGTGAATTTCAGAGGTAGGCACGGATACATATTGCAGTTTCTCTTTGCTGAATGGTGCCTTTCAATAGGGGGGTTTCCTTCCTTTTTGTATGTTGATTTTTCTGCGGTTCTGTTTCCTACAGTCTGCTTAGTGTGCACTTTCCTACAGTCAAGTTTAGACTGCTGAGAAATATTCATTTGGACCGATTATATAGAAGCCGTGAGGAGATTTCTTTTTTTTTGACAGGCAGTTTTTTGATGGAAAACATGTTTTATCAAATAGTGAAGGGTTACAGAAAGGTCAAGCGTGCGTGATAAGGCCCGTTTTGCACTTAATCTAGGGTGATTTACATGACAATTAGCTTCCGTAGCTGCACACCTCTCTTTGTCCTTCCGTGAGAAGATACCGAGAGAGAAAGCCGAAGGGATTTTTGCCCTCCCCGACCGGGTTGGCAACTTCTGTCAGCTTAAAATGTGCACTCAGGCGGCCCTGTCGGTGTTGTTGTTCTCTGTGTTTGTGCAGCAGAAGTCAGGGAGGAGGAGTTCTGTCAAATTCAAACTGCTTTTCCCGATTCCTGTCGCTGCGTTTTCTGGGAAATCGAGAGCCATGTCCTTGATTCAAAGGCTGCAGAGGCGGTGGGAGGGAGTCGGGGCGGCGTGTTGCAACACTGTGAATGAGCAGGAAAGGAATTTGGGAGAGTGACAGGGGAATACATGGAATATCCTGTGTGGACTCACATACTTAGGAGTAGTAAAACCTTATCTGCCATTTAACACCCAGGGCCGGCACATGATCCGGCTCAGCTCAGACACCTTGAAATGTTCACGCTGCCTTGGTGACAGACTCCCAGAATACCTCGGGGTCGCATTTCGGCCAAATGTCTGGGGGACCTCCCACGTACTTCATACATCCCCCACCCCCCCCCACCCCCCCACCCTTTCCAATGCCTCATCCCTGGCCAAAACTTTTATGTTCTCACTGTAAACAACCCAACCAGCTCACACAAACTGGCTGTCAGCCTCAGCTAAATGATTCCTTACTCGTCCGTGTGTGCGCGTGAGTGCAGGCGGATTGAAGTCGGCGAGTGCTTTTTACATGACAGCAAATGACCCTTTTACCCTTTAGAATGATGTCTGTCGGCACAAAATGGACTCATTCGGGGTAAGGCTACTGTATATCAATTCTTCCAGTCACCCCGAGGCTACCATTAAGGACTAGGAGTACTATAATAGACACTTCCGTGGAGGTGGAGTTCAGTTGCTTGCGGCAGAGCTATTTTGCAAATTACCGTACGGTTATTTCATGGTGGTTTTAGCAGCTAAAACTCCTCTACATATTCACACGTAAAGACGGCCTGTATCACCTTCTGTGCATTCTGTGTGTGGTTTAGTAAAGCACAGCACGCATGTCAAGATATATGTGTAGGAACCGAGGGGTGGTATATGTCTTTATGTTTGTATCTTGGAGATGACAGCGGCAGTGGATCTCTAAGGCAGTAAAAGTCACAGTAAAAATCCCCGTTTCCCTAAAGTCACATACCTCCTGTGTTATTAGACCCCTCGCTTTTGTCTACTGCTGCAGCCCTGAGCTGTGAGGCAGCAGCCATCGCAGCCTTTAGCTGCCCTGTCTGGCTCAACAGGCTCCTTCTAGTAAATATGGATCCACCTTGAGCGGCGCTCCCCAGACACTCTCCCTGTCAACAGATATAATGAGACCATAACTATTCGTTCTACTTTCTCATTTCAATCCGGGACTAGAGGGCCAGAGAGAGCGAAAGAGACGGGAACATCTTATCTCTTCCGGCTTGTTTTTTATTTTATTCAAAGGCCCTCGCCCTCGCTCATCTTCTTAAAGCCTCTCCACCGCATCTTACACACAAACATGTATAGCATCCACCTGTGCACCCGCGCGCTCGGTATTTCAGGGGCAGCTTTTTGCACCGCTAGGCTTTGATTTTCCATTGTTTTTTCTGGCCGCGCTCGAATCGTTGGCCGTAGCTCCGTTTGTGTTGTATCTTTTTAATGTGACCGTGTTGCATACACCAGATCATCATTTTAACTCGTGTGTTGTCTCAGGGCCATATGGCATTGATTTGCACTGTCACAGACGTGAAACATGGACAGTCTTTTTCTCTTTGGGCCATATGGCATGTGTGGGTGTGTGTTTGCGTATTGCTGGTGGCGGCGTGTCGACCATTGACAGTCACTTCTCTGCAGCATCACTCGCCGCACTGCCTGTGTGTATCGGGGAGCGGTTGACTCAAGTGTGTTTTTGTTTGAGTGGTGTGTGTTTGCACACGCGTTGCACATAATATGTGTGTACAAGATTGTGTGTTTTTTTTTTTTTTTTTTTTAGAAGCCAGTGGTGACCAGATCATGTGTGTGTTTGTCCATCCACACAGGAGGAATGCCAGCTCCTGAGCAGAGCCCAGTGACGGAGGAGGGGCTTCTGCTGACCATCCGCAACAGTTCAACTGGCCGCAACATGGAGGCTGACAACACCGCCAACAACATCCTGGCCTCCGTCAAAGAACAGGTTAGTCGCCGCGCTAAGAGCCCACTGATTCATGTCGCATCTCTCATGATCTCATGCTTTTATGAACCATTTATGTACAGTGATATTTATAGAACGCGAAATTGTCTGGTGACTCACACATTGTACTAAGAAGAAATCCGCTGGGCGAAGTATGTTCTTCCTGTGCACACCCTGTTGTCACTGTAATCATACAACTTAACCTCTGTGAGGCCAAAGTATAAAGTTGTCTTTTCTCTGCGTGTGAGCTGATGAAAAAGATTTTTGTTTAAAGTAGGGCTGTCAAAGTTGACGCGATATTGAAGTATTTACGCAAATTCATTTTAACGCCACTAATTTCTTTAACGCGTTAACACTATCTATCTTCCCGGAGGTTTTAGCGGGCTCAGTTTTAAACGGAGTGGCATCATATGAAACTAGAAAAACCTAAGGAATCCGTTGGTACCACCCATGTCATACTAGCTTGTCGGGAAGGAGTCTAAATAACGCTCCAAACTTGCGCTAAATTTTGGCGAGGAAAAACTGTCGTGGCCATTTTCAAAGACGTCCCTTGACCTCTGACCTCAAGATATGAGAATGAAAATGGGCTCTATGGGTACCATCGAGTCTCCCCTTTACAGACATGCCCACTTTATGATAATCACATGCAGTTTGGGGCAAGTCATAGTCAAGTTTGCCATGTTATGATTTGAGCATATTGTTTTAATGCTAAATGCAGTACCTGTGAGGGTTTCCGGACAATATTTGTCATTGTTTTGTGTTGTTAATTGACTTCCAATAATAAATACATACATACATTTGCATAAAGCAGGATATTTGTCCACTCTCATGTTGATAAGAGTATTAAATACTTGACAAATCTCCCTTTAAGGTACATTTTGAACAGATAAAAAATGTGTGATTAATTTGCAATTAATCATGATTAAATATTTGAATTGATTGACAGTCCTAGTTTAAAGCAGAGCTGTGGTTGGAGTGGACTTTGTGGTTACGTTTTTGTCTTGAAGTGGAATAAGTTTGACTAGGAGCTATTGGTTGTTCAGTGCCTGCAGTCTTGCATCAATGGACATGCAGGAAGATCATCTCTAGCAGGGTTTGTGAGCCTGTGGAGGGACATGCCCTCTGACTCACTCCCTCTCCGTGATTCATCCACACATGCACACTCTCCTTTCCTCTCTGGCTTCAGTCCAGCCCTCCATATTCCTGAGAATCCAGCACAGGCAGGGCAAACTGCGCTAAAGAGATTTTGCTCTTTATTAATGATGTTAATTCCCCTCTGTGACATCTCACATACCTCTTTTTTTTCCCCCCCTGAATGACACTTTAGTTGAGCTACAGTTTGACCCGAGAACACGTTTAATTCCTAATAGCCCACGGACGTCCCGTTTAAGCTCGCTGCGGGAAAGTGGGTATTGTTTACATGAGTAAGGAAGGAAGGAAGGAAGGAGGGAGCACCTGTCGATGTCACTTCCTTCCCTAGCGTATTCCTCGGCGGCTCGTCCGGTTAGAGCAGATCTGCAAGCAGGCAGACAGGAAGAGCGAGCAGCCTTTGCTTTTTAGAGAGAGCCAGGCTGCAGACATGCCTCAGAGGGAATTCCTGCTAAAGAGTCGGGACTGTAAAATGATCGTTCTCCTCAGTATTTAACAGAGTTGGAGAGGCGAAATCAGAGGGTGAGTGAGAGTGAAAAGATGGAGGAGGTCAGAGACTAGGCTCGTGTGAGTGTGTTTTTTCCCTTCTGTGCTTTCCTGTGATTGCTGAGAGGCAGACCTTCGAGGGATCCCGCTGTCGATGTAAACATGCAAGGCTGCTGTGCTGTAGCTGTGGTTGCGGTTAGGGCTGGGGCTTAGCATGACTGGGTGTTTGGTAAGTGTTGGCTCTACTATCTTTTGTTTTTCTGCCTGATTTCCGTCCCTTCACTTGTCTTTTTCACTCCTTGCCTTCCTTCATTTTTCTTCGTCGCTCACTCTCTCTTGCCAAACTTCTTTTTCTGTCACTGCTTGTAGTTACACAGGCTGTGCCAAGATGCCCAAACAAGGACAGATTCACCAACATATTATGATTGCATTCTCCTTGTAGTCTTCCCCTCTGTCTTTCCTGCTGACTACTAACAAGCCCCAGTCATTAATTTGAGGCTTTGGTTCTGTCGTGCCGCAGTTGCTGGTGATTAGAGTCCTGTCTTTGCTCTGTGCCTCTTTAATAGCACTGATCCACCATCAGGATGACACGTCCATAATGGTTTATTACGGACCCCGTTTAAGTGTTTAAATGCCAATGTTTGTCTTTGCTGCACTGCACAACTTGCTTTGAAGAACCACACATGCTATTTTTTAAGCCTGACTCCGCCGCAAAACCTAAAACTGTATTGTATTTCAAAATGAAGTGTCCATATTTCCCCTCTTCAGTATTTTTTTTAATCTTATTCAAATTTAATTTAACCGAAGGGGTTGTTTCGAGGATTATCCAAGACCTAGTTTTTTGTATCTGTTTCATCTTAAGTGTAATTGAAGCAGTGGGAGGCGGTGGCTCTCAACCAGACAGTCTTTTCCATGACGTCCTTGTGTGCCTTGACAATGTATTTTACTTTTTTGCTTTTTATTATTCCCAAAACCAAAGATGTCTGTGGTATTTATTGGAATAATAACAAAACAGAGGGGGGAAATCAATACTCAGTAGTTCCATAAAAGAATCCTCTAACAAAATACCGTTTGCAGCACACACATTGTGTAGTTTTTTTTGTTTATCACTGTTATTGATATTAATATTTACTCATTAAAGAGGACTTATTATGCTTTTGTGCTTTCCCCCTTTCTGCAAAGTTACAAAGCCCAAAGTCCACGCCAAACGGAATTACTCTCCCCCACAGAAACACTGCTCCTGAACTGCCTGAAACGCCTTGCTTGAAGTCCCGCCTTTTCTTCCGCAACGTGGTGATGTCACCAAGTAACACATTTACATAATACCTGCCTAGCGGCTCATTTGGCACGCCCTCAAACAAAGCTAGTTAGAGCGGAGCTGGAGCGGAGTCTGAAGAGTTTGGTTTTGTTGACCAATCACAACAGTGGGCCAGCTGACCAATAGGAGCAGACTGGGAGGGGGGTGCAGGAGCAGAGGTTTAAGACAGAGGGTGAAAAGAGGTGCTGCAGCAAAGCCGGTATGACAAAAATAAAGCATTTTTTGAACATTAATGTATGTAAACATGTTCTAGTAGAAACCCAAAATACAAGTATGCACCCGAAAATGAGCATAATAAGTCCTCTTTAAATTGAAGAACAATGGCAGTGCAATCACTAGCTCATTTGCATTTTATCCCCATTTTTCTCTTCCCTTTCTGTTAGCATCATCTGAGCCAGGAGAGGACCCCTGTATTGTAAATTGCATGCATCTTGAAGCATGGAAACATATAATCTGATTTAAAAATATGTTTACAATGACTTGCAAAACTCTGAATGAGTTTTGATTATAAACCAATAACGTGAGTTGTTAAAGGTCTTCTTAATTTGTAATATTTTGATATACTGTAAGAATGGTGTGTCATCCTTCCAGTTAAGTCACTAGATATGTGTAATATTTATGCCAAGGAACGCTGCAGCTGTAGCACAGCACCTTACGATAGACACGTTAGTTTAATTTGTCACCTATCTGTCACCTTATTTGTAAGGAGCTGACAGTGACAGGCTCATGCTGTTAAGCATAAATTAGCAACCGAGTTGACGTCTCAGCTAGCATTTTGCTGTTAAAATGCTGCTGGAAATATACAAATTACAAGTTGCGTGTCCATGAGTGTTACAATCAGTGAGGTTAATCTGTAAAATAAAGTTTTTATGATCTCCAAATTTCAAAGATGTGATTTATAGAGCGCATGAAAAGCGTGTCAGTGACAAACGTGGTTGTCTTTAATTAGATCAGAGTACCCCATATAGAATCGCAGTCACTCTGTGACAGGGAGACGGCCTGCTGTAAAAAAAAAAAGAAACACTGCAGGAGCAAAGATTTAATTTTTTTAATATTTATTTTGACATAACATTTTCAGTGTTTTGTACATTTGAGTTTAATTAATTTACGCTCCTCTCCTTCAGTGATTGACGACTTTTGGAAAAAAAAATGCAGTGCAGACTAATAAAGCAAAACAGGTACCAATGAAGCAGTGTTTTTTTACATGTCTGTATCTAGTATTGCAGAAAAACATTTAACTTCCACTGGTGGAAACTAGACACATTGTGGTATTGAATTAAATAATATAATCATCAGCATCAATATTGGTATTGGCTGAAAAAAAACTGATGAGAGAAAGTAAACACAGTTTGAACTTCTCTGCCAAGCAATCTTTTTTTTCCATCAAGAACTATTTCAGGCTCTTTTCATGTGAACAACCAGGTACAACACTATAAATGTCTTCCAGGAGAGACTTTATCTGATAATGTGTGCCATTATCTCCATATTTAAACGATTATCGCGCCTCCCCCCCACCCCCTCGCTATGACGGCAGGCTTTTTATCCCACCTTGGAGTGCGGTCGTTCGGAACAACTAAACACTTTTGCCCTCCGAAATGGTCGGACAACACGTCATAAGAACTAGTTCTTTTCTAGCATGAGCCGGCCCTTGTTGTTTTGTAGTGTTGGAAACTGCTGAAGAACTCTTCAAGCTGAATACTACTGCATCTTACATTCATTTTATTCCTTGAGCCCATGCTTGTATCCAGTGTGCCTTACGAGGAGTGAATGTACAGGTTCAGTGAAGCGTTCACCGAGCGTGTTGATGGCCATATTCAATCAAATAGCTATTAACCACTTGGCCATCAGCCGTTAACAACTGTTTGATGAATTAAATGGTTGACTGCATTTTGTCTGAGCTAACACTGTGTGTGTGTTTACATGCATATAAAGACTTGCCACGTCACTGCCTGATTAGGAGAGCCCTCTACAACGCTTGAGTATATTCAGTGTGAAGAACCCAACATTTACAATGTCACATACTTTTTTACATTTGACATTTCCCTTTCTGTCTGGTTCAAGTACTTTGCAACAGCAGAACACACAATGATTTGCATCTGTTGAGATGAACAAAGGTCATAGATAGGATGTTGACAGGTATGACATGTAGTAAAAACTTGCAGGTGTGGAAGGGCTTTAGAATATGTCTTACAGAGCGACAAGGTGCAAGGTAATTGGCTTGAAATTGGTTTTTGACAGAGATAATGTGACTGGTCTACAGCATGTTTCTACCCAAATAATATGCAAATTTCAAGCTTGTTTGCAACGCGTTGGTAAAACAAGATGCAAATGAAAATGAGATTCCAACAACTGCTGTTATGTAAATATTGGGAAGAGAGTGCCACAAGATTACATCATCAAAAGGCCATTTATTAGGGGGGGGGGAATAAATCAAGCATGAGCACAGCATAGTATTGTGATATTTTGCATGGCAATATTATATCGATACACGGGCGTCAAGTATCGATCTTTTGTTACATAAACTATTAACCTCTTAACAATCCGACACTATTCTGTCTTTCAGAGGTTGTAGCGCTCTCAGTTTTAAAGCTAGAGTGAAGATACTGGTATCATATGAAACTAGAAAACCTAAGGATCATGTAATGTTAGCTTGTCGGGAGGATAGCTAAATAATGCTCCAAAGCTACGCTAAATTTTCTGTGAGGAAAAACTGGTATGGCCATTTTCAAAGGGGTCCCTTGACCTCTGACCTCAAGATATGTGAATGAAAATTCTGAGATGAACAGAGTGAACACTGTATCTAATTAGATAAAACAGATGTTGACAATTTGCATATTTTGCAGTTGAAAAAAAGAAATAAATGGCAATATATCTTATCGCAATACTCGGCATATCGCAAAATGTTTAAAATCGCAATAAGATTGTATCGTGGGGCCTCTGATGATTCCCACCGCTACCATTTATGAAGGCTGAGATATACTCAAACAAAAACAAACTTTGCAACACATTTTGACAGAGATAATGTGACTGGTCTACAGCATGTTTCTACCCAAATAATATGCTAATTTCAAGCTTGTTTTCAACGTGTTGTTAAAACAAGATGCCAATCAAAATGTGATTCCAACAACTGCTGTTATGTAAACATTGAGAAGAGAGTACCACAAGATTACATCATCAAAATGCCAATTATTAGGGGTGGGGAAAAAAAATTGATGCAGCATAGTATCGCGATATTTTGCGTGGCAATGTTATATCGATTCACGGACATCAAGTATATATTATATATGTTATAGGCTGTAGATGTTGGGAGTATCTTGGCAGCTGCACACAGCACCGTATTCAACAGCCTTTTGAGAACAAGCCAAATTGGATTTTTGAAACAAGTATACAGGAGCCCTCAGGTTGGTTGTAAGGGAGCCTGTGGCACCCACTGAGAGGACATCAATGAGTGTGAGGTCAGGTCTCTTAAAGAGCATCTCAGTGATCACTCTGCCCTCATCTCTGCTCCCTACCGCATCTCCCAGGAGAGGAATCGCTGCGTCAAATTTGATTTCACCCTCACCGAGCGCTCCTTAATGTACACACACACACGTCTACAACGGCTTCTCAGTATTCCTATTTTAGTTATGTTTGTGTTACAGCATCAGTGGGGGCTGTAGGGGAACGGAAAGAGTGGGAGGGATAGTTAGGTGATGACAAGGCTTGTGCCTTCCCGACACTTCGCACATTGCTGGCGTTGGAGAGTAAACTTTGCTATGTATAGTTTGCATATTAAGGGTCATTAACGTAAGCCTCAAAATGTAATGGCTTAAAGCAGAAACGCCGCACATTTGCAGCCATAAAGGACTCGACATATTAAGCAGTAGAACAGTTTTTACCTGGAAAAACAGCTGGCTAATGTCCAGTATCAACAACACTGACAGGTGTCATCCAGAGTGATGAAAGGAGTTTTGTTTTTGTTGTCGACATTCATCAGCCACATTGCGTAGCAAGTGTGTGTATTTCTGTTAAAAAGGTTCAATGTCAGTTTATATTCAGTGGCCTTTTTATTTGGAGGGTACTTTAGATGAGAGATGAGAGGAGGGAGTTTATTCAGCGGTTCATCCTTTTTGTGTTGTGGAGAGATTTTCCCTCAAACAGAAACGTGATTCTGTGGTCAAATTAGTCCTCGCGATCTAAAGGGATGTTGAGCAAACCATTCTAGCGTCAAGATTGCGGTTTCTTGCCCTTGGTAACGCTGTGTTTCGGTGTGCTCCTCTTCCTCCCCCGTCATGAGGCTTTGCCCTCAGAGTAATGCTGTTATTAGCTGTGCCTGGACATGCCTACATGTACCACACGACGGGGCAAAAAGGGGCCTCTTTCGGCACGCCGCACTACGGTGCTTCAACGAACCGCCTCCCAGAAAAATACCACAGTGGAATTTTCCCACTTTGTTGGAGTCCATTACGCATGAAAAATCTGTCTGCCTCCTGCTTCTCCCTGGCAAACTGGAGTTGCACCCCGTGACCCCGTTTTCATCCGAATCGGGCACACGGACGGACTCTTTGCTAAGCCCGTGAGCTGACCTTGCTTTGAGTGCTACAACCTCTTCGAGGCTTGATGAGCTGGCTGAAATATTACCCACAGTCGAGATAACCGACGCGAGCCTCCCATCACGTTTTAATGAAGCTAAAGTCATCTTTGTCTAAGCGACCCAGCTTAAGGAGTTAATAGTCGGGGTCGGGGCACAGCTTCAAGGCAGTGTTTTTGCCATTTATGCAATTCCACGCCGTAAGCACAGCAGAAAGGTTGAATTCTCTCTGCGGGCGATAGTGTCTATTCCACCTCCGTAGCCGAAATACGGACTCTAATTACAATCGACTAGTGATTTTCTCCACTCCTCGGGGTCTTATCTGCCCTCCTCTCCCCAGCGCTGCCGCCGCCGTGACACGGGCAAGGAGAAATCTAGAAGCATAAGTATTGTGGCCTCGATTATAGTCATAAAAATGGAAGCCTGGCTCCGAGCAATTACCCCATGGGGGAGCAGAACGCGAACGGGAGGGAGACCGATTCGGACGGGGGAGGGATGCAGGTGAAGGAGAGTGCTCAGATATATACAGAGGGAAAAGACAAAACGCTCTGACGAAGAGTGAGGGCGCAGAGGGTGGTGAGTGAAGGGAAAAGGACAAAAGTGGGAGCATGACGGGGAGAGGCAGAGTCAGAGAGGCTGTCACCTGTGAATGGTTCTCTAAAGCGCGGTGGCAGCAGGCTGTCAATGCGTAGGGAAAACAGAATAGAGGGAAAAGAGGAAGAGGAGATAATGTGACATGATGTCAAAGGAGTGGCGTGTGTGTGTGTGTGTGTGTGTGTGTGTGCGTCTGGCCTGGCACAGTGCTGTCGTTTTGAACCCAGCCCTGGGAGATCTCCCCCACAACTAGCCTGTTAATACTCATCACCGTCACTGTCATCATCATCATCATTATCACTATAATCAACAGCGCACACAGAGGATTCGGCCACTGGGGAGCAGGAGTTGCACTCAGGAAGGTGGAAACGCTGTAAACGCTGCCGGGCTGTCCTTGGAACGGCCGTACGTCCACCGAGCAAGTTTAGGAAGTTCACCGGGTGAATCACCAATGAGGTTTACGGCTCATCCTCATGCCCGAACGTCTCTCCGATGAGTTTCTCTAAATGACTGATCCTGAGGTAATCGCCCAAGTCACTGCAGTCTTTGTTCACTACAGCACCCTCCAGATTGACAGTCCCTAGATTGCTTACTCTCCTCATTGTGGCCCAGAGCAATGTTCTTTTTTTTTGTCTGACACAACGCTATTGATCTCTCGGTGGAATTGTGCGTTCGCAGGTCTACATGAATTGCACTGCCTGTGTGATTGCACCCGCTGCAGCATTTTGTGTTTTTTTTGTTCCAGTGGAGGAGATACAGATTGCCTTTTGTGAGTTACTCTCATTTACTGGCTGCCACTATGACTTGGCGTTATTATCAACAGTGTCACATAAGAGCTTTTGTTGAGGTTCAACAGCTCGTAGCGGCACAAAACAACAGCAGGTGTAGTACAAAAGTTAGATCAAAAAGCCTGGTGGATGATGGAGGAAAAAAAATACTGGATTTTAAAATGTAGAGAATTCGCATCTGTTAGTCCTGTTTTTGAAGCCAGGCCTTTTGCTAAAAGCTAAAAGCACCAATGATAAGATGATGCTGTTAGATTAGAAGCGCAGCCTACGTACGACAGACATGACCCGCACAATGATAACGTGCCACGTGCATTTGAAGCCAGGTTTGATGTAGCAGTCCTCTTTTTTAAAGAAGAAATTGTGTCCACTGCTACACAGAACTTAAGAATAATTTTAAATGATGCCACATTTTGCCGGTTCTACTTGAACTAGTAATGCTGCATAAATTGTGCTTTTAAAGTGTAATTATGTGCGTCATGTTGTGAATGCTAATGAGGCAGAAATGCAAAGGCATTTACTTTGATGATTTAAGTGTTGGGGGGGACGGAGAACCCCCATCAGCCTTTGCATTTAGCCCCATTTCCAACCTTCTGTTGGCCCAAACCACCTGTGCCAGTCAAACCTCGCCAACAAGGGCCACAAAAAGATTCAGTAACTCTTAGAAGACTTGTAAATGAGCGAAGACTGCCAAAGTGGACGAACAAATGAAGTTTATTGTTGGATCTGTTGAGCACTGACACGATGTTTCTTTCACTCTCCCCCCCTCTTAGAGTCTGTCCTCCATGTCTTTGTTATTGACAGTCTTTGTTTTGTTGTCATCTCTTGTGTGGCAAGTGCTGGCTGCCGCACTTGCCAATGCACATGACAGCTCCTTTTAATAGCATCCAACACACAAATGACAGTTTCTATAATGGCATTTTAATTATCAAGCCAAATTGAAACTTCCTTTTCATGTTCAAATATATGGGAAGCGATGTTCTCTGGGGTCTTACTCATCTGTGTCGGCAGCACGTTTTTTCTCAAATGCCACCAACGTAAAAAATTATATATGGAGTGATGCGCTCTGGAGAACAATGTAATAGTTGGAGCTTCTTAAAGAGGACCTGTTATGCTAATTTTCAGGTGCATACTTGTATTTTGGGTTTCTACTATAGAACATGTTTATGTCAACCGAACCGAACTCTTCGGACACCGCTCCAGCTCCGCTCTAACTAGCTTTGCTTGAGGGCGTGCCAAACTAGCCGCCAGGCGGGTATTATGCAAATTTGTTACTTGGTGACATCACCACGTTACAGAAGAAAAGGCGGGACTTTAAGCGAGGCGTTTCAGGCAGTTCAGGAGCAGTGTTTCTGTGCAGGAGAGTAACTCCCTTTGGCGTGGACTTTGTAACTTTGTAGACCTTTTACATGCACAAAAAAACTATATAACACACAAAAGGAAAGGGAAAGTGCAAAACAGGTCCTCTTTAATATGGTGCAATAACTAACATTTTGACATAATGCATGTCTTCCAATGAGTAATCTCAATGAGAACTCCAGATCACATCTCAATTGTCCTGATTGTTGATGTCATGCTTTAAGCTCCAAGTTGGTGTTGGAGATCATCCAAATAAAATAGTTTTTGTCATACCACTTGATGCTAGTTTATATAAGTTTTTTAGCTTATTTTCTATCTATCCATATGATTTATTTATTTTTTTAACTGGAAATTGGCAAAGAAATTTCAGAATCAGGGCGGCTGTAGCTCAGTGGGTAGAGCGTGTCGTCCTTTAACCATAAGGTTCGTGGTTCGATCCCCGGTTCCTACTCCGTGCATGTTGAAGTGTCCTTGAGCGAGACCCTGAATTGCTTTACAGCAGCCCACTGCTCCTCCTAAGGATGGAGAATCATCTCCATTAAGAATCATAAGCAGCTGAAGTGTACTGGCACAACATGGAGGTCACCATGATGCGACCCATGATTGGACACAGGGAGCCAGCAATGAATCTGAGCTGCACCAGGAAACTAAATTTCCTAACAATATTTACCCTGTTTCGACCTTAAACTCCATGTCTGTATGCAACCGCAGCCAATTTGCTCTCGACAGAAGAACTTAAAGACTAATTTTAGCTGCCGCTCAGCAAGTTTCCTGCTATAAATGCTCGTAATGCCGCATTAGAAACCCTGGCAGAAATATTGTTCTATTGTAAACTTGCTTTTCCATTATCTGAGGGTGAATGATGTTTCACATTTCTGTTTGTGGCCTCTTGTCACATTATGAGCTTATACTGTACAAAAGCTCTGGTGCAGCTGTGGGTGCTGAAAGCAATTTTCTCCCTCTGATTCACCTACAGCAATGCCTGCAGCTACGCTCTCTCACCTCAGCGAGCCACTTTACAGTATTTTTAAATGCCTTTCTATCCAACGCGGTTATTATAATTCTGCTATGGTGGCATGACGCTGCAGCCGGCTTCCTCAAACCTTAGTATTTTAACAAGGTGACTTTGTGGCGGTTTTTCTAAGTAATTGCACCGCGTGGTTCCTTCGGGTCTGGTCACACAGCCTGTTCTGAGGCCCCGTTCTCTTCGCTCACACCTCGGGCCTGCTTTTCTGTCCCTGCTGCTGCAGAAATCCTTTAACCTCTGCTGTCATTCTCCAACTGCGCAGCAGCGTCGCGCTCTCGTCGGAACGGGTCTGCCACACTGCAGCGAGGACGCAGAGCTGTCAGGCCTCATTGCCACTTAATGAACAAACATATTTCTAGTAGATTCTCATCTTTGGTTAAGAGGAAAAGCCATCTGCACTAGTTGTGCAAAAAATGGATCTGAACGTCATAAACGAACATGCAGCCCTATCTTTCCGAGCCCACATCGCAGCGCCACCGAAACACACTTTTACCACGGACTCACACGGGCGGCACTCAAGCATAACGAGAACTATTAAGGATAAGATCTCAAGTCTTAATTAATAGTGGGATTTGGATTAGGCGGCGATTGCTCTGATGTAGTGCTCGTAATTATTATTCTGTCACATGAAGGAAGGTGCTGAGCTACCGAGAATATTCAAGCACAATTTCACACATCACTAGCGCAGCATCACATTATCCTAATTTATCATATGTGGCATGTATGATGTTGTAGGTTCCTTGTTTTACATACAGGGGGGCGAAGTGATGCATCTGTTCAGTGACTAGCTTGTATGCACGGGGAATTATCTCACGTGACATGGACACGTGTCCAGACATGACAGTAAGAGAGATGGCATCACAAAATCTTGGTTTATATTTTGTGAATAATTTATACAAATTTAAATGGAACTTTGCAACCACACTAGCTATAAGGACAGGCCGTTCTCATACACCGTTCATAGCTATACATGCGAAAAGTAATGCACTGTAATTTTTATATATATCCCACGGTATCAATTTGTATGTAACCAACGTAATCGAGAACCAGGAAGTATAAAGAGCAACGAACGTCATGTAGGGAGGAGGTCTGGGTGGATGGGGCCAGACTTTCGCCCAGGAGACCGGCGTTCGTATCCCGTGTGAAACAAGAAGTCTACATTGATTAATTTGTCATGTAACTTCCATACTTAAGTAACGCCACTTCCGTAGTTATTTTAACCCGTACCACGATCTTTTCCTACACCTAACTAAGTAGTTTTGTGCCTTAACCTAACCAAGTTGTCTCTTGAATGGAACGAGCAGAAATTGACACGTGTTGCTGGACATTCGTAGGAAAACACGAAAAATTAGGAATACGTTTTCGTAAGATGTCATAGAAACTGTTGTATGAGGATACGTTGGTTGGGAATATACAAACAGACAGCCGTAAGCAAGTAGAGCGATTTGGAACCCAAATTTACAAACCATCTTACGAGTCAACATATTAGATGCTAAGAATTTTTTTTTTTTTCTGGAAAATTACTTGTAAAGTTGTAGTAGAATGCAATTCCTATATCATAATATTTCATTTTGACTTAATAGAGAAAAGTCATCCTTAATCAATCTTAACATGCATGCACCCAAACCTGCCCAACAAAGCATTATATATGCATTAAAATGTATTGAATAATGTATTCCAGTTCCCCAGAATTGAAAGTTGTAAGCAGAAATAACCTGCCAAGGTATAAAGCAGGGTGCGGTATATGCTGACACGTGTTAACATTTTCTATGGTTTTCCAATTGAATTAATTTTTGAGGGAGGGAAACAACAATTCAAGAGTGTGCTGGTTGACCAATTATTGTGTGAAAGATGTTTGAATCTCGTGTAGTGCAGAGAGACTTTTCAGTGCATCATCACAGACAATCTGTCCTATCTCGGTTGAAGAGCTTGGCTTGATTGGCAAGTTTGTGTAAGAGTCGGCAGCCTCTCTGTTAAATGGTTTCTACTCAAAAACTCGCAAAAAAAAAAAACGATCTTTTGGAACATCTGGTCAAAATGAAAACATTTATTTTGAACAGAAGGTAAATAAGGAACGTCCTTTATGATTATACAGTTGTATTCTTGATTGCTAGATTCCTCTTTCTGTGCTAAATTCCAGTATGTGTAAGTCAGTTAATATAGCTGTATGACATTTGGGGTTTCTGTGTGCGTAAGCTTCCCTCTCTTATCTATGCTGCACCAGCGTCCATGTGCTGAACCAGCAGCGGGCAGAAGCCACTTCAGGCATTACAGATGGGTCTTGTATTGTCAGCATCCATAAAGATGACAAGGGAGCCTGTATATTGGTAGCGTGGTCTGCTGCCATGTGTCATCTGTTTCTTTAGGGCCCATCTGAGGACACAAGGGGGACAGGATCTGATTCAGCTCTGGGACTACAGGCAGATCAGGCCCAGCAGGCTCATTGTAATGGCGAATAAAGGCGTTAGAGGCCTTGTTGGTAGAGGGGAGCCGGCCACCCATTGTCTCTGTCCTCCCTTTCCACACTAAGCCCGGCACCGACCAAGGCTGCGCCCACGTCCGTTAAATAAGCATAGGTCTTGCTTAACGGTCATTACCTCTGCGCTCAGTCTGACTTGGTGGATCGTTATGCTGAATAGATGCGTCCTGTTTGGTGTAGGGGCCGAGCGTGGAATGAATTACACAGAGCACTGAGTACTCTCCCTCCATGGCTAATATGAGCCCCACTTATAATGTGATCCTTGTCCCCTTTTCATCAGACCAGGGCCCGTTTTGGCACACAGCGCTACGACAAGCTGATTATGGACATTATCTATTATGAATATACCCATATGCATAATATCCTTAATGAGTCGTTGAGAAATAAGGAAAGTCTATTGAGATGTGTGTGAGAGAAGGAAAGCTTGAGGTTGTGATAGTAAAGAGGCACGGCAGTAATCCTCAATGCCGCCTGAGAGGCCGGTAAACTCAGCATGACAGAATGGGTGCGTTGTCGTTTCATGGCTGGCTATAGGATCAGATCGGATGCTTTTCGTTACGCTAACGCGTGTCCTCGATTCCTTTCCTCGCCTCCTCTCCTCCTGTGTTAGTCCCGCCCACGGGGAGGTGCGAGCGGAGGAGGCGAGGAAGAGACACGAGGAGAGAGGAGTCGAGGCAACAGGCAGAGTTGTCATTTTAAAGGGAGGTCAATTAAATTATGACATGTGGCACAGCTGCATCATCTGTCCAGTGTTATGTTATACTGCTATATTTTATGATCTCCGTCAGGTGAGCAGAACAGTTAATGAAATAACAAAAAGTTGTTAATGACAATTTATATATTTACTTTTAATTTAATTCACAATGTGGCATCACGTGACAAGAATGTACGGATTATATATATTTATATATATTTCTAACCTTTATATAAGAAAGAGACCTTTATGAAATGTCATTAAGGAATGCGGTTGGAACAGCGCCTTACGAGGCGCTACACAAAGAAAACAGTGAAGGGCGGAAAGTTTGATCATCTTAATAACTACAGCTTATGAATACAAACGGAACCGTTACATTTGCAGAGTCCTGCTATGGTTTGAGATTATTGCAGCTGTGTGTGCCATGTCTCTTTTACGTAGTGGGTGACTCCGCGGAGGGGGAACGATGTCCTGGTCACAGGAGGAGAGAGGATGCAAGGAAGCATAAGGAAGTTAGCGTAATGAAAAGCACCCAGAGAGTAGGCCACCTGACCCTTGCCATCCTCCTGCTTCTCAAAAGTGTCAGCCAACCTCACCAATGGAAATTGTGCTCCAATAAAAAAAAAAAATGCAATGATATAAATATACATAACAGTATATAATAAAAAACCAATACGACTTCTACAACAGAGAACGGGGCTGCAACTATTTGTCAAGGGATAGAAAAGACCTGGAGGACAGAGCTCCATGCAGTAAGCTTTGGACTTCCTCCATGCCTCTCCATAGTAAGAACACAGCGGGGTTTGGGCCGGGCATGCAGGCAAGCTGCCCGCCTCGCTACAGCCTTGGAGCAGCTCAGAATATCAGTAGTGACAGAGAGACCTTAGTGCCTTATGGCCGCAACAGATGTCTCTCTCTGCTGTGCTTGATCAAGATCACAGACCATCTAATCAGCCCGATCGAAGGCCAGCCACTTTTTCAGTGAAGTATTAAAAAAGGCACGGCTGTTTATTTCTCCTGTGCCTCGCATGTGCCGCCGTGTAATGAGAAGCGCCGCCTAAGATGAAGATACCGGACTTGACAAGGTGACACGCTGCCAAACAAAACAATTGGATTATGAGCTTAAAAAGAAAGAAGGCACAGAATTGGTGGGCCAGGAATAGTGACATTTGCAAGAGCAGGAAATCTCCGTCTTCATTTAGATAGTAAACAAAACACTTTGGTCTGTGTCTTTTTTTTTTTTCCATGAGCATCTGCTACATATACAGTATATATGACACGCTCACTGTAAATCAATAAGCTTTACAAGATGAATTTGATCTTTGAGTTGTACAGTATGAATGGATGTTTGTATGGGGATGAGTGAAAATCCATATTTATGTCCATGTTTATTTATACTGTATTAGTCCCATTTACACTCTTCTATAAGACAGACAATGCCCTATTGCTCCCAGACTAACATATCTAGAGGGAGTGAACTGTAATCAAATATTTGAATGTTCAAATGTTCTCTCTCTCTCCTTCCTCTGTTATCTGTGTGTGTCCATATGGATTATACGCTCTTGTCACTTTCGCCTTATGTTCTCTCTCTCGCACATTCATGGCAGAATCGCACACTGGAGTAATTCCAGATTTGTATTAAGTAGACTGCGTTTGAATCATCTCTCTCTCTCTTTTCTCACCCTCTTGCCGCTGCTATTCAGTGTCCTCTCTGCCTTATACCTTGAAGGTCTAACGTTAAAGTCTTATCCCTTGTTTCCGCCTTAAAGTCATCTTATTACCCCAGCCCTGCCCCGTAAATGCATACGAGATACAGGCGTCTTTGTGTGTGTGCAGAAATGGTGTCACAATAGTTCAATCTTTTGACTGTCTCTTGTGGGAAGCAATCCTCCGACTAGCGCTGCCACATTGTTCATCACTTGGTAGGATTTGGTCCTGGGGCTTAGCGAGAACAGTCCATATTGTTTGTGACCTTCAGGCTCTTTGTGCATTTCTATGAGGAGTGTGTGCAGGACCAAGAGTTCAGCTCTCAAGATTTCCTGCTAAAAAGAAAAGGTTTTATAACAGCCAATTTCTTAAAGGAACAGTGTGTAACATTTCGGGGGGATCTATTAGCAGAAATGGAATATAATATTCATAACTATGTTTTCATTAGTGTGTAATCACCTGAAACTAAGAGTCGTTGTGTTTTCGTTAGCTTAGAATGAGTCCTTCATATCTACATGACTTCCGTTGCTCCTAAAGTAGTGTTATTATGGTAAGGACGGCCTCGGAGCGAGGTGAATGGCGTTACCACGGTTTTGCACTCAGCAGCTCACATTACCGCAGTCTTGGACAGGGAGGAGTGAGCGGAGGGGTATTCAGTTGGTTGCAATCTGCAACCACACCACTAGATGCCGCCAAATCCTACACACTGTACCTTTAACATGATGCTGTGTCAAAAGCAGCCCATGAATTGAGTCCTTAAGTCCTTCTCTCCTTGACATTCTGCACATACGTAGTGTAGAAATACATTTCTGTATGTTGATCATTCATACTGAGCCACATCTGTCTCGAGAAAAGTAAGAATGGAAACAGTGCTGATTGTTTGGAATGAAATTGGCATCATGCGACTAAATCCCTCAGTCGGGGTTATGTGTCGCACAGAGGATTGATGGCTTGTTTCTTCTTCTAAGTAAATCAGTGTTGTGGCCACTCTATCTCTGTCCTGCTCCTCTATCTGCACTCTGTTAGCTTGTCAGTGTGTTTTTGTATGTAGGAGTTTGGCCTGTGCTGGGCGATAACATGATTGGGATAATGACCAGAAAGTGAAAATGTAATTTGCTCAACCTTTTTTTGGTATACAGGGGAATCACACTGTTTTCTTAAGTGTTTCTCCAATAGCAAGTGACAGCTCAAAGGCCGATTAAATTTGAGGAAATAAGTTATATGTAGCCAAACATCAAGCAATAAGTGAATATTTAACCAAAGATAATTGCATTGACGGAAATAGTTGTTCTAATTATTTCATTTTTTTAGAGGAACAGTGTTTAGCATTTAGGAAAATCTATTGGCTGAAATGGAATATTATATTAATATCTATGTTTTCTTTAGTGTATAATCACCTGAAAATAAGTTGTTGTGTTTTCAGTAGCTTAGAATGAACCGTTTATATCTATATAGGGAGCGGGTCCTCTTCACGGAGCCGGCCGCCATGTTTCTACAGTAGCTCAGAACGGACAAACCAAACACCAGCTCTAGATAGAACCATTCGCGTTTTCACGGTTTCATGTCGACCACCGTAGTTCTCCTACACGCTTGGCACACGGGAGAATTTTCAGTTGGTTGCAATCTGCAACCTCACCGCTAGATGCCGCCGCACTGGACCTTTAACTGTTTGGTTCTATCAATATATATATATATATTTTTGTTTAAGGCATTATTCAGCAACATCAGCCAGCGGCACCAGTACTAACTAATGGCCCTCCCCAGTATAGTTACTTAGAAATTCGTACTTTGTAACAGCTAATGCAAATTTAACATTTCCTGCTGCAGCTTCGCATTAACAGCTTTCTACCAGGAACCCCTGCAGAGCTTTTATTGAGAAGCAGCTACAGAGAATGCATTTTATTTATCATGAAGATTAGCGGTGCTTTGTTAGCTCCACAGTTGTTCAGTAAAAAATTGGTTTAGACATCAAGATCTGGACATATTCTGCGCTATTACATCAGTGGAGCGGGTTTGAGTATTGCAAAAGGCGAATGTTACCAGAGGACGCGGTCACTTACTGTGAGCTGCTGGCTTTTAATGTGCAAACCAACACACCTCCACCACGTCGTGAAGGTAAACAACATCCATACCACGCTGTACTGTTTAGTATACTATGTATGTCAATCATCTTCAATCATTTTGGTCTCAAACATTTTGCTTTGGTATGAATAAAAGTCTATCTTATCTGATCTTATTTGCGTAGCAGCACAAGATGTCATCGGGGTTGCTCATGGCACTGCGCGGGTATCGCAGCCACATGAAAAAAAAAAAAGGTTATTAAGGAAATAGGACTTAGCAGTTTTTCCCTCCCGCATGCTCCCTCTCACTGCAGCTAAGCTTCACATATCTTCAACTGAGGTAGAGGAGAGGAGAGGAGAGCAGTGGAGGGTATAAAGCAGTAGTCTGGGGGAGGGGTGAGTAGAGCATGTCTACAATGTAAAGGGAAATTTCAGTGCACCCTGAGGGAACATTGGAAAGTAGGTGTGAAAAGTAGGCTGGTCTTAGTGTCGTAGAGTGACTAAACTTCCTCAGACAGGTCACGAAAGAAGCTGAGAGTCGGCTTGTGTGTGTGTATGTGTGTGGGTGTGTGAATGCAGCTGGCTGTGAATGTAATTGACCATGGTAATGGACATTACATGGGACAACTAAGGATAGCAGGGTGAGGATCCTGCCATCTGTACTTACAGTGATGGTGAGTGAGGCCTTTTTGCAAGAAAAACACGAGTGCAGATACTCTTTATTCTGCCATGTTAGTGGTGTGGGTGAGTTAAAAGGTATTTCTAAGGTATGCAAATGAGTGTGTGTGTGTGTGTGTGTGTGGGGGTGGGTGGGTGGGTGTGTGTGCAGTCATTTTTTTTCTGTGTACAATAGACCCTGTGTGTGTGTCTTATGAGTGTCATGATGCAGTGCTTGGAGCCAGAGAGCTGTGCAAGTAATAGCCTCGCTCAGGCTAGATAATTAGTCAAATGCTGATTTCTACTCGACTCCCATAGGAACAGTGCCACCAAGGCTAAATATCACCCGCTGAAGTGGTGCTTATCTCTCTGTGTGGGCTGGAGAAATGGCAGCACCATATAGCCTGCGTATGGGGATGTACACGGTCTCTATTTTTTTTTTAAGCTACTTGTGAGCTAACATTTATATTTGGAATTAGCTTGTTTGCGGTGCCTTAAGCTTCTGTTTTGTGTCATCATTAACCTACATGGCATGATGAAGCACAACACCGTTGGAGCTCGCTGTCAAACTGTCAACCTGCCTCCCTCGTATTGACTTCACATTTGTCATTTCGAAGTACGTAAAGCTCTCCCTGATGAGGATGTCCCTTGTCTTTTTTCTTTTTTGTCTGTGCGTGTTTATGTGCAGGAGCTCCAGTTTGAGCGGCTAACCAGGGAGCTGGAAGTGGAGAGGCAGATTGTGGCCAATCAGCTGGAAAGATGCAGACTCGGGGCCGAGTCGCCAGGCGCTGGTAGCAGCAGGTAATGAGAAGATGCACGCACGCACACACACACACACACACACACACACGCACACAAAGAGCCATAATCCAACACATGGCGTTTTCATCCTTCACAGCAGTGACCATATTCCATAGTGTAACCTTATGGCATAGTGATGGAGCATCCCAGTGTGCTCGGAAATGATTGGACCGTAAATCTAAAAATGTCCCCCTCCTGTCCTGGTATTTAGAAATGGACAGAATGGCTCCAGTGTTATCTTAGCTTATCAGAAACACGGTTTTATCAGTTAGAAATTTAACGTAAACAGGTATTTTTGTAAACGCTGTTTTCCCTCCTTCTTTCTCAAAAAAAATCCTGTTCACACAAGCTCGGTTTAAAAAAAAAAAAAATCTCAAAAACACAATTGTAGCGCTGTCAAATCCAGTAGGCAGGTTCGGCCGCACCATGTTCTGTATAACGAGAACAGGCCAAACACACCGGCGACGGGGTCTGTGTAATGGGAATGTTGCATTAAATAGCATTGACCTTCGTAGTGCATTCTGACGCCTCTGTTCCTCAATATAGTTGAAGAATAACTGTACATTTATGTGTAAACATGAAAGTCCTGTTAGCAAGGTTATTTGGCCACGTCCGCCGTTCATGGATGTATTCATGCCGCCGCTGCACGACATGTCCCCTCATTAGTGACGACTCGCAGGGGAGATAACGGCGCAAACTCTGACTCCGTTTTCCCTGTCTGCACGTCAACACTGCAAACAGAGTTTCTGAAAATGACAAAAGCTTCGTTTTTCAGTGACCTAAAACACCGTTTGGGTGTGAACGAAAGCTCAAAATACGTAGAAAAAGCAACGTTTACAAAAAACACCCCTACATCCATGTGCCCAAGGCCTAAATGTGCAGGATTCTGTCCTGGCTAATTGCCTCGTATTACCTTTATGTTGAGCTGAAATTGAAATATAAACAACTGACTTTGTAGACAAAATATTAAGCCTATGTTTATCGGTGACAGAACGTGCATGTGTTTGTGAATGTGCATGATAGGGGAGTGTTGTTTGCTCAGTGAAGCGCTGTCTGTCAGCATGGTGGAAGGAGTGTGGAGCTTCTGAGTTTGTTCATCAGCTAAGAGACGAGGCTGCCTGATCATCACACCTCACTGACCACACATTCTGTCCTGTCTGCTGTCAGGTTCATTTGTACAGCTCAATACCACGTACAATATCCCGATGGGATTCACAGAGCCGCCGTGAAGAAGGGTTGACACCAGTCTTATACTATCGCACGGCTCGACTGTTTACCTCAATGTCATTTTTTTAGGAAGATACAGAGGATGTGGAGAGACGGGAACGCTATGGCGTCGGCCAATAACAGCCGTATAGACTAATACTGGTAGTCCAAAATGAACTCTTCCTGCTAATAAAATACTGCAGAATAAAAGCACCAAGGTCAAAAGATTTAGAAAGAAATAATCTCGATATGTATATCTGCATTTTTTTCGTAAGTCTTCCTAAGTCACAGTAGCATGGTTTGAAATGTGTTTTGTAACATTCCTTCATGCATCACTGTTTTGTAGTTGCACTCAATTAAACAAGTAATATGTGGACCATCTTTTAGTTCTGGTTAAAAATGTAATTCCTTAAAGTGGCAAGGGAAATTACAATAGAGGTTAATAGACTGTGACATTTAAGAGATTGCTTAATGGTCAGATTCTTCAGGCACTATTAATACGAGATGGGGTTTTTGTTGCTTTTGCTTATTTGCTTCCATTAAGGCAAAGGAGTTTTGATGGCACAGCGTAGTGCTGTATTTTGTGTTTTTTTTACTAATGATTATCCAGCCTATACACTGATGCGTCACTGTTTTTGTCATATGTGACATGTGTTATGTTTCATTGGGAAACTCGAGGCTTCAAAACGGAAGTCCACAAACTAATGACGTGACGTCACGGTGACTACGTCCACTTCTTATATACAGTCGTAGTTCAACCCCATGGTACCATCTCAGGCCCACATGTCTAAAGAAACAGAAGTGTTATTTGCATATTGTTCACAAATGGCCACCTGATGCCAGGTTTGAGCCACATTTGTTCTCAAATGGACCCATGATACAATTGGGATATATCTGGATGCATGACACTTGGTCTGAACAGGGGCAATCACGGCTCTCTGTGATCTCCTCTGGCTTTGTGATAATAAGCCCTATGACGCCCTTACGCGATGCATTCTTGCACTCCAGCCTGCATACCTGCAAAACACACACCCACCTACTACCAGCAGATTGCAGCACTCAGGAGTAAGAGTGTCAATTTCCCCTTTCTCCCTATTTAGAGAGGCACAGGTATAGAGCAGCTTCAAGTGCTGCCAAAAAGGCCTGGACAGCGGCTCTCTGAAAATACAAACAGCCAGGCTATTTACTTTCATTTCCTTTTTAAGAAGCACTGCATTTTAGTCCTCAATTTTAGAGTATCCAACCACGCCAGTGATCATATTTGGAGATATAAGCAACACACTTGGGTTTTCTGTGGTTGTCGCGTATAGTCACTCACTCACTCGCTCATGACATTTAACAAACTGAGTGGCACCTCCAGGATTAATTTTAGAATAAAAGCCAGAGGACCAAGCAATCTTTCTTGACACAAGCCTCTAATATGAAAGGCTTCTTTGTGTGCCAGTCTTAGTGAAAATCAGCAGCCAAATCAGTTTTGTGCAGCTTTTAAATCATTGTCATCGGTCCATCGGTGGCAACATTTAGCCAGCCAAAAGAAGAAAAAATATCAATAATTTTCACAGTTGTTGATGGACCAAACAAGCCAAATGTCAGTAAATATTTAACATGGATTTGAACTCCAGTAAGAAGACAATTGTCTGCCAAAACATTAACCCTAATAACTAAATTAGCTGATAATTATAATGATTACAAACATCAGCTTGCTGTGACTACTAGGTTTATAATCATTAGCCCTGTTTCCATTAGCGTATTTCTATTCTCATTTTGAAGTATCACATAAGAAGTGCTGTATGAAATTGAGGAATGACCAGTATTGAGTCTAACCCTTTATTTTAGTTTTTTTTTTTTTAACTTGTTTCTTCATAACACAGCTACACAGTGGACTGCACAGAGCTTAAAGTAGGTCTATATTATGTTAATTTCTCTAATCTTTATCAATTCATTTGAGAATAGATCATTTTATGAAGAAGCCTTGCATTTTTTTATCTGCTCCTCTTTGTTTTGAAAATGTGCTTAACTGGTGGATAAGAGCAGTACTTTGTTGAAAAGAGAAACTCTTGCGTCAGCATTAGATGAGGCTGTTGTGGCTCATGGTGTAGTTTGAAAAGGGGGAAAAAAAACGAATTTTCTCCTCTTTTGTAGACATCTTTAGGTTCCCTTTGTACGCTGTAAAATGCAGACTCTGTAGGACCAGCTAATTAGTCTGTGTGGGACTAACAATAAAAGAGTGTATACATAACCTGCTCACATATACAGTGTGTGTTGTGCTTTGCGTTGTGCTTTGACAAAAATCTGATCAGATAACCTGTCCTGAAAATGATGTGATTATCCATTCCTGTTCTTACAGAAAGAGATTGTTTTTACATAGTTGTATACAACTGTCACGTATGTGCCTGTATGTATATGATGAATCTAATAAAGTTTAAGTTTTTTTTTGTTAAATAGCCACACGTCTTTCGCCTATGGAGATCAGTCACTGTGTTATGTGTAATGTTTAGTCATGCCAACATCCAACACCTTAGTAGGTGCCACAACATCTTTGGTCCGTGTTGCAAATGCAACACATAGCACACGCACAGTTTAAGTCGACCCCTCTGCCAGGTTTCCCCTCAACCTGTGCCGTGCGCTCTCATGGGCTGTAGCTCCCCGACAGATCCAGATATTACGCACGCTAGATATCTGAAATGCATCTGCGATGTACCGACAAGCCTCTCGGCTCCCAATTTGCCTCTGATCTGGGGCTTTTGTCGGGGAGCTCCAAAAACCGACGGCGAGTGGAAAAGCAAGGCTTAAGTCGTGTGGTGTGACCTAAGCTATTAGTAGACCAGGGATTTTAAAATCCCTTTCCACCTCTGCATCTCAGTTGCGTGACTTGCGTGCAACACTCCTTGTAAACTACAAAGAAAATCACTGTGTATCTGTGTTATTTCATTTGCGTGTGACGATTGCAGCTCCTGATTTCATTCCTGGGTTTAGTTCCTGGGACTGTTCAGTCAGAAAGGGGCCATAGCTACCCATTAAGTGATATGAGGCTGCAGTTGTTGTGCAACATGTGGTCTGACGGTGCTGATACTGGCTAGACTGTTGTCGAAGAACAGGCTGTTTTTTTTTTCACTGTGCCCTTGTGTTCGAATTCACACAATAGCACGCAAATGGCCTCTCAGAAACATAAATAAGGGTTGAATAACGGGTCAGGTCTCTCTCCAACAGAGAGTTTGTTATCCAAGTTTTATATAATCTTATTCTAATAATGAGAGTTTCCCATTTCCATGGTGTTTCAGAAATCCGGTTACTGCCTAAAGATATAGTCCCATTTCTAAAGTACATGTAAATGCAGCCACTTTTCCCACTGGGGGACCTGTATCCATCCACCACCTCGTAGAGACATCATTTTCACACCCCCTTTATAAGCCAGAGAAGGACAAATAAACTGTCTGTCACTGGACATTTGTGTGTGAATGGAGATTAGCTTTAAGCATTGACTTCACACTGCTTGGCTCAATAGCTCAGCGGGGATGACGGCAGAGGTGGCGGCACCCTTAAGGGTTCTGATGGGAGTCATTACATTTCACGACACCTCCAGAGTTGACCGCCCCCTTCATTTCTACAAGCACACAGGGTGTGGTCATGAAACTTGACCTCTGGCAAAACTCCTAAAAGATGCAACCTCCACCCAGCCAAAGGGGTTGATGGGAAATAAAGTGTCCTGTCAGGCCTGTTGTTAATCAGCATCGGCAGTTTTACAATCTCTCTACGCCGCCTTCACCCAGCCAGCCGGTCGGCATGCAGCACGCATGGCGCATCGTCATTATGGTCGCCATTCTTCTCCTTCATCTGCCATGGTTCAGTGGAGCACAACTCGACCAACTTCCTCTTTTTAATTGCCTGCGTGCTCATTAAAATTCGGAGAGCCGTGCTTCTTAAAGCTCATCGTGTGTCACCTTAGATGGAGAAATAGCAGCAGTTGCAACATCAGGTGCTTGATAGTAATGACCAGCAAATAGCGGATATTAAAAAGAAAAGGGTGGGAACGCTGCTCCGAAGTCTCCTGTCTGCCTTGGAATAATGGCTTTCAGAAAGGCAATCGCTTTCCCTTTTGTCAGAAAGTATTTCCAAAGGTGCATAGTTGGAATTATTAGGTGGCTATTAAGGTGGCTCGCATGGCTGTTCTGCATTTTTCTTTCTGCCGAGGCCTTGACTGTAAATTATCACTAGAGGGCAACGCATTTGCTGCAGGATTATTATAATTTTCCTCTGTTTGTTTCAGTTTTTGTTATGTTTAAGTAGCATTTTTATAAGCATTTTAATGTAGGATTTAGGAAGATAAAAATGGGACACAGTCTTCTCCTGATCATGAACTGAACAAACATAAATCGAATGTCTTTTGTTCCATATTTTAACTTTGGCAACAGTGGGAAAGAATTAATTTGTGAAACTCTGAGCTTCAAGAAAACCAACAAGAAACACTGCATCGTACTGAATGCATCGGAACTTCATTCAAACTAGCACCTGGAAGAAAAGCTTTCAATCGTCTAACAAGCTGAAGAGCAAAAAGAGCAGCAATTGTGCTACTTGGTGTGAACTGTGTAATTTTCTCCGTGCTCCCACTTAGTCTTCTGTTGACCTTGATTGCTGGAGTCTGTGTGAGGTTCCTGTTGTGAAGGTTCAGTCAAGACGTAAGCCGGATTTATACTTCTTCGATAAACGGTTACATGCGCAGACTCCTAAGCTACAACGTAGGCTATGCCGTCGAATGTAAACACAGTTACTTGGATGTGATTAAAAGATGATACAGTCTGATTATGCACAATATATGCGTCTAGCGTTGCGATATCAGCAGGTGAAATCCGATGCTGAACTATCAATCAAAACCTACGCTGTAGGTATCTATAGCCCCTTTTCGACCGCATGAACCTTCCCCTGGAACTAGGAACCTTTTGAGGAACTCGTTGCGTTTTGACTGCAGGGACCAGGGTCTAAATTAAGTTCTGGGGACTTTTTGCGGGGCCTTTTTACCCCCCAAAGAGGCCCTGGTCGGGAGGTAGTACTTTCTGAAAGTACAAGAACTTTCGGGGTGGGATTTGCAGAGATGACCGTCGCTGATTGGTCAAACGCGCACACAGCGCTGCTGCTTCAACAGTACCGCTTCATTCATAAAACAAGGAAGTACTCTAGTATCAATTTAGGACCATTTTAGGATGAGTTGGATAACATTAAAAGTAAAGTTAGGCTCTGCTGTTGGCTTCTTGACTCATTTTAAAAAAGACAGAGAAAAACAGAGAGAGAGACCGCACAAGTGAGCTGAGAGGGCGAGCGGCAGAAAAAACAGACAACGCGGCGGTGCCTTGAACGAGAGAAAGAAAGTTATTTTCTGATTGTTTCCCGGCAGTTGAGTTCTAAAGCACAAATACATCAAACATTCAACAGATGATTTACCGCGGAGAAGGACGCTCTTAGTTTCATTTCCCTCCTCTGCTTTTCATTCATTAAACCAAGCGTGCATCAGTAAATATATGCAGCAGTAAATGTCGTCGCAGTGAGACAAAACCTGAGGTTTATTTATTTACCACATGTTTTTTAGATGATTTTCGGCGGACACACTGAACTGCAGGCTGCAGAATGTTTACCGCTGTGACCACCAGCAGCCCTCGTCCCACGTCATGTTGCTTTTTCAGCGGACTAATTTGCCTAATCTTCACAGGTCTTTAGAAGGCTATGGAAATACAGACGACAATGGGCTGAAGGAACCTTTTACTTCCCTGAAAAGTAGTCCCGGGAATGAAATTATTAGGAATTTCTTGGTGGAAACCCTGGTTCACCAGTAAAACTCCAGCTAACTGCTGGCGTTTGCATCATCCTTGTAGCTTTCCTGCTCAGGCCAAAGGCCGATGAGATGTTTCGTCAGAACAAATCTCAGGTTTCCCAATGGATTGAATGGATTTTGTGCCTACTGGGTGCTTGGTCTGATGCTTTCCTGCTCTGAGCTTGCCATTAAGTATGATCCTTCATATGCTGACCCAGGACAATTCATCATCAATCACCCACACACTGTCACTACATCCTTTCTGTTTTTGCTGCTTGGTATCCTCCGTTTTGTGGCTGAGTAGTCACAGACTGTGATCGCTCTCTGGCTCGAGCATTATTCTCTAGAGACCGAGTATCTCTTAGATTCTCTCTGTGCTGGAATATGCACCGTGGCATGCATGTCAGGATTATGTTTGGATGTCAGGATGCTGTGAGCTTGTACATTGAGTGAATGTACTGTATGATCACTTCTGATTTTCTCTAGGAGCTCACCTCGCTTGTCTGTGCTCAGTTTCAGCTCCCATCAGGATGTATGCCATCTCCCGGCCTTTTGTACTTTTTGGCTTAGCATGTTTATTAAAGCTGCAGGTGGAAAAACAGTTTTGAGTCCCATATTTATAGTGTTTTCAGTGGTGATGGCTCCTCAAACAAAAACACTAGCTGTCACCAAAGGCACCTTTTAGATCTTGCTAAAACAAAGATGACAGGAATGGACTTTACATCTGAGTTGTAAACATTAAATCTGCTCTTAGGCAGTACACTCTGAACCTCCTGGCCATTTTATCTCAAACGCAGCGATTACCATCGGTGACCCTGATGCGTGAGGCCCGGGGACAACGTACATGAGGCTGAAAGGTGTCTTTTCCAGATGATTTCACCCATGTCTTTCACTGTTGTGTCTCTGGTTTGTAGCGCATGTATTCACTTTTTCGTCTCCTGTTTCCCCCCCTCCCCCATACAGCTCGTCTGAGAAGTCCCTGCCTTGGAGAACTGCAGGTATGTCAACTCAAACACTCCCTTTTCCCTGACAAAATCTCTTTTTACTGTCCATTCTTGCCATGTGTATATGCATTCAGATCATATTTGGTGTCCTCCACACTCATTGCTAACCTGGGAATTACACGCGGTGCAGTATTTGTCAAACAATTAATGTGGAACACCAAACTGCCCACTCCGTAGAGGTTTACTGTAACATAATGGGGTCATAAAGCCACCTACCATCTCAGGGACACTTGTTGCTGTTATACTAAAAATACATAGACTTATTTAGGTTTTCTCTCTATAGGTTTGAAGCAACCTGTGTATGAAGTTAGCTTACATTCACAAAGTATTCATTAATTGCTGCTCCTGTTTGACCCTTATTACACCTTTTTGGATCTATTAAGAAATATAGTCAGTGATCAATAACCACCCCCCTCTTAATCCTAACACAGATTATTATGCTTCCTACCATTTGTACTCTTAGATGCCATTGGAACTATTTGTATTCTACAACTTTTCAACCTAAATACTTCAGACCTGTTTCATTCTTTCACAGTGACGTCACGCTCTGCCCTCGCTGCTGCCCACTACAATGCATATCGCGCACGTCCGCCTCCAGTGTTTGCACCTCGAACATCAGTGGCGCCGACCCCAAATGCCTGTATGTGTGTGTGTGAAAAATAGTGATAAACAGAAACACATTTCAATTTGAATCACGTTTATACCACTTACTGTATATACTTTTAAACAGATGGTCATCTTATTCAAATTGCATTTGGACTCAACTTAACAGCATTTATAAATGGACTTCCGACCACTCAAAGCGCTCATACTATATATACTAAATACTTTTCAAGTAATTGATCTTAAAAGCTTTCCGAAAATGAACATTAGCTAGACTGGCATAGTCCTAATGAAACCAGACATTTAAACTTGCCAGTTGACTTTCAGTAAGTGCTTCAACTTGAAAATAATGAACTTATTGCTGTGTGTCACAATCATATCAGATTTTCTATCGGCCCAAAGCTAACACTGGTGGGAGTAATGGACATAATATGCTTCTTGTATTGGCGCAAACGGTCCCCATCTGTAGATGTGCACTTTTTAAAGGCAGCACAATTTTATAATTTACAGCAAATTATTTCGCAGACCCCCTGACAGAGTGCACAGACCCCACTTTGAGAATCACTGGACTAGACAATTCTGTTCAGTATCACACTGATAGTGATATATGTCATATATGTAAGTAAGGCTTAACTGTTCAACTAAGTGCTTTTGAATTATTATTTAATATTAGCAGAATGTGTATCTGTATCTTTTTGTATGAGCTCTTTTAAGCGTGTGTGTGTGTGTGTGGGGGGGGTGTAATATAGGCACGTTTTGCATTTCCTCAATAATCATTGCTAACATGAGGCATTTCAACCAAGCTCACAGTAATGGACAGCCTTGGGGCGTATGCTTGTTTTAATATTTATCTAAGCTATTTCTACCCTCACACACACACACACACACACACACACAAACACACACACACAACACCACCAGTGATGCGGAGCGGAAGGATCTCTCTCAGACACCTTTGGTCTCTGTTTGTTTAGTCCACATCCTTGAAGGATCTTCAGCAGAGACCAGATAATGAATTGAATTTACTAATGTATTTCATGGCTTATTTATTGCATAGTGAAACTTAGCGAATTTCTGCACCGGTCATTAATCTTTTATTGTCGATCCCGTCAGAAAAGCCTATGGGGGGTTATAGTCGTACATATGCACTGGGAATATTAATACTACACGCTTTTCTCATTTGCTGCCCATTTCCCATTTCCTCGCTGAATGCATTTCATTAGTGTTTGAACAGAGCCGGGGACTAATCACAATCATTGTTTTGCCTCGTATTGATTTCTCATTGTAGTGTAGATGATAAATGATAGCCAGATGTGCCAATGTACTTTTTCAAATCCGAATGAATTAAAGTCTAAATGTGTGGCACGGAGCGTAATGGGCCACGTATGTCTGTGAGGCTTATTGGCCACATGAGCCGCCGTATGGCTCCGCTGCCTGAGAGTTTGGGATAGACGTGTTACTGTGGAAACAAGCCTTTTAGCCCCGGGAAATGTCAATGCAGTCACACCTCATGTCCACTGAGAGAAGAAGACAAACACCCCAGAATGAAAGCTTCTCTGTTTCTGTTTCCGTCCCCGGTCTTCTTCCTCTTCTTCTTCAGATATGCACTCTCACGACATGCTGACAGTTTAACATGTCAGCAGCATCATGTTAAAAAAAAAAGACTCCATGTCGTTTTTGACAATAATATTGTTTATCACAAATACTTCTGGGACAATATATCATCCAATAAAAGTAGTTACCGTGACGGGCCCACGTGGAAATTATGTTTTAAAAAGTTAATATATGATTTCCTATGTTTTCACCATCACCATCACCATCACATGATGGTTAGGTTCTGGTAGCTATTATCGGTTACTCACCAAGCCACCTGCCTATCTCTCTAGTGGTTCTCCTCACACCACAGCTCAATTTCTCACCGACGGCAATTATTTCTCTTCACACTTTTTTTGTTCTCGGCCCATTGGATGCCCAGAAGACTCATAATTATAAGGCTGTGGTCCTTTTTTTGTGCGTATGAATATGTCTTTTCAACCTCACCGAACTCAAAATTAGCACCAGAATCCAGATTTATTATTAGACAACTTGACCCAGCGTGGCCACTCTCCATTATGTGACACGTCTGGTTTCTCCGTTTTAAAGTGGACATGAAAAGTTCCCAACAAAAAAGAGTCCAGATGTCACTGTGGTTTATATATAGATATCTTTTTTTTGAGAATCCACTTCATTTCCCAACACATTAATTAACAGCCTAAAAGTTGCTCTTCAAATCCAGTAAAACATCTACAAAAAAAGCATGTGGGACAAATGGAAAGTTCTTAGGAGCTACATACGTTCATACATAGTTTTATCTAATATATGATTAATAGACAAGAAAATGTATTAGGCGGCCACAGGGTGCTTTGACAACGGGGGTTACTAAAGCGAGATTAAGCAGTAGAGAGAAACTGCATTATGTATTAAAATCCATCACCGAGGTAACCTGTGTAAGAACTCTCTTCTTCAGTGTCTTGGAAGGAAAAACAAAATGCTCTATCCAGAGTGTGAAAACATAAAATTGTTACATATAGGAGACCTAATTGTGAATGCCTGTCATACATGGATAATTGGAAGCCAGTAATGTTTCATCTTCAATGTGTGAAAAAGGGCTCCTGTCTCTCTTTCTTTCTCGCCGTCTCCCTCTCTTCCCGTTCCTCCTCTGTTCTGGCTTTTTGGCATCTCATTTATCAAACGGGGTCAAGGCTCAGTATAAAAACCCTGTGGTCTGAAACGACACACTGAGTGCCAGACACAGAGTCACTGCCAGGCTGGAGGGTGACAAAAGACTTCTTCAGTCATGTTATTACTTGCGTTTAAAGGACATTTAAATGCTTTCTGATGTTAAAGAACCGCCTCGTTTCACTGTAAATACTTTAACAAGTCCCTCGGATCACCCGCATGAAATTTAATGATATCAAACGTGATCTCTCTCGTTAACGTTCTCTATGTACGTCGGGGCCCGACGCCAAAGGCCCGACCATGGCGCATCCCTCAACCTCCCAAAAATGTTCAAGTAAAAAGAAAAAAAATGAGATTGCTGCATCCACTGCAATGTGTGAAAATTCATTGTGAGTAAAGAGAGAGAAAGTTTTCAATGACCTCGGGAAGGAGAGGTGCTGCAGCAACCACCCACCTGGTATATTATGCGTATTATTATTTTTTTTTCTGTCACATTACGCCCCGACTCTCCTGGTCGCTGCCACAGCAATTTATTTGTTTTAATTAACTCAAGCAGCGCAGGATTTCCAGATGGTTTCCTCTAATATTTTGTGTAGTGTTATATAGAGTATAGTCATTTGTCTGTAGGCCTATTAATCTGAAGTGGCAGGCAGGTTTCAGACGGCCTCTCTAGCATGAACAAAATATAAATCAAATCCAGCTTTCAGCCAATAGCAGCATTTAAGAAATGTTGCTTTTTGTCATTGTGAGTGACAACTCTGTGCTGTCAGTGTTGTTACACCGATGATTAGTAAAGTAGCAAACAGTTCTTAACTATGCTGTTTTCATACTGTCGTATTGTTTTGCTGACAAGACATCATATGGTTCTGTCAAGGTGTGATTTACAAGGTTGCAAGAACATTATGACCTTGAGGGCATTAATTCTTTTGCACAAAAGTTTAAGTAAGTCGAAATGTAACGCTGTCGTTTTATTGGCTAAATTACAAATGAACTGCATGCGTAAATTAAAGGTACAGTGTGTAGGATTTAGTGACATCTGGTGGTGTGATTGCAGATTGCAACCAACTGAGTACCCCTCCGCTCACTCCTCCCTTTCCAAGACTGCGGTAACGTGAGCCGCCGAGTGCAAAACCGCGGTAACGCCGTTCGCTTCGCTCAGAGGCCATCCTTCCTAAAATAACGCTACTTTATGAGCAACGGAAGTCAGACAGCGGCTGGCGGTACCACAGTCTAGCACTCTGCAGCTCACGTTACTGCAGTTTCACAAGCGTGTCGGAGAACTACGGTGGCCTTTAGGTAACGTGGAAGTCTCTCTCTAGAGCCAGTGTTTGGTTTGTCCGTTCTGAGCTACTGTAGAAACATGGTGGAGTAACATGGCGGCTGACTCCGTGAAGAGGACTGCTCCCTATGTAGATATGAAGGACTCATTGTAAGCTAACGAAAACAAAATAATTCTTAGTTTCAGGTGATTAAACACTAATGAAAACATAGTTATGAATAATATATTCCAGTTCTGCTAGTAGATCCCCTGAAATGTTACACACTGTTCCTTTAAGAAAATGACACCGTATCGATAAGAATATTGTAAAATACGGATCATGATGCAACAGCCTCTCACAAAATCCCTCAATTCATCCAGAATATATAAATTAAATTAAATGTAAATATTGACAAATTATTTCCCATTACTGTTTTTAATTCATAATGAACGCTTAAAAAAATCAGATGAGGAAATCACTTGGCCAGCTAAGAAGTTCCCTCTCTTTCCCCTACGGGACTCACAGCATATACTGTAAATCTTTTGGCATTGTGTTAAAATTACAAACAGAGAAAGACAAAGAAAGTGAGACAGTGCACAAGACACAGCGAGTGGGCGAGCGAGAAAGCAAGACTAAACAGAAACTTAAATTTACGAGGTTGTTATTTTAAGCGGGGTTATGTATTAAATTAGAAATGGCAGCGCTGTTGAAAGTGACACAATTGGCAAGGTGTTTTGCAAATAGTGAGGATGTTTGATACAGAAATAGTGTTCTGGCAATCTGACTCGAGACCTGCTCGAGATCCCGACTGTAAATGGGCAAACACCCTCAGACCTTCAGAGGTGGGAGTGCAAAATGCCAGGTTGTCGGACACCACACCAGGCTTATGTGTCAACAGATTTATTCAACAGGTCAGACTGGGCAACAAGGCGGCTTCTTCACGGGATTCGACTCTCGTTCTCACGCCAGCTAATCGGGCAGGATTCGACAGACCCCGGCTGCCAATGTTCCCCTCCACTTACCGCCTTTTGTTGTAGTGATTGCAGAGTAACACCATTGACACTGGTCACGCTTAACTAGATTGGGATTACGGGGGGAAACACTGTGCACAAGGACATGAGAGGGCTGATTCCAGCTCCTGTTTGCCACACTGGTTGTTGTCGGGCATGGAGAGGGGGGGGATGTTGGAGCAGTGAAACTATTTAGAGCGTCGCTGTATACACAGTTGAAGTGACATGCCACCCAACTTTGCCTTCCCCAAATTAGTATGGCAGTAAAATTTAATGACTCCACAACTGTACACAGGCGTGAAACTAATGTTGCCGAAATCATTGTCTGTTATTGTTTCCCCTCAACTCCATCAATTGTTGACTGCTTTAATGGCGATGGTAATCTTTCCATCCAAAGCCAAAACTCTAATTGTTTCAGACTCGAAGCTCCTCCTCTGCGTCTGACTTCCCTGCTCTGCTGTGTCTTCCCAGATGCCTCCGCCTCGGGGGACACCAAGTCTCGGGTGACTGACAGCTCCCAGTCGCCCAGCTACCGCATCAGGACCGAGTCGGAGCAGGTGTCTCTGTACTCCCCGGAGCAGTCCTCCCTCCATGAAAGTGAGGGTCTGTTATTGCCTTCTCTCTCACTCTCTATCGTCCGCAGCCTTCTTCTCTCTAACTCACGTCCTCGTTTCCTCACCTCGGCGCTAAACGTATATGGCAAATTCTTTCATTACTTCTCTTTTGATGATACAGAAATCCTGTTTGTCCTTTCCGTGCTTTATACTTTGAGTTTGGCTGATAACTGATCCCTCATCACAGCTTATGAAAGGCCGGACGACGCACCGCGGCACACTGAATTATAGGGGCTGGCAGAACAGTTCTCCCCCCTCGCTGTGCCGTTTGTCATTAGTAATGCTGTCTAGGTAAAGGTCATATCTATTATGAAACCACGTATGATGTGTCCGTCTCCTCTTCCCTCTAAAATGTCCTTCTCCCTCTCCGTCTCTGCGTTTAATTTTTGGCCTTCTCTCTCCGTCACGCTCTCTCAGGGTCCACGGGGAATTCGCGTAGCTCAACACAGATGAACTCGTACTCGGACAGCGGCTACCAGGAGGCCGGCAGCGGCTACGTCAGCAGCCAGAACCTGGGCAAGGCCGAGCTGAGGATGCAGCACTCCTTCCCTGGCGCCGGCACCGGCACCCTGGGGAGGAACACCAGGGCCGAGGGCCAGGCTTCAGTCCAGGTAATCAGCCTACAACACATTGCTGCCGTCAAGCACAAAATGCATCTGTGACGTACCATCTTTCTGAATAACACTATTCACTATATTTTTTTTTAATTAAACAGTCATTGTTCACAATGTTCAAGGGCTCATGAAATATAATTACATAATCGACAATTAGCTTTTCATTCATGACAACAAAAGAGAAACAACAAAATTGCTGGCTACATGTTTTTCAGTGGAGGTAGCGATGTCATGCTTAAAGGCACAGAAGGCACGCGGTGCACTGCGACATAATCGCGCTTCATACGGCGCTGTACACACAGACCACTGAGAAACCAAATGGCACTGTCACACACGACGGAGGGGGGGGGGGGAGAGAGAAGATAATAATGGCCTAGAGTAAAGTCATGCCCTGTAATGAATCGGTTTATGTAATGCTGTGTTATTTGGCGCGTCATTATCATTGCGCAAGTTAATTTATAGCTAGTTAGTTCATTTATTTATAGACTACGACATGATTGTTAATGATTTTATAGCTCTTGAATGACTGAGGAAGCCATATTGTTTTCTTTGTGACTTGCAGGCTCCGGCAGTCATGGCAGCGGTTCCTGGTCGCGCCATGCGGAGGGTGAGCTCAGTGCCTTCTCGCTCTCACTCGCCGGCCTACGCCAGCGGTATTTCCCCCTCCCGGGGCTCCTTGCGTACCTCAGTTGGCAGTGCCTACGGCTCCCCCGTCGTGGCTGAACCCAAACCCCTCTCAAGCATCTTCTCCACAACCTTGCCCTCTCCCCAGCGTACCAGTAACGCCGGCGGCGGCGGCGGCGGCGGCAACAGCTCGCCCTACGCCACGCAGAAAAACTCCCCCGCTGCGCTGCGACGCGTGGGCTCCACGAACTCACGATCGGGCAGCGCCAGCCGCACGGCCTCGCCCTATCAGGCCTCTGCGGGGTCAACGTCGGGCCGCATGGGCTCGCCTCTGACGATAGTGGAGAACATCAACCCCCCGCTGACTAAGCAGCCGATTCACTCGTCGTCCCCGGTCAGGGCGAGTATGACCGCCGTGCCCCAGCACTACAGCTCCACGCTGCCCCGCTCCATGTTCCACAACACCGACCCCTACGGACCCCAGAGTTACGACATTTACGAGAGGATGACGCGACCTGACAGCCTCACAGGTGCTCACACGCACACACACACACACACACACACACACACACACACTGCCATTTACAGTGTATCAGCTCAGCAGCCTGCTCAAACTCACTTAGACTCTCATATCAGTAGAAAATAACATTTTTTTTATTAACTGTTTATATAGTTTTGATGCAGTGTTTTGTACACGAAAGGTCTAAGGGCAATAGCAATAGTAAAATACCCTCTGTCAAATCAGAGAGGAAAATGGTGTTTTCATACGTGTGTGTGTGTGTAGAGCCACACTTTCAACATTAATAAAATGTAGACAGACAAAGGTTGAGATAAAATGCTTCAACATCATCAGAATTTTTTACTTTAATAACGCAATATGCAAGATTATTTTTATTCAAGCCTTTAATGTAAGAAGTTTAAGACTGCAACTAACGCTTATTTTCATTGTCGATTAATCTCTTGATTATTTTCTCGATTAATCGATGGTCTATAAAATGGTGAAAAGGTGATGAAAATCAGTGTTTCCCAAAGCCCAAGATGAAGTCCTCAAATGTCTTGTTTTGTCCACAACTCAAAGATATTCAATTTACTGTCGTATGAAAATATTCACATTTAAGAAGCTGGAATCCGAGAATATTGACTAGTTAGCAATTAATTTAATAGTTTACAACTAATCGATTAATCGTTGCAGTTCTATAGATGTTATCATTAGTCAAACTGTATATTACCTTAAAAACGAAAAAACATTGATATAATGAAAAGTGATTAACACATCTAAAACGGGTATTTTGTGTTTCATATCATGTAAACCTTGAGTAAGTTTGTAGGCTGTCACGTAATTGCTTTTCATAAATTGCTCTGAACTTCTTGAGTGGAGGATTTGTAGTGCGGGCTGTAAATATTTGGACAGTGATACATTTTTTGTTGGCACTGTGCTCGGCACACTGAATCTGAAAATAAACAGTGACTGCGAGGTCACTGGTTGCCCTGGCCGGTAGCCAAAACATAATTCCCGCAAGAAGACAAATATTAGCTCAAAGAGTATAATAATACTGCTAATCATAGTTAGTTTTGCTGTTAACAATATAACAGGAAAGCAAATATAATATACTAGCCGATACAGCTAACATGGAGCTATGATATAGTATTTCATTATCGTTTGTTGGAAGATTTTGAATTAATAATAATCTCAAGGTGAGATGAAACAAGCTTTTCAGCGGCGGCTCTTTAAATTGAGCCACTTTATCAAGAACATTGGTCGATGATAAGTATACATGGTGTTTATGCAAAGGCCGTTTTAATTTGCAGGTTAAATAAGTGATGAGCGATTTAATTTTATGTAGTGAAATAATAGAGAAGGTAGAAGAAAACATTTCTACAACACATAATGGAGTTCCGTCTGAATCCATTATTTTCATTAGTGCTTTATCACGGCTATATGGTGGGCTCTCACCAAGGACAAAATGAGGAGGTATGAGTGTGTGTGTGTTTGTGTCTGTGTGTAATTTAATCAAACAGTTGAGGAGATCAGGAAGATAATAATTGGAAAAACCTGCCTGCCCAAACTAGCTTGTGTGTCATTCGTTTAGGACAAGCGCTGGCTAATGTTTTCTAGCCAAACACGTATCTTGTTCGAAATCTGGAGCCAACCAATTTCTCCCCACAGCCAAAGGTACTGATTCATTCTCAGCTCCCACTTTTCAAGGCGTCTCCTGTAGAAGAATGGAGCTTTTGACAATAATGAACCGCAGTTATTACATAGCAATATTTCAGTATTATATGAAGGCTTTTCAGCTAGAGAGAAAGAAATGAAAGTCATTTATAACTGGTGAAAGCATAAAAGCCAAGAGCATTTCAGTTTTCCCTCCAAAAGGTAAAAGAAGCACTTGTTTAGCGAATCACTGTCTGACGGTTCCAAGGTTAATAGACTGTTTTCTGCTTGACTTCATGCTGCCGGGGGAAATCCTCAGATGCCCTGGTTGATGATGACATTCAAGGTGAACATGTTTGGTTGTTGTGTGACATCGGTTTCCCATCATCCTCAGTGTATTGTGTTTGCATGCAGGTGCTGCATGTTGCACACGTGTCCTTTTATTTGTTCTCGGTTAAATAATCATCTCCAACATATTGCCATTTTTACCATGTTTATTGTGGTGTTATCAGCTTTAATGCTACATTGTGGCTTGACTATGTATTCTACACAGCAGGGCTGGGAAACATGGCCAAAAATGTTATCAAAATATATATTTTTCATATTGATCTATTGATAATTATCACAGTACATATACATCAAGTGACATGCAGTATTAATCTTTAGTTTAGTTTACTTAAAGGGATAGTTTGGGTGTTTTGAAGTGGGGTTGTATGAGGTACTTATCCATAGTCGGTGTATTACCTACAGTAGATGACGGTCGGCACACCCCCAGTTTGGTTTAGAGAAGCAGACAGGAGTTACCGCACGGAAGCAAAGCAATGTACTGCTGTGGACGGTGCTGGCAGCAAAACATATTTTAGCCACCTAAAAGAAAGACCCACCTAAAAAAAATCAATATCAGTTTAATTGTACGCTATATTTAGGGGAAACTGAAGCCGTTGTATCCATCTATGCTTTTGCCGAAGCCACCAGACTCCATTGAAAAAAACTTTAATTTTACCTCGCAGAATACAGGGGTTGCCTGCCTACTGCTGCCTCGATCGGTTAGTTTGTTTGTGTTATTGTGTGACTTTGGTGAATCTAAACTAACCAAAGTCACTCAATAACACAAACAAACTAACCGATCGAGGCAGCGGTAGACCAGCAACCCCGGTGTTGTGCGAGGTAAAATTACTGTTTTTTCAATGGAGTCTGGTTGCTTTATCTATACTCTCGATAACAGCTTCAGCTCCCCTATTGGAAACATAGACTGTATAGCTTACACTTAAACTGATATTGATTTTTTTTAGGTGCCTAAAATATGTTTTGCTGCCGGCCCAGTCCACAGCAGTACATTGCTTTGCTTTTGTCTGCTTCTCCGAACTGGGGGCCGTCATCTACGGTATGTAATACACTGACTACGGATAAGTACCTCATACAACCCCACTTCAAAACACCCGAACTATCCCTTCAATACTAAATGTGGTTTAACTTTTAAGCCTCAAGAAGGCAATAAAAAGCAATGATGTTAAAACACGACAAAAGATAAACAAGTTGCGATATACATCGGCTATAACAACAAACTCTTCACTCTCTGTCTGCTCGGTGGGGTGCTATCTTTATCCAGACAGCCGAAGTGGGTTGTTGTGTTGTCCGGCCTTCATTGGCACTCGTCGCCAGTAGCAGATATCAATCTGCTCTTAATCAGACTTCCAAACCATCTTTAAATCACAGCGGTAGTGTGACCTCTCGTTGCCAGAATTCCTCATCTTCTAATGTGTTACTCTTCTGTCAGACGCTCATTTTCAGGTGCGTTTTGCAGGTTCTTGTAAGTAGGCAGTTACGTCACACCGCTGTGAGTGATGATGTCTCAAGCAGACACAAATGGGTTTTCAGTCTCTGTCCTCTGAGCGGAGTGAGACACCAGCCTAGTTCTCCTCCCTCTCCCTCCCATGAGCACCCTCTCCTCTCCCTCCCCGTCTTTCTCACCCTCCCTTTCTCTCACATACACTACAGTGGAGCTTTACTTCTAACACAGTAATTTGTCACAAGCGTTTGATGAGCCATTGCGGAAGGAAATGGGACGATCACGTGATCGGGCTCAATTGCAAAGCATTTGGCAAATACCGTCCGACAGCTTCACCTTGATATCGGTGCTGTTGGTGGTTTGCTGTCAGTATCCATCGGAGGATGTTTTCCTCGCCTCTCTGTTGCTCTGTCACACATTGTGTGGTTTCCTTTGTTTTCTTCCCAGCAGACTTCTATCCCTTTACTTGTATTTTTTTTGTCTCCTGCACTTTTTCCCCCTTACCTCCTTTTTTTTCCCCCCACCACCCACCTGGCTCCCTTCCCCCCGCTGTCATTGGCAGGAAGTCATACCTTCCCTCTGCTGCTGAAAAAATGGAAATTGTAGACAAATTGTCCCTAATAATGTGCCCATTACAGGCTTGATGTCCATTTGAGTGATACAAAGAGAGCGAGGGGGAAATGGCGTATGTGCGCGTTCTCAACCTGACAGCCAAGCCACCGTGGGAGTTTTAACCATGCTCCACTTTACTTTTACCGCTATTCTCACTTTTAAGTATAACGATTTCTCTGGCGATCCTTCCCGTTCTCCTGTTTTGTCTGGAGAGGCCTTCTTTTGAAAATGATTCTTGTTGAGGAATGCAGTCAGCTGCATCCATTTAAGTGTTTGTTTCTCCAGAGCGAGCACGCGCCAAGCCCGCCACCGCCCTTCATCTAGCCTCTGCCAAGTGCAATCTGTTAAAGCCACGGTGAGAGGGCTGAGGGGGAGAATTAAATGACTATAACGCACCAGGAATGTGGGCCATTCATCCTCAATAGACAGCAGTATGTTATTTCTCCCTGACAATTTGCAGATGCTTTTTTCGAAGTGACTGCAGCCCTTCTACCGGGGGAGCGGAATAAAGCAGGCAGACGGATTAGTCTCCTCTAAGGTTGTTTGAACGTTGCTACTTTCAGGAGTCGGGCTGCTGAGTGGGAGAGATATGCATGAAGGCTCCCTGTGCCTGGGAGATTCTGTCCCTGTCACTCGGTCACAGCCGGGCTTTACACGGGATGAGGAGCCTCTGGTGGTCCTGGGCGGCCTCATTAACCCCCTTTTCATTTTCGTCCTTTCTTTTCCTCCCCCCCTCGTATATTTTCTCCCGCTTTCTTCTCCGCCTTTTTTTCCTTCTGTCTTCCCACTACCTCCTCTCTCCTCTCATATCCTCACCCCCTTTAAACCTTTGAACAAGAGAAGCTGAACTGATTTCCTGCCAAGCCGCCGCTAGTGGCCATTGTGTGCCAGCGAGTGAAAGGCTTCCCGGGCTATTGAGTGTGGCACTACAGCAGCATTATTCACATTTACCCCCCCCCCCCCTACGCTGCACAACAACATGCCTGCCATTTCAGAGCACTTGTTTATATGTAATTCGCGGTTAAGTTTAACCCCCTGTGCCTCAATTTTTTGGTATTAAATATAATCCATTGATTAGTGTGAAATTGTGAACCTACGGTATATTTTGCAGCTCCAATGTTTCATTCAGCAAAAAGCCACAAGAGAGGACACTAAAAGCTAAGAGACGTTCACCCCGGAGTGCCTAAAACCCTCTAAGCTGCTCTGAAAGCATCGCATTAAGTGGCTCATTGATTTTATTAAATGGTGTTGAAAAAGAATTTCTTCTGAATGGCTAATTTAGAAAAAAAACTAATACAAAATGAAATATTATTTTTCCACCAAGCAATTCTTAAACAATGGAGAAACAGCCCTGGTAGCAGGTGTGGAGTGGGACTAATGTTCAGCCCGGGAATTAAACAATGTAGAGTGGAACCACCGAGGTGGTCGGGAGGAGGAGGGGTTGCTATTGGTAGGGGCCAACCTGTTGCATATAAAGTAGGCAAGATTTGTTAATATAGTAACAGAAAATTGGAAATCATCCCCAAAACGGTTTTGAAAAATAAAATGTATTATGGCCTCCAGAGCTTTGTTTACTCCAAGGCTATCTGATGGCTGAACCGGCAGTACTGAAATCAAAATTAGAGAAAACCTTTATTTGAAATTTAACATAATCTTGACAGTCAAGTTAGTATTTTGTCAAAGCTGCTTAGCATTGAATAGCTTGCACTTGCACTGATGACCTGCACAAAATATATGCGCTATTGTAGAGCATTTAGACACGTTTAATGGAAATCCTATCCAGGACACCCACCGCTCAGACTTCACATATTAATAGTTTTAACAGATGTGTGTTAGCCTGTATATTCTCTACAGAATGATTTGTATTATTTTATTTAATTGTGATTATTGATGCATTAATTTGTACATCACTTTAATATTGCAGCTAAAAAATGTGGGGCAACTTTAATGTATTTATATATTTTTTTTTTTATACATTACTTTATATACTGCTGGGTAGCTTTTGAATTCCCCCTGGGAATAAATAATATATGTTTATATTAATATTTATACATATTTGCCCACTCCAATGTTGATAAGATCTCCTTTTAAGGTACATTTTGAACAGATAAAAAAATTTGAGATTAATCGCGATTAAATAATTTAATCGATTGACATCCCTAAATAATTTATTTTTTGATTACATTTTGTTGCATTAATCTGAATCTGGAAATTAACTAGTAACTAAAAGTGTCAAATAAATGTAGTGAAGTAAAAAGTACGACATTTCCAGTGGTGAAATAATGAAAGAAGTACTCAGGTCTTTTACTTAGTGTAAGTAAAAGTAGCCAGGAGTGTAGTGGAGGGTTTACGCAGGTATACAGGGTATACCCACCTCTTTTCTGGCGGTTTACAGTATACCCACCCGTTGGAATATATAGGACAGTATACCCACTTCCTCCTCGGTAACCTACTACCCATCGACCTAGTAGTACACCCACCTCATCAACGACCACTACGCCACTGCCTGTCAATCAACTAGTCTTAGCCGGTACATAATCTGGACTGCAACCATCTTATTAATAAACACTAACCAGTCATCTAATTAATTCATTATCTTGTGCATTTATCATGCAGCTAGAGGTTAGCAGAGCTCCGCTTCTCCACTGCTCGGTGCTTCAGAGGTCAGCCTCCGTCTGGCCCGCTGTCTACATCTAAAAATCTTCACTCGCCGCGCCCCCACAGAGACCCTCTGCTCCCAAAGGAGGCAAAACACTCTTATTTATTAATTTCCTCCGTCTCCAAACTGTGACAAGAATCCCTCATTTAGCTGGTTCTGCATGGCAGAGTTGGTGTTTTAGCAGCAGTGCGCGCCCGAGCTCGTGCGGTTGGAGAGGACCCAAGTGACGTTTGGAGGCTCGTGAAATGTGCAATGAGCAGTTAGTTGCCAGCTGTGTGCTGGTCCACTGGGCTTCACAGTGTAGTGAGCGCCACTGATGTGAGCTTTAACGCAAACACAGAAACATACGCAGATATGCAGATTAAAGAAAAGCAAACCAGAGATCTCTTTATATCCACAGCGTCTTCTTGTACCCTTCAATATTTCTTCAGCTTTAAATGAGAGCGCAGTCCGCAACACGTTCGTGACACCTTCAGAAAGTCACAGTGAAAGCACGGCGGTTATTATTCCTCTTGTCACAATAACACATTCGCCCCAAGTTTAATTTAATCAGGGGAATGATTAGCCAAATCACGCCGTAATTATGGTCCATTTTCAAGCATTAGACCTTTTATTATTTTGATTTTGCAATTTAACAGCCCATCATCCATCTCATGCACTGAAATGTTCGAGTTAATGTGATGCTTTTAAGCCTGACTGAACAGACAGAACCATTGGATTCAATTTTGTGCTCTTGTACTATTTAGTTTTATTGTGAATTTCTACTGGGGACTAGGGTTTAGACCAGCAGTGCTCTTTTAAGCTGTCAGCATTGAGCTTCACTGGGAGATTGTAGCATGACGGAGGATTTTAATACTCCTTGACTATTGAGAAATGGCAGGACTAACATGAATGATGATTTCAGCCCTTTTGAGGTGTGACATACTAACACTGGAAACTTCAGAAATGTTAGGAATTACCACATCTTAAGATGTCCTCCCTTCAAGAAAGAGCACAGTTGTGTGCTGTGTTCGCGTTGTGATTTTGAGGTTAGTTGGGTAAGGGAATGACGGAGATGGGGTGAGTTTCATGGCCGTGGGTCCTCTTTATATGGACGGACTCGGAGCTACATATATTGTTGTTTTTGTTTCACATCTGGTCTGAATCTGAGTCAGACACGACTCGCCGCTTCACGCTGCCCCCGCAGCCCGTTGCTATAGTGACTTTTGTGCAAAGGCATTTTAATTAGAGCAGCTACCTGTCGGACCTGCGCGTTTCTTTTTCTCGGGTTAGCTTGTCGCTGATTACAGTAGCCGATTCCCGTACCACGCATTTCCTAACATCTGCTCTGGCCATGCTCTGATTGGTTCTCATTCTTCTCGGTCCTTGTTGGCCTCCATCAGTGGCTGATCTTACTCAGTTAGCGCAGTGCTGTATATTTACCGTTTGCTTCCGCCTACTCTTCTTCCACAAGAAAAAGACCACTGGCTGACAACACCAATGCAAAACAAAGTAGTTGCAGTTCTTTATCGTACATATTCTCAATTTGTAAATAACAAGACTGTTTAATCAGATTCACAGAAGCTACTTTGTTTTGTTCATCTCATCCACAATGTTCTTTGTAGTACAATACAGTCTACTTACTAGTTACTTCCTCTCAGGCAGGTGCTGAACATACATGGATGTTGGCTGTGGTCTTTGTGTTGTTATGTCCTGTGTCGCACTTAAACACAACAACACAGCCATCCGTCTTTGTCAGTGCTGGTTCCTTGAAGTTGACTTTGTGTGTCCAAGCTTTCTAGTTTTATAGAGAAATAAGATTTAAATATGTGAAGTCTTTATTTGCGGTGACAAATTCAAATAGTGATACCAACGTTTTTTATTCCACCCTCCTGGAATTAAATTTTTCCTGCAGGTGTGATACTTGTTTATAATAATTAGCTGAAGTATGTGTGTGGGCAGTGTATATGTCGACTTAATGTAATGTGGATTAACAATGATAGACAGACCCAGGGAGAGCTAATAGATCTTTTTCACTGTTGCTGTGATTTTGTTTTGTGTCTCAGGACGCTTTCACAAGCCAACATTTAGTCCTTTTAATCGCACTCTGGTGCAGTTCGTTTGAGCGGTTGTCCGACGATTGCTTACAGAATATGCTAAATAAAGTCCACAAAAATCGTGACGTTCATAAAGTCATTCGAGATAAACTGGAAGAGAAGGGATTCACAGTGCGCACAGTAGATCAGTGTCGAGTCAAAGTGAAAAAACGTCAACAGCAATATATCAAAGTCTGTGATTCCCTGCATAGAAGTGGCAGCTCTCTAGATGAAAAAGATGTATTCGCTCCTTCATACACGCCCCTCAGCAAATAATTATTTATTATTTATTATTGTTATTATTATATGATTATTATTTATAATAATTTTTGAATACTGCCCATTTCCATTCATTTTCATCCAGTGTAGAAATGAACTTCCAAACCTGAACCTTGCTTGAGAGAGGTCACAGTGAGCATCACGTCTGCTGTTATTTTTGTCAGTGTTGCACTATTGTTGTATGGTAATGCAGAGCAGTGAACCGCATTACCATGCAACAATGACATTAACTTTGACAACAATTAAAGGAGACATGTCGTTTACGGTGATTGATTACCTAAATCAAGCAAGTATCGAGCCTCTGAAACTGATTTTCATATCGCCACGGAATAAATGGAAACCAATGTCTGCCCTAGAAAGTTTCTTTTTCTTTTCGTTTGCCCTCTTGTTTTGCACTTCGATTTAACACATTTAACTAGAAAGAATCACGGAAAAATAAGCTGAAAGTCATTCAGTGTCTTCCTCGATGGCACTTTGACAGGACACTTGGGAGTTGAATGACAGAGCGGCCGCAAACCTTTTGACACTTTACTTATGAAACTGTCCGAGTAATCACTAGACCGTTCTGCTGCTAACCACTTATCCGCTAACCGCTCTACTTCATCTCCAGGAATACGGAGCTCGTACGCCAGTCAACACAGCCAGCTGGGCCAGGACTTAAGGTCAGCCATGTCCCCGGACCGCCACATTGCACCGATCTACGAGGATCGGACGTTCCAGGGCCCGTTGTACCGCAGCCCCACCCAAACCCAGCAGGGCACCCTCTACAGGAGCACCTCAGGTTGGTACCGCACTATTTAGACGGTAAAACCCAGGACGCAAGTAAAAAAAAAATAACTAATGTAAGGTCGAAGACACACCAAGGACGTGACACCATTATAACACAATATCCAAGATACACCCATCCTTGTGTATTTACTTAATTGCCTCTCATCTATTGGCTGTCACCTTGTAGTGCTGTAACACTGCAGATAAGACAATAAGGGAAAAGAGCCTGGAGAGAGTGAAAGAAGTGAAGCGCCAAAGCAAGTTTGTACGTGTTGAGGTCGGAAAAGGTGGTGGAAGATGCTAGTCTCCACTTCGAAAACTAGCCCCCACATTGTTTTGTGGTACGTGTGTATCCTAGGTATATCGGTAAGAGTGTGTAAGAAGCGACAAATGAAACAAAATGAATAAATATTGAATAATAAATCAAATGAACGATCATTAAAAAAAAAACATCGCCTGCAAACTGTATTTTGGAGAAAAAAAGTATTTCAATAATGTGAAGGATTTGTCAAACTTAATAAGAAGACATTTCCAAAGACCAATCTGACTTCAGTATGACGGTACACCAGAGTGTTCAGATTAGTTAAATAGAGTGATCACACTGGTATGCTCATATGCATCAAAGGGTTAAATTAAACAAGTTATTTTAGAGAAATTAAGAACCTATTTAGATAAGTATCATATACCGCGATATAGCCCAAAAATATCAAGATGTTATTTGTAAACCATATCGCCCAGCCCCCAAAATGTGCAATGTCATCATAACACTGAAGTTATTTTTTTGTCTTGCTATATTCATGTGATCTTCCCTGCTGGATTGTTGGCACAACTAAGCATCAACAGAAACGACGCTACAACAATCCTTAAAGCTCAACCCCCGGGCTACAGACCGGTACCGGGCCGAGGAAACAATATGATTCGCCAAAAATAACACTGAATAATTATTTTGCATCTTTATAGGCTATTTGTGTGGTCATTTTCTTAAATTCTTGTTAGATTTTGATCTACAGCTCATAATCAGTACGGGAGGTAACCAGTCTGTCATTAGCTACTTGATCAGCATGTACTTTGTTCCTATTACTGTTGCACCTAGCTAGCTAAAATGAGTAAAAAAAAAAACTCAAGTATTGAAGGGGAATTTGAGAACTTTATCATGTAATATTCTTAATAAGGTGATGTTTATTTTTGGTCATTATTCCCTCCCTCCTGCCTTGTAGGTCGGTCTGCAACAATGTTGTCAATATAATAATGGCCCGCGGTGCAAAAGAAGTTGGAAACCCTGCTATAGCTGAAACAATACACGGTGTTTTAGTTTTGAGTGTGTGTGTGTGTGTGTGTGTGTGTGTGTGTCTGTGTGTGTGTGTGTGTGTATAACAGATCAGCCTACCAAATTATTTCCAAACATAATTACTTTCCTTCATTTTCTCTCCTCTTTGCTCGTCTTGTCTCCGTATCGTCATGCAGGTCAAGATAAGCACAACATTTTCATTTCAAGCAGAACCATTTTTTGCATTAAGAACACTTTCTTGTCGTTATCTAGTCCAGATGGTCCCTTCGTCTTCAAATCTCACAAAGTCTTTTCTGGCCCCCCTTGACTCTGCTGCATCGCCTTCCTTGGGGAGCACCATTTCTCTGTCCGTCTGCCCTTCAGCTCTACCGCTACCTGTGTTATGTCTTTCTTCCTCGCCTTTTTCCTCTTGCTTTCTATTTTTCTTTCACGCTGCCTCCCTTTCCGTCCCTCCCTCCACTGTCAGCAGAAAGGGTGAGACATGAGTTAATAGGCAGGTACTGATATGTCATCCTGCCACAAAGGAGTCCATTACCCGTGTGTCACACTGAGAATGAGAAGAAGGATGGAGGGGCCGGGGGACAGCTTGGTTACCCACAGCCTGCTCTCTTCCAGCTCTCCTGATGTTGGCATTCTCGTCTCATCATCCCTCCCGCCTCAGATACACATGCTTAGTTTGCGCCGACACACTCATCCAGCCTTCTCCCTGGCACACGGGAGATCTGCTTAGACCGATAAGTTCACTAATAAATGCTATTGATGCTGCAAAGAAGCCCCCAGGCGAGCCACTATAATGTGTTTATGCCAGCGATATTGAGAAAGGCGAGCGGGGCGGAGCTGGAAGGGCTGTTCAATATGGAGTCTTTGTAAGAGCTACCTCATTAGAAAAATCCAATTTGATCCCAGAGTTTTCTTTCTTACGTCGTGAAATGAAATTTCAACGGGCCATTTCTCCCCTCTCCGTGCATTCTTTGGCTTTTTTTTTCTGGAAACTTATACTGTACTTTTCTGATTTTTTTTTAAAATTTATGTTAAATAGAAATGTTGATCCTAGTGCTGAAAAGATGAGGAATCCAAATAGTTGTGGTAAACTTGCAGCGCTACTCTATGTTGTTTATAATTTGTCCTCCAGTGTCTTTGGCTCTATTTTGGGAGATAACCATATTGCGGGGAAGTGCTGCTGCCCAACATAGAAGTGCACTGATGTGAGAAATTGTGTTTTTGGAGCAGCCCCACGAGTTGAAACGTCTTGGTTTCTGATAGGAGGGAGTGGGAGCAGCACGCACATGCCCAGTCCTGCTGGCACTCTGATAGTGATCTGACCAGCTCAGCAGTCACGCTGCCACACGTCACGTGGCTCCGGTGAGAAGGAGGGCTAAACCCAATCCGCTTGTTTATGCAGTTCTGTGTTTGTGACCCACTGTGTCAAAAAAAACTAGGTCATAATACGACTTGTGGCGAATGAAAAGAGGTTAGACGACAGAAGCGAGATGCCATCAGGACCTTGTCTGGAAGGACGACTTTTCTGCATGTTTGTGATCCTTTACTAGTGCATCTCTGGCTGTTTTTTGGAGCTGGTCATGGTTCGCCGTTGCCTCTCTGCTGTGTTTGGCAAAGTTAGCCTAAGAGCACAGTGGCGCAAAGGAGCGAGAAGGAGGTGAGGGAAAGGATTTGTGGATCGTCGGGCGGGTCGAGTCCTCTTTTTAAAAGCAGCAGGATCCCTTCTGGTTAAACGCGATCTTGTAAAGAAGCAACAACAACATGCAAACAGCCCCTTGAAGAAGGAAGACTTCTTCTTTGTGGAGCCGTGGGAGCTGCGTTTTATCCTCGTCATTAATTGGTTCCAGATTGTGGAAGTTGCTGAGTCTGACGGAACGGACGCATGGTTGTGTTTTCAGCTCGGTTTTAAAGTGGCATGCTACCGGTGTGTGAAGCTCAGAGTTTAGCTGAAAAGGTTTGAACGCTGCTAATCTCCGCCAACACCTCGCATGTGTGTTTTTGCTCTTTAAGTTGTCTCTCTGAAGGTTTTTATTTTTTTGTCCCTCAGGTGTGGGGAGTCTCCAGCGGACGCCCAGCCAGCGCGGTACTATGATCTACCAAAGAAACAACTATGCTCTTAACACAGCAGCCACCTACGCTGATCCGTACCGCTCGGCGCAGTACCGGCCCCCCGATCCCAACTACGCCCGCCAGGCTGTCGTCATGGACGACGGTGCTACCCGCTCCCCCTCTATAGACAGCATTCAGAAGGATCCCAGGTAAGCACTGCTCACATTTTTAGTGAACTACTAGATGTAGTCAGTGGTTAGTAGCCAGCGTAGCGTGGCAGGAAACAGTCATCCGAAGGGACTACTTGTGCTTACAAGGCATCCCTGTTCTGCTGGGTCAACACCGGTGTCCTCTTACTATTCAAACAGGGAGCCCCCTGGGTAGTCACATGCAGCTCTAGCTTTTAAGCTGGCCCTACTACGCCTGGCCTCTCTCAACAATAGACTCTCACATGCGCTAAAGTGCTGCGTCTGCTCTTGTCATACAGACGCGTGAGCACAGAGAGTGGATTGACCTCTGCAGTAAACCCCCTGACCTCACACATGGGGAGCTTTGTTTACACCCGTGTATGTCGCTGTAGTGTAACCACTTGAAGAAAGAGCACCACCGTGACCCAGGTCCGTTCAGGAATGCATCGGAGTAAAAATTCCTCCTAGGATATTTAACAGGATCTCTGTCCAGGGAAATCCACCAGTGTGTTTTTCAGCTTTGTGCTGTGATATAATCGAGACTAAAGGAGTTTGACCAGCCTGGTTTCTTAACCTTTTCCACTCCACCCCTCTTTACCATAGACCCATTTTTGGGGTGACATGGGGGGGAGATAGCAGGTCAACGGTATATGTCACATAGAAGTGGTCTACATCATGTGAAAGCTGAGAACCGGTCAGCTCAGCACTGTGTGTCAAGTTGCTGTAGTCATAAATAAGAAATAAAAAAAATTAAAAAAATTAATTAATTTAAATAAATTGTGAAAATGTAGCCACACATCCTCTGAATGCCCTAGGTCTTTAGTTTGTGGTTGTAAAGTTTCATGAGGCTGTGATTATCCTAGAGGTCACCACAGGTCATTCTATACAGTAAGGTCAAGTTTCAAAAAAATGGTCTCACCGTATGAAACGGCTACTACGGGGACTAACATCATCACACATGAATACAGTTGGGCTCATTGAATCCACAGGAGTTTCAGCTTTACAGTGATACCCATTTGATTCAATTCTAAGAGTGTTTAGGGACCCCAATGTGCAGAAACCATTTTTAAGAATTGACATTTATACTGCACGGTTGGTACCAATGGATTCCTTCGGTTCTAGTTTCATGTGATGCCAGTATTACCTTCACTTTAGCTCTAAAATTGAGCCTGAGATAGCCTCTGAAAGACTGTAAAGTCGGAGTGGACAAGGAGCAGAAGAGGTTAATAATTCAATATAACATAATTCATACTCAGTGAAGCAATGGAATATCTGCCACAACTCAAACACCAGTAATCTTATTTTGTCACTTGGTTTCAGATACATGTATGTAGAAGAAAGAAGAAATTTTGATAAGTAACATGCCAGTAGTATTTTGTTGGAGTGCAAAAAATAGTTCCTAAGTATATATAAGAGCAGTCTAGAGGCGATGCATTCCTCACTTCTTTCTTTAGTGTGCTGCGTTCAGAAAAGCAGTAATCCAAGTGTGACCAAGGTGGATTGTTATATAGAAGCGGATGTGAATGTAATTTCCTGTGCTTATCAGTTTGCCCCGCGGTGCTGCTGAAGTATTCATTTTGAGGGAAACTGTTTCTGTGTTTTTCTAAGGAGACAACTTTATTTCTCCCTCTGTCGTCATGCTGATACCTTTGCACCCCACCTGTAATTCTAGGGAGTTTGCTTGGCGTGACCCAGAGCTGACGGAGGTGATTCACATGCTGCAGCACCACTTCCCCTCGGTGCAGGCCAACGCCGCCGCATACCTGCAGCACCTGTGCTTTGGCGATAATCGTGTTAAGTCTGAGGTAGGTGTTGTACTGCAAATACCACACTGTGTGTTATTAGAATGACTTTGTCAACATCTGTACTACAACCACCTTAAAGGGATTGTTCGGGTGGTTTGAAGTGGGGTTGTATGAGGTACTTATCCATAGTCCGTGTATTACCTACAGTAGATGACGGTCGGCACGCCCCCAGTTTGGAGAAGCAGACATGAGATACCGCACGGAAGCAAAGCAATGTGCTGCTGTGGACGGGGCCGGCAACAAAATGTATTTTAGCCACATAAAAGAAAAGCTCACCTAAAATAAATCAATATCAGTTTAAGTGTACGCTATATTTAGAATATTTTCACCGCTTTACCTTGCTGTCAGGCAGCCCTTTCCGACGGGGAACTGAAGCCGTTGTATCCATCTATGCTCTCGCCAAACTCCATTTTAAAAAAACTATAATTTTACCTCACAGAACACGGGGGTTGCTGGTCTACCGCCACCTCGATCGGTTAGTATGTTTGTGTTATTGTGTGACTTTGGTGATTCCGAACGAACCAAAGTCACACAATAAGACAAACTAACCGATTGAGGCAGCGGTAGACCAGCAACCGTGTTCTGCGAGGTAAAATGACTTGTTTTTTTCAATGGAGTTTGGCTGCTTTGGCAAGAGCATAGATAACGGCTTCAGTTCCCCGTCGGAAACATAGACTGTATAGCTATCTGACAGTAAGGTAAACTGGTAAAAATGTTCTTAATATAGCGTACACTTAAACGGATATCGATTTTTTTCTTTTAAGTGAGCCTTTCTGTTAGGTATCTAAAATACGTTTTCTGCCGGTCTCGTCCACAGCAGTACATTGCTTTGCTTTTCCGTAAACAAGTCGTAAACAAAACCCCAAGACGGTAATAGATTTTCATTTGGAAGAGAAAACAAAGGCAAACAGATAAAATTACAACCCAAACCGTCCGTTGTAAACGTCCTTCACAGTCCACAGACCAACATTGTGGTTGAAGCTTGACCTTCCACACTTGCCATACTGTAGTTGTGCACACTCACAGTTTTCCTGTGCAGTGAGAGATTATTAGACACACTATGGCTCACTTTCAGTTTTACCGCCCAATAATGTGGTGGCTAATCTGCCAAATCCTCTGGCTAATCTTTTTCTTCCTTGTTGCATGATGGGCCTATTTTTAGTGCTCTTGTCCCGCTCAAATACCCCAGCAGCCTTTTACTTTAGTGAGTCGATGTCTTCATATCTAATAGAACCGATGACCAGAACTACAAAAATACAAACCCAGATTGTCGGTTAACAACTGTTGAAGGAATTAAGATAAACATTTTACCCAGAGGATTGAGCCTACTGACTTAAGTGACCTTTATTTATGTTTCAAGTGAAGTGTCTCAACAACTATTGGATGGATTTCCATGAATGAAATTGCACAGACATTCATGTCTCCCTCAGGATGAATTTTAATATCTTTGATGATCCCTTAAATGTTAGTCACAGCGTCTCAGCAGACTCTTCATAGAGATGAAATCGACGGCAGAATCACAGACACATTCCTACTGCTCACTCATGCCGTAAACCAATGAAAAACACCCATACAGCTACAGATAAAATAGACACACAGGAATCCAAAACGTTAAAGGTCAACTTCGGCCTTTCTCGGCGTAAGGCAGTAAGAGGAATGAGACCTCAGAGATGAAGAATGTTTTTTTTTTATTTTCACATGCCACATGTCAACATATCATAAAATGAATCATATTATACAATGAAAAGCAGGAAGCAATCCTCTCCTGGTACGTTTCATTCCTCTCTCAAGATGAAAATGTTAATTTAGTCTTCTCCTGTGGTGAAGGCTTTTTCCCGTGGTCATAGATTAGCATGACTTTTCCAAATAATTTGTGTCTCGGTATGAATAAATTCCCTGTGTGGAGATTCTCTTGTCACATGAATAAATGCATGATTTGGTTCTCCACAGTATATAAATGCTGAAAAAATTGCTGTTCAGAATCTCGTTCCCACTTGATCTCAATCACGTTGTCTGTAGGTGTGTCGACTGGGAGGAATTAAACATCTGGTGGATCTACTAGACCACAAGGTCCTCGAGGTCCAGAAGAACTCTTGTGGAGCTCTGAGGAACTTGGTTTATGGGAAAGCTATGGACGAGAACAAGATCGCTGTGAGGAACGCGGGCGGCGTCCCGGCGCTGCTCCGCCTGCTGAGGAAGACTGTAGATGCAGAAGTGCGGGAGCTCGTCACCGGTAAGTCGGCATGTGTGGAGGATATATCTTGATAGTTTCCCTCCATTATCTTTGAGTATGTGGGCATGTGGTGTTCATACTGATTCTTTATCCCTCCACCCAACTTTTACATTCAGCCACATAACGATGATCCACTATAGCGCTCCTCCATCTGGCATGAAAAGAAAGCTAAAGTACACTTCCTGTCATCTAGGGCCTCAACTAATAGTTATTTTCATTATCGATGATTTCTATAAAATTTCAGAAAATAGTGGGGGGAAAAATGGCCAATTTTCCCGAGTTCAAAGTTGCCTCTTCACATTGTTTGTTCTTTTTTCAAACAGCAGTCCAAAACCCAAATATATTCAATTTACACTCATTAAGAAAAAACAGAGAAAAAAGACAAATAGTCACATTTAAGAGGCTGGAACCAGAGAATTTTTGTCATTTTTTACTTTGTGAATAACTGAAAGCAGTAATAATTGATATTTTTATTAGAGCTGCAACAATTATCGATGAGTTGTCAACTATTAAATTAATTGCGAACTATTTTGATGATTGATTAATTAAAAAAAAGGTCAAAATTCTCTGATTCCAGACATTTTTCACCATTTTCTCACATTTTATAGACCAAACAAATAATCGATTAATCAAGAAAATAATTGACATATTAATCAACAATGAAAATAATCGTTAGTTGCAGCCTTAATTTTTATTATACCCAAATCAAATGACAGTGTAACAATTTCAGAGGAGGAGCTTGTAGTGATGAACCCTACAGATAATTATCACCTGAATCTGCGGCTCTCCTCGGCTTTACGGAGCTTTATAGCGAGTTTCAGCTCACTGTCTAGCTGTCTAGCCTGCAACGTTATTGTTTTGGGTCACTCTCACCGCTCTCATAGAGAATCAGATCCTTAGGAGGTCTATCGCTAGGTTACAGCAGGATGGGATCATTGTGCAGAAGATGTTGAATTATTTACCTGACAAACCTGGAGGTGTTTTACGAGAGCTTGTTATACAGTAGTACTGTGTTGGTTTGTTTGCTTGTGACTCTTGATGTGGCTCATGGTTATCTGGTGCTGCATGTCATGTTTAAACTCCGACTAAACAGTTAAACAGACTGCTTACTGAGGTCTATCCTAAGATTATGATTGTCGTAGAGGCTTTTCCTTAAGTTCCCGCCACTGCTGTCACTACTGCTTATGTTATATGCAAAGGATTCATAGGCTGCGGAGGGGATTTAGCTCCGTCTCTGTCTGAAAACAACTGTCGCTGACGGTCTGTTTGTCAGTCTCCTCCTCTGTTTGTGTGTTGCCTAAGCCCTGCAAACAGGGTATATATCCGTGTTGTTTAGGATCAGGGTGGAGCACTACTGGAACAAGCGAGCCAAAGACATTTGGCTCCCAGGTGGCTGAGTCAGCTGCTTGAGCTCGACTCCTGCCCCCGCTCTAATATGGTCTCGGGTTACAGTCCAGCGGCCCCCCCCCCCGAAGGAAAACAATACAGTCAGAGTACGGACACGGACGTTGTCTGGGAGGAGATTGTCTTCAGTAACACGTACCAAAGGATCAACATTTTAAAAGAGCATAATTTGTCTTCTAAATTGTCGCTTAAATAATTAAGTACGCGGGAGTAAACGGCTGATGACCACTAAAATGTCTTGTCCCTCCCTTCATTCACATTTCAAAAGGTTGCAGAGACGTGTTGCCCAACCAGACTAAGCAGCTCTAATGTGAGCTCTGTTTTAAGTTTTTCCCCGACTAGCCTGCTGCTGCGGCTAATTGTAGTGCAGGCCCCAGGATGGGGAGCAATTAGGAAAGGTCAGAAGTGCTGCATCACCTCTGGTTAATTACGGCTGATGAGAACAATCCACATAAAGGGCTTTCAGCTGGATGACAAGGGCATCCCACACCAAAGCTTTGAGTGGAGCAGACAGGAATCATTCACTCACCAGCAGCTCCTTTCTACTCATAAAGCACTGTTTGGGCAATGTTGTATACAAATGAATTATAACACCTTTGAAAGCATTGTTGGAGCTGGTGGGGAAACCAGCCAGAACGTAGCTTGAGAAGCGTGGGGGGGGGTGGGGGGGCTCCCGTTGTGTCAGCGGCTCCGTCTCGACTCCGCTGGGAGGTCCAGGTGTCACCTGTGCTTCATTAGAAGTAGCTGCAGGAACAGGCCACCCCCTGCTCCAGGTCAGAGGTCGTGTTGTGGGGACACACAGAGCGATCCGGGCTCCTTTACCTGCCTCGTCTCCTAGCAGCTGTTGTGGTTATTGCTCCGTCCTCAAAACAACCCCTCAGATCAAAAAGGCCAAAACTCACTGTCATCAGTTCCAATACTGGGGACACCTGAAAGTGGCACGTACTGTACACACAAAAGCTATGTTTTGTTACCCTTTGTTAAATATTACATGGCTCCATTTACTTGCCAAACTTTACCATAGTCTTAATCATGATTTCATTGTGTTTGAGCTTTTGAGAGTGTGTTGCCCTTAGTATGACTGAGTGTGTTTAAAGATCAGTCTTTCTTACAGAAAAATATTTTGTCAAATAAAAAGAGTCACTCATCAATTTGGCAGGCATGCACTCACCGCTTTATCTAAACTCCTCATCTGTTGCTAGAAAAGACAAATATATGGATCTAGTTTGGTTAGGCAATGAACTTTAGAATCTCCTCGTCTCCTTCTACACCTAAAATAATACGTGAGCCAGTGCTTATTCACCTGTACTATTATCACCTGTAACTTCACTACACATACTGGAGCTTGTTATAGTCTTTGTTTCTATTGTATTCAGTCATTACAACTCACAAACTTCTCCTTCTGGTGTGGAGTTTACGAGTTGCAGCGAGTCTGCTGGTATTTGCCCACAGTGCTGTTTTTGATGCCATTTGTGAACATGCCAAATTCAATTACATTCGGAGTCAGCTGCACCTTAACGACATGGCAAACTCTGTAAGATTAAAACTTGTTTTTACAGCTCTAAACCTGCAGACCTACATACTGAACGGTGAAAGATAAAAGAAAACACGGAATGAAGATTACATATTTTAACGCCATCCAATGAGACCAGATATTATTTGATCCAATCAGCACGTCAAAAACATTTTTGGAAACCGGTGAACTTGAGATATGTAGCACTTTATTATTATCTTTTTTTTTTCAGTTTATCAAACTAATAACTTCTTCCAATTTCCACAAAGATGAACAGAGTAGCATCAGACCCTGTTGCCCAGTGTTGGCATCGATTGCTGTTTGTTTTTGTTTGAGACCTTTTGATCAAATGAAAAATGAGAAACTGAATTTGATCCAAAATTAAATCCATTTATAGCAGCAAGCAGCAATGCACCGACTTCCAACTGCACGAGGGAGAAAATGAGAAACGCCCACCAGTCTCAGACGTCCGCACCAAGCCGCTTGTCTGAGGTTTAGTCGATGCAGCATTGACAGGCTTCCAGTTCGGCTCCCAAATATTGAAAGGTTAATAAATTTGGCAGGTTCTGAACGATCAGCAGCTTTTCACAGAATTAACTAAATGCCCATCCAGTTACTGCACCTGACAGTCGGTGACATGCTGACCTGTGGTTTAAGAGAAAAAAGATGAGAGGAGCAGGAGTCAGACATTTTTGGGAACCAACCAACAAAAGATCAGTTCAGTCTTTGTGTCACTGCTAGCATTGTGTCATTAAAAGTGAAAAATGCACTGTGGTAACTCCACTGTGGAAAAACGATCAGCTTTTTGGTTTCACAGTGGCATGTAAATGAGACAGCGTTGAGGATGAATGATACGGTAAACCAGGGGTCTCCAACAAGTAGCTCGCTACCAGTAGCTCGCTACCCGTTTCTGAGTGGCTTGCTAAATGACTTTAACGATTAATCAATTATCAAAATAGTTGACAATTATCTTTCTAATCGATTAGTCGACCAATCATTGCAGATCTAGTATGAACCACTTCTTTTCTTGACTAACCCAGCCCTTAGACTGCAGTCATACAAATCCAATCCTTTCTGGCCATTTAATTCCTGATCGATGATCTTCTGACATTTTCGCTCTCTGTATCGCATCAAAACCCCAGAACCCGCCACAGCTGAGCTACCTCAAGTCAAGAGAAATGTCCGTCCAGTTTTCAGTTCAGTTAGCTCTTGGATCAATGCTTCAACAGCTGTTAGAGACTATCTAACCAGTTTCATATATTTTTCATTTTTCATCTGTATTGAGCCTCTCCCTCCTCGTGCTCTCTGGAGTTTAGCTCTGGATCGACTATCTGCCCTGGTGTCACAATATTGTTTACATTGGGTCTGTGTTTCATAGCCAGGCCAAGGCACCTGAGAACATGAGCAGAGCACACACACACACAGACACACACACACACACACACACACACACACACACACACACACACACACACACACACACACACACACACACACACACACACACACACACACACACACAGGTCTGCTCCGAATGTCCTGTCAGATATGACTTATTGCCGCTGGTGTTGCACCACTGACAGTGTTGTCAGTCACACCTCGGTGAATTTGGCCTGTTGCTTTCTCTGGCGTGCCACCGCCTCCACAGGACCAGTCTGAAATCCTGCAGAGAATGTTTGATTTCCACAAATTGACATTAGATCGGGTGTGGAGGAACCAAAGTAGAGTTGCTGAGTTAGAAAGGACCGGGGAAGTTGGTCAGCAGGCGTGAGAACGTTTTGTTATCACTGCATTAGCGGTGCCATTTCAGGGCGATCGTTGTGTGTCCGAGTATCCCGTGAGAAAGGCAAACACAGGGCTAAATGTGCTTGCGCAAGGAGCAGAGCTCGATCACCACAGAGAGATTTGATTGAAATGTATCCAACTGCCCGAGTAGAGCCGAGACGTCACCCCCCCCCATCTGATGCATGCACACTGCTGGCGAGCTCTGATAAGAAGCACACGCTACATGTTACCTTTACAGAGACAAATATCACTTAAAGCTTCAGTAGGCAGAAAGTTTTTGGCATCATTGGGCAAAAAATCCATAATAACATTTCAGCAATTGTAATTCAAGTGTTCTGAGAGACTTCTGCACCTCCTCATGGCCATGGCTATCATGATATATTTATTCATATTTGATCAGCGCTGCCTAGTTTGACCGTTTGATCAGAGTTTGCAAGTGATTGACAGCTGCTCAGAGACGGCAGGCTCCAGCTCGGCTCTGATTGGTTGTTTTCCTCCGGTCTGTGAAATCTTGCAGATGCCATTAGGAGCACCGGAGGACACAGAGGCACATTTTTTCAGATTAAATGTCTCATGCACTACTGTCAGGATATAGTGACCGTTTTATAAAAATAACTTTTTTTTAATCATATTTGCTCCAATCTCGCCTACTGCTGCTTTACTTCTCAGCTTTATCTTGATATTTCGTCCAAAAAAAAATGAAAGTTCACTCAAGGATTTCAATGGTTTTTAAAGCACTTTAATGTGGTAGTAAATGAAATGGCTGTTGATTAAATGACTGGCAGAGACGCTGCTTGGCAGACACATATCTGTCTATATAGCTTCTTACCAGCCAGCAGTGCTTCTGAATTGGGCTCCTGGGCTGTATTATAGACTATTATCGTCTCCATTGGTTCAATTAGAGAGCAGGGGAGCAGCGTGCTAGAGAGGAAATAAAAAGCGAGGTTAAGAGAGAAGAAGTCAGGGAAGCTAATCATTATTTTTGACCTCTCCCATTGAGGCGTCCTCGTATACGAGGCGCAGATTCACACACATACAGAGTTCAGTGTAATAGGCTGCCCTGCTCTGTAGGTCGTGCACTTTGTTCTGCATTTACAAACCAAGGTTAGAAGTAGTAGAGCAAAAACAGTAGCAAACAGGATGTATAAGTCCTGAAGGAACCACTGGCACACATGCATACTTTTACATGCACCGTGTTGTTCTGTTGCAGCTGCATTTTGGAGTATTAGCCATGTATTTAGCCCTGCGTCTTTACAATAGATTACAGCTTGTGCAGCGTTAGCCTCCTCCAAGGTTGCTGGTGCCCTGCTCAAGACAGTAAGCCTCGCAGCAAGAGGCGTCTAATTAGAAGAACATGCTACATGCTGGCTAATCCCTGACAGATGCAGCATCAAAGGCTGCCAGGACTGCGCATAATTATCAGTGGTTACCAAAAGTATATTTGAATTGGGTAAAATGATGGCATCATTTTCTAAATCCGTTACATTATTTATACTTCATTTCAAATGACTGAACCTATGCCATGTGGATCTCCGCCCCGTCCTCTTTCTTATTTTTTTCTGTTTCAAATAATCTTCACCCCGAGGATATTCTGCCCAGACGAAATTTGATGTGAACGTTTGATGCCTTGATGCTCGAGCCGTTGTTTCATTTGTGAAGAGGATGTTTTTTTTGTGTGTGTGTGAGAAGGTTTGTGGACACACGTCATCCACACACACACACACACGCTGAGCTATTAAAAGCCCAACTTGTTGGTATCCCTGCTGGGTCACCCTTAACTGAACATGACAGCTGACATGACCGGAGCCATGCTTCTCAATGCCTGTGTTTGCGTGCTGGTGTCTCCCCACAGGGGTGCTGTGGAACCTGTCGTCGTGCGACGCCATCAAGATGACAATCATTCGGGACGCCTTAACGACTCTGACCAACACTGTGATCATCCCTCACTCCGGATGGAGCAGCTCCACCTTCGATGACGACCACAAGCTGAAGTTCCACTCCTCGCTGGTGCTGAGGAACACCACGGGCTGTCTGAGGTAAACCACCTGATGAGCACACTGGGCACCGGCACCACCATGTGGACAACTGGCCCTGTTACACCTAGTGAGGGAGTGAGCTCATCATGTGGCTCCTCTGTAAAATAGCTGTGTTAATGTTGTTGTCTTTGAAGGAAATATATAGGCAACACTTTATAAGAACCATCATTTAATAGGTAATTAAAATGTAGTTAATAGTTATTTTACTGTTAACAAACCATGAAATTATAATTACTAATGTTTCCGTATTATTAGTAATGCTATAATTTATGTTATTTTATTAGTTCATTGTTGCACACATAACATTTTATATACTATATCAAGTATTTGTTAATGATTACGAAATGATTTGGAAACCTTTAAGAAATTGTTTGTAAAACATCTATAAACGATACTTGGATAGCTCTTGTGAAGTTGCAACTGGTGATTATAATACCTTGTTAAATGGTTATTAAATACTTTGTAAAGCATCTATAAACATTATTTAGATAGATAGTTAACACTCAGTCAATGGCTGATTATTGGTTTCTGGTCCACCTATCTACGTAATGTTTATAAATGTTTTACAAACTATTTTTTGTAGGTTTACAAATCATTTGGTAATTATTAACAACAAACTGTTTATAAATGAACGTAGGAATGCAATTATTAACTATCAATTTACCATTTATTTATGATGTTTATTATAAAATGTTACCAAAATATAATACTGGAGTGACGCCCTACAAACATAAACAAAAAGAAACGAGACCAGTGGAAAATAACATTTACATGGTTACCGGTATCAGAACGGGGTGTATTTTGTCATAAGTAATGATTTTAATACACCAAAACACCAAAAGAAAAATTACATAAACTCTGGTAATTGTGCATGTTTTAGTCAAATATCTATGATGTTGACCTGTCTCGTCTCTGTTTGAAAGTGATCATCATTTCATAGATTATTACAGTCAGTGATGTAATATTCCCATCTTCTCTCTCGCGGCGTCTTCCTTTGAACACATTGTGCTGCTGCTGCAAGTAGCGTTTAGCCTTTAATTGGTAAAAGCCAGTTGAGTCTGTGTTTGTGTGTGTGCATACATGCATAGCTGTGACTGTTTGTGTGTGTAGTTAGTTCCTTATTTACTCAGCAAAGTGCTATAATGACTTCAGTCAGGCCACACACACACTTCATACATTATGGATGGTGTATGGGGATGGCAAATCCCACATTACACACTCAACTGGGACACACACACACACACACAGCTGTCATTTTGTGTATTTGCATTTGCTCATTTGTTTGTTGAGTAAAGCCCAGAATCTCACACACACACACACACACACACACACACACACACACACACACACACACACACACACACACAAATAAATAAGTGTGTTTCTGATGTGCTTTTCAAAAGGAACCTGAGTTCAGCCGGTGAGGAGGCCAGAAAACAGATGCGCGTTTGTGAGGGTCTGGTTGACTCACTACTTTACGTCATCAAAGCCTGTGTAAACACCTCTGACTTCGACAGCAAGGTAAGCACTACAACACACACACACACACACACACACACACACACTGTACACACTAACCAGGAGGAAAACATGCTGCCACATGATAAGAGGCTCTGGGGAAAAATCCCACTTAACCCTGTTTGAATCATTTTATTGCCTGTGTCGGAATGGCCGCCATACTTTATCACCCAAAGCACAACTCGCACATGCACAACATTCAGAACCAGATAGACCAGCTCACTCACCTGGTATACGGTATCTTAACATTTCTCTATGGTAGCCGTAGAAATGAAATCATATGTCTCAGGCATGCACTGTAAAGACAGTAAAGTGGCTCATCTGTAAAGTAGACACCACATCCCCTGGGAACTGGGCCCCTTAATATTGTCAAACATATATGCTCATTGACATTCTGTGAGGCGAAGCTGTCCCAGAACTCAAACGGCGTGGAATCATATCCATTCGCTCTGGTCCAGATCATCTTTCTAACTGGAGGCCCTCGGATTCCATAACGAATTGATTTGTAACGCCGCAGATAGCCGGCCTGTGTAGTACCACACGTTGGCTATAGATAGTGTAGCGCGCTGCAGAGTTCATAGTGTTGTAGCTTTTGTCACGGTGATTTAGAAAGTCGCTGCTATAACTAACTACCCGCCCGAAACCCCCCGTCTCCTTCTTGCCCCCCGCCATCAGATTGTGGAGAACTGTATTTGCACTCTGAGGAACCTGTCGTATCGCCTGGAGCTGGAGCTGCCGCCGGCCCGACAGATAGAGGGGCAGGAGCTGGACGGCTTACTGGGCAGCGAGTCGCCCAGTAAAGAGGCGGATTCCAGCTGCTGGGGCAGGAAGAAAAAGAAGAAGAAAAAGAGCTTGCAGGAAGACACAGTGAGTCTGGTGCTTTTTTTAATAGAGGCTTTCAGAGCAGCATTCATATCAGCAACAAGTTTGAATCGTCCACATTTATTCACATTACAACTTTGATGTTAAGGGATTTTTTGGAGGGAAAATGACAACATTTTTGCAAGAAGTACAGAGCACATGGAAAACTATGTAGTCCTAACCTGTTTGTGCTTCATTGTGTATAGCAACATCTTAACGAAAAGAAAAAAAAGTCTAAATCTAAATTTATAATTATGTTTTATCGTGCAACAATATACTCAGTGCCTGAAATGGGCCGGTACTTCCCAGTACTGAGTACCGGCACTTCTGATTTTTGCCCACATGAGTACCCTTACTTCTTATTGGCGTACCGCCACATCCTGGTGAGTCTAGGTGCGCACTCCTAATCACCAGCATAACTGCGTCTCTGTGTAACACAGAGCAGCTGGCGTAATGCTGAGAAAACAGCACTGAAAACGCCTTTTGGATTCCTTTCTCAATATCCAATTTCATATCATATATTTTCAGTTGGTTTTATTGTAGCATATATGCAATATTATATGTACAATTTGATTTGTATCAATAGCTACATAAAACTTTTTTATTAACCAAATATGCATTTATGTACAACCTGTGGAAATGTAGCCCTAATGTATGTAATTAAATGTATAAAAAATACATTTGAAGTGGGATATATTACCAAGATATTCATATAAATATAAATATATCCAAGATACATGCGATGATCGTGTAATGTAACTGCTGAGTTAGGGTACTGGCACCTTTTTTGGTCCAATTGAGGCACTGAATATAATATCGGTCCCACCCATACCTCTCAACTGCTGCCCTGTTACTGTCACCTAAATGTCTACTTCGGTTTTCGGTATTTCTGCATCAGAACCTGTATTTAAGCCTGACTAAACACTGTGGTTGTTGTTTGTTCAGTGGGACGGTGTGGGACCCATCCCCGGCTTCTCCAAGTCCCCCAAGGGGGCAGAGATGCTGTGGCACCCTTCGGTGGTGAAGCCTTACTTGACGCTGCTGGCTGAGAGCTCAAATCCCGCCACCCTGGAGGGCGCCGCCGGGTCCCTACAGAACCTGTCAGCTGGCAACTGGAAGGTACGGTAGTGTTTGTGTACACACAAACAAATATACACATTCTCCGTTGTTTTTATATACACTGTTATCCTAGGAGACAAAGCATCTATTCAACTGGTTAAAAAGGATTTCACAGCTCACCTCCTCTGTGTCAGTCAGAGCTGACGTCAGTTTTACGCTCGGAATCACACACGTTAAAATGTGCACCTCAAGACCATCCGTTTCCCCCGTGTGGCGTCCAGACCCTTTTTGAAGGCTTAATGCTTTTTGTATGTACAGTTTGCAGCATACATCCGTGCAGCGGTGCGTAAGGAGAAGGGGCTGCCCATCCTGGTGGAGCTGCTGCGGATGGATAACGACAGGGTGGTGAGTTCGGTCGCCACCGCTCTGAGAAACATGGCGCTGGATGTCAGGAACAAGGAGCTCATAGGTCAGTCACACACTGTCAAAACAACTCACATTTCAGACTGAAATTGATTCTGATGAGTTGAATAAGATGATACACAAATATGAGGATCCTTAAAGAGGACCTGTTATGCTTATTTTTTCAGGTGCATGCTTAACGCGATAATAACGTGTTAACCCTAATTAGTTTTAATGCCACTAATTTCTTTAACGCATTAACGCAACTTGGGATTTTTAGGCTGTAGCGGGCTCAGTTTTACAGCTAGAGTGAAGATACTGGTATCATATGAAACTAGAAAGCCTAAGGAAACCATTGGTACCAACGAATGAAATGGGGTTCTATGGGTACCCACAAGTCTCCCCTTTACACTAAACTAGCTATGTTTGAGGGCGTGCCAAACTAGCCGCTAGGCAGGTATTATGCAAATGTGTTACTTGGTGACATCACCAAGGTACAGAAGAAAAGGCGGGACTTCAAGCAAGGCGTTTCAGCCAGTTCAGGAGCAGTGTTTCTGTGGGGGAGAGTAACTCCCTTTGGCGTGGACTTTGGGCTTTGTAACTTTTATATAACACACTAAAGGAAATGGGGAAAAAGCACAAGAGCATGATAGGTCCTCTTTAATTCTGTTCTTCTCACCATGGCTTTGTTCTAGTTAACAATGTAGCTCATTGCTGCACTGATAAACCATGCTGTAAATGGGTTTATCTTGGCTACATGCACAAACGCAGCATAAAACACAAATATAATATGTTGATATGCATTACAAATACTTTATCTAATTGCTCAGTATTGAACTACAGTATTATGTCAGTACGACAGCAGACTTATACTGATACACACTGGGCAATGCAAGACATTTGAGTGTAAATGAATGTGTATTCACCACATTACGTCCCAAACAGTTTCATGCTTTGCATGATATAGCTACTGACGGCATGAACGCTGGTAAACAATGTGTTTAAAATCTTTATTTTACTATTAAATTCAGAGACAAAACCAGTGCATTTTGTGAACCTTTTAACTACCGGTTATCACTTTTTAATTTCATCTCACTCCAGCCCGTTTTGTTCCACGAAACAGTCTCATTTAATGAAAAACAAGTTTTTATGTGCTCTCTGTGTGGAATTAATGGGGAGTTGCAGTTCCAGCAATGCAGGGGTGACGCCTGTAGGCAGATGGGGGGAGGAGTTGCAGTGTTGTGTTTAAGGTGCTTTTGGTTCTGTGTGTGTGTGTGGGGGGGGGGGGAGAGAGAGTTTATGCTGCATGTATTCAGGTCCTTCAGCTCGGCTGCTCTGCTGAAGGAGAGATAGGGGAAACAATCCCTTTTTTAACACCGGGATGCTCACACGCCGACGTCCTTGTGATGATAACGCAATGTCATTTAGGAAAACTGCCTACCTCGCTGCAGCCTCGAGCAGAATGAATACATCATTCACGCTATAGAAAGAACAGAATATAGTTTAGGTCACTTCGATTATGTAACATGGAAAAATAAATGTCTGCATGTCTCACAAACCTGCTGCACACACAGTACATCATGATGCGTTAGCTGCATGTCTCACTTCCCCCTCCTCCCTCCCTCCCTCTCAGGGAAGTACGCGATGCGGGACCTGGTCAACCGTCTCCCCGGGGGGAGCACCACCCTGCTGACAGACGAGACGGTGGCGGCCATCTGTTGCACCCTGCACGAGGTCACCAGCAAAAACATGGAGAACGCCAAGGCCTTGGCCGACACGGGCGGCATCGAGAAGCTGGTCAACATCACCAAGGGCAGAGGAGACAGGTGGGCTACCACCTTTGTCCTTTCTGGTGGGGGCAGTGTAGAGTACACACTGATGCAAACCCGACTCGCTAACATGCGCACATGCTCAAATGCACCGCTAGAACGCGCAAACCGTCGTCGGCCATATGTGGCTGGGCTGTACGGGCCGTCCTGGACATTGGACAGTGGGAGTTTTACACAAACACTTCCACATTTAAGCGCACACACACACATATTTAAATCCTCTGGGAAGGAGAAGCCATAGCCACGGGGAAGGTGGTTTTGTGTGCATTGAGGTTTTTTATGTCCCTGTGGAACGATGGACCAGCAGCTATTTCTGGCCTGCTATATATTCAGTAATGTTCCAGGTTAAAACACACCGAGGACACTCAATTCCTTCAACCATACCGTCCTGTAATATTTACAGCGTGATTTAAAATGAGGTTAAAGTGATTCGGGAAGACTCAAAAATACATATTTATGTTTTTGTCTCGTAAAGTGAATAAGAAAGATAATTAGTATCTCCTGTAGGGATGCTCAGATACCGATACCGGATCGGATATCGGTGACAATTGGGCCGATCTATTCAATTTCAATTTTATGTTTATATACTATATGCATTATATACTGTAATTTTAATACCTATTTAAGTTTTGACCAATTTCTTGCTGCATTAAAAAGGTTTACACTTGGATTTTAATTCCTGTTAATTTTGAAGATTTTTTACCAAATTGCTGGTGTATATTTATCAATCATATCGTCAACGACTTCTCGGATGAGAAAGATATCCACAGACAGTGTCGTAAGCTATATTCACAAGCTAACATGCTTGCTCATAAATTCAGCATGTGTTCGGTTACAGTGAAGATAGCTTTATTTAAAGCATTTTGTACCCCGCTATATACTGCCCACTTGTGGCGTTTTTATAGAAAAAGCAACATGCAGAGACAACGGTGCTTCCACGATGGTGTGGTGCCAGCCAAATGTTCGGAAAGGTCGATGTGCCCGCCTGCTCTGCCATAATACGAAATCTTATGTACCGATTTATGAGCAGGCTGTCTGCTTCAGAAAATGTTATTATTCTGGCCTCGGTCAGGTTCTCATCCAGATTGTGGAGCCACTGGCCCAGTTTGCATGTGGTTACAGTTTGCTGATTTCTGTCATTTTGATATGAATACATAAGCTGCTTATGTATTGCCATGTATTAGCTGTTTTTTTCCCTATTTTATTTATTTTATTTCATTGTATTTTTGTATGTATTTTCTGTTTTTATTTAGTACGCTATGGACCTTCTCCTTGTGTCCTTAATAAAGTCATTAATATTATTATTGTCTGTTTTCCAGGTACTCTATGAAGGTGGTTAAAGCGGCTGCACAGGTGCTGAACACGCTGTGGCAGTACCGGGATCTACGTACCATCTATAAGAAAGTAAGAACCCCCCCAAACTGCATGTGATTATCATAAAGTGGGCATGTCTGTAAAGGGGAGACTCGTGGGTACCCATAGAACCCATTTTCATTCACATATCTAGAGGTCAGAGGTCAAGGGACCCCTTTGACAATTGCCATGACAGTTTTCCTCGCCAAAATTTAGTGCACGTTTGGAGCGTTATTTAACCTCCTTCCCAACAAGCTAGTATGACATGTTTGGTACCAATAGATTCTTTAGGTTTTCTAGTTTCATATGATGCCAGTATTGTCACTCTAGCCCGCTACAACATCCGAAAGATCGATTGTGTTAATTCATTAAAGAAATGAGTAGCATTAAACAAATTAGCGTTTTATCACATTCATTTTGACAGCCCTAATTTTAACTGAAAAGAAAGAAGATGTAAAAGAAAATAGTAACTGTGCCATCTATCGTTATGGGCTTACTGTGGACCACACAGCAAAGAAGTTTTATTAATATTCCCTCTGTGGCCAAAGAAAGGGCATTTTTAAAGATACCACACAAGAGTTTTACTGCTCTCGTTATTCAAACCACCACTTCTCCTCTCTCTCTTCTCCTCAAACAGGATGGATGGAACCAGAACCATTTCCTCACCCCAGTGTCAACACTTGAACGAGACCGGTTCAAGTCCCAGCCCACCCTACCCACCAGCACCATTCAGATGTCCCCAGTCAACCACCCTGGTAGGCTCTAGTTTCCCACAGACCCTGCCAGATGAAAATAGACTCCGCCAGTGAAACAGGAAAACCTCTGGAATTTATTGTCAAAATGTGTTTTTCCTCTTCGCAGCTGCCAGTGCCACGTCGTCTCCTGCCATGCTGGGCGTCAAAGAGCATAGAGACACCGTCAGAGATTACCAGAGAGCACCGTCAACTATGCAATTTTATAATTACCAAGGGGGCAACAGTATCCACAAAAACCAGTATACAGGTACTCAAACTATGCACACATGTGAAAGCTATTGAAAGTGCCCACAGTCTGCATATTATATCTTTAAAGCCGTATTCAAACAGTATCCGCTATCTGCGCCAGACTGTAATCACACGCTGCCCTCTGGTCCTCCATGTGCAGGGCTTTATCTGTTTTATCCCTCGCAACGCTCCGAGCAGATTCCTCAGCCGGCCTCGTCTTCCTGCCTCTCTTATCGTCTCCGCTAAAGCCTGCCAGCTTCTGAGACAGACAGTCATTTTAATTCAGAGCACTTCAGAGCAGCAGTAAAGTGAACTGGCAGGCCAGTGGTGGTGGACACTCCACAATGGTGCCCATTGTTGGCGGGCCCAAGTCGCAGCCTGCAGACAGGGGCAGCGAGTGGGCACCCAGACATACTACAGCCAGACGAGAGCTCTCGCCAGCCCACGCTGGTTGGCAGGAGCAGGAAGGGGGGGGACGCAGAGTAAACAAAATGAGCCGCAGCCTCAACAGTCCACGCAAAATAGAAATTGAGTTTCAGGATTCCACCGGTTTGATAAAGTGCCAATGAAAATACCCATCCCATGGGCTATGCAAACAACAGAACAGCAGCGGCCAACTCTATTATTCGGTGTTATTGCTCTCCGCAGCTCAGCGTAGCACTCCTTGATCCTGCTCTATCTAAATACAGACATTTGTCCTATGGGGATGTGCAGACTTTTTCACTGATGCGAAATGAGGTTTATTTGCATCAAGTCCCACTGAATTGCTCTTTTTATTTATTTATTTTTTTTTTTTTCTTCCAGGGTCTGGAAAGCCTTCTCCATATTACTACTCATCCCCCACAAGAGAGGAGCCCAGAAGAACACAGGTGAATATAATCAGTCTGCATAAACGTTTGGTTCGACTCCACAGGCTCTTCCTTCTCATCTGCTCCTGGTTTCTCTGCTCTGATTGAACCCCGTCGCCGTATCCTGCGAGATTATTCCGTATTTACCTTTTTTAGTTTTAGTTTATTTGTGCAGAATATTTTATAGGCAACGACCATATACTTGCCAACCCTCACGATTTTCCCGGGAGACTCCCATTTTTCATTTCCCTCTCCAGGGGTCACAATTCTCCCGTATTTCTCCCGATTTATGACACATTTTCACACCTTTTTTTTCCTTTTAAATATCTCAAACCTGTTTCTGGCAAAGTACAGTGTGTATAAGCCCTACTGTTTCCACCCGGACGACAATAGAGCTACACCAAATGTCGTTTCCCGGCGGAGGAGAGATGCTCGCGAAACAACGCGGTTTGAGCTGCGCTCGCCGCACATCACAGCTTCCAGCGCCCAAAGTTGGGCTTTGCTCCGTGCAGCAAAAAGGCGTCGTGGCGCAGCGCAAACCGCTGAAAATAATGTGTTTCAGATCACAGTGGTGTCGTTGTCGCATTGCGTCTGAAAGAGCCTTCAGTGAGTGAGAGACGGAGAGAGAAATGGAGAGTACTAGGAGAAAGAAATACTCAAGCAGGAGCAATGAATGAGTGACTAAAACTGATGAATATTAGTTTATGCCAGAGATTCACCCCAAGTTCACCCCAGAGGGCTGAATTATTCAGTTTTCCTTCCTGAGAATTAAAAGTAGGCCTATTTAACATTAAAATGATGTTGCAGTGTACTTATTTTGTAATTTTCACTCTTTAAAAGTCACCAGGAAACAAAGTCTCTGAAACTCAACTGGTGGTGGACCCTCAGACCCTCCGCTTTGGTATTGAAATCCTCCGTATTTTGGAGGTCTCAGTGACATAACATAATAGCATCACGGTAACACGCATACAATAACACACATTCGGGGCGTGTAGCATATGGCATGATATGCTTCAGGCGTTGGTGGAAAGGTGTGACAGTTTTGCATGTTCCTAGTCAGAAGCTAATCAGTGTTGCATCCACAATATTTAAAAGTTGGTAGAAGTTTAAATGTATCAACAGGAACAACAAAAACGTTGCGCTAGGGCTGCAACTAATGATTATTTTCATTATCGTTTGTTGATTATTTTTCAAATAACCATGAAATGTCAGAAAATAGTGGAGAAATGCCAGTTTCACAGTTTCCCTTAGCCTGGAGTGGTATCTTTAAATGGCTGAACAACAGCAAGATATTCAATTGCCAAAGATTTAAAAGGCAGAAAAGCAGCTTAAAGCAAGAAACATTTTTGCCTGACAAATGACTTTCTTGTTGATTGATTTCTCTGATCTTTTATTATTCAGACTAAGGCTTTAGGTGTGATCCCCTCTTTGAAAACCAATGTTTTCTTCCAGGAAGTGTTTGATAGTAATGGTACAAGGCTCTTGTTTGAGATCCCTCCACCGCGCTGTGTAAACCTGGCGAGGACGACCGGCTCTTCCGCCCCACTTGACTAATACAAAGAGACTGACAGCGTATTCCGCTGCGGATAAATGGCGGTGCCGGGAATGACCCAGCACATCAGCTATTGTCTGAGCGAGAGTGAATGTGACTGCTGGGATTGGGATGGTCTGGGTGCGTCTCAGGCACCTGTCACTGCGGTGACTCGTCCATGTGTGCCCATTCAGATAACGGGCACAGTGAGGAGGAGATGAGGGGGAGACAAAAGAGAGAGTTCTCTTGTGTCCTTCATCCCATCACGTTTAGACCAGTTAACGTGTGAGGACAGTCATCAACCCATTTATTTCAGACAAATTCCTTCTATCTTCTGGATTTATACCATTTACCTTGAAGCAGTTTTCTGTTGCCTTAGTGGCTAGAGAGAGTAGAGACGTGTAGGTGAGGAGGTGATTGATTAGCCTACTGGTGTTAAAAAAAAAAAATAAAACCTTCAGCCAGACGAGAGTGCATTCTGCTGAAACTGCTGAGATAGTAGCATGTGTTGTTTCATTTTGTTACTATCCAGGATATATGCTTATTCGCTTTCTTGCTAAAAGTCAGATGACATTATGCTTTTGTGCTTTTTCCCTTTCCTTTAGTGTGTTATATAGTTTTTTGTGCATGTAAAAGGTCTGCGAAGTCACAAAGCCCAAAGTCCACGCCAAAGGGAGTGACTCTCACCCACAGAAGCACTGCTCCTGAACTGCCTGAAACGCCTCGCTTGAAGTCCCGCCTTTTCATTCCGTAACGTGGCGATGTCACCGAGTAACCTTTTACATGCACAAAAAACTATATAACACATTAAAGGAAAGGGAAAAAGCATAATGGGTCCTCTTTAAGTTAATATAGCTCTGATGCGGTGTAAAGAGAGTTAACAGTTAACAGTGAGGCTGACATCAGTGAGACTAAATTAAAAACAGTCACACTAGATTACATACATGGGTCATTTCCTGTGAACATCCCGTGAAGGAATTTGAATCTTGTAGACTCCACCACTAACACTGAAATCTAAAGAGTATCAAAAACAAGATTTTATTTCATGATTTGACTCATGAGGAGTATAACTTTAAGTACAATACTTTAGTAAATTTGCTTGTCACTGCTGACTCTTCATCATATTCCAGTGAAAACCAGTTCATCACAGCCTCCCTGTCTCTTTTCCTTGCAGCCTGTGTATTACGCAGAGGAGCCGGGCAGGAGGAGCTACGACACGTACAGAATGTACCTGCAGCATCCCCACGGCTACGACGACCCGTACTTGGAGGAGGTCATCACCTACCCGCCCACGGTCGACTACAGCTCCCAGCCTCACGGACTGAAATCCACCACCAACTATGTGGACTTTTACGCTAGCACACGGAGGCCTTCCTACAGGGCAGAGCAGTACCCCGGCTCTCCTGACTCCTGGGTATAGGTCCGGAGATGCTCCCGAGGGGCGGCGTCTTCACCCCGCAGCGGAGGCGAGGAGCCCCGGTGGGAGCACACGAGAACCCGGCAAAAACTTTTTCATGAACTTGGCTTCATAAAGTGTGTTTGTTTTAAAGTGAATGCGTGCGTGTGGAGGGGAGTTCAACTTGAGCGATGGCAGATGGGAAGATGGAACGTGTGCCAAAGAAGGAAAGCGAGGAATGTTTTTTTAAATTATTTTTTATTTAGTAGAGGAAGAAGGAATCATGCTGGGGGGGGGTCTGTTGAGGGACGAAAACCCCCACACTACAGCGAGGAGACGTGCGTCCTGTCTAGATGTTAGTCTTATTTTCTTTATGAAACTCTTAGCTGTGATAGCATGGTGAAAGGAGTGAGTCATGTGAGCGAGGGTCCGCGGTAAGAGTCAAGATGGGGAATGTGTATGTGCTGAAGCCAAAATGGATCATGAACTCATAACTGTAAAAAAAAACAAAAAAAAACAACAACCACAAAAAAGAACAATAATAGTAAACTAATGATGTTAGATTGTACAGAGGGATCGAATTGTATCTGTACCTTAATGTTGAAGCTGTGTAATGCCATGGAGTCTTGTACATTTCTTTCATTTTATTGTAAATACAGAAAAAAAAAAACATGTTACCTGGTTTACACTCATCAGCACTGGTTAAAAAAAAGAAACTTGTGCCATGTTAAATCTCTATAGATATATAAATATATGAAGAAATACGTGGACAAAGATGGCATCATAACACAACCATGCTAAAATAATAAAAGGTCAGTTTTGTTTTTTAAACACGTCGTGTAATTGCATCTTTTCACAGGTACGGTGTAAACATCTTTCACACTCGCTGTTTACTGCCAAATGAGTGTGAAAATGGAGAGACCCAAATGCAGTTTCCTGTCGGGGGGGGGGGGGTGGGATGTTTCATTACATTGTATTCACTCAAACAGGAGTGGAGGGAGAACAGCATTCACTCAGCAGCTCTGCGTTTCATAAAACTGTGTCTAATAGGTCCACATAAACTTGTAAACGTCCATTTTTAACTCTTTGTGTGAAAGCTTTCAGCTCAAGTTAGTTCAGTTATGCATTGCTTGATACTGTCAGTGCACACCGTTCACATCTGCAAATCATGAATAAGTACGTCAGAGTAAGCAGATCATGATTACCACCAAATGCAAAGTGCTGGTGTGGACCATGTATCTGTGCGTTGGAGAATAACATTTACTTCTCTATAAAGTAGTGAGCAGGCTTTCAATCACTAAATGTTTTCCAGTTATGTAAAGAAGGACTGTCACAATACTGGGGTAAAAATTGGTGTAACCATGGCCCCACCCCCCTCTCTGTAGCAATGCTGGAGCAGAAAAGTAGCAGAAGTAGTAGTATAATAGTAGTAGGAGCAAAATGATGCAAGTTTAAGAATATGATAAGAAAATAAAATCACAAACAGGAAAAAAGGAGAAAGAAACAAAGTACAATAGCAGCTCTGGAGCTTTCTGGCAAGAAGTAAAGGTAGGAGTTAAAGAGGACCTATTATGCTTTTGTGCTTTTTACCTTTCCTTTAGTGTGTTATATAGTTTTTTTGTGCATGTAAAAGTTCTGCAATTACAAAGCCCAAAGTCCACACCTCTCCTCCACAGAAACACTGCTGCTGAACTACCTGAAACGCCTTGCTTGAAGTCCTGCCGTTTCTTCCATAATGTGGTGATGTCACCAAGTAACATATTTGCATAATACCTGCCTATGAGAAAAGAGAAAAGTAAAGCATTTTTTGAACAATAAAGCACCCAGTGCTATATGGCCTGTGCCTTAAAGATTCAGTAGGCAACAATTTTTTGGCATCATTGGGTAAAATTCCATAATAACCTTTCAGAATATTGTAATTCAAGTGTTCTGAGAGAAAACTAGACTTCTGCACCCCCTCATGGCTCTGTTTTCAGGCTTTAAAAAATCTAATCTGTGACAATACTTTGACCAATCTCAGTTTCATTTCAGAGAGAGCGTTCCTATTGGCTGTGCTAAGGCTGGTGGGCGGTGCTTGGTATTTCCTCAACTGATCTCAACCTGGCTGCCAGGTCACAAACATTCTCATTTTACAGCTAAACAGTACACTACAAGATATTTCTGAAAACATTTGAGGCATGAAATAGGCATTACAGTAACATAATATTGATTCATATTTGATCAGCACTGCCTAGTTTGACCGTTTGATCGGAGTTTGCGAGTGATTGACAGCTGCTCAGAGACGGCAGGCTCCAGCTCGGCTCCGATTTCTGTGAAATCTTGCAGATGCCATTAGGAGCACCGGAGGACACAGAGGCACATGATTTTTTTTCAGATTATCTGTCTCATGCACTACTGTCAGGATATAGTGACCATTTTATAAAGATAACTTTTTTAATCATATTTGCTCCATTTCTACCCACTGCAGCTTTAAGCCGGCCCTGACTGGATACACCTGTGAAGATCTACAGTTGTTCTCATACCATAGTGTAGGTCTATACTGATATCAATGCTTACTTCCTGTATAAGGAGGCAATGAATGTATATTTTAAGATATCTATGTGCAACTTGCAGCACAACAATGGCAAGGCATATGCATTTTTTACACAAAATAATTTTTCAGACCCTGATAGAAGGGTTGGTTTGGTGTTGTTCTATAGGTTGTGCTGATTTTTTTTAATTTTTAATATGCCTTAATGAACAAAGTTTGTATTCAAATGTGAATTTTTCAAGGTCCAATGTCTCTGTCGGGCAGTTTCAGAGCTCTTGTAGATGGAGGAGCTTACTCATTTTTCATTGTTTTGTTATTGTCATTTTGCCAAGATTTTCAAAATAAGACTCCTTCAAATAAAAATAAAAATAAAAAAGAGCAACGTAAATAAACAAATACAGGCGTATTTCTGAGACATTACTTGAAAGTAAATGATTAATATGAGACATGAGGCCTGTACTACGAAGCAGGATTTGGCGTTATCGAAGTAACTTCAGCGTTAACCCTGGGTTTTCCGTCCTACGAAGGCGGATCACTTCTTACCGGGGTAGATCTCCATGGTAACTTACGCTGAACGGCTAACCTGCTCCGGAGCAGGTTATGTTCCTGATAAGAGATCAACTCGAAGAAAAACACCGTCTACTGACCAATCAGAGCTCAGTGTACAGATCGTATGGTAATATTACACAAATACGAAGAAGTTTAAGTCATAAACCAGGCTAAAAACAACACAGTTTAAACTGACAAATGCAGGAAGGACAGATTGATTTATGCTGCGGGTGTTTACTGCTTTGAATTATATTTTTATATTTATTTTTTTACTTGCTCTTGAGTCCGTTTCACACCGCAGGAGACGGGGACGCACCTGACAGAAGGTTTAAATAGTTATACACGCCGTTTGTTTAATAATGGGTATAATAACGTGTAACCGTCCATCCAGCCATCAATATAATTTCTTATTGCTATTTATAACCCGACGACTTTATCCGACTTTTGAGTGTTCCGTTAAATTAATAAGTCTGTTAATCTACGCATTCACACATCGGGAGTTTTTTCTTCTGCCAGCTGTCCTTCCTGCATTTAGCAGCTTCAACTGTGTTACTTTTAGTCTGGATTAAGTGTTTAACTTCTTCGTATTTGTCTAATATAGTTTACTCTTCCTTTGTAAAATGTGCCGCCCTGTCTGTCTGTCTGCTGACAGTAGACTTGTCCATGTCTGTGATTGGTGAAATGCTGCAAACACCGCCCCGTTCACGTGAACGCGCTCACAACCAGATAGAGAAACCCTGGGTTGACTTACCGAGTTGATAACCACCTTCGTAGGACAGTTTAGCTGGAACTCGTTTGTTAGGGTTGGTTAAGCCAGATAACGAGAAGATACCCTGGGTATGTTGAACTCGCTTCGTAGAACGGGCCTATGGTGTCGCTGTTTCGCTTTATTAGTCGAAGCATCAGTGCAAAACATTGTAAAGAGGCGTGTCTGTGTCTGTGTGTGTGTGTGTGTGCGGGCTTCCTGTATGACGTCATCTCAGTTTGAGCATAAAAACAAACCAAGTGGGCGTCGGAAAGAGTTTGGTGCTTTTCTTTGCTTTTTCTCCGAAAAGTTTCAAAAATGGTGCAGCAACTCAACAAATCTGGAGCGAAGGAGTCTCCTCTGCTGAAGGCGGGTCATCCTCCTGCAGGTAAACTCGGCTTCTGGTTGCAATGTTGAAGTTTTATTTTTACTACATTAAAGCGTTGCTGTTTTTCAACTGCTCGACTCGCACACCGAGACGATGAATCAAGTGTTTTATCTGATTTTTTTTTCATATCCTGTTTGATGCACATGTCGCCACATTGTAATCGCATCGTGGGAAACCGAGTAGGTCCGCTGATTTCTGTGATAATCTAACCGCATCCGTCGGGATGGTTTGTGCAGCCTCTCGCTCTTTCTTCTCCAGCAGGCCGCTGCTGCTCAAAGTCACACCGTGTTCCCACCGTCTGAACATTCATATAGGCACAATGTAATGCATGCAAAATAATATGGTGCAAACCGACTGTTATTAGAAGCAATTTCACAATCGGAGAAATTCTCATTATTTTCTTATTATTATTTTTTTTTTTCCTTATTTATTTATTTATTTATTATTTTTATTTTTATTTTTATTTTTTTTAGCCAGTCGGCCTCCCTTTTGCATGTAGGAATACTTAACACCAATAGCTTATGATATTTTTTACTTTTTTATTTTTTTTTATTTTACATTTGAGCAGTGCACGCTTTATGGGGAACTGCTTAAAGGTCTAATTCACGTTGTAGCCTAATGTCGAAAAGATCCAACCTTTTTTTGACTTGTGACTCCTTTAAAATGAAGTTAAGTCTTTTATTTTTGTATTATTTATTTATTTTTATTTTTTCCTGATTTATTTATTTATTTTATTTTTCTGTTTTTTTTTTTTAGTTTTTTAGTTTTTTTTTTAAGTCAGTCGGCCTCCCTTTTGCATGTAGGAATACTTAACACCAATAGCCTACTTTATGTCGAAAAGATCCAACCTTTTTTTGACATGTTACTCCTTTAAAGTGAAGTAAAGTCTTCTTGTTTACCCCCCCTCCCCCCTCATCATGGGCTATGGCTTTATTGTGGGCATATGACTTCTATTTAAACCCAAAGAGGGATTATATTATTTTTTCCTTTTCATTTTAATGATGAAGGCTGAAAAGATTAATAATAAAAAAGGGGTGAAAAAATCTGAAAAATTTAGTTTTGTGTAATGGAAATATTTTTCTTTGTTATTGCTTTAATCCTCTCGTGACCCCTCAGATTTATCGCGTGTCCCCCACGCTGGAAACCACTGTTTAAATTATAGGCCACTTGTTCAACTTTCACTCCAGTTACTGCCAAGCAGTGACCTGCAACTTTACTTTGACCATCTGTATAGCATTGAAGTATAGCAATATAACTAGGGTTGCCCCCTCTTAGTCGATTAGTCGACTAATCGGTTGTTTTGGTCTTAGTTGACTAAGATTTCTTTAGTCGATTAGTTGTTTTTTATGCTTTTATGAGAAATGATTTATTTCGAAAAAAACTTATGAGGTAAACAGGATTCTTTGTGGGGAAACTCAGTTTTAGAGTGTTAGTCGCCTAAGAATTTCTTTGGTCGAGGACGGCCCTAAATATAACACTGCAAAAGCAATCTTTCTTGGCTGAAGTTTGTTTTGTAGAGGATTTATTTTTTCTGTGTTTACAGAAAGGGGTCAGGATCCCCTGCATACTGTAATCTTTAAAGTCTGTCAAACACCGGTGCAACGGAGCAGATTTTTCAGATGACCTACATTTAAACTGTTCTATTCTCTGGGTCAACAGTGAAGGCTGGAGGTAAACGGGTAGCCAAGAAAAGCTTCGACGAGAGTGGCAACCATGGGACTCCAGAGAAGGAGACCAAGAGGTCTGATAAACCAAGGTAGGCCGACATCTGCATCTCTAACATATAATAAATGGCTTTGAATTGTAAACACCAAGGACATTGAGATGGATGTTGCGTCACAACATGAGATGTGCAGCAGCATTTTGATCAAGTAAACCACTGAAATTTGCTTTAAAGTTTACTGAAACTATTTGAAAAATGTGCTCTTGCTGCAGGTCCCTCGCCACCGCCAACAGGATGCAACAAGTTGGTATTCTTCTGGCAGGAACTCTTGACAAGGTAAAAACATTTTTAAAATGCCAGTTCCTATTTTGCATGTCAAGTTCATTCCCACTGAGGAAACTGGATTAGTCTCAGAGCCTCTCAGGCCACAGAGTCATGTGTGTAATAAACTCAATGTGTTTTCAGTTGAGCCACGACTTTCCAGAGACACCGGTGAGCGTGAGGCACAGCAAGGTGCGTCCTGCAGTGGAGAAGCCCCATTGCCCCCGGACCTTCTTCATCCAGCAGCCGAGGAAGTTTTGAACAACATGTGTTTAAAGAAATGCCCCAGAGGGAACCGTGTCAAGTCAACTGTGAAAGACAAACATGAGGACACATGAGGGGGACTGACAGGTTGTCTTTAAAGTGTCAGTGTTTATGGGGGGAAGGCTTTCAACGAGCTCTGTGTTTTCTTACTAGGCTGTACTTGTTTGTGAGAATACTATAAACCAGCATTAAATGTGCCTTCTAGTGTTGGAAGGGAAATGATATAGTTGTGTTTCCCAGGTGATGATAACCAGATGGTGTTTGGGTATGTTTCATGTGAGGGTTGGGGGTTAAGTTAGGTTTTTTTGAGACTGTTTTTTCCAGTGAAATCTTCACTATGTATTGCTTGGCAATTATTAAATTTAATAAAAAAAAAAAAATTGCATGGCATCACTAGATTGCAGATCTCCTTATTCCTCAATGTTTATTTTGCAGTAAGCTACAATGACAACTAGATGGCAGCAAATGGCTGTTTATAACACTCATAAAGTCAGAGGCTCTTTGTGGCACAAATCAAACTGTAAGCTGCACGCACCATAACAACACACCATTACAACCATCATTGCTTATTCAAGCCTTCATTCACTTTTATACTGTGCATTGCAACAACTGGTGTAACAAGATTCGGTCACACGTAATTAGGTGATAATTAGCAACCTATTTGAAATTTCTTTGGAATTACTGCCAAACTATCCCCATTTACCTAAAAATGAATCGAAAATGACGTTATTATAAACATAATTTGATAATTATATGCTAAAATGGCATAAAATGGTTAAAATAGGGCCCTTAGGCTTGAGAAGCAGCTGTGCGCTGCTCTTCATCGGAGGTGGAAAACCAAAACAATGACTAAATCCTGACTATCATAGTGTTTAAAAAAAAAAAAAATCCAAAAATTGCTCTCCATGTTGCCAAAGGAACTATTTTAGTATCCCTCTTGAATTAAGGTTTCCAATTATGTTCAGTGACTCACAGTTAAATGGTCTGAATGGAAGAACTGTTTGGGAACTTCCCGTAAAGGTTAGCGAGGTCTTGTCTGTCAACAAGAACCACAGAACCTGCTCAGCTTTGCTTGAGGGCAAATGACTCCAACAACATGTTGCATCTACAATAGGGGACAGCAGTTCAGTAAAAAAAAGTTAAGCTATGTTATTTAACTTACCTGAATCATATTTTTAAATATAAAGTATGCATGCTGATTTAAGGTCAGAACACTTACATGAAAAGCTGCATCCTGCAGGGGTCAGGCATCTCCATATGCATGGAACAATAAAGCCACCCTGATGTTTGTTTACACCATGCAGAAACTATCATGTAATCCTGTCAGCATGTATTTTGAAAGTAGGCCTTTTCAAAACAGAGCCAGGTGCCTCGTCATATATTTCTGTCACAGTCGTACCAAAACATAAGTACCATTATGGCTGAGGTGCAGACAGGCAAGTGAATCTTGGGTTTTTAATCATTTTCTTGGATCTTTTATGAATGCAGGCCTGGGGTGAATTGTAAATGAGGTGGAAGAAGGAACATATGAAGAGATGGATGGATGGCACTCTCTTGTTTCTGTCATGTCACATTTGTGCTGAAGAATAAACCCTGATGGATGGCAAGAGACGCTTAAAGAAGCTAAAACAACACATATTAAAAGATGAGGCACTGTGAAGAAGTGATTTTAGCAGCTTTCAAACACATGGTGAGGATGAGTTGAATGAATTCATGATTTTTTAATTGTCACACTATTGAAATATGGAGGACAGAACCTGCCAAATTAAAATAATAATAAATAAATGACTTGTTAAATAAATAAATAAATAAATACGCTAATAAATGTACCAAAAAAATGAATGAATGAAAATAATAAATATACGTAGGCATTAATGAATTGATGAAATGTGACATAAACAGATATTTCTGTTTTAATTTGCTTCTTTATTTATTTACCTTTGTATTCATTCCCCTATCTATCTATCGACTCTTCTATTTAATTTGACCTTTTATTTATTTATTTATATTTATTAACTTTTACATTTATTTTTGCAATTCTTTTTTATTTATTTAAATTTTAGTTTTAAATATATTTATTCATTGAATTTTATTTATTTATTTATCGAGTTATCTATCTATTTATTCATTTTTTATTATTATTTTGGCAGGTTCCGTCCTCCATATTGAAATTGCCTATCCCACATGGGATTATAGACGCCAGGATAATACCACATAAAGACTAAATATACTGTAAGTCAATGCTGCATACTACAGCACACAATCCATGTACATTAATAAAAGAATATAAAGTAAAATAGACAAAATGGAGGTATACAATATAAAAGATACCTATACAGTACATTTTTCTAGTAACCTCAATATGATAAATAGGCCTTTTTGACACCAGACATGTTGACTTGTCATGGCTTTGTTCTAAGTGTACCAGTAATTCATGACAATGTACCTAACAAATATTAATGATTTCTTTCAAAATGTATGCTTTACCACTCACCTGTGTGAAAAATACAATAGCTCCATCCCTAAGCCCCAAAAGAGGTTGAGTGTGAACATGCAAGTGTGTTTGCCGCTGTGCTTGTGTGTTATGTGTGTGTATGCTCATACATGGGCCTTTTTGTTTGCATCAGAAAGTCCACAGACAATATCTGCTCGTTTGTTCGCCAGCAAAGCACTCAACTGCAGCCTCGGAAACACAATGTGCCCGACCTTAAATTCTCTGTGATGCTCATGCTGTTCACGCGTGCCTTTGATGCCATCTGTGTGTAAAGTTCAGAGACCTCGTTGGCTCTGTCTGAGGAGCGGAGCAGTTGGTGGTCCTCTGACTTGCAGACATGATGCATTTCTCTGCCAGTGTCTGCCCATTTCCTCCGCCATCTGAAGAGCCTCGCTGACCCCGCGACGCCCACCACGCTGCTGAGAAAACACTGCTCACCGACTGTATACCACCGCCTCACACAGAGGAGTGAGGAGATGTGGTTTGCAGTCCCAAAATGTACTCCTATCACCACAGTGCACTTGGTTAACTCCTCATATTGCAGTTTACACAAGAAACGAGACAGAATTACGATTGGAAAAACACACAATTAATGGTTTTATGACATTACACTTCTGTTGAACATGTTTTTGGTGAGACAAATTTTGCACATGAAACAAGCTGCATAAAATGTTGTCACCTCATGAGGTCACTATAGACTAAGGCGTGCTATGAGCGTCACTTGATAGACCAGGGTGAGTCAGTCTAGGATGCCTTTGCAATGAATTGTATTCCAGTAAGCATTCATTTAAACTTCTGAAGCTTTTGCATGATTATAAGTTCATTAGATACCGTTTCGTATTTACCTGCATGGTGAGCTTCTCCATAGAAATAACATTTAAATTAAGATATATGCTATGACGCCTACAGTAGACTCAGATTCAGCAGCACACAAAGCTACTGAATGACATCCTGCTTTTAACAGCCACTAATACAAACCTAAATCAATTAGGCTTAATTTACATAAAAGCTTTGACTCATGTTTCACCCCATCCTCTTCTAATGTGCATCAACAAGGAGGAAGTTACACAGTATGCTTGATAAGATTGCTAGTACAGGGACAACTGGTCATTTTAAGTTTAAAGTAAACCTAATTTTAGTCAGTTACAGTGCTCAGATTGTTTACTTAAGAGCACAATGTCATAAAAATACTCCATTACAAGTCTCACATTCAAGTTGTATTTGCGTGCTATGTAAGAGTACATAAGTATTAGCAGCTAAATGTATTAATAATAAAAGTGCTGGTTATAAAGACTGGCCCCATTCAGAGTGATAAATCTTTGATGCAAAGCAGCATTTTAATGTTGTAGCCGGTCCAGGTGGTGCCACGTTAATGCATCATGTTTTATGATCTTCTTTATATCTGGTGTGTAAAAATCTTAATCTGCAGAGTAGCAAATAACGACAGACATAAGATTAATACAAGGAGTAAAAGTTACTATATAATATAAGAAAATATTTTGATTTGAAATAGGGGTGAACTCAATGCCCTAGAGGCTGAGGCGATGCCTTCAAATTGCTTAATTTGTCCAAGAATTTAAAATATATTTATTTTCCAATGATATGAAAAAAGAAAAAAAGTAGCAAATCCTGACATTTCAGAAGCTGGAATCAGAAACATTTTGTCAATATTGCTTTATAAGTGACTGAAACAATTATACCAATTATCAAAATTGTTGTTCATTAATTCCTACCGTTAATGGACTAATGGTTTCACCTCTACCTGACACAAAGCCTACTGGTGCACTAAATGGAAACAGGCTTAAAGCAGCCTACCAAAACCCTTAATGTTGCTTTACCTCTGCACTCAGGTAGTTTTCAACTTTAATGGTGATTTAGCCAATCAAAAGTGAGGAATAGACCTGTTTAATATTATGATAAAACAGAAGACTTATGCTTACATCAAGTTTGTGTTTTAAGCTGATTCCAGTAGGTTCAGTATATTTAAATTTGACAAAGAAAATAAATAAAGAAATGAATAATAATTAAATAAGTAATTAAATAAATAAATAAATAAATAAATAAAACAATCTATTCTCTACCAGAAATGTATTCCTGGCAGTGTGGCGAGGGTTTTTAGACCTTTAATTTGAGAAATAAAACTGCATCTCATGTTGTTGTTTTTGTTTGTTTGTTTGTTTGTTTTAATTTGATCAACGTTACACAGTTTTATTTTATCAGTCGTAACTTCCCAGGAAGTTTCCTGAAAAGCAAAACAAAACAAAACAAAACAATGTAATCTAGGTGCTTATTAGAGGGAGAATAGAGACAAAGGAGTTATTTTAATTAGACTTTAGTCAGTTGTGTTGAGTTTACGAGCAGGAAATGTCCTGAAAAAAGTGCTCTATTTCAATAAAACTACAGAAATCATAATGAACAGCTATAACTGAATATATAAAATATGGAAAACCCAAGAGATTTAACTATTTTAGAGACTTTTCTTCAAGGGTGAGGGATTTAAAGGATTTCAGTATTTCTGCACCATACCCCTGATTACCCAACCTTTTAAACTGCAAGCCTGCAGCTTATTACAGTTATCCTAATACATGTATCTTGCATCTCTAGCATCCTGTCGTGTCCATGAGGCATGCACAGAGAAATGAGGAGGAAGAGGAGGAGGAAGGAGGAAGGAGGGGGGGGGGGGCTCTGGTTGATGTGCCTCCCTCCAGATGACCTCATGCGGGGAGGAGGAGGAGGAGGAGCCCGGCGTCCCGTAGCCTACCTTTGGTGGATCAAGTGGGGACTGAGTTGGTGTGGTGGAGATACGCTGGAAGAGTAGTGGGGGAAACTTTTTTTGGTAACTTTCATATCCATGACATTTATCAGGTAAGACTTTTAATTATTACATAAAATATTCACAAGTTGGTGTCTGGAGGTGTAGGTTGTACCGGTCCGGTAAAGTAACCATAGAGAGAGTTTCTCCAGTCAGGAGTTTGTTTGGGAGGAATGTCGGGACATGCCCATTGAGCTGCCACTGTGTTTTATTTTCAACACATGCTTTAAAACGTGTGTTTTTTAGGGTTATTTAGCCTAAATGTGGTCGAGTTGTTTTCTGCGTCGCTGACGTTACTTTACGTTAACTGTGTTACCGTTACTCAAAGCTACTGTAGCTCATGAAGCTCAGCTGCTATGTTAGCTGCAATCAAACATTTCCTACTACAGGTAGCTACCGTTTCCGGTTTGGTTCGGTGTGAACGGGAGCTAACGGGACACTGACGTCACAAGTGGAACTGATTCACGTTAATCGAACAAGTTGACCATTAGTGTTTCACTTTTATTTGACGTGCATATTGTTCTGGCATTAAAAAAAAAACTCAAATGTTTTTTAGGCACTATGGTTTATCTTTGAAGTGTTTTGAGCTAAAACGATTAATCGATTATATATTGGCAATAGTTTTGATCATGATTCTTTTGAAACTTATAAGATGTGTTCAAAATGTACCTTGAAGGGAGATTGGTCAAGTGTTTAATACTCTTATCAACATGGGAGTGGGCAGATATGCTTGCTTTATGCAAATGTATGTATGTATTTATTATTGGAAATCAATTAACAACGCAAAACAATGACAAATATTGTCCAGAAACCCTCACAGCTACTGCATTTAGCATAAACAAATATGCTCAAATCATAACATGGCAAACTCAAGCCCAACAGGCAACAACAGCTGTCAGTGTGTCAGTGTGCTGACTTGACTATGACTTGCCCCAAACTGCATGTGATTATCATAAAGTGGGCATGTCTGTAACGGGGAGACTCGTGGGTACCCATAGAACCCATTTTCATTCACGTATCTTGAGGTTAGAGGTCAACGGATCCCTTTGAAAATGGCCATGCCAGTTTTGCTTCGCCAAAATTGAGTGTAGATTTGGAGCGTTATTTAACCTCCTTTCCGACAAGCTAGTGTGACATGGTTGGTACCAATGGATTTCTTAGGTTTTCGAATTTCATATGATACCAGTATCTTCTCTCTAGCTTTAAAACTGGGCCTGACACAACCTAAAAATCGCAAGTTGCGTTAATGTGTTAAAGAAATTAATGGCGTTAAAACGAGTTTGCGTTAACACGTTATTATCGCGTTTACTTTGACAGCCCTAATTAAAAGATAACTTAGTTAAAACTAAAATAATAATAATTAATAATAATAATAATAGTCTAATAATCATTAGCTGCCAACATATCACTGCAGAATAGCCTAAATTGCTTGTTACTGTATGTGTTAACCTTTCTAAAGATGAACAGATATCCAATAACTTTTGAAGATCTAGGTAATACTTACTGCGGAGTCACATTCTGCTACGTAGGATGCAGATGTTTTACAAAAAGCTTCATTACTTTTCTTATAACTGTGTGGTCTTGTTTGATGCTAATGTTAGTCTGTATTTTGTGATTGGATGCGGTGGTTTTCAAACCAGTCCAGGACCCAGCCCAGATATAGTAGTAGGCTTAAGGCTACAGGACTGTAATCTTTTCCGCCCGCATAGATTGAGTCACTGAAGTTTGACCACTGGCTGTATAAGACTTTTGCTGTTTTCAGCATATTTTCCAATGGAGGAATCCCCTTATAACTCAGCCAGGTGCTTTGGAAATCAAAGCTATGTTTTCCCTTTCAGAGAAATTGCTTGTAAATGTCAAGATGCAGCTTTGATCTTTGAGAACACATGAAGACATCGATTCAATGTTCGCTCTGAACAAGTGATTTCAAGTCTTTATAACCTCTTGGCGTTCTACCTGCCTGCCATAACATTAGCTATTTCCTGTGTCAGGTTACTTGTCTCAATCTATCTTCAAGGGCAATTCCACTGTATGTGGTGTTGATTTTCCATGTTAAACCCAACAGGTGGAGCAGGCTTTGCTGCTGACAATCACACTGACTGCCAGTTAACCTGGAGATAGTCCGTATTAACTTTCCAACATAATTTCAGGCAATTTTACGCTGATTATGGAACCATTACAGTGGATTTGCATGCCTCTGTGCCAAGGCTAGAGCCTCCCCAATTGTCTACCAACTGCGCGGTTATGAGATGTTTGCACTACAGAGCGTTTCGTCTTATTGAAAGTGCCACAAGAATCTGTCTCCCAGTCTCTACAGAGCCTGGTTCCCATGGTCCCCAGCCAGTTGGCCAGTTACAGATGCTGGCATCAGAGTTGCATTGTTATGGCTGAGGAGGGAAAGTTATTGGAGCCAGTGACCTGACAGACAGCACATACTGAGTTGGTGATGATGATGGTTTTGTACTTTTGAAAGGGGCTACTCATTCCAATAGGAAAGCCAGATTTTTTAGAGTTCAGTTGGGTTCAGGATCCCTACAGTCAGCATACTGTTTAACCACGATTAGTTTTGAATGACTCCTGAATGTTGTGGTGTGGGATTCTGTGGATTTGGGATTTCAGGACATTTGATACCAACCAAACCTGACCACAAACAGAAGCACCGATGTAATGTCCTCCTAACACTCCAAGGATGCAAACCTAACTTATATGGTACATAGGGCTAAAACTAATAATTATTTTCACTGTACTTCACTTCAATATTCGCATTTAACAAGCTGGAATCAGAGAATTTTTACTTTTCTTTTCTTAAAAAATGACTCAAACCGATTATCAAAATACTTTGCAATTAATTTAATAGTTGACAACTAATCGATTAATCGTTGCAGCTCTAATGGTACGGTTCAAATGAACTCCTGTTTGGTTTGGTTTGGTTCGTTTATGGGCTGGTATGAAAGCTGTCATTCAAAACTCTGGTAGGTTTTGGGCTTTGTGATAGTAGATATGGGATTTCAGCTTGAATTCAAAAGCTAAAGTACTATAATCCATCTGCTCATCATGACAGCTCCCAAGGAAGCAACCTCCTATGTTATCTGTATGTAAGTGATCTTCATAATGTGTACTATAAGTGGCATTTATGTATCATTTTCACATGTCAAAATCCTTGAGGTGGTTTTGGGGCATGTTGTGAAATAACGGTGTAATATTAGAAGAGAAAAGAAGCAGTTTACCCCATGAACTCCTGGATCTTGAACAAAGCTGAGGTTGTTATGCACAGTTTTGTGCTTAATGCCATGCTGTGGGGGCGACACAATCTCCTGCAGTGAGGTAGCTGAAGTGATCATATAACAGGGCTAACACTGCAAAAGTATGATAATACTCCTTTTTCTATGTACTCTTTATTGGTCTTCTAAAAGAAGACTCATGTCATGGACATCATGTATAAGTCCCAAAGTTCTGAAATACCTAGATGTTGCATTCTCAGCGTTGGCATGAAGGATCATACACATGCCCGCAGGCAAATCAGCATTGTGTAATTGAATCAGCTCGAGTTTCCTAAAGGCTCATGACAAGTTCTGTATCAAAATGCCTTCCCCTACCATTTAATTCCCCCTCAGGTCATCTATTAAAACACAACAGAATGACAGCCATGCATATTGAGTTGCCTTTGTGTTTCAATGATGGTGTTGGCAAGTGTCCTACTATGACGCATTCTGCCGAATTACATGTTAATTTATCATAACTTAACATTATCTGTAGTATGAGTTGAAAGTCCAGGTGAGCAAGCGTGTGTATGCGTTTCTAAGGTCTGTGAACGTGCGCTCATGCTTGCATGTGTGTATCTAAAGCACGTGTGTGTGTTTGGAAGCGCTGCTTAGTAACAGCTGTTACTGATTTACATTTTTGTCAAGCCTTTTTGAAAGCCCCAGAGACAGACAGACAGGGAGAGAGAGAGAGAAGAGAGAGAGAGAGGTGTAGAGCTGCAGAGCGCCTCAGACATACCAAAGTGTGAAATTCAGTAGTTGTGACAAGGTACTTGCAAAGAATGAATTTTGTGATCAGCTTTGTTGACATTGGCAAAATGATAAAGCAGAATTAGCGTCCTTTCCAATGTGTCACGATTATTTTACCTTTGACAGCTAATACAGTTCCAGCTGCTACAGAAAAGGTCCTTTTCTTTTCGATTTTTACATCATTCTGTAGCGTCCCAGTGGTGTTCCTTATGTATTCCGATCTGAACATTCAAATTTTGGTCAAAGTATGTATGTTTTAGAATCAAAATGCTATTTTCCCAAGGCCTTCTAAAAATGATTTCCCACATAGGTTTCTGCATAATGACGCTGCGTACATATACAGTATATAGTCTTACAGTCAGTGTATTAGCGTTACATACAGTAACTAACTGAGTTTGGAGACGAAGTGTACCAGCACGGAAGCTAAGCGATGTACTGCTGTCGACGCCACGCCAAACTAACCGATCGATGCAATGGTAGTTGAATTATTCATAACCTTATTGATTAGCTTCGATTAGCTTACTTTGGTAACCCACGTCACTGTTTTTTGCAATGGCTGAGTGGGCGTTTCCATTTGAAAAAAAAAAAACGAAACAGAAAGCTGACATGACTTCTATGATTAGCGAGTGCAGGAGGAGAGTGTATGGTCTTCAATTGCTGTATGAATGGGACAGCACTTTGTGAAATCACATACCTGGATAGATGCAAGTAGACCGTGAGGCTCATATTTCGTAAGTAGTTGTACAGTAGCAGTTGTATTTATAGGTCACCATAATGGCAGCGTAAGACAAACTAGTAGTTTTGGTTACTGACGTATTCAAGATTTCCACTTCTTCTATATTTTGTTGATGTTTTTTTTTATTATTCATGCCAAAATTACACTGTAAATCCTCACTATTTTAACACCACAACACTTCTGCATGGTGGGTTCCTCCCTTTGAACAAGAAGCACCTTACAATTTAACAGCGGAACAGCCAGTCAAAGTCCGTGAATCTTTACGTGCGGACGTTGGAACCGGGTGTAAGAAGTGTGTGATATATTCCTGTCATAACAATGAGTTGGTGAAACTAATCCCATTTGGATTTGTTAGTTTGGCTCTGAGTCAGATATGTCAATTTGTATCTGTATTCTGTTTCTACTATTTGTGTCTGTAAAAGTCAGTGCACACAAAAGACTGAATAGAAGCTCATCTCATGTGACAACAGTACCTGTATGGAGTATGTATATTTATGTGCAAGGCTAGGTGTCCTCCCCTATTTAGTTGTAGAATACAAACCGGTAACCCGCATTGCTTCCTTTGCTGTAAAACTTTTTTAGACACTAAATGATATTATAAGTAGTTCACTCAGTATAGCTTAAGTGAGACGGGCTAAGAATAAACCCGCACTCCAAAATTGATAAGTGGGTATGGCATCTTATCTGCAAAGTCCTTCTTGGTCTGAAGCCCTGTTGAATGTGCACTCACTAATAATCCTGGCTTACTAGGCATAGTGTGTTTCATTTAAAGTCGGCTCACTATATGTGACCCTCTGACCGACAAATCTTAGCACGAGGAGAACCTCTCTGCGGGTTTGCAGGAACTTCCTGTAGACTTTAAACACTGCTGTTAATGTTTTACCCTTAATCAAACACCAGGCTTCCTGGGAGGCAAATGTCGAATTGAGTGTAAGCAATAACGGTACAGCTTTATTTATTTTTTACTCCAGATGTTCATTAACACTTGATTGCTGTGGCAAATCAGTAATAGTGCTAAAGTTTAATCAGCAGTGATAGCAGGAGTTAATGGCTATAACTCTGATGAGATGATTGTTGTTACTCGGCGTGCTGTTAGTTCTGGCTGATGATTTCAGAGGAGGGGCGGGTTGTTAGCGTGATGTAAGGAGTGTGTAATTGTCGTGGAAAGACTTTCGACAAATTTGAGAGAAAAGGAAAGGCTCGGAGTGGAGAAACTGGTTTGCGAAAGCTTAGCAGGAAGACCCACTGCACCGTTAACTGATTCATAAATCCAGTAACACTCCGATCTGTCAAGCTAAATTAATGTAGGTTATACGTAAATCTATGGCTGGCTTAGTTTAATCTGGTGAGGATGTGCAATCAATGTCTTGTCTTATCCCAGAGTTTTAGTTTCAGGTGTAGTCAGTTTCCACCGCCCGGGGTGACACTGTGAGTTCAGAGCAAAGATAGCCCTCTAAAACATGCCTCGACACTTCTAGAGCAACACTACCGGGATAAAGAGACACAGTCACTGCTGAGCCAGCATGGAGGCCTGTGTCCGGATTTATTATTCATCAGTCATATTAGAAAAGATCAAGGACAAGTGGCCTCAGAGGGTGAATCAGTCTTCCCAAAATGACAGCGCTCTTCCCACGGCCGTCTAATGAGTAGATCAGACTTGTTATCCTTTTTAATTTCACGCTGAGCCATGTGGCTAGTCCTCCTCAATAAGAAACTAGCTGGCTTCGCCCCAAGCTAGAATTATGAATCAGTCTGTCTGTAATGGGACATTATTATTTCCCACCAGGTAAAGGTAAATCATTTTTTTTAACTTTTTTTTTTATGAACCTAAGAACCTTTTTAGGAACTCTACTTTTATTTCAACTGCAGGAACCATGCTCCAGGTTTGGATCCTGGGCCATAGTTCCTGCCCCTCAAAATGGTCCTGTTTCCATGGTAGTGCTTTCTGATGGTGGTTTTGGATGGAGTTTGCATTGCTGAATGTTGAGGAAAGGTCAAGCAGAAGCCTTGAGGCTGCTATAACGTTTGTGCAGCATTCATTCCGATTATTCACGCTTTTCATGCAAATGAAAACCACAGAGCGCTGGTTGGTTTACACGCTAAAGTGTTATGTAACTGGTGTTTGTGTGTGGCATGTGTTTTTCAAGATATTTGACGATTCAGCACCGATTATTTGTCCTCCTTGGAGCTCTGTTATCCGTCTCCTATTATTCGAAAACTCAAGCGTCAAGGTGCTGTTTGTCAGACGTCTTTTATTGCTTACAATTGCTCTGAAACAATGATGCTGGTGCACACTCTACTGACTGCCTTCATTCGATTTTAAAATACAGTTTTAAATGCATATTTTTGTGCAATTTTGGCCGCCAACATAAAAATGTATGTTTATACAAAAAAGCTGATTTGGTGACCTATTTTTGCAAGTTGATAGCACACTGCCCACATCAATGCAGAGGTTCTGGACAGATACCTGGCATTCAGTTAGATATGCTACAACTTTGTAGTAGTGTATTTGTAATTCTTTTGAAGTTACCTCCTTTTTTAAGTTTAATACTGTTGTACTAGCTGGACCATTTTGTCTACCTCATGTTTAAGTTGAAAGTACTTTAAAGCATTTTGAGTAAAGTCAAAACTAACCCCCTTTTCCCTGTTAAAAGGTTTTTTTTGGGGAGTTTTTCCTCATGAGAGAGGACAGAGGGTGTCGTATCCTGTACGGATTATAAAGCCCCCTGAGGCAAATTTGTGATTTGTGATAGCGGGCTATACAAATAAAATTGACTTGACTTGACTTGACTTAACAGAGTCAAATGTTACTGAAATGTGTAGCAAGTAGACATGCCTGTATGATCTGTTGCTGGGTTTTAACCGCTGGCCTGTCAAATGATACAAGCGAGGTGTAGTATTAGATTGACAAGTTAAACATTGTCTTTACTCTTTAAGGTCAGCTATTGGTGTTCCAAGACATTTCCCTTTTCTGCTCACTATCAGATGAAGAGCTGCTTCTCACAGGCTCTGAGGTGGGGGGGTGGGGGGGGGGGGGGGGCTGTGCTGGAAGCACTTCAAACCGGCAGACTAGCTACATAGAAATGCCTGTTCTTTTGTTATTTCCCTTCCACTCATGCGAGTGTGAATAACAACCTTTGCTTACAATGGCCGACACTGAGACAGTGCTGTCCTCCATACCTACTCCCCACACTTCCTCCTTCAAGGGTTTGTTAGCTAACTTCCCATTGTTCATGGACCACTTGAACTCACCGTCCAGGCCGGGGCCTGTTTCCTGCACTCCGTGAATGGGCAACAAAAGAATAAGATAATTATGGAGATTACAGAAGCATTTTTTAAAAATATCTGATCACTTTGAGGCAGTGTTTGATAAAACCAACTTGAGGGTCAGCCGTTTCCATGTTGCTATGACAACAGTGAGGGAGTCTGAGAGCGATCATTCATGTAGAATCAGTTGATGAAGAATGCTGGCGGGGCGTTTCAACAGGCGAGAGATGAACGCACGGGGTGGAAAAATAGCTGTTTGCTGCGATCCTGGAAGAGCGGTGAAGTTGATCTGAGCTTAACGGTGCTCGCTCTATTGTGTGCCACATAACAGAGGACAAAGCAGGTTCTAACTCACCTAACTGTGTGTGAAACGCTTCCCCGCCAGAGGCAATGGGGTCAAACAATCCTATTTCCGTTCTATATATAGCTGTCTTCTCAGATGACTGCGGTATAGCTACATGGCCCCATTAACCACATGTCACGTCAGCATTGTGCCGGTGAGGATCTTCTCTCCTTCGCTACCTGTATGGATTTGAACTCTATCAAGTCAGGAACGACCTGGAAAAACATACATGTTGATAACCCGAGGCACCCCTTAACCACCCTGGTTTCCAATTTCTCTTTCGTGAAAGGAAGCCGTCTCTTCGTTGCACAATAGGCCGGAGACTTTTTATTGTTGTCTCGAGGCGTTTCAAGGTAACAGACGGTCCACATGTGAAGGTCATAGAGCTGACATATGCCTGGTTTAAAATGCCGGCTGTGGGGAAGCATCCTTAATCGCCAAAAAATACACTGATAAGGTCTTTGCTGTGTGTTCCTTCAGTTGCTCGGGGCGTTTTTAAGCCTGTTGAGGACTTTTGATGACTAGGTTGTTGGTGTCTTGACATAAACAGAGAGGCAGTACCATGAGCACAATACTGAGCCGTTTCTCCGGGGCTTCTTCTTGCTCTTGGGGCGTCTTGCGCAGAACAAATGGGAATGTTGAGAGTGTATTTCGTCCATTCAGCCTGTGTGTGTCCACAAAACCCTGTGAGCCACTGTGGGACTTTCACTGCTCTGTTTTAATATTGAGAGGCCCCTTCTGAGAGGCCATGCTTTGAGGCCGATAGCCAAACACAGCTTAAAAGCACTGGGATGGACCTGACTTTGAGGGCCTGAGGAATCTTGATAACCGTCTTGCTGCATACCACGCAGTCCATGACTCCTCTCTGAGGAGACTTTCTTTCAAAGGTCACAGTTATATCCCCACCGCAGCTTAAAGATGGGGTCTGCGATTTATCCAGTATACACTTTTTGTTATATTGGTTGAAATGGTCTTTACACCCCGACAGCAATCCGTTTCTTATGAGCACTGAAAAAAGACCGGAAAAGATCCGTCATCTGTAGCTGCTGTAATCCTGTAAAAACGTCTACCAGTCAGTAAAAATGGTCCCGGTTGTAAGGAACCAATCAGAAGCCTCCCTGCCCGTACTCTAGCCTCAGCGTGCACCAGCGTGAACTCAAAGCGCGTCTCCGCCGCACGTTCACTGGAGAGTGGAAGAGAAAACTCAGCTCTTAAAACACCGGACAACGAGAACGAACTCGTACCACTATTACCATATTATCGAAAAATACAACTTTGATTTAGTTGTTTATGTTCTGTTGGTTTACTTTATAAGATACTGCAGATTTAAACTATTTATTCTAACAGCTCAAAGTGAAGTCAGACAAACAGGATTATCAACGAGGGGAGACGGCGGATAGAAAACATTGCCGAACAAAATTTACGTTACTCAAACTGCTTTTACCGCAGCTTAAGCCCTAGCTGCATTTGATGTTGATTGTGGTGCCTTTGCTATTGTAGGATCCAAGTGTCCTCACATCTACCTCCAATACAAACAGCCCAAGGCTTATAGGCAACATCAACACATATTGTCCTCACGCCTGTTTCAAATAATGTATTCATGAATACTGAAGGCTTGATGAAGATACTCAGACCAAAATGGCTTGTCCCCGCAGGGCAAGTATGCATCATGTTACAGTGTTATGTTGAGGAGTTCTTAGCGTGCAATTAGATGTAACTGATACCCACTGTCATGTAAGTTTAATTAATGTTTGTAAAATGTTGGTTAAAATGTCAGCAGCATCGTACTGACTATGTTGCATCAAAAACAAACACCAGCTTGCTAGCTTAAGGCTGGCCCACCCTAAAAGATTTAACATTGTTAGATTTAACAGTTTTGTTCCTATAGTGTGTGGAGAGCAACGATTTAGCCAAAACAGCACAGCGCACACTAACAGATTCCATTCATGAACAACAAGAGTCCCGACTAAAAAAAAAAAAACCAGAAATCTCGCAAATATCTCGCGATCAAACGTGACTTTGCTGTAAACAAACATGGCGGACGACAGGCAGGAAGAATTAGCAATGTTACTTTTTGCACTACTTTGTACTGAAAATTTACAAATGGATAAATAAAGTCATGGAGACATGTTAAATAATGTCCTCTATTTCTGAGGTCCATCTTACTACAACTATATGCTTTGCGTTTTGCATTAGCTCATGCATTAGCTCATGCATACACCACAGGAATATCTGGAAAGATAATCTTAGAACCATCAAAAAATTGTGTACCCGGCATTAGTTGCAGCAGAAGATCCTTACCTGTAAGACAATTATATCTTATATATATGGTTTGAATGTTGGTCTCTTTGCCTATTTAGAAAGCAACACCTGCAAAACCCCATGCTCTTATACCTGTAAATATCGGTCATATGTTAGGTTTAATTTGTGCAAAGAGCCTGTAACATATTACTAATTGTACTGTCTCCCTAATACTTGGTTCACTTCTGAAAAAAATGTTGTTGTTGCACCTCTTCCAAGATATCGTTGGAGTCAGTACTATAATAACATCCTCTTGATCCCTGACCATCTGTGGCTATTGCGACCTAGTGTCATAGTTGTCTGTTCAATTGGCAAGAAAGTGTCAATGTCTTGTGGGGCAAAATATTCACACTGTTATAGTATGTAGCACTGGCTCTATGTTGTGGCTCCCAGGAACCGAAAGACTTGTTTGTTTAAAATATATGTTAAGATCACTATGTCATTGATAAATCAGTATTATTGACGGCACTGTCATCAGACATGTAACTTGGCTTTCATTCAAGTAATGTTCAGGGCTTAATTCCCCTCACCTTGGATAAAAATGGCTAATGGAGGCACACCTCAGGATAAAAAGTGATGACTGTAGATGATGGCTGAAGAGGTGGTGTCTGGTACTAACTGTGTGTGTCTGGTGGCTGCGATGGGGGAGGGGGGGGGGGGGGGGGGGGTGGAAGGAATTTGTCATGTTGGCTTTTGGAGTTTCAAGAGGGCGTTTCTCATTTCCTTTGGGTTAACCTGGGTGATGTTTATTGTTACTGTGGAGATGAGCAGCCTGCTCCCAGACAGCAGTTCCACTGACTAGGCCAATGTAGGCCATACTATACTGAACTACACTATTCTGTATGCATACAGATAGACAGGCACAGTCCTCAGATCTGTTTCTTACTGCGTCACACCTGGCGTTTACCTCGCTGTCATGTTCTTTGTTCAGACACCTGTGCATTCTTGAGCATTACACTGATCCAGTTCCAGGAGTGCTGCTCTGTACTTGATCCTGACATCTGACCTTCCAGTTATTACTTCAATATTTCAATCAAAATAGACTTAAAATATACCAGACTTACATGATCATTTAGATTATATTAAAAAACATTTCTTTCTTTAAAAAAAAAAAAAAGAACATGTTTAATTTTTTAAGCCTTGATCAGAGTTTCCCAATACTGTATATCCTGCTACTGCTACAACCTCACAGCTGTCATTCGATTGGTTGTTTTCCACATATTTTTAGTTTACTTAAAGGCAGAATGAGTAGGATTTTCCTTAAAAACAATGTATAGACTCTCTCAATCATTACTGATGGTGGTGTCTGTATCTGCAGAGAACCTGCCCTCTGCCTGTATTTCTTATTGTGCTGTGTTTGGGATGTTTCTGGACGTCTACCTCCTATAAAAACATAGAGTCCAGGTGCCAGACTGCACAGATTGCTGGGTAGCCTCAGGTGACCGTAGTCACAAGTTAACAGTAGTAGCAAATTGCGGGGGAAGCTTTGCACACAGATGGGATATTTCCAACTGTCTGTCATCAGTATGGGTTGATTTGGGCCCAAATTTCAGTGCAATCAGACGACTTAAATCAACTGAGCAGACACTTTAGCATCATTTTCTTTATGCAAGCCTTACATGTCAAGTTCGGGTGTTACTAGTGAAGGGACTTGACTTTTTGGAGGAATTTTATTTGAGAGAAAAGAAGGCAGGGTCATGGTTAAACTGAAAGCACACGACCTCCTTGACCTGAAGGCATGAGAGCCTAAGTTTGGTATTTCTTTTCCAATTAAACCAGTTATTCCACTGAAGAAACCAGGACTATCAATTAATCTCCAGAGAGAGGATGATGGATTGAATCTGCCAGACGTAGAATTGCATTACGAAGCCTCTCAGGGTGGGGATGTTATGGGTGGAATATTGAATCAACGTTTGGCAGCTTTGACTGAAATCAGATTTCAGTACAGACTGATTGAAGGACATTTATGTTATATTATTTGAAAACTGAACAGAGCCTAGGAATTGAAAATAACCACACGGATCAGTAGAAGAAGGTGTGTGGGGTAAAATGGAGTTGGAGAGTGTGATGGGCTTGCTTTGTGTGTGTTGTCCCTGGGTGTTTTAGAATGAAACACCAGCGCAGTAATCATGTGCTGCCTTGAAGCTGCATTCATAATCTTGATTTAGAGTTTGGCTCGGCGGAGTGAAACCTCATGAAAAGTTCATTTTTTAAGCAGTCAAGGGCTGCGTTGAGGTGCAGCGGCTCATTAGGGATCTGCCCCCTACACCTCGACCTCCACCTCCCATAACAGATTCAGTAGAGGCTCTGTCTCACAATGTTTCATCTGACACCATCAAGGACGAAAAAGGGCGGATCGATAGCCTCCCTGCCAGCAGCAGTAAGAGGACCTAGATATTTAAAGCCTGGCTTCTGGGGTTGAGAACTCATTGAAGGACTGTGTGTTTTGTTTGCAGAAGGCATACCCTTATTTGGCTGAAACCATTCTTTTCATCGGAAAGATTGCTCTGCTGCTATTAATACAGTAGGGTAGCAACCCATAATGTGTTTAGAGGGTTGGAAACCAAAAGTCCCACACAATTAACTGTTTTAACTGCTGCTGTGTTTAGTTAAGGATGTTTTTACCGTTCTACAACTACATAAGGCTATAAATAATTCCAAAGCAAACAAAGCGCGTCCAGGCTGGACCTTGAGTTCATGTTATACCGTTTAACTCTAAGGATTCAAAATGCACACCAGCTTGGGAACAACCACGGAAAGCAGTCGAAACACCTACAAGCTCAGCCACATAGCATCAATTACATGTGGAATTCAGGGCATTCGACAGAGTGTTTTCCTGCATAACAAGATAGCAGAACTTGTCCTTTTCTGTTTCAATATTAGAGCATTCTTTCCATGCGCCCCTCCGCTGATGACCTGCAGGATTGGGAGTGCTGTGGGAAAACTCCCAGGCGGGTGCCAGCTAAGCACTATGAAATGCGGATATACACTGTTTTTCCATTGCTGTTAGGTTTTCGAGGGCACACTTTGTATCATTTGGTTAGTGCTGGGTAAAAAAAATACTTGCATATGAAGGTGTTTGAATTGTTTCTTATTGGTAGGTGAATAGAGGGAATTGACCTCTATGAATAGAAATAGAGCCGTTTGTATTGCTGGATAATTTCCATGATTTTGCACGAGCGACAACAGATGCATTTCTGTTGTCTTGTGCGTGGCTGTGAGTGACTGAATTTTCTTTTGTTTTCTTTTCTCCCAGGGGCCCTACAGAGAGGCTTTCAGGAATCTTGCCGCCATGTTCAAGGCAGTGCTGAAGAAGAACAGAGATGGAGGCAAGGGGAGCAAGAAGGATTCAGGTATGTGGAAGATCGGGAGGGAAAACAGCAAGCTAGGTTTCATGGAACAAATACCCCAAATACCTCCAAAGGCTTAGACACAGACTCTATTTCAGAGGGCAGATTGACACTTCAGACCATCTTACTTGCAGTGTTTATAAATTAATTTCTGAATATGGAGACTGTTTATAATGTCATGGACACCCCTTCTTAGTAAAGATTCAGAATGTGAAGGCTGAAGTGAGTTAGATAAAGCTAAAGTAAACGGAAGAGAAAGCTGAGATGAAAGTATAAAAGCCATGCTAAATCTTAAGTGTGCACTTGGCAAACATACTGTCATCTAAACCTTCATTCGCAGCAATTTGCCTAATGGCCAATAATTTAGCCCTACCTCTTCTGTCTGTGACATGTTTTCTTTGAAGAGCTGCGTGGTTTCGAAGTGATTTACTCGTAGAGCTGGAAAAGATGTTTACACATAATGAATAAAGTCAAATATTATGGGTTAGATGTTTACTCTAAACACAACAAAAAAGCATTTGGCACAGTACATATATGAAAAAGTCGCAATTGGATACAACAACAGGCCCACAATGCAACACTTATGGCGCTTTCACAAGCAACAAAATTTAGTCAGTTTTATTCGAACTCTGGTGTGGTTCGTTTGGGCAGTTATGAACGCAGTAATCGTACACTGGTGCAGACCGAAACGATCAATTCGAGACCGCTCGCGAGAGGTGGTCTCGGACCGTTTCCAAGGGAACCAAAACGCAGGCTGCCTGCAACGGGCATTTGTTGAGATGGACACAGGTAAACGACAGGTTAACATGAGTGGCAGGGGACTGACCTGGGCTTCTGCAGAAGTCCGATGTTTGCTTGACATCTGGGCCGAAGAGAAATAGTGACGTTTATAAAGTCATTGGAGATAAACTGGAGGAGAAGGGATTTGTGTGCACAGTGGATCAGTGTTAAGTCAAAATGAAAAAACGTTGACAGTAATATATAAAAGTCTGCAATTCCCTGCATAGAAGGGACAGCTCTCGAGACAAAAAAAGTTAAATTCGCTCCTTCATACATGCCCCTCAGCAAATATTTCTTTTTAATTTGGTCCGCTTTCATTTGTGCACTGTGAAACCGAACCAGACTAAATAGAAAATGAACCAAAAGTATCAATTTCACTCTGATTCGGACTAGCCAAACTGACTATGGCTTGGGAAAGCACCCTTAAAGTAAAGCTCTCACTGTAATGGTAAGGACCTGTACAGTCCGTGTAGGGATAATGTGCAGCAAATTAGCTGTGTAGGCCCACGGAAGCCCAGCGTCAGCCCACTGCATCTTTCAATCGCCCAAACTTCATAGAACCATTGTTACATCTATAACTGTCAGTTCAGAGCCGGATACCTTCCATCTTTTTTTCACTTTAATTTTGACTGTTGGGACAACTTTGTCCATTGTGTCATAACAGACGTTTTCTTTTCCTTTGGAAATCTGTAGTATTTTCCAGCATGACTAAACGTGAGTCACACTCAGCAATACATTGTTGACTCTGTGTCTTGTTCATGCAACGGCCCCCCCCTCCATTGATCTATCTTTACATAGCGTATGACCATTTCTGCTTATACTGCATCTACTGGCCTGGACTTGATTTACCGCCCCAGGACTTGGTTTTAACAGGTAGTCTGCTGGTTCAAACAGTCACTGTATTACATGTCTCATAGCTCTGCTCTTTCTGCCTCTGTGTGACATGATGTGATTGTTTCACTCAACGCTCAATGCTAAAATTAAAGGGGAAAACATCTCCTCCGGTCACCTCCGCTGCTCTCCAGCAGAGTACAAAGGGACAATTGAGTATTGTAGGCTTGTATTGCTTCATATCAAGTTGTTGCAACCTGTCTTCGCATGTATGAATCACTGTGATAACACAGCTTCCCCGTTACCCAGACACCCACACCCACACTCTACACTCTAACACAGGAGGTTGTGTGTACGTGAAGGCTGGGAGCAGCAGAGTTTTATGGCGGGATACAGCTCCTTTATCCCGTGCCTCACTCTCCCAGTTGGACCCCATCCATCAAGCTAAAGCAGCTCTGTCTCCCTTTTCTCATGCTGGGACAATAAAATCTGGCCACTCATCTCTGTTGTTTAGGGCTCTTAAGACAGATGAGAGGTCACAGAGATACAACAGCTAGCGGTGGTCACTTTGGCCCACTGTTGTTCATGCACGGGGTACAAACCTCTACCGCATTTCTTTTTTATTTTCAGGCTTTACGGGTTTTTTCGAAGGTCAGACTCAATGAAGTGTGTGTAATTTCTTGAGAGATTATTAGCAAATCGCCTGTAATAGCCTGTAATAAATAAGAGTTATTCCTTAAATTATCTTGATAATGTTCCTTTAAACGAACTTGATTAAGATTTTGATGAGTTATATATCGTATTAGATTCCATATTAACAGTTATGGTAGGTCATATTTTTTAGTTAGGATTAAAATTTGCTTCATTCATTACTAAGTTACATTGAAAGTGTTAAATTGCATACCTTGCCACATTGTGTTTACTCGTCTGTTGTCCTTGAAGAGGAGAATTTGTTTGTAAATTCAGGTCCTTCCTGGCATCTGAAATGAGATTTGTAACACAGAAGCCCTGATGGGGGGAAGGCCATGTTAATCAGATTGGGTACACCGCAGTGTAGTTAATGGTCTCTGAGACAAGATAGTACCATATTGGACATAAAATATTCACTGCACCTTCTGCGAGGCTTGAATAAAGATTTCATTTTGATCCCAAATGGTTTGGGAAAAAATGTTGTTTTTGAAATTAAATGTCTGCCCGCTTTGGAGTTTTATTCTCCACTTTATTATACGCGGTTTTATCTTTGTGCCACTTTCAAATTGGATTATGGTCAAGGATTTGTTTAATTTGGTTGATCCAGGTTTATACCTGACAGTTGGTATTGGTATTTATCTTTTGCTTGCAAGCTTGTTCTGTTTGTTTTTGCTGACGAATGGAAATTATGTTTATTCATTGTTTTCCACAGTGCTTGAATCCTTATAGGTCAGACTGCACAGACTTTCCTTCCTTCAGAAGGACCCAAAAGTACAAAGTCCCTGCAAAATCTGCTCGGCAACATATAATGGAAATCAGTGGGAGGAAAGACCTTGATAATGGTATAATTGCAAGATAGCTCAGCATATGTTGCTCATGACATGGTGGCTATGGACTGGAGGCAACTTTAAAGCAGTCAAGGAAACTTGGCCCCCGTGCCAGATACCACTACAGTCATTAGCTCTCCTTTGGGATCTCCCCTTTGCCAAGACCACAAAAACACACAGTTTGCTAATTTAGTCTCTCCATCATGTGCTCCTCCTAGATCCTTTCTCCTCCTCCTCCTTCTCGCTCGCCTCCCCTAGACTAAATCTGTAAGGAATCTGTTTGGAATTGGCCTTTTTAATCCCTTTTAAGTCCTTTTTTTTTTTTTTTAATGGTCTGCCACTCCGGAAGTGGGATGCTAGTTTGCTGTGGCCTGCTCCCTTTGATGTCAACATTTTTTGGAGAGAGGTTACATTGCAAGTAGGCCTCACTGGAGTTAATAGATTCGGGACCAGGAGGCACAAGAAGATGATTATATTGTAAAGAACCAAACAGCGTTTTAATTGGTGTTCTCTTTGAGGATACAGGCCCCTCAGATTTTACTGCGAGTTTCACCTATGACTTCCTATTATTTCACAGCAGTGTCTGGTTGTAGTTCATTACAAAGCTAATTGCTTCTTATAAGTTGGTAGAATTGTTTTAGGACAGCGTCTTGTCATGAGGCAAGTTTTTTTTTTTAAAATGTATTTCATCCTGTTTTCCTCTTGATGCAAATATTCAGTGTTCTGAATATCAGTAGTAATCCTCTAGTAATTATAGGCAGAAGATACCCTGTGCATAGCAGTGCTGTTGTAACAGCTTCAGAAGTTCAAACCAAGGTAGCAAACCTGTTGATTTTTCAGTCTTAATTTATTTATGCGAGGTCCAACCAGAAACAGGGCACATGACAGTCCACAGTGCATATAATTAAGTCACATGTCATCAATTAGGGTTCATCTTTCCAGCCTATAGAAGTGAATGGGAGCGAAATTTAATTACGAGCCAATCAATTGGTGCCTCCCAAGTTTTTGGCTGTTTTTTTGGTGCTGGTGCAAATGAAGTGAAGCTAAACTTAAAGCTCTGTCAAAACCCTTTGGTGGACTTGAAACACTTGAGGAAAAAAGCCTGCATTTTTTTCCCAAGATTTAATTCTCTTTTCGACGAAAGTGGTCCGCTGTCTCTTTATTTTTTTACCTCAAAGAGGCCTCACTGTCTTGAATAATACTGCTTCCTGCTGTCGCTTCTGTCCTGGGAGTATTTTCAGTCGGTATCTGTTCATGATGTGACCGACAGAAACGGCATCTTTGACTCAGCTTTAATTGCTGTGGGTGACTGTGTGCGACAGTGTGTGTTGGGTAATGCCTCTGAAGGCCCCCCAACTTGGGCTTTACCACTCAATGAGCTCGGCCGCTTGGGACAGCTGCCAGACAGTTGTTTGTCTGTTGTGGGTGACTCAGTGTTAATCACACTAGCATGCATTGCCGCACACTCTTTGTGGCTGATAACAGTTTCAGCTGTTTATTCCTCCAACACACACACACACACAAGACATGTACACACATATGCAGCCACCAGTTGGCAGAGCTTTTCGTAGTTTGTTTGGCAGTACGGAGACAGAAGCCACTCAGCACCTGGCTGGACGGGAGGCAGCAGTCCTGTTGTTGACCTGCCAGCACAGAAAAGGGGTGTCAACCCATACGGCCCTGATTTAACTTCCCATCAGTGTATCTACTCGGGACAACAATTGTCCTGTATGGCACGTTGACAGCAATGACATGAGATATATATTTCAGATTTGTCAAGAATAGTAAGATTGGTGCAAATCTTACGCTGGCAGTTTTCATTTACATGGATCCCTGATAGGGCTGGGACGATACACCTATCTCCCGAATCGATACTATCACGATACGTGGGTGACGATACGATATGTGTTGCGATTTTTAAGTATTGCAATTTTAGAAGTATTGCGTTTCGATATTATGATTTTTTTCCCCACCCCTAATGCCCGATCACCTTTTTTGATAACTGCGTCTGCACCAAAGTCCCGATGATGTTTCTGTGTTCTTTTCAAATGCAGCATGGCTTACAGCTGAAGAGTGAACGTGGCCACTTTACTTTTATCATCATCAAGGTCTCACACAGCAGGGGTTGTTTTTTCCTCTTCAGACAAAAAAAATATAATGAAAAGCAACTGAGGATAAGAAGACATACTCGTGTTTCTGATTTGCTGCCTCGCAGAATTTTTAAGTCTGTAATGTCATTTTTAAGGAGGCAATTTCTGATTAGGAGAACCTCATTTAGATTTCTGGATGATAAATTGAAAGATAAAGGGATTGTTCATCATGTAGAGGAGCCATACACAAACTAATGGTGTGTGTTTATGTATGTGTGCGAGACCATTAAGCACTGCACTCTGTTGCCTCAGCTGTGCCGGTGACTGGTACATGCTGTCTCTGCAGTTTCTGTGAGTTTCTTTAGTGTTTTGACACGAAACGGTGATTTGTTGCCAAGGGTCAGACAACAGCAAATTGGTTACAAAGCAGGATTTTGTTTTGTTTGTAGGAATTCACGTGGTTCTTGAAATTTCAAGCACTACAATGACGATGGAGTTAGTAGGTTAAAGCGTCATGCTGGATTTCCTTCAGGGGGGTGGACTCAACAGCCCTCCAATAAATACTTCCTTTGTAAAGCTTATAATGCCCGGTTTTTATTGAGCCTGCCAGTGGAGTGTTGATAAAGCTAATATTTTTGAAGCAGTATTTTCTGCTGATGTGTTATTGTTTATTGTGGTTTAGTTGGGCAGCTGACAATACAGATTTCTGTAATCTTCTTCCTGTTTTCTATATTGTATATTTCCTCTCTGTGCTGATACAGTTAAATATTTCAGCAGACATTGCAGAGATTCCTTCCCCGGTTGTCTATATTCTTTCTCTTTCCGCTGCCCTCAGGGGTTTGACATGTGGAATTTTTACTGTTATGGGAACACTTCCCTCAATAAACAATAACCACAGGTGGTTGGGCAGTTATTTGTTCAAACAAAAAAAGAGCTTTTGATGGACATTTGTTTGTCCAAACAAAAGATGTTTTTTTTTTTTATTGTTTACTGGGCAAATATAAAATTGTTATCATAATGACTGTCTCAGAAAAAGCTGTAGCTTTTGACAGCTTTTTTCACTACCCTTTGTTGCCCAGGATTAAGGCCTTTGCACACCAAGTCCGTATTTGTCGTACAAAATTGTCAAACGTTTAAAAATTCATACGGCCTCACGTTGTGTCAATCACGTTTACACACCGGCTCCGAAACTTTTGTCCGTCATTAAAGTTTTTTCGCATCAGTCAAAAAGGCAAAAAAAGGGTTGTTTGACCACTCAGAGCCACTGCCCGTGCAAACGTCATTATCCGAAATGGCATGATAAACATTCACTTTGTCTCCCAGCACAAAGCAATAAAGAAATAAAAGATACAGATATGAGGAAATGAAAGATTGTGGCAGGTGATTGCAGAACAGCTTGTAATCAGGGATGGTCACAAAACAAAGGATGTACTGTATGAAAGATTAGACAATAGTGATTGTGCTCTAGGAAGCTAACGATAGCTTCTTGCTAATGTCAATCATTCATTAGCCCCGTTTAGGATTAGCGCTATCCATTGCACCCACGTAATTAATTCAGTTTTGTCTTGTATTGCGAATATCAGAAACAAATAGAATAATAGAATGCATTGGACTCAGTGTGCGTAACGTTTTTTTATCGGATGACGGATTAAAAAAATGCATACTAAAAATACAGACTTGGTGGGCAAAGACCTTTAAACTAGCAGTTTCTTGTGGGCTATCACAAATGGAAAAGTTTCATCTTTGTTCATAATGTGAGTCAGAATTAACTACAGGCTGTTCTTTGAGGGCAGCAGCATTAGTTAAATAATAAAACGCTCAACAGGCTTGATTTTGCCCTACAATTTTCTCTCACCCTTGGTCTCTTAAATGTGTGCCAGCCACTGTCAGATGATTACTTTTTTCTGAAGCCAAAGGATGTGCTTCATGTTACTAATATGGGTGACAAAGGTTTCTTTTTAAGAGCTTTAACATTAATAGTCTGAGGTGCAGTCTTCCAACATCACCGAGCACTAAACCGGGTGCAGGATCACAGCGAACTCTCTCACTGACGGATACATGGTGGCCGACCATCCCCTCAGACATTAACAAACACTCCTCAGTACAGAGTCTGCCCACTGGTTCTAGTGTCAGACTGCCGATGTTAGCCTGGTTCTTCTCATTGAACAGCTGGGTGGCAGCCTCCTCTAGCCATATCTACCGCAGCCATTTTGAGACACGCTCCCTCCTTGTCCTGTGGCTTGTAAGGGAAGTTAAAGAAAACTCCCTCGCTGCGCTCTTCCATCGTGGGTGGAAGATTTAACATTTTCTTTTATTAGGAAAACTGCTTTGCTTACACCAAGGGTGCGCTCCAGGTAAATATATAGGACTGCATCATGTAGTAGTGCCGTAGTTTCTGGATGAAAGTGGATGTAGTGGCCATTTGTTGCAAAATCAAAATCAAAACTTAAATCAAAGGGCCACTGATGCACCATAGGTATGTGCTTTACACAGGCAAAAGAGTCCATTGTCCATGCAAAATGTACGTCTTTCTGATGGTTTATTTATCCAAAAAAAGCAAGCAAACGAAGCACAAAGAAAACATGGATGTGGCTGCCTCTCTTTTTCTTGTAAAAAATCATAAGCCCATCAAGGTGCATGCTGGTCCTACCTGCCTTCTTACCTTTATAACTGCGGGTGGCAACAGTTTTACCCAATTCATAAACAAAAGAAAACAAAATACTTATTACGCAAAAAACGAAATATACCGTAGGCTAATAAACAAGAAAATAATTAAACTAAACAAATAACTAGGGAAATAAAACACTATCAAAAGTCTAATCTAAAGTTGAGTCTAAATAAAGTCAACACCTAGAATAGTGAACCAAAAAATACTACTTATTATAAGTAAAACAACAACTAAATACTAACAACAAATAAATAGCTTCTTCAAAGCTTTTGCATGTTAACAACAGTAGAGGAAGCATTTACTCAGTGTTCATGTACTTAACAATCTTGATACTAAAACACAGACAGAAATTTATTAACTAAAAAAAGTTAAATTGTTCTTTTCATAAATTTGGTTTCACAAAATTAAAAGTTGTGAGTGCTGAACCAACAGAGTGACAGACGGACAAGATGCACACAGCCAACCACAGGATGTCTAGACCGCAGATTACATACAGCATGTGACCTGTGCAGGACAGGCAGACAGACTCCACGTTATGCCACACACATACACGCATACTCAGATAGAGAGCTACAGAGACGGCGAGAGAGGCAGGCAACCCCAAGATACATTATTAACATCCTTTGATTAACCATAATAACTGGTGCTCAGACCAGAACCACTGACTCCTTTATCATCAGCTCATGGTTTTCCTTTTGGAAGACACTAAGTACTGAAAAAAAAAACCTCTTGCAGCTATGAAGCTCGGGGTTTGCTTTTAGTTTGCCACTTGAGCTTTTACGTCTAAGTATTCTGTGACATATAGATCTTCAAATCACTTAAAAACACCTCTAGGGTTATATCTAGGTTACCATCCTATGCCCTCCTTGTAACTTTAATTAAAAGAAAACTGTGCTGACAATTGTGAAATGGCTTTTTTGGCCCCTGTTTGCCATTTTTTGCTCCTAGTCATGTTTTTCTAGATTTCCATGTCCAGACAGTTATGGCAGGATTTAAGATGGTGGAGAAAAGAATGCACCTGATCTACAAAGGAGACCATTGAGTGCACAGAACCTACGCGGCTATCAAAGCACTGTGCAGCCAGCAGGCAACGATTAGCGGGGCGTAGCTCAAAACCACATCTCTCACTTACACACACACACACACACACACACACACACACACACACACACACACACACACACACACACACACACACACAAAAAAACATACACATACAAAAAAACATACACATGCACACGTACACGCCCACAAACCTCAGGTGTATCCACATTAGACACTCCCTGTCTCTCCTACTGAAAAGCAAAATAAGGGCTCTCGGGGAACGCAGTGAACCCGGTCGGTCAGCCTCACTGTTTTCTGTTTGCAGAGACTTTTACAACAAACATTAGGCCCCTGGCTACATTTAACTTTCACATCACATGACTTAAGACTTCTAAGAAGAAAGGCTATGAAGCTCATCCTTTTCAGATCACATACCATGCATCAAAATCTACCTTTGTTTGCCAAACAATCCTAAAAGGTGTTAAAGAGATATTTTGTGTGTTTTGAAGTGGGGTTGTATGCGGTATTTATCCGTGGAGAGTGTATTATGACAGTCGGCACGCCCCCAGCTTGGAAATGCACGGACAAACTAACCGATCGAGGCAGCGGTAGACCAACAAGTCCCGTGTTCTGCGAGGTAAAATTACTGTTTTTTCAATGGAGTTTGGTTGCTTTGGTGAGAGCAAAGATAACGGCTTCAGTTTCCCGTCGGAAACATAGACTGTATAGCTGTCTCATGGCAAGGTAAACCGGCGACAATATTCTAAATATAGCGTACACTTAAACTGATTTTTTTAGGTGGGCCTTTCTTTTAGGTAGCTAAAATATGTTTTGCTGATGTCCACAGCAGTACATTGCTTTTGTTCTAGTGGTAACTCCTGTCTGCTTCTCCAAACTGGGGGTGTGCTGACTGTCATCTACTGTACGTAATACACTGTCTATCGATAAGTACCTCATACAACCCCTCTTCAAAACACCCAAATGATTCCTTTAATGCTGCCTAACCTAATTCTACTGATATATATTGGTCTTATGGTGCCTTTTGTTTAACGTGTTCACAAGAAAACGTTTGTAGTTCCCTGGCACAACATTGAAAAACACAAACTGATTAAATAGTTTTGACAAGGGACTAAGTCAGCATCAATTTTTGTTGCCAGTGGCATAACAAACAGTTGTGTTCTTACAGCTTCAATGCACAGAACAATTAGTCACATGTCAAAAATACGACCTACAAGTTCCACTTGAAGGCAGCATTACGTTACATAATCAGTTGTTATAATCTAGCCTGATTATCAGACTGAAATGCCATTTAATTTCACTTCTCTAATCATCGTGTTCATTTTAGCAGTTTTTCTTTTTTGGTGAGGTAATTTGCCCTAACCGGTCAGTGGAAAGTGACTTATCGGTGTCGCTGTTAACATTTTTCACGATGACCGCAGAACCATGCTGATTTTAGAGCTTCTGTAGTTTGACCAACAAGAACCTTTACAACTTAACTAATTAATCAACTGGTAATATTAAATATAAAGTGGCTTGAGAATTCCACCGTACCTAAAACTCTTGGTATGGCTCATTTAAGTGTTGATGAATATAGTTGTTTTTTTTATAGGGATTGATTTCATTTGAACTATAATTTGCATCCCATTGTCCTTTTTTTGGTGAAATTAAACCAACAACACATGTAGGAGAGCTAAATGCACCATAGCTAATGGTCAAATCTGGCACTGCTCTTCTTGCCCAGTGGCTTCAGACTGGGAGGAATTTGGAGAAATGTTTCTATATGGTTCCCAGAGGCCCACTGTCTGCAGTAGCAGCCGGCGACCACTCTCCATTACCCTAATTTGGCTCTCATACGCTCAGCATCGATGGTGCCTGTGACCTTGGAAGTGTGTGCACAGCAACGGACAAGAAGCCAAACAAATACATGAGGAAGCAGGGGGTGATGTCATCTACAGCACAGCAACACACCAATCATAGTCCCCCCCCCCCCCCATCCCAACCTCCATCCAAGCACAAATAGTTTTTTTGCTACTTCAAAGAGGAGGAAAAACAGTTTATCAGTTAACATGCCAGGGTGTTTTTAGATGGTCTTTGAAGGAGGCGATAGTGGCTGTCGTGGCAGTTCATTGGCTGGAGAGGTCAGCAGGCCACTGTTTTTTCTAATTACGGCGTGACCTGCCCGGGCAGACACATTCCTCCCGTCTGATTCTCCGTTTTACTTTCATACCTTTAACATCCTTTGTCTGTGATCTAAATGAGCCCTCAAGGTGTCGTTTTTTATGCAGATGTGTACGCTGTCACCCACAGGATGTACTAGATGTTCATTGCCTCGCTTCTCTGTAGTTGACTTTGATATTTTTCCAAGAATTGAGAGGGTTGTGTTTTTCTCATCTATCGCCATCTCTCTGTGCAGACACCGACCCATGCTGTCACAGAGTCTGACTCAGAAAAGTCTGTGTGGGTGTCTGTGGAGACCTCTGTTCAGTCTGGGGCTTCTGGGCCTCTTTTTTCTCTCCTCTGTCCCTGCACTACTCTGTTCTGCATTTCTGAACACAGAGACTCTTTTTTTTTGTAATTGTGCCTGCAGATGAATGTCTTGCCATCCTCAGCTCACAAGGGTTTGAGACAGTCTGAACTAATGACCTCGGTTCCTTTGTGCCCACCCTCAAAAGAACAGGGGATGGTGCTTAAATTGCAAAGCGGAGCAGTTTGCGCAGAGTGCTCTATCTTCATATTTATATCTATTAGTTTAAAGGTGGCCTTTCAAGATCAATCTTTAGTGGAAAACTCTGTTGGTGAAGCTTACTAATGCCTAACAAAAGTGGTTAGAGCAGGATAGAAATTGGGGTGCATTTTGCTGGAGTTCTAAGAAGCCTGTGTAGTGTCAGAGGGGGTAATTAACTTTTTCTTTTTCATTATTAATCAGGAAATTAACAAATCAGCATAGCGTTCACTTGCTAATGGTTGAAAAAGAAGTTCTTATCAGTCCACTAAGTGCATGAAATGAGGCGAATGTGATTGATGCCAAACTCACACAGAATCACCATTAACAAAGATTTTCAAAGATGGCGCAAAGCTGCAAGATTTCCCCCTGGTCCTTGTTTGCTTATGGGATTAGGCTCTTTGGGAGGATTGGGCAGCCTTTGTGCCACTTCCTCGTCCATTTAACGTTACTGAACAGGCTGTTGTCCAGGGGTTAGTGGTGTTCTCATGACCTCACCTGGCCCCAGCAGAAGCGCTGCCTAATGATCTGTGCTAATGGCAATCCAAATCTGTTGTTAAACCAGGTCGCCATGGCAACATAGGACTCCAGACCACATTGCACTTTTGCCTGTAAATAAACTCCATTTCTGTCTCAAAGCAGCTTTATCCATATTGTTAACAGATAGGAGTAAAAAAGATTGGAAGTGGAAAGCTCCAAGATTGAGAGAAATCTGAGGATGTGGGACAAAACCATTTTTCTCATCTGGCTGCATTTTGACTCCTCCACTTTGAAGCACAGTGGCCCCAGAGCTGTGTTCACAGTGTTAAAGTGATTGATCATAGCATGGACAAGTGTCCTCCGTAATCCATCATCCATCTGTCCTTGGCTTAGACTGTACCAGCTGTTTGTAGAGGACATTGATGCAATTAACCCCATGCAAATCTCATGTGAGGCACTTTATGGTTTCACTTCAGAAGCGTCCATGCAGATGACGCTCAACAGCTATAAAAAGAGACTATGTAGCAGTGATTTTTATTCCAAATCAAGACTTAATCATTGAGTTAATAAATCATCCTTATATGCGTAGACTGTTGATCAGAGATACTACCTGAAAGAAACATAAAAGAAACATGAAAAACGGTCAAAAAAGATGGATTGTGTCTGTAATGCTGAGTGCCACTGTATTAGCTCTTCTTTACAAGGCCTCAATTAGGGCTGGGCGATACGGCCAAAAACCTCGATTCTGATATAGGTGATTTCATATCTCGATAACGATATATATATATCTTGATAGAGCATGTTTTCTGGTAATAGTCTATATGAAATAACCGCATGGTAAAGCCTATTTTTGCATACTCCTGTGTGAATTAAATACATGACAAATGAAAAGTATTTTATTAAGAACTTTAGTGCAAAATGAACATAACAGTTTCAAGTGAAATTATAGAGAAAAAAAATAAGCCTAGCCAATATGTTATCTAAACAGGCAGCAAATGTAATAAGAATCAAAACACGCTGATAAATGTATTTTACAGGGCAGGTGACAGACATTAAGGCCCTTAATGATTATACATACACTTCTTGGTGTGAATCAACTGCATGTAAAGCCTACATAACCTCACTGATTATTATATCTCTGGTTATGATAACCGAGGTAAGTATAGAATTGTTTTTTGTTCTATTTTTAGACCCGTTTAGTTTAAATTCTGCGTCACTGCAATTTACAAGTAATGTACATGTAGTGTGACAGCGTCAAACATCAAATTCATATCAAACGATTCAATGCGCCGCTACACATATAATTGACTTTCTTACGAGCTCCTCTTGCTTTGGTTGGGTTGAGTCTGAGAAAGTTTCCGCATTGTTGTACCCTCTCGAAGCAAAACAGCTACTTCAGCTCCGCTCCGGCTTCCACATGCAAGGAACATAAAGCGTCGTCCAAATGATGTAAATATTGGTGTAACACAGTTCGGCCGCTGGTTTTTCAACATCACGATAGAGACAATATAGAAAGACATATAAACGATGGGCATTTTTATATCGTTTGACGATATATATCGCCATATCGCCCAGCCCTTGCCACAATTGTTGAAGGTGTGCACTCAGGTATGTATAGTATGTAAAAACTCATGCCAGTTACATCTAACTCAGTTGAAGAGTGTTAAAGCATAGACAACGGCTGACTTCCTTTGACATTGAAGGGCTTTGAATATGATTAGTGGTGCTGGACTAAGAGTGGATGGAGGAGGTGAGAGGGTGCATTTTCCCTTTATTGTGGGAGTGAACAGTGCGCCCCACTTGCCTAGAGTCTGGTACTGAGGAGGCCTGCGGAGAGACATTCATACTGGGACCTCACACACAATACTGCTATCATGAATATCAATAACTCTCCAGCCAGGACTGTCAACAGTGGATCTGCCTAATTTATTCCAAATCTCTTATGAAACAAGGTCAAGCCCTTGGCAATTCAACATGGCCACTTGGTTCATTTAGATTTTCATGAATGGTCAAACATTTGCATTTGTGTTACGTGTGCTATTGTCCTTTTGTCTACAATATGCAAACCTGACATCTCAAACAGTGTAGCAAGTGTGGCAGTTTTTATTTTTGACGACACAATTATTTCCCATTTTAATTTCTAGGTTTTACCTATCTACACTCCTCTTTCAATGCTGCATTTCAGGGGTAGAAATACAGTAACGCTCTTCCTGCATTTTGTCTAACTTTGAGAACGCTGTACTCTGCTGCGACCTTGAGACTGATTGATGGCGTGAACACACACATAGTAGCTTTGCAAGATCTCAACATCAGTATACTGTACTTTCCCAGCAGTGGTGGCAGAAGTATTCAGATATTTTACCTGAGTAAAAGTAACATTACTACAGTGTAAAAATACTCTATTACATGTAAACGTCCGGCATTCAAAATCTAACTTATCTAAAAGTAAAAAAGTATTAGCATCAGAATATACTTAAAGTACCAAAAGTAAAAGTAATCATGCTGAATTGCCCATTTCAGAATAATATATTTCACTGGATTATAATTATTGTGTTCAGTACTTTAATGTTGCAGCTGGTAAAGGTGGATCTCATTTTAACTACTTAATATGTTGCTGGGTAGCTTAATCTATAATAATATGTCATGGTTTGTTAGTTGATTTTCTATCAATAATCGTAATCTGCAAAGTAACTAGTAATTAAGGTTGTCAATTATGTAGTGGAGTAAAAAGTACAATATTTCCCTCCAAAATGTAGTGGAGTAGAAGTGTACAGTTGCATAAAATGGAAATACTCAAGTGAAGTACAAGTACCTCAAATTTGTACTTAAAGCTACAGTGGGTAGAATTGGGGCAAATATGATTAAAAAATCCTGACAGAAGTGCATGAGACAGGTAATCTGATAAAAAACCTTGTGCCTCTATTAGGAGCACCTCCTAATGGCATCTGCAAGATTTCACAGACGGGAGGAAAACAACCAATCAGAGCCGAGCTGGAGTCTGCCGTCTCTGAGCAGCTGTCAATCACTCGCGAACTCCGATGAAACGGTCAAACTAGGCAGTGTTGATCAAATATTAATCAATATTCTGTTACTGTAATGTTTATTTCTCACCTCATATGTTTTACAAAACAGAGCCATGAGGAAGTGCAGAAGTCTCTGGTGCAGAAGTCTCTCAGAATTACAATATGCTGAAAGGTTATTATGGAATTTTTGCCCAATGATGCCAAAAACATTCTGCCTACTGCAAGTTTATGTACAGTACTTGAGTAAATGTACTTAGTTACTTTCCACCACTCTTTCCAAGTCTTTGTAGCACGGACCAAATGTGTGCGGTCATGAGCTAGTATTGGGGATTTTCACGATTATAGCACACCTGCTCTTCTCTGCACAGACTGTTTTTCAGGTAGGTCAAGCAGTTCATCGGTATTCATTAGAAATATCCTCTTTCTCAGTGAGAATGGTCTAATTAAAATCTGCTTGGCTTGACCTTTGTACTATTATGTAGCACACAGTATTTCTCCTCTGACAGCCCCTTTATTGGCCTTCTTAGTGCTTCCCTGTCACAAACCTTGAAATAAAACATGGTAAAGATACTGTCTGGCACATATTTTTTTTCCCCATACCCACTTAAATTGGCGATTTATGAAGAGAAATGGGAAATGTCATGGTGCCTGCCCAGTCCTCCTCCTCCTCCTCCTCCTCCTCCTCTTCTCCCCCACACACACACACACATACCCCTCCCTGTCAGCCTCTCTTCCCCTGGGGCCGGTGGGGAAGGCATTCCAGAGCTCAGGCCACTGCAGAGCTGTGCATCAGAGGAGAAGAGAGAGACAGACACAGACACAGTCTTAGTGCTTTGGATTCAAAACACTCTGCAGTCTCGCTTTGCCTGCAGCATCTTAGCGTTTGCATAAAGCAGCTAATTTGTTCTCATTATCGAGTGCATATGAATTTGAGTTGAGGGTTTCAGAGCTGCAGGAACTGTTCCTGTTTCTGACAAGCGAAAACTAAAGACCCTGTCAAAGTTGTTTTCTCTCCTCGGGGGCCACCAGCATCGATGAGTAATCCTTTGAAAACCCGTAAGAGAGTTGCTCTGGACAGTTGAAGAGTTAATGGAATCTGATTGTTGCAGACCAAATTGACATTTCGTGGTAGAAAGTATGCCCACAAGAGGGTTGTGGAGCAGTCTGTTAATATACTTAACATTCAATAAACCGAGTGAAAAGAAAAGAAAATGAAACGCCGCAAGGAAGAGATGTCACATTGGTTGCCTTTTATTCCCCTATATACTTAATTCTGCACCAGCAATGAAGCCGGGCGGACAATGATGCGCGAGTTATACAAGTGCAAACAAAACATGTGACAAATGTGTTGTAAGAGAGCTAACGCACTCTGTTTGCGTTATTATTTATCACTTAAATGAATCTGTGTTTTACAGCCTTTCTGTCAGGCCGCCTTATGCAGTATTTTGACTGTTCCTATGGCTACTGCTGACTCAGTAAAGCGGTCTCAAATTAGAAAGACCTCATGGGAGAAAAAAAACTGATGCCTCTTTCACAGACTGTATGGCTTTGATTAACAGACATTTTTATTCTTTTTTAATTTCTTAAATGATTTAGTGAATTTTGAATCAGACAGATTTGCATCTTATTAACATATTAGATCTAATTTGTCCTTCATCATCATAGACGACTTGTACTGAATACCCTCCCCCACGCTGTATTCCTCGTTGTCTGTCTCTCTCTCTGCTCTCTGCGGGTTGCTGTGTGTTAACCATGACAGCTTTTGTGGGACTGTCACCCCGGTCTCGGAAGTACACAGGGAATCCACATTGGCACTCAGTCTAGCGGGAGAATTCCCCCCTTTGGTGGATTGTCCTATGGTCATCGTGCTTTGTGTGTCGACTGAAAGAATCTGCATTAATTATAGCCTTTCTTCATTTTCTCCGTGGTCCACAAAATTAACTAGCGAGAAGCTAATAGAGTATTTGTGTGTGTGCACGTGTGTTTGTGTGTGTGTGTGTGTGTGTGTGTGTGTGTGTACAGTATATGTTTATGGATCATATTGTTAAAATAGACTTTTCTAGTATAACCAGCTTTTGCGAACTTAGTTTGCATTAGTATTCTTTGTGGCAAGCCAAGTGGTTTGCAGTGAATGCTACAGGCAGTGGACAAAGTAACAGAAACACCACTGTTCCTCTCTACTAAAGTTAGTGTGTCTTTGGCATTTATCATGGTTTTTGAGACTTTCCTACATTACATAGTCTTTGGAATCTGATTTCCCATTCATACAGGCACAGTGATGCGGGTCAATAGGTCAATGTGCGTCAGCTAACCCTCCTACCCTCCGCTCCTCTTGGGTTAGACACAGGCCGCCATTGTCCAACTTTTGTGACAAGTTTTCTGTGAAAATTTGTTATTTTATTAGCGGTTAGGTGTCATTTAACTGACTCCACAGAGAGAGAGAGAGACATACGGCCGAGTGAGCGAGCATGCTTATACCGCTGTACGCTATATGGAGAAAAGTGAAAGTGAAACTTTATTTGGTAATAAATTTGTGATGTAATTCTGTGTACTAACATGGTTTAGCAGTGTAGCAGTGATCAACAGACAGAGATCAACCTGTGACATCTGAATACTGCAATGCGTTGAGCATAAACGCCTTTGTGCATGCTCGTAGCACGAGCGCCATCTGTGGAGGCCCGCGCCACGCAAGCATGAACAAGGTGTAACAGTTAGGTGCCGACTTGACAGGTTTTTTACTCCTTGACACTATGGGCACAATACTTCAATTAAAAAAAACACTGAGGTGCCACACACAGCCCTATTTACAGCAGAGCTGCTGTATTGTGATGTGTTTCTGCTATTTTGTACACCGCCTTTAAGTTTTTTTGTAGTCTGGCATTAACCCATAGAGTTTACCTTAAGGTTATATCATTTTATTGGACAGTTCAGGCCTCTGTTGGACAATGGAGAGGGTCTGTGTCTTTCAGGGGGGGGATTGCATTCCCTCACAAGGAGTGACAGATCACATTCCACCGCACAGATTTACTTGAGAGGCGAAAGACATCATCCAGATTTATACCCTTGAAAGACATTTCAAAGCATTCGGCATTCAACGTGCTAGCAGGGGGAAAAGGAGGATGCATTCGGCCGTGCATGAAAAGAGAAACGGGTTTCATTGTGGTTGACTTTTATTTGATGAGGATGGTCACTTTGCTACGTAACCTGGACAACCGTTCGCTGCATATTGTAATCAGAGTGCAGAAGGATGAGATTCATTATCAAAAATATGATTTTGTGCAGTTCAAACAATGAAGATACCCTCATCCGCATTCAGCCAGTTGCAATTTTATATTTCCCTTTTTATGCAGTTTTAATTCAAAGTGCAGTCCATCTTTATGACTGCAGATGTAGGAGCCAGTGAGACGGAACATTGGTTGGAATAAACGTTTAAGATTGACTCACATTGACCTGCTCAAAAAAAAATTGATTTTTACTTTAATGTTTATTTTTCTAAATCAATGTCTTGAAATAATATTGAACCGTTTTTTCATGGGTTGGGCATGTCCCCATGGGCTCTGGCCCTTCACTTTGATGAGGAGGAAAGAGCATGCAAGGGACTGTAATCATTTTTACATCATCTCGGGGCAGCGCTGTATAATTAGAAAGGGTTGATTTCCTTGACCACAGCAGGGTCTGAAATTGCAGGCCTTGCCCCAACCAGGGTTTAGGAAAGTAACTGAAATAGCACTGGCGAGTTTCTGTCCTTGTGTCCCTCTGCGTTATAAAGTGTCGGTCAGATGGCAGAGCAGTCACCGTGACACACTGCAGCCCATTCACCAGCACTTGGACGGCCAGCTTTTATGTGGCGCCTCTTGTTTTCAGAACCAACTACCACAATTACAACTCTGTCATAATCTCTTTAGCATGCAATACGGCTGAAACCTGTATCAGCCACGACCTGCTGCGCCTGCAGCAAGTGATCACTCCGCTGGACGCTTTTACAGTTACACAATGTAGCCTTTCGATACTGCTAGTTTTGCAAAAATAAGTATAGTAGTACACTGTTTTTCTAAGGGCATCTGTGTCGCATTGCAACAATTATCATGCCCACCACAGAGTCACAAATAATACCAATTCCATTATGATATCTCAAATGTATTCGTTAATGTCAGTTTGCACACAAATGGAGAGCTACAGTAGAGCTGCTGTCACAGGAATTGGTCTTTTGACTAGTTTGACAAGGCAGAAGGTTAGCATCTCTCCCAGTATATTATCTGCAGTTAAATAATAAAAACAATCTTTAAATCCCACACACATGGGCTTTATCATCTTCATTTTTTACAGATACTGTATTGTAAAACTATATCATTACTTTATATTTTGAAGTATCTTTTGGGGAATTTTATGCCTTTATTCAAGAGTAGAAAGATGACAGGAAGTGATGGGAGGGAGAGAGAGAAGAAATTACATGCAATACAGATCCCTGGCCAACACGAACAGGGGATGTTATGGTTCATTTTTCATTTTCATTCACGTATCTTGAGGTCAGAGGTCAAGGGACTCCTTTGAAAATGGCCATGCCAGTTTTTCCTCACCAAAATTTAGCATAAGTTTGGAGCGTTATTTAGCTTCCTTCGCCACAAGCTAGTATGACATGTTTGGTAACAAAGGATTCCTTACGTTTTTCTAGTCTCATATGATGCCAGTATCTTCACTCTAGCTTTAAAACTGAGCCCGCTACAACCTAAAAATCGAAAGTTGCGTTAATGCGTTTAAGAAATTAGTAACGTTAAAACGAATTTGCGTTAATGCATTATTATCGTGCTAACTTTGACAGCTCTACTTCTGATTAATTAATTTAGTAACAAACCCCGAATCTCACACATCGGGGAAACACTTGTGTTGAAAGCCTACCACAGAGAGAACTTGACTTAGATTCCCTGCACCATATCTTCCATATCACAGTCCACAGTCAGACACACTCGCTTCCCTAAGGACCCTTAAAAGTGTCAGTATCAATGTGGGTGCAGTAGCAGATCCCACTCAGGTCAGGGTGATGGCAGGTCCTGGCCTTGACTAAGTGACCTTTGGGTCATTCACAGGTTTTTTCCGTGTCTGGAGGCATGCAGAGGTGTCATTGCAACCTTTCCGCTTCCTGTCTCTGGCATTCTTCTTTGTTTAGGAGCCTTTTAAAACACAGAACAGCTTTGTGTCCCCCGTGGCGAGGCGGAGGCGTGGAGAAAATGGGTCTCTGTTTCTGATTAGCCCGGCAGCCCAACAACACTCATTTCCCCGAGGAGAGAGGATGCTAATGGCAGCTTGCCTCTTGTAGTCGAGTCTTCGGTGATTTCTACAAACCTCTGGCTGCAGACAGGCGTCAGAGCTAATCTGCTGAAGTCTTCCCCATGCAGCACAGTCTTTTAAAAACAGAACCAAAGCTAATTGTCATTACTGTGGTTCCCCACATCTGCAGTTGCGATTTAGCTGGCTCTGCTGACGTATGGTCTGTATTATTAGTGAGATATTGCATGTTATCTTGAGGTTGATAATTCATACATTTTAATTTGTGGCCATGATGAGTGGGCAACTTTGATGCCGCAGAATAGATGACTTTGCCGTTTGCTGGCTCCCTGGCTCGAATGGTCTTTCCATTCAGGTTTCGGTTCTCAGCAAAGCAAAACCTGTTTTTTCCATCTGGGGCTTGGACTCCACTGAGCCAACTAGTAGCCAGGTTAAGTCATGTGTAGAGACTGTGGGGAGCCATTTCTGTGAGGAGAACAGTATCTCAATAGATGAGACAGAAAAATGTAGGGAATATCTAGTCCTAGATGTCAGTTTGACAGCAGAGAAAGTGAACTATAGCTGCCCTGAAAGGTCACAGTGACACCATAAGAGGAATCTGCTGGCTTACATTGCAAGCTAGCAGATTTCTGGACAACTGGATTGTATTGCACACCACCATGACTAGTTTAACAGGTTTTTCAGTTTTAAATTCTTTGAGATTATAATCACACCGTGGTGTTGTTACATGGGAAACACAACAAAGTGTACCTTTACCCCCACTTTCATACAGATTAGATGCAGCATGAAATGTGGATGTCTTGTTGACTCCTAAACTTATCACGATCGTGCTTGTAAGATTAGTCGACAAGGGGCAGAACTGTTGTTAATACCTATGGTGGTTTATTAGGCAAACGTTCCCAGGAGAAGTAAAATGGACTTTTTTTTCCCCCCACAGGTGAGGTTTTCTCCTTTCAGCCATAGCCCTGCAGGCTTAGGTTGATGCAGCTTCTAGAAACTGTTATTAATCATGGATGCTATTTGGGCTCCTCAAGCTGCTCAGTGTTGATAAGAATATGTTGGACTTCAGATGTGTTTGGACACCATTAAGTACTGCATTCTGAATACCGCGGTAGGATTTTTGTTCAATTTTTGTACTGTTCAATTCTTAATAGCAGTGTTTATGACGCATTATGTAATGGGCAGGGATGTCACGATACCAGAAATTTAGTAGTTGATACCAATGCCAGTGAAATTCCACGATTCTCGATACTAATTCGATACCAGGGTAAAAAAACAAAAGTAAAATAATAAATCCCATGTACTTCAACATACACTCCTTTATTACCGTGCATACTGGTTTTTGCTAGGAAGTTAAACAGGTCATAATTCCCTCTCTATTATCTATTATATATATATATATATATATATATATATATTACATTTGAACACATCATAATAATGTTAGAATTTACCTTCGCCCAATACTAACTTTTACTGAATAGAGCCTGTACGCATCATAATGCGATAATGGCACCTCCCGTGTTGAAATCAGCAGGATGAGAGCTAGTTAACGTAGCTGTTTAGCTCCGTGCATGACTAACATTAACTAGCTCTCGTCCTGCCGATTTCAACATGGATTTGTTGTTCACAGTGTAGCATTATCAGGGAAAAAATAGGGTGCGTCCTGGACGCGTCGTCAGTGAGTCTACTGCCTTCCAAACATATTTTCTTTCGTCGACGGAACGCCGTTAGTCTCGAGCCCCGATGGTACAAAGATGAGTACCATCACGTTTTCAGAATTTTGGCATCGATTTGGTACCGAAGGATCGGTTCTCGTGACATCCCTATCATTCCCTTCTTATAATGTCACCACCATTTGTCCTTTTCTTCAGCCTTGATGTCCCTTTTTTTTTGCTCACTGTAATGGATTTCTTCTGTCTAGGCAACAAACTGAAAATTTTATCTAATCCAGCAATCTTCAAAATAAGTATTATATTAAACATGTATGAGCCCAGTTGATGGTGGTGAGTTCTTGTTTTCCAAGTTGGGATTGATCAGCATTCTGCTGTGTTCCTGCAGAGAGAGAAAGAATGTGGATGGAGACGAGATGAAGATGAATGAAACCTGCCTCTGAATGACTGAATTCATTAAATGAGTTTGATGACACACTTTCGTCCTTAGTAACTACAAATACTTAACAAGGGACAGCCAGCCAGCCAGCCTGCTTAGTGAATTACATGTTATCTTAACTCAGTGGTCAATGACACAGCAGCCTTATTGACTCTACTAGCTGGATGTCCTTCTCATGTGCCCCGATGGCATGAGAAATACTCACTAGCCCATGACCCTGAGTTTAAATACATTTCATGTGGCCCTGTGTTTTCAAGGATCCAGGTTTTTCCCACCTCCACCAGCCCTGTTTGTTTGCGGCCCTAGCAACCTATGACGAAACTTATCTCTGACATTTTTCTGGCGTGGCAGAAAGAGTGTAACTTGTTTCCACACTCGAATGAAATGTTGACAGCAAAACCACGCTGCAAGATGTGGGTGGTCCAACATGTTTGCGACACAATACCCTTCCCCTCAGAATCAGCAAACAGTCTTTCACATGCAGCAAAGTTTTAATCATGTGTTAGTCACCTACTCGCATGGGACAGTTTTATTATGCGAATACAGATAGTGAGATAATACTTGGCATCTATTTAGGCTCTTCATCAGCCCCCGCAGTCATACACAAAGCTCAGCAAAGTGGAGATCGAGGAATGAGGACAGTAAACGTCCCCTCGCTAACGTTGAGCAGAGGCAGATAAGGCAGTGTTTGCAAACAGGACAGCTACAGTAAGGGGCAAAAAGGAGGGCAATGTATTGACAGTTTAAATAAACCACCTTATTGCAAAAGGTGCATTGGATACTTGTTGTTGCACTGAGTATATCATGCGAGTGTAGCATCGTCATTTGAGTGTTCTGTATTGGCTTCTTGAAAGCTGTTTTTTTCCGTTGAAACAGGAGATGCATAGTTTAGTTTTGATATAATCATTACAGGAAATCTCAGTAAGAGACCACTCTGGTGTACGCTGAAATCCACCATTATCCCCGCTGTGTAAGCTGATTTCTCTGCCAGCCTGTGGCACCTGCCTTTGTAACACAGTTGCATAACAGCGAACTGAATACCTTGAAACTATATGAATGTAGAAAAGTTCTACGTTGCTGTGTGAAATCTGTGAAAACTCATTTGATAAATTGTCATTAAGTTAGAAACAACACTTTTGCTTTGCTCCTGAAAAGTTTTGGGTTTAAACATTTTCACCTGATTGCTATGATATTGTGTCTGTTTTTATACATACTCAAAAATGGCATCTTGTCAGAACCTCGCTGCTTTCTGCAGCAAAAAACAAAGGTTGCCAAGGTTTCCTCTGAGGTTTTGACATTCCTGGTGTTCAGACTCAGGATGGTAGTAAAAGTAAATGGTTTGGTACATTGTGTCATTTGGGTCAGCTTCAAGGTCAGTTTGGTCAAATGTATTTATCTAAACAAAACGCTTCTGCAAGTTCTGGTCTGTGTAAAACACATTAAATTGTTTTTCTTAAAATTGTCCTTTGGAGATTTTATTTAACATAAATCATCTCTTTGGATCAGAACACTACAAAAGCCACTTCCACGGTTCTCGTTGGGGTCGTGGACTTTCTACGTGACTGGAAAGAGTGTCCAGCCAGTGGACTCTGGGGGGCTGAATTTGTTTCCTCAGGCACAGTCTGACTGTTATTTTCTGGTATATTTCTGCTTGTTAAGTTCTTAAAATAGAGCAGAACCCTAAAAGTTCTGCACAATCAGCATTGTGAGCTCATACACAATGCTGATTAGTGTCTCAGTGTTTTAACAATGTTGTACCACAAGTTTAAAAGTCCACAGAGCTTCATTTCCTTCAGCCCTGAAAACTCTGCTCTACACAAGCGGCTAAAAAGCTCTCGCACAGTAAGAGAAAAAGATAAGCCGACATAAGTGTGTGTTTTTTGTACTGCTCAAGGTCAGTGCATACCTAAGTAGCAAAATGTAATGACTCTGCTCGTCCTTACGTCATTACATGAGGTAATACCAAAGCTGCAAAATCTGTAACAACCTTTTGGTTTCTCCTCAACAGGTGATGTCCACAGCCACAGTGCCCAAAGAAGATTCCCACCCGAGGGAAACCCTCAACTCCAGGGACCTGGCAGCGGGCACCCCAACATCCCGGATGATGTTTTCAGATTAAGCCTCGCCAAGGGAGTGTCCATGTCTCTTCCATCCTCACCTCTCCTGCCGCGACAGTCCTACATGATGCCCTTACGCCCCAGCAAGAGATCACCAGGTACTGGTTGTAACTACATAATTGATCTTTTCTATATGGTTCCTGATGTTAAAGCTGTATTGCCATTGGGTAAAATACTGTGAGGCCCGAAGACAAACCAGATGTTTTTATACACATAAATTCATTTTGATCAAGTGATATAAGGCGAGGCCAGAGGTCTGTTTGTGTCGGATGTCGAATAGAGGAAGTGGTTGCTATGGTTACCATGCAGAGTTGGCAATCAGCTTGAATAGCGGTAGATCTAGTGAGAGCAATACCCACGACCAGCCCCTATCGCCTGCTTAAAGCCCGAAAATCGGCATTGAAAAATATACAACAAGCTAGATTATTAATACCCGCTAGAAGTAAATGTTGAATGGTTGATAGAGAGCACCGCGAGTGACTCTCACCTTGTGTTTAAAAGAGCCAGAGACAGTCGCTGTGATAAAACAAACGGCAGGCCCGTCGTATTTGCCCGGTTGAAAGCCAGAGGGCCGTCACTGTAAATCCAAACGGTTGTAATGTGTGGTTTATGGGCCTTTAGAGTCGGACTCTCGCTCGACCTCCATGGTAAAGACGCAAACGTAGCTAACTAGTTCCTTTGCAGCCGCCCCAACACGGCCGGAGGGACATCCTCTACCATTATTACATATTTATATGGATCCGTACGTGGATCAGTGACGCGAGTCCCATATTCGATGAGTGAATTACATCAGTATCTGAACCCAATGTGGATATTGGATCGGTCCCTGTTTGGTGTGTGGTACAGAAACAAGCTAAATGTGCTGCAAGCATTTGGGTTAATCCAATTCTTTGCACACTATTTCAGTCTCATAATGGGAGCTTCATTTGTCTCTATGGGCGTCCTGTAAAAATTCCATTCCCGTCTACCTTCAGGTGCTTTTGTAGGATAGTTGAACATCTGATGGAGCTCCAGGAATAACGGTCCCTCTCAGCCTTAAAACACTGCTGCTGCAGCTTTTAACTAACACCTCTCTTAAAAATGTCAAATTATTCTGAGTAAGTGTCTGAGTAACTCTTGGAAAAATAAAAGTTTTACAAAGGAATGTAGTAATAATAATAATAGCTGGACCATTCTGGATCCCAGCAGTTAGACTGTGAGCTCAGACTGGTTACAGAGGATTGCTTTTGTCACTTCATCCTTATGTTTGATCACCTTGTGTCGATGTAGAGGTCTCTACAACTGCACCGCGTGTTTACACTATACTGGCTGGTAATGGGCGTGTGTTTACACTGGAACTAATTATCAGTCCTCCTTGGCTCCTTCTAGCCTCCATGTTGAGAACATGCTTGTCAGCAGCTGTGGGGTGCTTCAAAGCAGGGGATACCTTTGTAGCTGAACTTGTCTCAACCTGAGTCTTTGTATTTTGGAGACTTGGCAAAGAGGAGTGAAATCCTTAAAGTGGTCAACGTGGCCCCACTCACATGTGGCACTCATCTGTGGGCTATCTCGCCTTTGTTTAGAGTGGATGCAGCTTTGCTCTGTTTAGTGTAAAGATGAGTTGGTGGGAAGGGGGTAGTGCGGTTTAATCCTTATGCAAACTTGTGTTGTTCAAGTTCACATCTCTGTTAAGAAATTGTCATTTAGCTGCTCAACTCCAGTTTATAGATTTAGGTTTAAGTTTCACTTCATTTTAGTTTGTTTTAACAAGGGCTGCAACTAACGAGTATTTTCATTGTCGATTAACCTGTCGGGTTATTTTCTCGATTAATCGATTAGTTTTTTGGTCTATAAAATGTCAGAAAATAGAGAAAATTGTCAATCGGTGTTTCCCAAAGCCCAAGACTCAGCCCAACAACTCAAAAATATTCATTTTACTGTCTTAGAGGAGTAACGAAACCAGAAAGTATTCACATTTAAGAAGCTGGAATCAGAGAATTTTTCCTTTTTTTTCTTAAAAAATGTCTCAAACCGATTAATCGATTATCAAAATAGTTGGCGATTAATTTAATAGTTGGTAACTAATCGATTAATCGTTGTAGCTTTAGTTGTGTGAAAGAGCTTTCTAATGTGAATTGCCATGTTCTAATTTCAACTACAGATTAGGATGGAGATATTGTGTTTGCTTCAGTGTTTTGCTTCTCAAACCTGATTTTCCACAATTCTCATCACATAATTCAAAACTTAATATTGAACTTGCAGGCCTGAAATTGCGACGCTGTACGTTGTGCAAATGTTCAGTGGAAAAAGCAGATACATAACTGCTCAATCCCTAGTTTAGAAAAAAGAGGTAAATCAAAGATAAATACAGTTTATAATAGCCAAGTAGAGCTTCATTTGCCCATCCTCGACTCAAGTTAAAGCAAATCTCTCCAACTCCCCGAGGTGATACAGGATTTGTGATGACCGTTTTAAACCCAAAGAGAGTGTCGATGAAATGTACATTTACAGACATGACGGGAGCGAGAGATGAAGAGAGAGGAGAGAGAAGAGGGCTGGGTTTGTGAAGGTGAAAAGGGCCCCGGGGAAGGGGAACACTCATTAAAGGCATATTCCCACTCGGGGTGCTCTGAGGCATGGAAAAAGGGGAAAAAATGGACTGACAAGATGGGATGTCGTGGAGGACGGCCAGGGAGAGAGGGTTGGGGGATGGTTGGTAGATTGGTCTCCTCCACTGTCCTCACAGGTAACTGTGAAAACCCGTAGGGGGAGAGTTCACACCTCCAGTTAATAAACACATACTGCAGGAAATGTCTCAGCTCTGCGACGAAAACAGCACGGGTCATAATGCTGCATTTTCTCTTCTTGCTTTAGCCGCAGAAGCAGCGTAGTGTACTCAATTTAAGGCTCATCTGTGTTGAAATGAGCGCGAGACGATTCATTGCCGTTATGCAGATGTTCTGTGAAATCGTCAGTGAGATTAGTTCATTTTGATTCACCCCAGATATCAAGCAGGAAAGCTGGAATTATTGGTACCATTTCATCCTTTCCATATCCATTTCATTACCATTTTCTTTTACTTAAATTTGCAATAAGCTCATTTATATAAAGAGCTTGCGTTCAAATGTTTGCAAGGGATTTTTTATCTCTGAAGTTTAAGAATACTCTTAAGGACATTTTCTAAAATTTTCCAGATACCAACCTAGGTCTTTTGTCAACTAGTCCTGTTAACAAGTTTAGTTTTTTTTTTACTCATCCTACCTCATTCATTTATACATGCGGTAAATCCATCAATGCATTCTCATCTATTTGTTCCCCACCCCATCCAGCCAGAGCACTGATGCAAGGGGGGGAAGTGGTTTCACAGATTCAGAAAGCATTTTGTGGCTTGGCTTCATTTCCTGACACATTGGATAATCTATTGCAGTTTGGAAGGCTCAAACTTAGCGGTTGTTCTTTTCATGAAAACTTCACAGAGGGGACAACAGAGAAACATTGAGTTAATTAGGAGTGTGACGGATGCCTGAGCCGCAAAGTCCTGGTGGCGTTGAGTGCCGCAGCTTTGATCAGCTAAGCCCAGAGCTTAACCATGAAACACTGCACCCTGACATGTGTTGAGCAGCACCTAGGCTTTATAGTCTTAATAGTTTACAGGCACCCCGAAGGCCCGGGGAGGGATATTTACTACAAGAAATGTTTGCCTGAACGGACCCATCTTGCTCCGGCCCAGTGCAGGTCAAAGATCAGCTATTTGAAAAACTTGAACCTCGATCTTAAGTGGGTAGAATATAGCTGATGACACAGTAAATTAGGTCTTCAGGTCTTTTTCAAAGGTTAGAAACTCCCTGCGCTGCACCTCTGACAGTCTCCTGGGCATCTACACAGTGACCTCCTGTGGTTGTAATAGGTTACTGTGCCGTTGGTGGATTAAAAGCATCTGTTGTCTTCAAGGTTGCGCCGCTTGGTGAGTCGCATGTGTGGTAAGGATGACTCTTTTGCAGCTTCCGAAAAAAAAGCTCACCTCTCCGTAACTATACGACCACAACATATATATACAAGCAGACTGCACCCCTGAAGTGTGAGGTGGCGGACACAGAGGTGATTCTGTGTGTACATTAGATGTGTGACCTTTCTGTTGTCACATGACAAAGCTGTTAGCCCCATGCTTTGCCTCCCTGCCAGCCTGCAAGGGATCATAAAACAGCAATTCATATTCATTTATGGCTGTCATGGGCAGTGTATCATTTTAATTAGTGTATCTGGAATGAAGCCACTGGGGGAATTGTCTCTGGCAGTCTGTTGTGTATAGTGAAATTAGTTAAGTGGATTTCACTTTGATGGGAGGTGCGTTGGCTCTCTGTGTTTCAGAGGCTGATTCGTTTATCGATCAGCCGAGCAGGTGTGCAAATCACCACCGGAGACCACGGCTCACTATTCTGACACGATCTCTTAATCAAAGGATCTGCTTTTTCTGTCATCCAGGCAGGGTGGTGACCCTATTGGTGCTCTTTAATCTTTACAATCCTGCTGTGTTTGTACACGTACAGGCTACATCCACACTAATACTCCGTCCAGATGAGCGTTTTAGGACACATATCACATGACCCATTCACGTACACTGGGCATGCGCGTGCCGGTGGAAACAGGAAGCAACACGGTTGGTTGTTCAGTTGCAGAAAATACTACGAAGGAAGAACAGCAATGTCGAAAAGTAAGACCAGAGACTTTCTTAGCAGTATAAAATGCAGAATTAAACCGCACAACAGCTGCGGGCATAAATAACAAGATCATCAACGCTTGTAACTCGTTATCCATGTTAAAATAACCACTGGTAGTCAAGGCTGTCATTTTCTTCCGGAAAAGACACACGTGATAGGGGCGTGACAAATCAGGGAAGGACACGTCATGACTGATGAGACCCAATCAAGAAGCGAACTTGGGTGTCTGCATCGTCGTTTCCAAAGGTCTCCGTTTCTGCCCGTCCAGACTACAACACATCCCTGCAGTTTTAAAACAAGAAAGAGGGTCAGCGGCGTTTCCAAACATCTCAATTTTAGGGGCTCAAAAACGACGGAGTTGTGCGGTCGCTAGGCATAAACATAGCAAAAGTTATCCGTTTTAAAATGAAAACGTATTAGTGTGGACAATATCCGTAGACCCAATAGGCCAATCTGAAAAAAAAATCTCTGTGGCTTGTAACAAGCTTTTGGCTTGCACGTGCGTGCATGTGTGTGTAAGCCTATCAGGTAACTACTTTCACTGACAGTGTGGTCTGATGCCATGACCTCTTTATTGCTTATCTCATCTTTATCTCTGTTTTGTGGCAGCAGCAGCAGCAGCCCCACTGTTCACCCAGAGCACACTAAATGCTATACATGAGTGGTGGTTAGCTGCACAGTCTTTACAGTGTGTTTTTGTTGTGGTTGTTAACTTCCATAACAATTTTGTAATGTCTGTGTTCTTTAAGATTTTTTTGGGGGGGGGGCAGGGGTTAAAGCTTTGGAGGGTATTAACACAGCAGACCACATAACACAACACAACACAGAAAGTCATTTGGTGGAATTTCTACATGGATTTGTGTGTTTTCACTAAGCCTCGTAGTAACAGAGCTGTCATTAACAGCATGAACAAGTTGAAGGATCGCGTCTGCTTAAACTGAAACCACAACGTCAACCACCAGAACTGATATAATCCCTTATAACTGTAACTAATTACTCCACAGCAATATTAACTTTGACATTTTCTTGCCAAATCTAGGGCTGTCAATCGATTTAAAACGTCAATCTTTAATATTTAATTGATATCGATAATTGCGATTAAATGATTGTCCTTTAAATGCGATTAATTTTTATTATCCGTTAAATTTACCTTTAAGGAGATTTGTCAAGTATTTAATACTCTTATCAACATGGGAGCGGGCAAATATGCTTGCTTTGTGCAACTGTTAATTGTGTACCAATTATTGTGCATGCGAATAGATTGAACACTCTGGATTTTGCATGTGATAAAAGTGAGAACACGTCTCATTTCTGCCACTCTCTCTCTCTGTGTCCTTCAAGGGTCACACATCTGACACTTCCATCTCTGCGACCTTTTCATGCCTGTTATAAACTGCAATTGCTCATTCGTCAGTGCTTCCATCTAGAAGGGCAGAGCGGTAATGGCACCCTGTTAAATCTTGAGATTAGATTTTGAATGGAAAAAAAAACCCCGTGTGCTTTGTCTGTCATGAGCTGATGCTCAGACACCAGAGTGTTGCTGAAGGACCTCTTCCCTGTGTTATCAGCCCTCAGATGTGCCCTAAAATTACCCTCGATAACCGGCCACGTGTTTGTCACTTCATGTGTGGATCCTGTGTTCCTCTTGGCACTTTGTGTAAACCGAATCTGAACTTAAGCATACGGTTTAAATTACTCCAACTATGCCCCCTGTTGTTTTTAGATGAAATACACTCAACGGATTATATTTAGCAGTGCGCTTTCGGTCCAAGATATTTACCTGAACTAAGTGTGTCTCACACACAGCCCTCTCTGTCTCTGTCGTTCCACTCTAATTGGAGCCGTGCGACTCCTGGGTAATAGGTTGTGCCTGACCATCCACAGATTGAATGGAGGTTTTCAGGACAGACTCTTTGGCTTTGTCTGCTAAATCACAGGCTGACATGGATTGCTTTTGTAGATGCGTCACTGGATCGGTCCCCTTCAGGCTTAGACCTCATCCACGTACGCAAACCAAACCAGTCTGTGACACCTCATATGTGTTGGAAATCCAATCTTAAAATTATAGTGCTTTTAAACAACACCAATCATCACCTTTATTTTCACCACGTCATACTACGACTACTGCTTCCTGTTCCTCTGACGCACGTCTGCGTTTGGCTTCGGGCTTTTACTTTGACTTCTGCTAACAAGCAAGAGAGCAGCACCCAGTCTGCAGAGGCAGAAAACTCTTCTCGGCTATCAAAAGCCACCATTCCTCACTATGCATTTCAAGTCGCATATCCATAGATGGCACTGTGCATCAAGATGACTTTGACTCTCATGCTTGGTTTGTTGCAATGACACTTCCAGATCATTTCCTCTCACATGGCTGCTGCTGCTGTAACTCCCCCCCCCCCCTTTCACCTCCACTTTTAGTATCTGTGGCCAAGATCGCAGCTGCGGTTTAAGAAATTGTCCCATCTGACTCCGAGGATTTTTTTTTTTTCCTGGAGGTGGGAGGGACTGGTTATCAAATGTGGTAATAGGAAATGGTAATCTGTGCTCTGCCATCTAATCTTTATGTTATGACTGGGGTTACACATACAGTCATCTGATAACTGGAGTCTGGAAGAGGAGGAGGAGGAGGTTTGGATTGGGTTACAGTAGGTCAAGGTTGGAGTAGCATGGAGGAGTGGCTCAATGGGGAGGCATGCTGTTGCTGTTCTCTATGGATTTATGGATCTAAATTATACAGTCACCTCCTGTTTTCACATTATTTCCCTGCAGTTAATTGTTTGCTTTTGTGTCTGGGCACTGGAACGCATTTCTTTTTTACCACCAGAAATTGTGGGATACAAGAAGAGGACTTGAAATGTGCACAACTAGTTGCTCGGGAGATGTTTGTTTCATGGCTTAGTATTTAGTCTGGTGTCTCTGCTGGATCTCCTGCATGTATAAACAATTATACTCTCTCTTAGTAAAAGATTAGTAGGCCTTTGCTACCACTCAAAGACTATTTAGGGCAGATTAAAAGGCAGTTTTTACAGAATATGTTTTAAACAACAGGGGCAAATCACTTTGCGCACACAGAGATGGAAATGTTGCATAAGGGGCTGCGTCTCTAGTGGGGTGAGTATCTCAGCGGTTTAAAGTTCGGCACAGTGAGCAAGCATTTTTCTGTGGAGCTGTGGGATTTTCTAATTCTGTCACGGTAGCAATGTCGAAAAGTAAGACCCAGAGACTTTCTTAGCAGTATAAAATGCAGAATTTAACTGCACAACAGCTGCGAGCATAAACAACAAGATGATCAATGCTTGTAACTCGTTATCCATGTCGAAATAACCGCTGGTATTCAAGGCTGATGTCGTTTTCTTCAGGAAAAGACACACGCGATAGGGGCGGGACGAATCACGGAAGGACACGTCATGACTGATGAGACCCAATCAAGAAGCGAACGTGGGTGTCTGCATCGTCGTTTCCAAAGGTCTCCGTTTCTGCCCGTCCAGACTACAACGCATCCCTTCCTTTTTTTTAAACAAGAAAGAGGGTCAGCAGCGTTTCCAAACATCTCAATTTTAGGGGCCCGAAAACACCGGAGTTGTGTGGTCGCTAGGCATAAACATAGCAAAAGTTGTCCGTTTTAAAATGAAAACGTATTAGTGTGGACAATATCCGTAGACCCAATAGGCCAATCTGAAAAAAAAATCTCTGTGGCTTGTAACAAGCTTTTGGCTTGCAGGTGCGTGCATGCGTGTGTAAGCCTATCAGGTAACTACTTTCACTGACAGTGTGGTCTGATGCCATGACCTCTTTATTGCTTATCTCCTCTTTATCTCTGTTTTGTGGCAGCAGCAGCAGCCTCACTGTTCACCCAGAGCACACTGAATGCTATACATTAGCGGTGGTTAGCTGCACAGTCTTTACAGTGTGTTTTTGTTGTGGTTGTTAACTACCATAACAATTTTGTAATGTCTGTGTTCTTTAAGATTTTTTTGGGGGGGGGGCAGGGGTTAAAGCTTTGGAGGGTATTAACACAGCAGACCACATAACACAACACAACACAGAAAGTCATTCGGTGGAATTTCTACATGGATTTGTGTGTTTTCACTAAGCCTCGTAGTAACAGAGCAGTCATTTACAGTATGAACAAGTTGAAGGATCGCGTCTGCTTAAACTGAAACCACAACGTCAACCACCAGAACTGATATAATCCCTTATAACTGTAACTAATTACTCCACAGCAATATTAACTTTGACATTTTCTTGCCAAATCTAGGGCTGTCAATCGATTTAAAATATTTAACTGTGATTAATCGCATGATTGTCCATGATTAATCGCATGATTGTCCATGATTAATCGCGATTAATTTTTATTATCCGTTCAAAATTTACCTTTAAGGGAGATTTGTCAAGTATTTAATACTCTTATCAACATGGGAGCGGGCAAATATGCTTGCTTTGTGCAACTGTATGTATATATTTATTATTGGAAGTCAATTAACAACACAAAACAATGACAGATATTGTCCAAAACCCTCACAAGTACTGCATTTAGCATAAAAAAAAAAGGAAACTCAAACCCAACAGGCAACAACAGCTGTCAGTGTGTCAGTGCGCTGACTTGACTATGACTTGCCCCAAACTGCATGTGATCATCGTAAAGTAGGTATGTCTGTAAAGGGGAGGCTCGTGGGTACCCATAGAACCCATTTTCATTCACATATCTTGAGGTCAGAGGTCAAGGGACCCCTTTGAAAATGGCCATGCCAGTTTTTCCTCGCCAGAGTTTAGCGCCAGTTTGGAGTGTTATTTAGCCTCCTTGGCGACAAGGAGCCTATTACAACCTAAAAATCGCAAGTTGCGTTAATACATTAAAGAAATTAGTGGCGTTAAAATGAATTTGCGTTAACGCGTTATTATAGCATTGACTTTGACAGCCCTAGCCAAATCACTGTTTGATTTAAAATGTGTCATATTAGCATTAACCTGTATGAATACAATGTTCATCCACTAGCATCCTTCATCTTCTTCCACATCACCAGATGAGTGCAATTTATTTTGCAGTTCTGTCAAGAGGATAGGAACTCTCTTCAAAGCCAGTTGTAGCCCCTTTGAGGTGAGCTCTCCTGAAGTCAACTCCGGGGTATTGACAGTAACCAGACAGCCCTGAGGGAATATTGATGCCTTTTTGAGAGCCGAGCTGTAAAAGACCTTGTGATGCTGCAAGGACCCTTTGAAAGGTTCCTCTGATGAGCACCCAGTGAAAAGTTCTATCCAGTTCTCCACTTCACCGCGCTTCGCTACACTCCGGCTTTGGCTGCTTATCGCATGCAATCCCCTTTTTCATCTGCAGTGTGGAATCCCAAGTCACCTAATGCCTAAAAGTCTAACATTGCTTCTTCAGTCCGTCCGTAGAATCGGGCTGCTCATATGATATAGTGGTGTATCATTCTAGATTGTAAATGGTCGGGGGAAAGGAAAAAAATGGGGCTCACTTTACCTTGCTTGAGTTATTGTTGTTACCTTTTTGAAAATGTATGACCATGAGCACAGTGGAGACTTAATACATAATTCATAGCAGCTTGTGAAACAGCATGTGTGCGATTAGTCATGACTATTAAACATGTAGTGTTTGAAAAAGATTACCAGTCTCTCTTTGTGGTACGGTGCAGACATTGAATTAACCAGAAGAGGATAATGGCATTATGTCAGGCTGTGAATAGGGAGTGAATCATAAATTAGCATTTGTATTTTAAGTTAACAAAGCACGATGCCTGAAATACTTTATTTGCAACCGTAATTGCGAAAATATTAATAGCTTTGTACAGCTATTACCGAGTATATTTCACGCTCTCCATAACCGAGTTTGACATGCAGCACTCAGAAATACCAGTCTCATCTGATATATTATTTTTCACATTTGAGTTGAAGAATGACATTTTGGAACATAAAGAGGGCTGTTGTGAGACGACTTTTCATTCACAAAGAGCGCACAGTGTCTTATTGAAAAGTTGAAATGTGAAGAAGTCAGAGTCCATCTCGAAGAATGCTGGGAAAACTCCTTGATCACTTCCTATAACAGCGAACAATCCCCTCTTTCACTGGAATTGACTGGACACTGTACGTTGTTGGTGATAGGTATTCCGCTGTTTGGTATGTGTGTATGCGTTTGTGCATGTGGCTGCTGAGTGATAGCTCCCCGGTCATGGATTCCTGAATCTCACAATGAATACTGGCGAGCAAAGAGTCCTCTGCAGTCACAGCTCGCCTGGCTGCTTTACCCTAGGGATACTCTTTTCTCTCTGTTTTTCTCCCTTTAACCCATCTCCTCCCCTGCCTTTTGTTTGCTTGCTTCTCTTCCCATGTATTCAACATGTGTACTTGCATACATTTACACATATTTGCTGCACATTGATGGCGAGTAGCTGATCTTTTCAGTGCTCAATTTGCACTCATGGAAACATTTCTGCTGCAAGCTTAAAATATACTTTTGATAGATAGATAAAAAATCGATTCATCTATGTTCCGCGATTTCAGGACATCTCTGACTACATACATCCTGAAAATCAAACTTTTTTACTGTATTAATGTAGATATTTTTCAAATTATAAGTCCCTAGAAGTGTATAATTCAACTTTTCCTCATGGTCTAGTGTTAAAAAAGTTAACAAAAATCGCAATAAATCATAATATTGAATCGCAATACATATCGAATCGGAGCCCAAGTATCGTGATAGTATCGAATCGGGAGAGAGGTGTATCGTCCCAGCCCTACTGATTATGTGAGCCTCATCTTTTGAGGTTCCCTCATACAGTACATATTGAGTCAGCATATGTTACAGCTGAATAGTAAACGCAACTGCAGCAAAAATATATCAAACATTAGTTAAGAAAATAAGGATCAAGTACTGTATACTTAAAAATAATATCACCCTGCTCTAATAGGAACCTTCTTGTTTTCCATGCTGTTATTTTTTTGGTGTTGCAACCCCCAAACTGCTCATAACCACCCCACTCTCTCTCTTTCTGTCTCAACATACCTTTTAATCAGTCCTGTAGCTTCCCGTCGCTCTAATGAGCTCTTGCCTGCTTTTTGGAGGACATCAGAATGAGAGTATTTCTCATTTGTCCTCTCTGTGTGGGGTACGTTCAGAATACTTGTTAATTGTGTACCAATTATTGTGCATGCGAATAGATTGAACACTCTGGATTTTGCATGTGATAAAAGTGAGAACACGTCTCATTTCTGCCACTCTCTCTCTCTCTGTGTCCTTCAAGGGTCACACATCTGACACTTCCATCTCTGCGACCTTTTCATGCCTGTTATAAACTGCAATTGCTCATTCGTCAGTGCTTCCATCTAGAAGGGCAGAGCGGTAATGGCACCCTGTTAAATCTTGAGATTAGATTTTGAATGGAAAAACAAAACCCCCGTGTGCTTTGTCTGTCATGAGCTGATGCTCAGACACCAGAGTGTTGCTGAAGGACCTCTTCCCTGTGTTATCAGCCCTCAGATGTGCCCTAAAATTACCCTCGATAACCGGCCACGTGTTTGTCACTTCATGTGTGGATCCTGTGTTCCTCTTGGCACTTTGTGTAAACCGAATCTGAACTTAAGCATACGGTTTAAATTACTCCAACTATGCCCCCTGTTGTTTTTAGATGAAATACACTCAACGGTTTATATTTAGCAGTGCGCTTTCGGTCCAAGATATTTACCTGAACTAAGTGTGTCTCACACACAGCCCTCTCTGTCTCTGTCGTTCCACTCTAATTGGAGCCGTGCGACTCCTGGGTAATAGGTTGTGCCTGACCATCCACAGATTGAATGGAGGTTTTCAGGACAGACTCTTTGGCTTTGTCTGCTAAATCACAGGCTGACATGGATTGCTTTTGTAGATGCGTCACTGGATCGGTCCCCTTCAGGCTTAGACCTCATCCATGTACGCAAACCAAACCAGTCTGTGACACCTCATATGTGTTGGAAATCCAATCTTAAAATTATAGTGCTTTTAAACAACACCAATCATCACCTTTATTTTCACCACGTCATACTACGACTACTGCTTCCTGTTCCTCTGACGCACGACTGCGTTTGGCTTCGGGCTTTTACTTTGACTTCTGCTAACAAGCAAGAGAGCAGCACCCAGTCTGCAGAGGCAGAAAACTCTTCTCGGCTATCAAAAGCCACCATTCCTCACTATGCATTTCAAGTCGCATATCCATAGATGGCACTGTGCATCAAGATGACTTTGACTCTCATGCTTGGTTTGTTGCAATGACACTTCCAGATCATTTCCTCTCACATGGCTGCTGCTGCTGTAACTCCCCCCCCCCTCCTTTCACCTCCACTTTTAGTATCTGTGGCCAAGATCGCAGCTGCGGTTTAAGAAATTGTCCCATCTGACTCCGAGGATTTTTTTTTTTCCTGGAGGTGGGAGGGACTGGTTATCAAATGTGGTAATAGGAAATGGTAATCTGTGCTCTGCCATCTAATCTTTATGTTATGACTGGGGTTACACATACAGTCATCTGATAACTGGAGTCTGGAAGAGGAGGAGGAGGAGGTTTGGATTGGGTTACAGTAGGTCAAGGTTGGAGTAGCATGGAGGAGTGGCTCAAGGGGGAGGCATGCTGTTGCTGTTCTCTATGGATTTATGGATCTAAATTATACAGTCACCTCCTGTTTTCACATTATTTCCCTGCAGTTAATTGTTTGCTTTTGTGTCTGGGCACTGGAACGCATTTCTTTTTTACCACCAGAAATTGTGGGATACAAGAAGAGGACTTGAAATGTGCACATCTAGTTGCTTGGGAGATGTTTGTTTCATGGCTTAGTATTTAGTCTGGTGTCTCTGCTGGATCTCCTGCATGTATAAACAATTATACTCTCTCTTAGTAAAAGATTAGTAGGCCTTTGCTACCACTCAAAGACTATTTAGGGCAGATTAAAAGGCAGTTTGTTACAGAATATGTTTTAGACAACAGGGGCAAATCACTTTGCGCACACAGAGATGGAAATGCTAGCCTCTCCTTTGAGCAGCTCTGGGCATTTAAGACACTTTAGTTTATTTTGTAGTTTGAGCTCTCCGAAGAACTGAAGAAATAACCAACTGTTTTTTAAGGTCAAGCAGCTACTTGTTATTGCTGCCCTGTACAGTCAGTTATTCAATAAATGTAAGCAACTAAGCCAGGAGAAAGTATCTACATCCTTCCTCCCAAAGCCGTAGTCAGCAGGTAAAAGAAGTTTACTGCTGAGAAATTACAGGAATGCGGCAACTTGCTCAACTAATTATGTACAATTAGGCGCTGTATAAATTCTAGACTAATGATGGCTAATTGTGATAGCCCAGCTGTTGTACGATGAGGCCCCATGCATAGCTGACAGGCTTTTGAGCACAGCTACACATGCTATGCCTCTCCAGTCTATTTCTCTCCCGTGTGGACAAATTCACACTATATAAGATTCACATTTTTTTTTTGAAAGTTACACCACGCAGTTAGATCTAACGTCTGAGTTTGCTGTAGGCCTGTTGCCTTAACTGGATTAATTTGGATTAATGTGCGTCACACGTCGCGTTTGACAAGGACGTATCCAGTGTTTTTTTGTCAATAAAGACAGCATCTTTCAGTCTCTGTTGTCTCCCACTTCAGAGATAGTAAACAATGCTGGCTTTTTTTCCAAACTACTGAGACAGGACGAGATGGTTGTTTGACATTGCAGCTTTTGTCACAAGGTCAGCGTGGGATGTTGATACAGTGCCGGAAGAATCGGAGTCGGAAAAACCACTGGAAGTTTTGCAGCATGAGCACTGCGTGACATTTAGGCCCCAAATAAAGCGAGTTCTTAGGAGTTGTAAAGGGCCTTTTTGTTGGGTGTTGTGCTGACGGATGCATCTCTTTGGATGTCCAAAAACCATGCCTCACATCAATAGTCACATCTTGAGTGCAGCTGAGGCTTTTGCATACCCTCATTTGTCTAAAATGATGAATGTAATTGTAAAGATTTTCATGCAGTATCATTTTTGAGTGTGTGTTTCAATTTGGCCATGCTCTGATGTGACTAAAGCTTGCATGTGGAGTTTGAATGTATTCGTTTGTTCTTCTTTTGGATTGGACTGTCGGAGTTTCCAGAGCTCTCTGATGTGGACGAGCAGGATGGGCTGCAGGCTAAGATAGGAAACTTGTGTTTGACCCACGGTGGAGTCATCTCACTTAGCTCTTTGAGGACGGATAGAGTTTCTTGTGCATGTGTGTGAACGCAATATGTATTTTTATTTTTTGTCCGCAAGTACATTCATGTTTGTTTACGTATGTGTGTGTTTGCGTGCTTGAGAGCATTTACAACAGGCAACCAGCAGTCCGCCTGTCAAAATTGTTTCAGCTGTGGTCTCGGAGCTCTGTCTCTGTCAATCACGACTGAGCCTCAGGTCCTGTCCTCTCCCACAATTACGTCTCTCTCTTGTTACAACGCCAGTGAGACCCGGGCCCAAGCACTTAGCACCTGTTTCTTCATGTGCTGATTATCTTGTCAGCGCTGAAATTAGGACCCAACTTATATTGTTAAGTATTCTGTGAATTTACGCCTCTTAAAACATCTGACTGCGGTATTGCTTTCACTTCTCTATCGTAACTCTTCTGGTAGTAATCTGACCATTCATTGTAATCTCCTGTACAATGTGTGTTAGAGATGTCATGATACCAGAAATTTAGTAGTTGCATACTGTTTTTTGTTGGGAAGTTAAAGAGGTGATGATTCCCTCTCTATTATCTATTTTATATTGCTGTGAAAACATCTCCTTCAAACAACTGGATTTATTCAAGTTTCTTTCCAAAAACTACATTTTTCCAAGAGCACATTTGAGCACATCATGATAACGTTAGAATTTACCTTTGATCAATAAAACCCATTTTTACTGAATAGAGCCTGAATAGAACGCATCATAATATAAATCAGTGGCACCTCCCGTGTTGAAATCGGCAGGACTAGGGTTAGTTAATGTTAGCTGTTAGCAGCCGGTAAGCAGCGCAGTCCTGCACGGAGCTAAACAGCTAACGTTAACTAGCTCTCATCCTGCTGATTTCAACACAGATTTATTGTTCACAATGTAGCATTATCAGGGGGGGGGGGAAACCATGGTGTCACTGACGACTTCTTTTTACAGTATTTTTGAATTGGCCATTCATAAAATGATGCAGATAATATTAGATTATTCTTGGTGTCTTCTATGATACTGAATTGGGAAACGGAGATGGAGAGGGATGTGAGGAAGATTTTCCACATGCGTCAGTTAAGCATAAAGCAGTTTTACAAACTGGCTGTATCTTGTACCATTTATAAAAGACTCAAACCCAGTTGTATAATCAAGACCCATTGTTAACAGTTGATAGAATTTCTCATGATATTTAGGCAAGCAGTGACTTTGTGGCAGCAGAGATGAATGGGCTGTGATTTCTTTTTTGGCTGTGACAGAGTGAGTCATATCCCTCTATCCTCTATGGCATTCAGGTTCATTGTTAATTTCCTTTTTTTAATCAGCTGCTAGAGGCTGAAACTTTGCATGTTGTTTGTCGTTTTCTTTATTTAATGATGAAGCTTCATTAGTCTGTGCTGCTCATCTCTTGAGGATCCTCACACCACAGCCACGATGCCCTGCGGGGGTGATTCGCTGCATGAAGAAGCTTTAGCTCCGTTGGTCAAATGGTTAATGAAATGCCATCTGTATCTACCGTTTGAGCAACAATAATAACAGCCAGAGTCATGCTGGGGTGTCAGTCACAACTATGATTACTATCCCCTTGCCATCCCCACACTCCGAACCTCGGATATACTTTATTATCCACTGTCTCCGCTGTGATGTCTCATTGGACGCTCCATCTGTGCTCACAGCAAAGGACGTTTGTGGTTCCAACGGTGGAATTTGCACTAAGAGCGCAGAACGTGCTTCGGGGGGGCACGTCACCTCGTACCTCTGAACTCATACGGGGAAGCAGGATGCATGTTCTCATCGAGGGTTCATTAAACAGGCTCCACCGTTGTGGTAATGAAACTCCAGCTGCTAATGAGCACCGGCTGGATTGTTTTCTCGGCAGGGAGAGAGCCAAGACAGCTCTGTGGAGCCAGTCTGCTCATGGTGTTCCCCTCCTGCCCCATCCTTCTCCCGCTCCTCCTCCTTCCGTCTTCATTCTTCTATCCCCGCACCACGCGGCTGCTATTTCACACCTGCTCATAAACTTCCTCAGGCAGCAGATAATGATGTTGTTTTCTTTTTGCCTCCATTTGCTGTACAGTTACTGGAATAACAAAAAGTGGTTCCAGCTACATCCCAGTGTTTTTTTTTCCCCATATCTCCAGGGTAGTGTAAGATATAGAGGACTAATCAGATCATTTTCATCGGGGTAAAATGCGTTATTGCTGTCTATTTTTTTAGCTGTTATGTTTTGTGTTATATAGAATATCATTGTTGTGTGTCCACGGGGTCAGGGATGGGTCTCTAGTTAATTTAAGGGTATAGCATCAGTTCCTGCATGAGTGGTCCCTGTAAGTACCAGTGCGTTGGAGAAGTGTTCCTTCATGTAGCCTCTTATACAAACACACAATAGTGCCGTGTTTATTTTAAAGTGTGTGTTTAGATTACAGAGGAGTCAGTTTTCCCTCTGTGCGGGGACACATTGTCTGCCCGGAGCGCTGGATTTGTTTCATAGGAAGACCTTAAGTTTCTCAGTAATTGCATGTGTGTGTTCTTGCACGTTTCTATCGTGAGGTGTTTCTTTAGCGTTATACCCTCCCATATTGGGCGTTATGTGATTGTGTGTGTAATGTTTCCACTAAGTGCTCTGTTTTGGTTTCCAGCAGAGCAGGGCGGGCTCAAATTCCTCTCATTGGCTTAAGTAGAGTTGTAGGGTGCGTTATCTTTAGCAAAGGGCAACACAGAGAGCGGTGCCCTCTGATTGTACACGGCTCACATACGCAGACAGTAGTAACCCAGCGCAAGCCCAGTCACTGTTGACTGTTACATACCGAGGCACGAGGGTGTGTCTGACATTCAGCTGGCACGGAGCAGTGTTTCGGCTCATGAGCGGGCTACCGGCAGGATAGCGGACCCCGGATAAATGTTATCTCATGACAGCTGGTGCACTGGCATTGTTGGTGAGCTAATTGCTTGAGCTGTATACTGCCAAAAAGTTTTGAGAGACCTGGTTTGTATTTTTTTGAGTAGAAATGTATGGGTAGAATGATCCGTGTAGTTGGGTTTGTCATTGTGCAATGTGTTTGAGTATACCTACTGCAGGTTGCACAAACAACACCCCCTCTTCCCCTTCTCACCATCACTCGACTCGCTATTCCCCCGTGCATTTTCCTCCTCTGCAGACCTGAGACCCCCCTTGAAGCACGTGCACATAAACATACACATTCACATGCAGGTGCCGTCTTAGAAACAGTCTCTTTCCTAAGCTTTCCCCACCTCCCTCTTGCTTCCCAACACAGAGAAAAGAAAAATAATGCTCAAGGTGTGTGTTGACAGAAGGACTCTTGTTGTGGTTGTTTTAACCTTGCGTACTCAGTGCTGTCTTTTATTTAAATCCATTTTTAGGCTTAAATTACTCTTCGGGCGATATAACATGCCTTACTATCTCACGTGAGTGTGACAGACCTACTGACCAAGCCCTTCAGAGAGTATTTTTTGCAGAGAACCATCACACTGCTTCAGTCTCAAACACAGAGTACACAAAAAAAAAAACGAGCCAAGATGATAAATTGAATTTTGCATGATGTTATTCTTCTGGTCTACTCCTGATGTTAGCGAAAACAGATACAGATCTGGGCAATTTATGACAAATAAGAAATGACATCGCAGTCTCCAGGACAGTTGTACCCAGCCTAATATCGTACATTTTTATTACTCATTGCTCTGCTGGAAAAACAGCAAAAGTCAGCCTCTCCTTGAGCAGCTCTGGGCATTTAAGACACTTTAGTTTATTTTGTAGCTTTGGTAGTGACCTGTACGTGTCCTCAAATATTGACTCAGCTCTCGAAGAACTGAAGAAATAACCAACTGTTTTTTAAGGTCAAGCAGCTACTTGTTATTGCTGCCCTGTACAGTCAGTTATTCAATAAATGTAAGCAACTAAGCCAGGAGAAAGTATCTACATCCTTCCTCCCACAGCCGTAGTCAGCAGGTAAAAGAAGTTTACTGCTGAGAAATTACAGGAATGCGGCAACTTGCTCAACTAATTATGTACAATTAGGCGCTGTATAAATTCTAGACTAATGATGGCTAATTGTGATAGCCCAGCTGTTGTACGATGAGGCCCCATGCATAGCTGACAGGCTTTTGAGCACAGCTACACATGCTATGCCTCTCCAGTCTATTTCTCTCCCGTGTGGACAAATTCACACTATATAAGATTCACATTTTTTTTTTGAAAGTTACACCACGCAGTTAGATCTAACGTCTGAGTTTGCTGTAGGCCTGTTGCCTTAACTGGATTAATTTGGATTAATGTGCGTCACACGTCGCGTTTGACAAGGACGTATCCAGTGTTTTTTTGTCAATAAAGACAGCATCTTTCAGTCTCTGTTGTCTCCCACTTCAGAGATAGTAAACAATGCTGGCTTTTTTTCCAAACTACTGAGACAGGACGAGATGGTTGTTTGACATTGCAGCTTTTGTCACAAGGTCAGCGTGGGATGTTGATACAGTGCCGGAAGAATCGGAGTCGGAAAAACCACTGGAAGTTTTGCAGCATGAGCACTGCGTGACATTTAGGCCCCAAATAAAGCGAGTTCTTAGGAGTTGTAAAGGGCCTTTTTGTTGGGTGTTGTGCTGACGGATGCATCTCTTTGGATGTCCAAAAACCATGCCTCACATCAATAGTCACATCTTGAGTGCAGCTGAGGCTTTTGCATACCCTCATTTGTCTAAAATGATGAATGTAATTGTAAAGATTTTCATGCAGTATCATTTTTGAGTGTGTGTTTCATTTTGGCCATGCTCTGATGTGACTAAAGCTTGCATGTGGAGTTTGAATGTATTCGTTTGTTCTTCTTTTGGATTGGACTGTCGGAGTTTCCAGAGCTCTCTGATGTGGACGAGCAGGATGGGCTGCAGGCTAAGATAGGAAACTTGTGTTTGACCCACGGTGGAGTCATCTCACTTAGCTCTTTGAGGACGGATAGAGTTTCTTGTGCATGTGTGTGAACGCAATATGTATTTTTATTTTTTGTCCGCAAGTACATTCATGTTTGTTTACGTATGTGTGTGTTTGCGTGCTTGAGAGCATTTACAACAGGCAACCAGCAGTCCGCCTGTCAAAATTGTTTCAGCTGTGGTCTCGGAGCTCTGTCTCTGTCAATCACGACTGAGCCTCAGGTCCTGTCCTCTCCCACAATTACGTCTCTCTCTTGTTACAACGCCAGTGAGACCCGGGGCCCAAGCACTTAGCACCTGTTTCTTCATGTGCTGATTATCTTGTCAGCGCTGAAATTAGGACCCAACTTATATTGTTAAGTATTCTGTGAATTTACGCCTCTTAAAACATCTGACTGCGGTATTGCTTTCACTTCTCTATCGTAACTCTTCTGGTAGTAATCTGACCATTCATTGTAATCTCCTGTACAATGTGTGTTAGAGATGTCATGGTACCAGAAATTTAGTAGTTGCATACTGTTTTTTGTTAGGAAGTTAAAGAGGTGATGATTCCCTCTCTATTATCTATTTTATATTGCTGTGAAAACATCTCCTTCAAACAACTGGATTTATTCAAGTTTCTTTCCAAAAACTACATTTTTTCCAAGAGCACATTTGAACACATCATGATAACGTTAGAATTTACCTTTGATCAATAAAACCCATTTTTACTGAATAGAGCCTGAATAGAACGCATCATAATATAAATCAGTGGCACCTCCCGTGTTGAAATCGGCAGGACTAGGGTTAGTTAATGTTAGCTGTTAGCAGCCGGTAAGCAGCGCAGTCCTGCACGGAGCTAAACAGCTAACGTTAACTAGCTCTCATCCTGCTGATTTCAACACAGATTTATTGTTCACAATGTAGCATTATCAGGGGGGGGGGGGGAACCATGGTGTCACTGATGACTTCTTTTTACAGTATTTTTGAATTGGCCATTCATAAAATGATGCAGATAATATTAGATTATTCTTGGTGTCTTCTATGATACTGAATTGGGAAACGGAGACAGAGGGATGTGAGGAAGATTTTCCACATGCGTCAGTTAAGCATAAAGCAGTTTTACAAACTGGCTGTATCTTGTACCATTTATAAAAGACTCAAACCCAGTTGTATAATCAAGACCCATTGTTAACAGTTGATAGAATTTCTCATGATATTTAGGCAAGCAGTGACTTTGTGGCAGCAGAGATGAATGGGCTGTGATTTCTTTTTTTGCTGTGACAGAGTGAGTCATATCCCTCTATCCTCTATGGCATTCAGGTTCATTGTTAATTTCCTTTTTTTAATCAGCTGCTAGAGGCTGAAACTTTGCATGTTGTTTGTCGTTTTCTTTATTTAATGATGAAGCTTCATTAGTCTGTGCTGCTCATCTCTTGAGGATCCTCACACCACAGCCGCGATGCCCTGCGGGGGTGATTCGCTGCATGAAGAAGCTTTAGCTCCGTTGGTCAAATGGTTAATGAAATGCCATCTGTATCTACCGTTTGAGCAACAATAATAACAGCCAGAGTCATGCTGGGGTGTCAGTCACAACTATGATTACTATCCCCTTGCCATCCCCACACTCCGAACCTCGGATATACTTTATTATCCACTGTCTCCGCTGTGATGTCTCATTGGACGCTCCATCTGTGCTCACAGCAAAGGACGTTTGTGGTTCCAACGGTGGAATTTGCACTAAGAGCGCAGAACGTGCTTCGGGGGGGCACGTCACCTCGTACCTCTGAACTCATACGGGGAAGCAGGATGCATGTTCTCATCGAGGGTTCATTAAACAGGCTCCACCGTTGTGGTAATGAAACTCCAGCTGCTAATGAGCACCGGCTGGATTGTTTTCTCGGCAGGGAGAGAGCCAAGACAGCTCTGTGGAGCCAGTCTGCTCATGGTGTTCCCCTCCTGCCCCATCCTTCTCCCGCTCCTCCTCCTTCCGTCTTCATTCTTCTATCCCCGCACCACGCGGCTGCTATTTCACACCTGCTCATAAACTTCCTCAGGCAGCAGATAATGATGTTGTTTTCTTTTCGCCTCCATTTGCTGTACAGTTACTGGAATAACAAAAAGTGGTTCCAGCTACATCCCAGTGTTTTTTTTTCTCCATATCTCCAGGGTAGTGTAAGATATAGAGGACTAATCAGATCATTTTCATCGGGTAGTCATTTTACTTTATAACTGCCCTCTGTCCACATAAAGGCAGTCATTTTACCTTATGTCTACTGATAAAGTTACTGTTGCCCAGCTGCCGGTTTTATCATGCCCGCCACAGAATCATAAATAATGTCTTCTCCATTATGAAGTCTTAAACTGATTCATAAAGCTGTGCTAAGTGACACATTTAGAACCAGTGTTGCTCTCACAGATAAAGTCACAAAGTCCTGTGAAGTCCTTTGAAGTCCAGTGGAATAAGACCAATTAATAATCCGTGTTGATCAAGATAAGAGTAGTTAATGAGAACCATTAGAGCAACGCTGCTGATCGACTACATGTATTTTATCCACTGCAAAATGACAGGAGGTGGGCCATAATATTGCAACACATTACCATGCCTACTTTCCTTCAAATCATCAAATCATCTACATTGAGGCAGTCTACAGCCGTGGTAGAAAGCTTACTTAATGCTCAATTGTCCATCTACTGACCTTTCATGGTCTGACTCTCCGAGCAGCTTTTTACTTTTTTTCTTCGCACACACAGCCTTCCAATTAGGACTGTATTCGTATAATGGGTTGTTATCCATCAGGTTAGACTTTTCAATTCTGCCTTTCCACTGCACAGAACCTCTGCAAGAGTTTATGAAGTAAAAAACAGAAATGGGTAGGTTGAAGTTGTCACAAATTCCATTTCCTTGTGCATGAGAGATGATAATTGAATGTGAATTTCCGGATGACCGCACAAGATAGGTGTTGTAATCGAGTGACCCTGCACAGAACACATTATAAATAACACATTGGCGCCGTTTTAGCTAATATAACTAATCTGTCATCTAGTTGCTATATAGCATACTATACTAATAGTGATCCATTGTTTCAGTGACACATTATTGGACCATGAAAACACTCAATTTTGACCGAGGTATGTACTGAGTAGGACATTTTCAGTTAGAAAATAATCTCCTACTTGATAAACGATGTTATGGTGACACTCTAAATATCAAACAAATATTTGGCATTTCTGTACTGCAATTACTTTTTTAGTTATCGGCCTAATATGCCGATACTATATCTCTGTGAGAGAGTGAGAGAGAAAAGAGCACACACATGCCCATAGATACAGTACGTCTACAGTTTGTGTGACTAACCCGCTGTGCCCCAGGTAAAAGAGCCAATGAGCATCAACATGAAACAAGCGCAGCTCTAATCTCTGAACACTGCGAGGGAAGCCAGCAGGCCTGGCTTGTATTCAGCCCACCGTCAGGTTATCTTGGCAGACAGGTAGACCACTTGCAGTCAGAAGTGCTCCACTGCTGATAGCATTTTAAATCAAGAAACCATAGCAGCCCTCTTTCATGCTTTCCTTTCAGGAATGCGTGACAGCTTGAGAAACTGATAACCCCCACACTGACCTCCGTCTTTGGACTGTGTTGACTTGTTTTTTTTCTTATTTGGTACGGGTTGGAAAGTCCTCTGCCGATTGTAGGATGAAATTCTCAATTAAACATGAGATTCACATGAGATGTGGTTCTTGACCTGGGGATGATTTCTATGTTTCATTATGTGTCTCAGATTGAAGATACTGTTATGACAGAGGAACTAGAGAGAATAACCCTGGGACACAGTTGCTACACTAGGATATAAAGGGATGGCTGTCTGATTTATGATTCAAACCATTATGTGAGTTCAGTTTCTTATTTATTATGAAGCCGGGGGGAGGGGGGTAATATTTCGAGAAAAAATCTCAGAATTTCCGAGATTTAAGTCATAAATTTACGTGAAAAAAGATAAAAGTGGCAAGTTGACAAATCTAATGTTCCCTCAGTTTTTAAAGTCATAAAAAGACGTTACTCCGAACACACTGCGTTACCATTGTTACACGCTGACGCTTTTAGGGGTGGTGCCCAACTTTCAGTGTGAAGGAAAAACAACACGGAAAAGGCATATAACATGACTGCTTGTGTCGAACCACAGATTATGGTGAATTATGTCCTCAGAGTTTGCTGAGGAGAGGGACATCTGGAATACCCTGTTAAGCCTGCTGCCCCCGTGAGCCGGTAATAGAATGGATGGATAGATGGACGTCCTTAGAATTCGCTACAATTCACACTTGCACTTGGTGGCTCACGTTATCGCCGTGTTTAACGGTGGCGTCTGTGGTGTGATAAGTTTGATCAGACCTTGCTAAGTGAAGCGGTGTGTTTCCCTGACAAAGGAACTCGTACATTTTTTACGATTTTTTTCATGCAAATTTATGACTGGCCAACAGATGAGACTGAGGTTGGTTTGAGCAGCTTCTAGGAATGAAAATAAAGATAAAGCAATTAATTTTCTGCCTGTTATGTTTATTATGACTTTAAGGTAGGCTATTTGACTGTTATTTGCTGCCAACAGACAGTAAAATGGGAAGGAGCGATGAATTGGTGATGATAACATTCATAAAAGAAACTGGTCCCGGGGTTAACCATTTAACTGTACTCGACAATTGCCCTGTGGTGTCGCGTATAAACGGAACGAATGGCGAGTCACGCAGTCCAAATCCATTCAGAAGTGGTTGACAAGCTAAAGCCAAAGTAGTGTAATTCATAAACCCGCAGTACAACCATAAGCTTAACTCAGATTTCTCCATGTGCTGTGTTTTTATTCATAAATGCGTGAACACAGAACGCTGTGAAAGATTTTGACTTGCAAAGTGAAGGTTTTGTGTCTAGCAGTGGCTGCAGCTGCAGTGCATCTAATATGTGTTGTTGGTATAGTGTATTGATTTGCAGAGAGACCACTAGCTGAAGATACTGTTATTGATGTGGCCCAGGAGCCTCAGTTTGGGCTTGTAAGTGCCATGTGCGTCACATCTGTCAGCCTTCCTGTCTGTTGTTGTGGATTTATGTCAGATGCCTAGAGGTCTATCACAGCCCCAGCACAGTTCCAGGGCTACTGATTGCTCCTCAGAGTCAGGTGGGTTTAAGCGATTTTAAAGAACCAAGTGATGAACATACAACTGTGAAGAAGCACTCAATCAACAAGTTGGTTTTGTTTCTACATTGTATTACGTTATAGCCAGAGCAGGTACAAATCATAGACTGTATATAATTATGGACGACGCGTCTCCACTTCCTCCCACTGTACAGAAGTGAATCCGAAATATACCGGAAACGGGAGCTGCCATCTTGAGATTTTGACGTCGTTTGGAGCCAGAGTCTGCGCAGTAGTGATCGGGCAGTGGAGCCGCAGTACCGAGGTCACCCTGCGAGCCGAGCACGGCCGCAGCTTGTCAGCAAAAAATAGAGACTCACAGCTGTCAATCATGACGTCTCAACCCCTTTTTATAGCAGCAAATCACAAATTAAAAACCTAACTTATCAGAAAAATGAACACTTTAACATACATCCGGGTGATAAGAACTACCTAAAATGACAGAAACCGTCTTTGGAAAAAAATTATTTGAGGTGTACTTTGACTTTTTAGTTTGACCCATCCGCTTACATGGAGGAGGCAGGATTTATGACCTATACTGCAGCCTGCTACCAGGGGGGCGATATTTTGGCTTCACTTTTGGGGAGCTGTCTTCTTCTTCTTCTTCTTCTTCTTCTTCTTCTTCTTCTTCTTCTTCTTCTTCTTCTTCTTCTTCTTCTTCTTCTTCTTCTTCTTCTTCTTCTTCTTCTTCTTCTTCTTCTTCTTCTTCTTCTTCTTCTTCTTCTTCTTCTTCTTCTTCTTCTTCTTCTTCTTCTTCTTCTTCTTCTTCTTCTTCTTCTTCTTCTTCTTCTTCTTCTTCTTCTTCTTCTTCTTCTTCTTCTTCTTCTTCTTCTTCTTCTTCTTCTTCTTCTTCTTCTTCTTCTTCTTCTTCTTCTTCTTCTTCTTCTTCTTCTTCTTCTTCTTCTTCTTCTTCTTCTTCTTCTTCTTCTTCTTCTTCTTCTTCTTCTTCTTCTCCTTCTCCTCCTCCTCCTCCTCCTCCTCCTCCTCCTCCTCCTCCTCCTCCTCCTCCTCCTCCTCCTCCTCCTCCTCCTCCTCCTCCTCCTCCTCCTCCTTCTTCTTCTTCTTCTTCTTCTTCTTCTTCTTCTTTTTCCTCTTTTTCCTCTTCTTCTTCTTCTTCTTCTTCTTTTTCCTCTTTTTCCTCTTTTTCCTCTTTTTCCTCTTTTTCCTCTTCTTCTTCTTCTTCTTCTTCTTCTTCTTCTTCTTCTTCTTCTTCTTCTTAACATCAAGTGGAGGAGGGCATAAAAATCTCTGAAGGAATGTTAGTCTCACAGTGTTTACATAGTCTAGATAGATTCTAGTCTTCACAAATCCATAATGTTTGCACTTTTAGGCCACGCCAGACCTTTGACAGACTCTCACAATAATATACAACCTGTCACAGTCTGCTAATGTACAGTAACCATAAATGTGTGATGAGTAAGGTGCCCCTTATAAAAACCTGGGACCAGTTCCCATTATCTGTACCCGTCTACTAAAAGTTGATTAAGCGTGCAATGTGTTGTTGTGTACTTCAAATTACTATTGACCCACAACCGGCACTCAACATAGTTGATATCTGTCCGCAGTTGAATTTAATAACGTTATGTTAATTCTAAACATAAATCTCAGTTCTACTACTCTGTCACCTTATGATGTTTCATACAAATGATTTAGATTGGAGTAGCTCATGAGTTCTTAAACCTTAAAGACAGAAAATACAAAACAAATTTCAAAGTAACGCAATGCGAAAGAACTAAAGCATTGAACGCTTACGCTCAAAACATTGTCAAAGCCAGCAAAAAAAACTAATTTTGAATATTGCTTCTTGTACATGCTCCTAGTTTTTACGATTTGTGCATGTTGTGGGGGATGAGAAAAAGGCTATTGAATTATTATAGCACTCTGGGAAGATTTAACAAGATGTGTGCTATAATCCAGTGACCCTGAATCTATAAAACTGTTGTTGTCGGCATTCAGGCCTCAGCATTGTCTTTGCACCAGTGGTCTTAAAAGGCTCCTCTCAAGCATTTACATGAGCAGGGTGACATTCCCCATAAAGAACTGATTTTCAATGGATGGTCTTGTTTACTGCACAGTATTTGCAATGGAGAGAAGGTGATGCAAGCACAAGCAGCCAATGTGTATTAGGTTAGCATTCAGTACTACATATATAAAAGCTTCAGTTTATTCAGCGTGAAACCTTTAGGCATATTTGATTTGTGCCGTTTCCTTTCAGGCCTATACAATATCTCAGTTTCTCAGAATTAAAGGTGCTTTTCTTAGAGGCGGTGCAACAGGCCTAGACTCAGTGCCAACATAAAACATATACCAGACAAAAACCAGGCAACCCAGTGAGCAGATGAGTCAAAGGGTTAACATAAACATGTACCTTCTCAACTTAGAGACAGATGCTTCCCTGACATTACTTACAATGCAAGTATCCAGTCTAACACATTTTGTTCACGTTGAAGGACGTAGGCTCATGACTAACATGTGCCAAACTGATTCTGTTTTGTATTGAAGCCTTTGATGAATTGCTGGCATGATTTATTCTTCTTCTCTGTATTAAATTGCTCTTGTAGTTCTAGTAGACCAGCTGCGTGCATTTTAATCATGACCAGCGTAAGTTTTCAAGGAAATTCAAGAACCTTTGGTTGTTCTTAAATTAGTGGTGAATTAGTTCTCACCATTTGTGCAATCTGCTTGATTAGACATGCTTTGTAAGTCCATATAAAAAAAAAAAATCAGCTACTTTCAGTAATAAGACAGCTCGTCCAGATGTTGAAATGGGTAGCATTGCTCTGGAATCACTGCAGAAGGAAGCTTGCAGGAACACTGTAACGCATTGTTTCTAAGTTGCTATGCCGCAGGGTGGACAGTATTTCCTCCTGACTCTGTTTCTGACTACAGCATCAGTGAGATTCACCTCGTGTGTGACAATAGGCCTCTCTCTGTTACATTTTGTCTGCATGCATTTCGGCTAACCCTCCATGCGAACCAATGCTCAAATGAATCTTGAAGCAGAGAGATATGACTTGTGGAGTGTATTATGTAACAAATACGCAACTTGAAAAATATGGTGTGGCAGTCAAATCATTGTACTGAATAGGGCATGGTAAAATCTAAGATGGGATATAATAACTTTATATTCCCTTTTGGGAGTACAGCTCTGTACTGCTGCCACTGGTGGCTGGTTTGACTTTGCATACTATCCTTACAAGACCCACCGTTCCTTCATTATTGTTGCAATTTAACTTTCTCTGACTAGTGGCAGCACTAGTAGCAATGCTACAGAGAAGAACTCCCTATGGACAAGTGACAAGACCACCGAGACAGTGGAGGAACAGATTTCTTACTGTATATAATCATATGTGCATTATTTAGAAGGGGTCTCTGGTGTATTACTTCTATTATCTTGATTACATACACAGTATTCTACCAGATTAAGAACCTCATACCAAGATATGAATTTCATTTTTCCAAGAACTGAACATTAAGAGTTACTCCCCTCTAATTTCACTCCCACACTTTGCATTTATACTTCGCCTAGGAAATATATAAAATTATATAAAAATGCCTCAAAGGAAGAACTGGAGAAGATCAGGCAGCTCCAATACCTCCAATATGACAAGATCTAATCGAGACTCCCCCAAATTCTACAAGGACTTCCATAAATTACATTTAGAACACAGCAGTAGCCAAACATGCTGTACCAAATTACAGCATACAGCAATTACACTTATAAACAGAAAGTACAAAGAGATTTGAGTAAGAAAACACGAATAAGAATGTTTCACAGTAGAGTATGGAGGGGTGGTGGACCGGCATGGCAGCCATCTGGATCCAGTAGGCATGTTAGTTAGGCCAAAGATAGGCCAATGGTCTAATATTAAAAGTGTTTCTGTAATGTATGTATTTCAATTCAATTTTTCTAAAGAGTAACCGCCAACCAAAGAGGACATGTAACAGCTTCGGTGTATCTGCAGGTGTATATGTTATGCTAAATTTCACTAAAATGACCAGTCTGTACTGGACTTCCAGATGGCAATTATATGTTCCTCATTTTAAGATGTCTAGTTGTCCATAACGGCCATTTAAGTATGTAATAAATAACATATATTTAACATATCTAATTATAAAGCAAGGACTCTGTCCATCTGTCTGTGTTTCTGTGTGTCCTTCGCATATCTCGAGAACCGTTAATCCGATCTACTTCACACTTTGGGGGTGTATCGCTGGGGACCCCGTGGAGTGCTTTGTCGAATTTGATGCAATTCGGACACGTGACATGTTCAGTGTTAATAAACTTCGAATAAACAAGTGACCAGCACTCTGTTCAGCAGTGGGGGTGGGGCTTCAGGGCGAGCATGTCGTCTGCAGCAGGCAGACAACTGTCACTTTCGCTGCTAGATGCTACAGTATATACTAATGTTACAACAACCAAACTCTTCTTCACTTCCCTGGAGTCAACAAGCGATGAGCGGTTCTCCACAGTGCTGCAAGCAGCACTTCCTTGGGGCCGAGCAATCGGCCCGCTCCGAACGGCCACGTGCTCTGAACGGGCATGAGCCTCCGACAACGCTGCAAACAGCAATACCGGGAGGCTACCAGGAGCCAAGCAAACAGCCCGTTCCGAATGGGCAGGCGCTCCCAACGGCCACGCTACAAACGGGCAATGCAGCACTGGCATGAATAAAGCCCAAAAAGCCACATTTCACTGAGTGAGGATGATTAAACATATACTTGTCATATGTACAGTAAAAAGACATTACAGGCACATTCCATATAGGAGATTTCATGTGGAAACTTACTGAAGAAGTGCGATGGGGTGGCTGGAGACATTTTCATATGATGACATCAGTAAGATGTTCTGTACCTTCAGATTTCAGGACTACAGCGCTTGCACTTGAAATTAGATACAGACAGGGGAGACCAGTTTCCTTCCAAGTGGGGGGAAGCAATGCCTTGCACCATAAAGGCAATCAAATGTGTAAAGAGAAACATAAAGGACAAAAACGAGGCTTATTTTGTTATTGAGAAGTAGCTGGTGACTCATGGAGGGATGCAGAGTAATCTTTTTGACGATCTGTCTATATCCACAATAGAGGACAACACATTATCTGTGTCCGGGCATTTACATGCCAAAGATTTATTATGTGTTTGTGTTTGTCTGGTGGCTTGATTTTGACTTAATTTGGGGCTTGGAAGTACGTTGTGCCATTGGACGACTTGTTTGTATTTAATCAGATTGACTGCCAACATTATTAATATCTGTGGAAGAAAGAGGGTAAAGGAGAAAATGAAGGAGAGAGGAGGGAAAGGTGCTGACAGAGAGCTGTATAATAAGCTTTTGTACCTTGGACATCTGCCCCTCTCTCTCTCTCTCTCTCTCTCTCTCTCTCTCTCTCTCTCTCTCTCTCTCTCTCTCTCTCTCTCTCTCCGTCTCTCACTCCGTCTGTTCACTCTCAGGGAATGTTGCGACTCTTCCATAATTACATTGCTACACCCACATTCGAGTTACCTGTATGGTTGATAAAATGCTCTTTTTCAGTTTCAGCACAGATACGTGTCGTACAAAGTGTCTTATTTGTCGTCAGTGTTTTTTGTGAGAGTTTTACATTATTTATATAAATGCCAACAAGCAATGTGTATGAAAAGAAAATAGATCGCAAGTGCTTTGTCGATGGCAGCCCGACCTTGAAATTGGTCTCTAAACAAGTATTAAGCCTTGAGAGTGAAGACTGCAGACAGTTTAAGCTGTGTTGGACAAAGCCCATGTCCACTCATTGATATTCAGAGGCTCTATGAGTGAGAGCTGTAAACAACCAGAAAGCCCTGCAATTGGCACTCGAAACACACACAGTCTCTGCTTTCTTAACAATGCTAGACATTCACATGTATTCAGTTTCTTTACGAACACACACACACACACACACACACACACACAGACACACAAGCCATAGCCCCCACCACACTCCCTCTTTCTTCCTCTCACTCCCTCGCTCTTCTTTTCCTCCCCCTCTCCGGGTCTGCACCACATCAGCAGCAGCTGGAGAGTGCAGCATAGCATTTCAGAGCAGAGCCGGGGAGGGCAGGGCAGGCAGAGTGGCCCAGTACGGGCCATCCAGTGGAGAGAGGGAATCTGCCCGCTAACGTTGAGCATTTCTCTCCCTCTCTCTCTCTCCCTCTCTCTCTCTCTCTCTCTCTCTTCTCTAGAGCTGCAAGGAGAGAAACAACCAAGCTCCTCCTCCCCTGCCACTCAGGAACTGATGACAAGGCTGGGCTTTTTACTAGGAGAAGGGATCCCGGGTACGGCACGCATACCTATGGACGACAAGAATGAAAAGAAGGTATTTCATTTTACTCCCTACCCTCCAACTCACTCCCTCTTCCAAACAGCAGCTGCTGCCACTGCTGCAGCGCACCGATAGAGAGATAGAGGAGAGAGAGAGAGTAAGGATGAGAGGAGGAGGGAGTTGTGACAGTGTAACAGAAGAATGGATTTTTTTGGTTGCAGCTTGATTCATTTTCCCCCCCCTGTGCATTATCTTTGGATGGGGATTTAGGAGGCACCTCTGGGAATATTTTTTTTGGCACAACCAACAACGGTAATTGTCAAACCGTCTTGTTTGAGATGATAAAGATGTTTTAAAGAAAGTAACCGCATGTTTAAAATTGGCTGCATGTTGTTTTATTCTCTCTCTCCAGTGTGGTGTATGAGTCTCTCGGTAACTTGAGTGCTATTCCAGGGGCTCTTGAGTATGTAACAAGAGTGTCTGAGTCCCGGTCCAGAAATAGAGTTATGTTAGGTCTGTTCCTCAGTTTGTTTGGTTCTACTAATTAAGCTGAGGCTGTGTGAAGAGCAGAGCCCAGCACGCTACGCTTCCCTCACTTATCTCGTGTCTCGGACGCGATTTGACACTGAACCGGCAAAAAGGAACGTGAAAAAGACTCACAAAGTATTTCATGAATCATGTTCATTCGTTGAGAGATGTGGGAAAGATTTTTACTTTTGTGTGTGTGTGTGTGCATGTAGGTGTGTGTTTTCAGAGCTTAGCTGGGGAGGAGCACGTTATTGTCATCTGCCAGCAATTGTCTTTTCCTCCATGCTGCTGTTTTACGACATGTCTTAAACCCAGCATGTTGTTTTTAGTTCTGCCGAACAGTAAATTAATTAATGTCAGTAAGCTGTTTGGCTTTTTACTGTGATTTGTTTGGTGGTATTCGCTCTGGGTGCAGCCCTAGGGTGGAAATTGCCGTGGAAAAACTAACTGGCATACTGTCGCAAAAAAACAACAACAGGTGGGACTTAGAAAGGAAAATGTTATGTAGTTAATATGATCATTCCACAAGTTGTTAATGATGCCTTAAGCCACGCAGCATCCCTCCTATCCTGCTGCTTGTATTCATTCAGCACGCCGCTGCACAAACATGTAGACCTTTTAAACAGTCAGTACATCTCGAACGAGACGTCCCACTTCTGTCTCAAATTGGCTAAGCATCGGTGAGTCTGACTATTTTGTGAGTTCAGTCGGGGTTGAAGAAGAACTGATGTTTTGCAGCAGAAATACCGCAGTGATGTTTTAAGCAGCAGGACAAATATTTCAGTTGTTTAACAAAGTCGCTTATAATCACTGCATAATATGCACTGTAAGCATCTGTATGTTCCAGTTGGAGTAAAGAATCATTCAAAGATTTTAGTGCAATAACACTTTGCAAAATGTGAAAGGGGCTTTTAAACAGGTTAGGGATGTTTGAACTCAATGTTAGAAATGGTTTGCTGTGGTTTGCTGAGATTTTAATTGGAGGAGTTTGTTTGAGGCGATGCACAGCCTTGGAGCAAGTGGTGCTTGAGAGAAGCCAACTGTGGGTGAAAGTCCCTCAGGCAACAAAAAATATCTGCAGTTGGTGTATTGAGGATGAGGGTTGATTTAATTTGACCTGCAACAGTGGTTTTTAATTGGAGTATTATATGTACTGTATGGAGTAGTGTATGTGGAACTGTTCTTATAGTGGGACAAAGATGACCTTTGTTAGCTACAGTTTATTGTGTTCAATCAGAATACAGTTGGAGGAAGATGGGAAACAGGACAAACCAGCTTTAATTTGGATTTCTACGGTTGTCAGTTAGCTCCAACAAAGATTCAGCTGCTGTATGGTGGTCAGACAGGCTTGGTGACGTGCATGAGAACGGTATCTATTGTGTCACTGCAAAGTAGATACTTCTTCCCTTGTGAAATTCTCTTCAGGCTTATTTTTGGTTCCTCCAGACATATGAGTGTGTAATTTTCAAGCCCTGCTCCCTTTACAGTGCTTATGCCTTTCGGCTTGCGTGTCATGCTCGCACGTGAAAGGCTTGTTTACTTGTGAGGGAATCGTTTGCATTGCTTTCGCATGACCCAGGTGAATCGACAGTGACCTTGGATCAAATCATTTCTTTGCAATGTTTTCTCAGTTCTCCTTCCAAATAAGGTTGGAAAATTATTTTTGTGTTGTATTTATTGCTGCTCATGCTGAAAAAATGTGGACATGTTGCCAGCTGACAGTTTATATTGGGTTGACTTCATACTTCATTGACATGTTTGATTAGTAGAGCACATTCTTGGTGTACCTTAACCCTTTTTCCTCTTTTCTTTCTTCTCCCCAGTGCTCTGTGACTAGCCAGGGTATCAGCCCCTGCTCCACACTGACTAGCAGCACGGCGTCTCCCAGCACTGACAGCCCATGCTCCACGCTCAACAGCACGACCGGCCGCCCCCCTCTCAGCCGCTCCAGCCCCTGTGGGACCATCACAAGCCCCAGCTCCACGCTTGAGAGCAAAGACAGTGGGATAATAGGTGAGATATAACCAACTCCTTCATTGTAACCAGATAGCAATGTGTACGTTGTAGGAAAAACTGAAGCTAGTAGTACCCATGTCCTTACTTAAAGGTATCCTGTAGAGTTTTGGACTAAAAGTCCCCCGTCTTGTTGACGCAATACACATTCTTACCGCAGGTTTTACGCTATAGAGTGGTAGGGGCAGGGATGAGGTATTTTTGTAGGCCAACCAGGAAGTGAGCATCGCCCCGGGTTCCCTTCGACAAAAAGCCAATGGGATTTTTTCCATTGGGTTTTGGATTATTGCAGAAAATAAGCTCTGTGGCAAACAAACGTTTATGATACTTACATGTTTTGTTCAGCAAGATAATCTCCACAAATGAACACCACTTTTATGATTATTGAAGTGTAAATGCGATCGCCAGAAGTAAAATGTTAACTCATTTCCGGGTTTCAGGCCTCATTCCTGCACCACTCTATTGACTGTGGTTATGTGCAGATTGATGTAACAATGGATGAACATGGATGGGATTTAGGATTTAAGATTGGACAGGATTTAAAATATTTTCAAAATTCAGCTTTGCAAATGTTTTTATGAGGAAGCAATGCATCCAACACATTTGTCAGGTCTCAAAGATACACATACACACACATAATGCATTTTTGTGAGTGACACTGAATGTAAACTATGTGAAAAAGAAAACTCCACAGGACACCTTTAAGTTAGCAGCTTAGAGCTAGCCACATGTAGGCCAGAGGTGGAAATGTTTTAGTGTTGTACTGCATTTGTATGAGGATGATGCAAAACTCAAGCATTCAACAGACATTCATATCTGAACCTACATAACATAATGTCTGTCAAATAACCAGTTCAAACTGACTTCGATGCTGGTTTAAAACCACCTGTTGCCAAAATAGTCAGTAACCACGCTAGGAATGCCAGTGATGAGCCAAGTCAGCTGCAGATCCAGTGGGAAACAAGGCTCAGTGAATCTATAGCTTAGTCAGGAGCATGAGTAGCCCACCTCATGGTAATGACAAAAAAATGGGAGCTTACCAGTGGCTACGTCAGTGGCTGGGTTTGATTAAAAAAAAAAAATGAAAAAAAAGTTGGTACTGACAAAAGCTCTGCTGACCTCTTTGCAATCTCTTTTTTTTCCGGCATTTATCCTGCACAATAGCACAGATTTCTTTGCAAACACTTACTATATTATTATCAACTAATTACAGTATTTCCCTTGAAGCTCTTTTGCGATCTGAAAATGTTACCTCATGCGCACTTTGTGATTTAGACGACAAAGTCTCACCTGCGTCGTGTCACTAATCCATCATTTTTGTTAAACCCATTGGATTTTTTTTGTGGCACTGAAAAGCATTTGTGTCAGGTTGTATTAAACCTCTACCGTGCGTCAGTCATCGAGTTAGTATAGAGCTGTTCCTGTATGAGAGCGCATTGAGGTGACAGTTGCCGCTGTTTGACGTTATATTATATCTCCAGTAATGGCCCTGGAAGACATCTGGGGATTTACACAAGCTGACAGGAATACGGCGTAGTCTATTGATATATTAATCCGTCTGCTGTTTCTACTCACAAACCTTCCGGTGGCTATACAAATGTTAGAAATTCATTCTGAAAATGGCTTTTGAATATTTGCAGAGGGAATTCAATAGTCAATTGTAACTGTATGATCCTGCAGTTATCCTTGGCTGAACTTAAATCATTTCTGAAGGCACCGTTGAATTTTGGGGGGGGGGAAGTTAATATCCTTGTATGAACTAACCAGGATATCAGACATTTTACGCCTATTTCGGTTGACATGATTGTTCTGCAGTAGAAAGCAGTTCATGCCAAAGCCAGATATAACACAGCAATTTGGATTTCCAATACTGCAAAGACTGATTACCATGAGTCAGTCTTTCTGTCCCCCCAGAGCAACATCATAGCTAGCTGCTAAATAATTTATGGAAGCTGTGATATAGTATCTCCCTGCATGGAGCATTGACATGCTGCCACCCAGGATGAGACATTCTCAGTCGCATGTGTTGTGTGGTCCCATCTCATTGTAAAACTACTTTACATGTGTCAAATCCAAATTTACTTTGTGAGAGAATGACACAATGCGATGTTGGCCGACAACATCCCACCCACCCGTCTTGATAAGACCGTGCATGCATGGAGGAGAACAAAGCTATGTTGTGTCCACAAGTCAGATTCCAGCCAGTGATTAATGTTCCCCGTTCTTTGAAGTTTCACTCTGACTCTGATTTCAAAAGCACATTAATTTGGCTTTGTGCTGCGTTAAAAGCTCCTTGGTGGAATTGGGGGAGATTTTGCAATGTCTTCACATTTATAAAATAGCTCCCAGAGGAGTTTCTGCTTGAGGTGCCTGGAGAATGACTTATAACAGCCCCGTAGCAATGACCATAACCCAGCTCTCCGTGTGGTAAAATGACACGCTCACCATACGTTTGAATGAATAAATAATAATGTGTTCTTTGCCAGGGGCCGTAGTTCAACAAGTAAGCAATCACTGTAACCTCTTGTACACCGTGATGACTGCTCAGAGCAGGGCTACACGTGACTGCTGTCATGAATGACTTCATATTTGCCCAGGTAAACAGCACAGCAGTCACAAGGTCCAGGATGTGTTATGTTAATATTAGCAATGATGCAACGTGCTGCGGCATTATTAAATCCAGATTAGGAGTGTGTGATGCAAAGGCAGCCAGCTGGACAGTCAGTTCCAGTCCTCTGACTGTGCTGATGTTTCTGTATCCAGCTGCAGCTCGTGCAGCTTTGGCCCTCCACTCATCTTTTAGGTTTGTATTAGAAGGCTGGGTTGGCCCGAGGGAGGATTAAAGGATTTGTTGTTGTGTTAGCAAAACACCTGTCTGAACTTAAAATTACTGAAGGCAGTTTTCAACACTAGTTCTTCACTCTGCTCTTACATTTTTTTCTATATGTTATAGGGCTGTCAATTGATTAAAATATTTAATTGCAATTAATTGCAAATACATTTTTTTATTTGTGATTTTTATATATTTTTTATCTATTTTCAAAATGTACCTTAAAGGGAGATTTGTCAAGTATTTGATACTCCTATCAACATGTGAGTGGGCAAATATGCTTGCTTTATGCAAATGTATGTATATATTTATTATTGGAAACATATTAACAACACAAAACAATGACAAATATTGTCCAGATACCCTCACAGATACTGCATTTAGCATAAAAAATATGCTCAAATCATAACAAGGCAAACTCAAGCCCAACAGGCAACAACAGCTGTCAGTGTGTCAGTGTACTGATTTGACTATGACTTGACCCAAACTGCATGTGATTATCATAAAGTGGCCATGTCTGTAAAGGGGAGACTCGTGGATACCCATAGAACCCATTCTATTCATTCACATATCTTGAGGTCAAAGGTCAAGGGACCCCTTTGAAAATGGCCATGATTTTCCTCGCCAAAATTTAGCATAGGTTGGGAGTGTTATTTACCCTACTTCGTGACAAGCTAGTATGACCTGGTTGGTACCTATGGATTCCTTAGGTTTTCTAGTTTCATATGATACCAGTATCTTCACTCTAGCTTTAACTCAGCCCGCTACAACCTAAAAATTGCAAGTTGCATTTATGCGTGAAAGAAATTAGTGGCGTTAAAACAAATTTGCGTTAACGCGTTATTATCACGTTAACTTTGACAGCCCTAATATTTAAGTGTGAAATTTGTGTCTAAGTACAGCATCCAGTTGCTGTTTACACTGTATTATATTGGATCCTCCAACTGATGATCCGTGAAAAGAACAAAAAGTCATTCGAAGAGTCTGGGCTCAGGAAATTAATTCTAGTCCATGCCATCATGTCTTTCCAGTTTTCATTATTGCAAGCAGACTGTCTGTGTAAGTATAAAGTTTGGTGGCAAACAGTGTTGATAAGGGCAATGAGGAAAAGCAGGGAGTTATTCAAAGTTGAAAGTTCCATTACAGCTCAGTATCTCATTAGAGATGAAGACAGATAAATGTTCATAGCACACAAAGAGCATCTTACCTCCCTCGCTTGCTCTAATCCCCTCTCTGTTTTAATCTCCCCTCTCAGCCACCATCACTAGTTCTTCTGAGAATGACGACCGCAGCGGCTCCAGCCTGGAGTGGAGTAAGGATGGCAGCCTGAGAGGCAGCGGGCGCCATGGCCTGGCACAGAGCGTGCGGGCTGACACCTGCTCTCCCGTGGCCGAAGAAGACTCCAACAGTGCCACGGCCACGCCAGCCGACACCCCATCCAGGACAGACCAGCAGCAGCAGTCCAACACCTCAGCAGGGGCGCCGCAGCCTCCAAGTCACTCACCTGAGGGACCCATTCCATACATGTCACAGACATCTTCTTCCCTCATGATGCCGAGGCCCAACTCTGTCGCAGGTAAGAGAGCTTTTGAGCTTTTAACATCTGGATGTCTTCTGTGCAGAGGATTGGTTAGGAATGCATCTGTATACCTTTCCTCAGTGACGTGTGTGCGTTCATTTAGCATTACATGAAACATTTTACGTTTCATCTCAAACATTATATGTTTTCTTCTCGTAGCCTAGCAACCTTTTGTTATGCTGACAACATGTAGAACTGTGACTCAGTTCAAGATTGTGACGGTACGATATGACTCGTGCCTGAGGCTGACAAGTGTGTTGTCGTTTCTAGTCCAAGCAAGTGACAGACACAGAGAGGGAAAAAGCATGTGTAGATAAAGAGGGAATGAGAAGTTTTTTCAGAAGCCAGGTTGTGCTTTTCAACGAGGAGCGGGGTATCAGGGCAGAAGTTCGGGATTAGGCAGCTGTTGTACGCTGTGCCTCGGCTCTGCCTGCCATGTCGGACCTAAGCGCAAACCACAGTCTGGCTGATCTGTTCTGCATTCCTGCCCTGGAGCCTCCCTGTTATGGCTCAGCTCGCCATATCCACACAGCTGTCACAGTTGTTGATATCCCTCCGTAGCCCCCTTTTTCCCCCTCTCGCTTTCCCCCCTTTTCCATTCCCAGATCTCCCCCACACTGCCTCCCTCTGTTTTTGCTGTTGCTGCCTTTGACCTTGGCCCTGTTGTTGTAACTCACGCAGCCATAAGTTTTACATCTTCCTTTAGAACTGAAGTCCAAAGGCGAGTTGAGAAGTTGAACTGTGAAATCACCAGCAAAGTAGTCTGCAGCTCTACTTACAATCACATGCTGTTCATCATACTCCGTACCCAGGGGAATATGCTGCACATGCTCGCTGTTGGCTGACTAGACACTAGAAATAACCGCAATATAAACGTAAAGGACACGAGTGAAATGTTTGCTTGTTATAGCAGTTGCAGACCAGAGCGTGAGTAGTGTGTAAACGGTACATCGGATGAAAAAAAAAGCACTCTTCTAGGGAAGATTGTATGAAAGGTGAGGGTAACACAGATTGTAGAGCAGATTAACTTTTTCTCACTGCATTGTAGAAGCAGACAGTTTCATTGGTGAGGCAAAATCAGAGGAAATTACAGAGCCTGGGGCAGGCTGTGAAGAACTGGGGAAAGAAGAATAAAAACATAAGTAAACTCAGGTCAAGACAGACGAGTCAAAGCAAAAAAAAAAAAAAAACACGAACAGATAAAACACCAGAATCCAGACAGAGATCAGACAGAGTAGTATATCCCTCAACATGTGAATATTATTTTTTAGCTGGGAGATGATGTATTTCTTTTAGATTTTGGAGCTGAGTAATATGTCGGGATGAAAAGAGTGTTTTACCCATTTCACCTGGATGCCGCAGCTGCCAATGTGCTGAAGATCAAATGCTTCAATGCTCCTACAAAATATGCCTCCCTCTGGTTTGACCTTGATGAAATACAGAAACTAATCACTCGTGTCTGCTACTTCCACGGTGTTATTTCCCTTTGATGACATCTCACTCGGGTTCTTATTGAGTTTGAATGCGCTCATTGTGAATCGCAGTGGACGAAATGATGTGCCAAATGAATATAATGCACTGTAAAGGTGCCATGTTTGTCTCAAAGCCTGGATAATTTGCAACAAGTAACCCATTTATCCGCTGAAGGTAGTCTTATTCTGTTGGTTAAAACTGTCCTTGCAGTGCTCGTTTTCTATTGGTAAGAGATTGTATAAGAGATGCAGTAGAAGCAGAGCAAATAATACATGGTTGGTGACATAGAATACATTCCATAGCTTATGTACAGTATGTATTTCACCCACTGTGCACTGCCTTTGCACAACGCTCTGGTAATGATTCTACAGCCCACAGTTGAATCTGTGCCCACACTGTAAACATGAATTGGTACATGGCATTGTGCTGCTCGGTGGCCGTTCTATTGTTCCATGAGTCCATATCCTTTTACATCTCACCGTTATTTTGCCGCTGACATAAACCTGAACGGCACAGACACACACTGGCTCATAAAGCTACCAGACCAGGGAATATCTGACTGTTTATGTGTGTTGGGTTTGCGTGTGAGCGCCAGTGTGCTCGTCTCCCCGTGTGCTCCAAAAAGTTTATTGGCTGATGTCATAGTTATGCAGCGTTGCCCTCTAGGGTCCTGCAGAATTCACACCTCAGATTTTTAACGCTGTGTGGCAAAGCCCTGAGAGAGGACATCAAGGACATGGTGAGACAACTTCATTTATGGCCCAGAGCTAGCAGTCTATGTAGGTGTCGCGGTGTGCCAGGGATAGCGCTTCTTTTCAGTCGGTGCTCAAGGAAATTGTATTTAAAGGAAAAAAAAAAAAAAAGATTCTGAGGAAGCAAATACTGAAGCAGGAAGGGCCTAAATGGATGAGATACCATTGTACAAAACAACATGTATTCATCATTAGTGCATTCACTCTATGTGCCAGAACCCCTGTGACTCTTTTCCATTGTGCGGTTCTGTATGCCAGCACATTGGATAACGAGGTGTCTGCCTGTGACTATGCCTTTACTTAGATAGATAGATATTAAATAAGGACAAAGAGCATACAATACTTCAGATAATGGCACAAAAATGAATGATCCCCCCTAAAATATGCTGGGGGTTGAAAACCGATATTTTTTTCATTCCATTTTTATTTTCATTCAGTAAATTTCCGAAAGAGTCAACACCTCGAGGTCTGTGACCACGGTGGATTTCTTCCCATTGGGGATGGGAGCGACTTCTGCTCCAAATGAGGTCAAGTATCTCAGGGTCTTGACAAGTGAGAGTAAGATGGAGGATGAGTTTCAGCGGGTTTGTGCAGAGTGGGCAGTGATGCAGACTCTGTACTGGACTGTTATGGTGAAGAGAGATCTAGGTATGAAGGCAGAGCTCTCTCTTCTACAGTTGATCTACGTTTCCAACCAACACCTATTTTCCTGAGTACAGTTGCATCCGCAAAAGTGAAATCTTAGATACAAACAACCAAAAAATAGATTTTTTTTTGCAGGGTGTCTGAGCGCACCCTTAAGTCTGGTTTATGGTCGCCAGAGTGAAGCCGGCGCGAAGTGTGCGCGCCAGAAAATCTAGTGTTGCGCGAAGGCTCTGCAAGTTGTCGCGGCGCTTGGTCGTGCACCTCTTAATTTTTGTAACTACGCGCCCACTGCGTCTTTCATTTCAACATTGGATGCCTTCGAGGGAAGACTGGCAAAGCAGGTTTGCCTGTACAGACGACTCTACAACTGTTCATTGAGAGACCACAGGGACAGTCACATGACATTAAATACTTGGAAAGAAATAGGCAACACACTGGGGTAAGAAGAGGCTTTTTGCCACAGGCTGTGAAAGAATATGAGAGCTCGTTTTGTAAAAGCTAAAAAAAAAAGGTCTCATGGAAAGAGTGGCGACCTGAGGGGAAGCACCGAGAGGCTGAAAATAATTTTGAGTTGGAGGTAAGCGAAGTAATAATTACATTACACAAATGCAATGTTTGGCGGTACGTTGGTGTTTACTACTGTTGCCAGGCAGCCAACTTTTCTTTCCAGTATCACTCATTGACTTCTTGCTTATCCACAGAATATTTGTTCGTGCGCCCCCTGGCGTTTCGGAGCACATTGCAATGAACGATGCGTTGAGCATAAACGCATCTGTGCTTGCTCGTAGCGCACGCACCATCTACGGAGGCTCGCGCGAGTATAAACAAAGCTTTAGGCTCAGTGTGAGGAGCTTGGACATCTGAAAGGAAATCTGAGTAGCTGAAAAAGAGCCAGTTAAAGTTGTTTGGGCATCTCTGGAGGCGTCCACGAGGCATTCAACTATGTGGAGACCCCGATGTGGACTTGGAACATGCTGGAGGGATTAGATATCCCACCTGGTCTGGGAACACCTCAGGATCCCCCAGGAAGAGCTGGATTGTGTGTCTGTGAAGAACCTTTCTTAGCCGGTTGACACCTTGGCCCTTTTATGTGGGAGGGATGGATGTATATATATATATATATATATATATATATAATATTTCCCAGACCTTGTGGTCAACAGTTTTCATAGACAGCTAGTTTCCACTGAAGTTAGACAGTAATGAAACCTCACTGTTTCCTTGTTACATCATCTGGCAACCCACGCCCAGGTGGCCCCTAGAATAAAGCAAAATATGAAAATGTACTCGCAGTATTGTTTCACTCATCTAAAAGAAACACTGTGCCGTTCTCGTATCGATTAAGCATCGAGGTAACTACATAAGACTAGTTAACAGAAACAGCATATAAAGTTGCTGAGAGTTGCAGCGCAAAGGCCAAATTTTCTTAGAGGCAAAGTGGAGTTTGTCCATCTGTCTCATGCCAATCACCGGGTGCATAGCTGTGCCTCCAGAATGTTAACTATGTATGTAGAAGGAATGTCCGCATATTGCCGAGAAGTGTCATTTGCACCGCCTTGGTGAACACACACACACACACACACACACACACACACACACACACACACACACACACACACACACACACACACACACACACTCATACTGTGGCTAACTTGTCCCTGGACTGCTGTGTGAACTCGTGTGGAGCCTGCATGTGCCGTGGCAAGTTGCACAAATGTTGGCTCGCACCACCTGTCACCGCCGACAGAGCTGAATTCAGATGCCTCTTTATGAGCAGTTATTGTAATTGCATCATTAGCTGGTAGTCTAAGGAACCATCTTGGCCACCATTCTTCATGGAAAAGATTTTCTGCCATATCTTATAAGGCATCATTAAAAAGCTGTCACACAGCAACCCCAGCAGCCACCACAGACATTTATCATCCATTTAATATTAAAATAGACCCTGTTTTAAAGCTACTAGCTGACCACATCACAGTTAAGGGATACATAGAAGGCCCAAGAAATGCGATTGGCTTTTTTTCCCCTGGGTTTCTTTGTGTTTTCAGAATACTTATATGGGGGGAAAAAAATGTTATTGCATGTCCTTGCACTGCAGCAAACAATCTCTGAGCATTTAACCTCCCTTGATAATGCAGTCCTCTTTCTAAAGCCTGCTGAGACAGCTCTCAACAAACAAATGTTGTTGTTTTTTTGCTAGGGATATAAACGATTGTGTCTTTACAACGATTCAGTTTGATTCACAATATCTAATCTAATTAATATGATTCAAGACCAATTCTTATTTCTTTTAAATGGTGCAGTTTTATAAATCACAATTCAACTAAGTAGTTATCAGTCAAAATTGTATAACCGTCAAATAAATGTGCAATAATGTAAGTCAGACTAGGTGAAACATTTGTCAACAGAATAACTCTGTAACTGTAATAGAGAAGAAAGTATATTTAAACAGAGGTGAAGACTGAATATCTTTCAATGGTTGACATCATTTCTCTTCTCTCACTCTTTGCCACCCTTACTCTTCATTATAGTTTTGGTAATAAGAATTCTATTTTTGAGTCATTCATGTTAAGCTTTTTAAAAACGATTAAAGAGTCAAAGGGCCATATTAGTTGTGGCTACTGGAATGCCATGGTTTTGAAATCTTAGCTTGAGCTGCTTGCGGTCGGGTTGCTCAGACAGGGAGATTGAGTTGGGGGTCACTGTGGCTCAGGAACGGTGCCGCAGTGCATCTGTGGTGTTTTGCTATTAGACAGCTTTGTGGTCTGAGCCATGCTGAGGTACAGTACACACTCAAAAGTCCTCTGCTCTTCTGGCAAAACTCGTGCTCTGCGATAATGGATCCAACATCCTTCGTTAGACTGTGTCTTGACCTAAGGCTGTGGACTATTGACAAGCAGCCCCCAAGGATGTGTTGCTCCTTTATCAAAACCTTGGAGAACATTGACAAGGTAAGGTCTGAGCACAGCTCACATCTGTGTTTTATTAGAAGGGCTGAAGTCATCTCCACCTGGCCCATGCGAACGCAATCTGTGACAGTAATCTTCTCAAATTAAAAAATCATGTCCGTCAGTACTGCAGCATGAAGGTTATGGCTTTCTAAATTCAATATGCTGTAATGTCTCTGTAGTGCTGGAGCAGGAAGGCATGATGTAACCGTTTTATCTGATATGCTGTAACCACTGCTGTCTTCTCTGGTAGTTTTCGACACAATATTGTATCCTGTAGTTTCTGGACCGTGTCCACCTGTTTTTGTCAATGTTTTGTGATGTCTTCAGGTAGCCATTGAATTCTCCTCCGCCTCCTGCTTTATCATTCATCTGTTCAGTTAGAGATTGAAAGGAAAACCGATAACCCATTCATATCGCCCGGCTCTCTAAAAAGGTCACAGTGGCATCTCTTAAAATGTCCGCTCTCAGAGAATTGTTGGTGCCTCCGTCGCAGCGGGAGCAAAATTAAAAACCTTTCGCGGAGATCAATCTGCTTCAGTTTTGAAAAGCCATTTAAAATTCTGCTCAGTGGCACTCCATTGACGGATCAGAACTTGCCAAATGCATAATCTCAAAGGGACAATGTGTTAGCTAACTACTCTCTGCCACCACAGAGCCATCTGGCTATGTTTGATTGACAGCGACCCACTATTAAGAGTTATGTAATAGGTGTCGCGGAACTATGCAACTGTTCTGACGGCGTGAATATCTCAATGTCCAAGGTCTCTTTTCTTCCTAGCTATAGCTCTTGGCACAGAGTTTTTGCAGGGAGTCATATGGACTTGCTTGTGTTTCAAGTTGTGCATGTTATTCCTGTGTAGTAAATCCATTTTAAAGCTCCTCTCTCTATTTTGCTTTTAAGTTTGTACAATGCAGTTTATAGTTATTTCATATTCCGTATATGCTTTTAGCCACACTAGAGGCCTGAACTGTGGCTGTGGCTCAGAGGTAGAGCGGGTCATCCACTAATCAGAAGGTCAGCGGTTTGATCCCTGGCTCCTCCAGTCTGCATGATGAAGGGCTAGATACTGAATCCCAAATAGCTCCTGAAGGCTGTGCCATCGTTGTGTGAATGAGTATTTAGATTAAATCCTGATGGGCAGGTTGGCACAACCTCTGCCATTAGTCTATGAATGTGTGTGTGTGAATGCAGACACATAGTTTAAAGCGCTTTGAGTGGTTAGAAGAAGACTAGAGAGGCGCTGTATAAATACAAGTCCATTTACCTTTTACCATTTTCTGTATGTCGGTAGTTTCGGTTGGCTGGTCCACCACTTTGGTCCAGACTGAAATATCTCAATAACTATTAGATGGAGTGCCATGAAAGGTTGTACAGAAATTCACGACGTTCCCCTCAGGATGAATTGTAATAACTTTGATGGTCCCTTAACTTTTTATGTAGCGCCATCATCAGAGGGAAATTTCATTTTGTCTAATAGTTTGATTTATGACCAAATACTGGGAAAGATAATGACATTCCTATAGCCTCACGGCCGGGACACACTGGGAACGTGAGCAGCGCGTGTGCCTCGCGGAATTTTTTGCTTACTATTTCGGCACCCATGTAAACAGGTTAGAGCAGCCACACAGCCCTCGTGAGCAGCACGGCTCAGCTGCGTCTCTTCTAGAGAGTCAAGGTCTCACCTATTTACCTCACCTATTCACGCGCTGCTCAAGCAGCCTGTATGGCCCAGCCGTCAGCTGTACTCTGTTGCCAGCGCTAATGTTAGCATGCTAACACGCCTATCTAAGATGGTGAACTTTGTAAACATCATACCTGCTAAACATCAGCATGTTAGCATTGCCAGCATTGTCATTGTGAGCTTGTTAGCATTTGGTTTAAAGCACCAATGTGTCCCTAAGTACAGTTTTTCTTCACACTGAGTTGAATCTCTCCGTTTCTCTCTAGTTTGTACTCCTAGACTGTGCACCGCTCCCAACAATGTTCACAATTGAAAAGCTTGGTTCAGGTTTAGGATATAGATGGTGAAGGTTACAGTTGGTCTAGGGCCAACATTGGGGACAGGGTCTGCCAAACCCAGTGATGCAGGCAAGCTCATCTCCGTCTCCTGTACATGCTGCAGTGGGAAAACAGTGTTTCATAATCACAGCACTGGAAATTTGATACACAAAAACTTGGTGAACCTGTTACATATTAATTTTTCACGAAAGAGAACCATTGCAGCTAGAGGTTTTTTTTTTAAAGTTTCCATGGTAACAAGCCACATATGCGTGCAGGCCACTTAAAATTCTACTTTGCACTAAGTCATCTTAAGCTAAAGCACTTCTGACTTAACAGGTCAGATGAGGACTGGAGCTGGAGGTGATGTTAAAGTATTTAGTACAGACAATCCACAGCCATCTTCTGAAACACAGTAATCCCTAATAAGGATGGGTGGGTGATAAGTGTCGTTTTTTTTTTTTACCTTTTGTCTCTATGTCATGTTATTGTGACACATTTCTTATATCAAGATTTCCAGTTTCATAGTTCCCATCTCTCATTCAACACTTGGCCTAATACCTGTTTACTGTGTGATTTTGTTGTTGTTTGTTGTTTTGTTAATATCAAGATTATGCCAAGGTAATTATCACAGTAATAATTTGTCCCTATCGCCCCCATAGACTTCCATCTGTGGTATAAACCAAATATTTTGCCTCGGATTTTGGAGAGAATTTGCAGAACTTTCAGCCTTACTCGAAAAAGAGCCTTACACTCTTACACTCATACAATGTCACACAGTGGTGACAATGGACTCCTGCAACTTGAAAAGGTGTTCATGGTGATGGGGATACTGATTGTATCCATTGGTAAGGAAGAAAATGGAGTCACGTCAGGGGGAGAAGGGGGACAGTGGTTGGAGCCGAGCAGCTCAGCCCTCTTCTCCGTTCTGTCATGGGAGACACAGAACTGAAGGTTTCAAAGGGCAGACCTGCCCGAGGAAGAAAGAATTTCCATCAGAATAGTCTGACACATTTGTACAGCTTCAAAGTCACTGCAAGCACAGACTTCAAGGTATCATATGTACGTTTTATCAATGAGTAGAGACGTGCAAGAATAGGAAGGAATCTGGAGACTGAGGGGAGAAAAAGAGTTGGAAGAGGGGGATTTGGGGGATATGAAGGCTTCCTGTGGGAAAACTCGGCCTTGAAAGAATTGCGGATAACGAGAGATATGACTTAACAAAAAGGAGAAATGGTTATGGTGCAGGATGCATTATCACAGACAGGAATGAAGGAGTGTGTGCATTTAAACTACTTTAGCAAGTCAAACTGAATATTACCTGCAGTCATTTCTTGTTAAACCCATGGGCAAAAAGATGTGCCTGGTGCAGAATGAGTTTCAGTGTGGCTTTTGCATTTTCCACTTCAGAAATGTTAAAGAAATTGGAGGAGGAAAAAAAAGAGAAAGACCTCTTCTTGTGGTCCTCGTGTCAGTATTTGCTGCATAGAGTGGATTTTCTGTCCATCTCTCTCCTCCTCTGTTCACACATCTCCCCGCCCCACCACTACGGCATCCATGCCATATTCTTTCATGTACGTGTTTATAATTCTACTGCTTTTTCTACCTCTTTTTCTCATGCCTTTCTCTTATCCCACACCCCCACTCCAGCCAGTATCATTGATTAACACTACAGCAGCTGCCCATTTCAAACTATAATCAGCCACTGGAGACTAAATCTCTTGGTTTTCCATTTATTCTTCCGCTAATTCAGTCCTTTTTTTTTTTTACCCTCGGTCGCTTGCTTACCAATTTCGGAGAGCGTTACATTCATTCAGCAAGTGCCTAATGCTGTGGATGCTGTGACTGGCTGAGCGCTAGAGAGAGGGGGCAGCCAAGCCCTCTGCCCAGCAGCTGAATGCTGCCAGTGTGCCTGCTTGGGAGCACTGGGGCAGAGGAATCGCTTTTGTGCCCTCAGTGAGCTCATCCACTCGGAGCGCTCTCCAGAGATTCAGGTGAGGGTCTGCACCCTGCCTGCTCGGCCGTATGCCCGCCCAAGTTTATCCCACGCTGGGGACAAGGAAGTCCCCTTGTGAGAATTCCCACTGTCCTTCCTGGCTCAGCTGTTGGACGTAAGTAGCTGCTCAGTTTAGCTTTAGTATCACGTCTGCTCAAGTATTAGTGCTGTATTGCTCTGCGCTCACTGACTGCAAATGATGCGTTTGCCTTCCTTGATTTCTTTACTTTTATTATAAGTTCAACTTTGTCCATTCTAGTTAATTGTGAAAGCACCGTCCACTGCAGTAAAAGTTACCACGAGGGCCTTATTTTATTTTAGTCAAAGTTGTATTGATGGCAGCTTCCTCAGTTACTCTGTTGTCAGCAGATGGGTTTTAATTAGTGGGACATTCCAGAGAGAAAGTTAGCGACCGAGTGCGGGGAGAGAGGGAGAGAAAAGAAGAGTCGAGTGTTTGTGACAGTCTCTCCCAGCTGAGGCTGATAAAGTAGAAAGCAGAGGCTTTGATTCTGCTCTTCAGCGGGGCCAAGAGTGCACGGATCACCATGGTGATAGCATTGTTGAACGGTGAACAGCAGTTGGAAGAAGAGAGACCTTGATGCACTATGTACATCTTTATTATGTTTAGACCATGTCTCATACTTCAAACAGGGAGTTGAATTGCCTTGTAATCACTGGCTCATCAAGTAGTTAATCTGCAGAGTTTAGTGTCAGCGGGGGACCGCCTCCACTTGGTGGTTGAAAAACATCTCCCGCTTTGAGACTTCAAACTCCTTCTGCTAAACAAATGATGGATTGAAAAAAATTCCAAGAAAATCTGGATAAAGCGTGAACATCTAAGTTCTTTTTCTGGGTCTGCTTTAGTCTGTTCTGCATTATGGTGCTGAAATGTCCTGTAATTACAAGTAGATTGACAATCATGAGTAGTTTCTGAGCAATATAGCAGTGAGCCAGTAAAGTGAAACACTTCTATAGCTTTCTCCGTATATTTAAGAAACATGAAGGTAATCTGCTCTCTTTGTATGCCCCAGCGGGGGTGTTTATGGGGACAGACCTCTCACTGCTGTATTGTGTGCTGCTGTCAGCTCAAATCAGAGAAAAAGGGGAGCATTGCAGTCTTGACTTAGGGATACTGTTATTCTCTCTGCTTCGGTATACTGGTACCGGCACACACTGCCTCGAGCAAACTGTAAATGTCAGAGCGCACTGGCTTGCCTCTTCTTCACTCATCTTCCCTCAGAGATGCCAAATGTGCCACAAAAAATGTTTTTCTTGCGCGTGTGTTTCATTCTTACTCTTTATAGTCGATGTGACAAATACACTCAAGATGCACCAAAGTGTCTGCTTCACTCTCTCTTTGTTTCTGTCTCCGTCTGCAGCGACCAGTTCCACGAAGCTGGAAGACCTGAGCTTTCTTGATGAACAGCGCAACACCCCCCTGCGGACATCCATTCGCCTACCCTGGCATAACACAGGAGGCAGGCCACCTCAGGACTCTAAAGGTGACTGCACTATGCAATATTGCTGTAGATACACATGAGGCAAGCTACTGAATTTACTAGCCAACTTCCTTATTTTGAGATAGTGACAATTTATATGTTATACCACTGTCAGTTGTAGTGTTAAAGTTTGTGTTAGTGTTTTTCATTGTTTTGGCAAATGAAACAGTGACAGTTGCTGTGAGGATAAAGTGCTATGTTTCAGCCTTAATGGTGTTTGGTGTGTTCATATCCATATAAGGTAGCGTAGGAAAGAGTGTAGGAATTGTAGCTTTAGAGGTATGTATAAAAGTGCTACAGTTCATGCACGGTTCGTCCGATTTGGATGTAAACACCCTCAAATTAAAGTTAAAAGTCAGCACTTAAACCTCATAGTCATCGTTTAATTTCAAATCCAGTGCGTTTAAGTGCAGCGCCACAAAACTGTCCAAATACTTAAAAGTATGCACCGTAAACACTACAGCACTGATTTATATAAATGCAATGCTATCAAAAAGCTTGTTTCCTGCACGCTCTACAGATAAAATCATGGCCTTGGTTCAGCAGCCTTTAACTTGGTTATATATTTTGAAACCTCGGTCTCACTGAGAGAAATCTCACAGAGTGAATATTTGATGAGAACATGAATAATTTAATATGATATCATTAGATACTCAAACTATTTAACTCTCTTTTGAAAGCGTCCTCTTACTTTTTCACACCTCTTTAAACATGAGGTTGATACAGAAGCATCGTGTCAGTGGATTAATTTTTATATCCGAGAAGAAACATCAGTACTGAGGTGCAGTCCATGTCTGTTCAGACTGAATTTAGTTCTGTGCTGTACGTATGCATGTATTGAGTTTTTTGTCATTGGTAGGGAGTGCATGCAGTCTTAAACTGCTCTAGACTGAAGTGAGTGAAGAAATGAGTTATGGTTAGTGTGGGCGAGAGACACCACCATAGCCCACTGGTCAGTTTTAAAGTTTGTCAGCAGTTGACCAACAGGATGTTTAAATACGTTTATTAAACCTCAAATTTATCTGTATATCATACATCATCTAATATGTCAAATGTGCTAGTAATCGTTACATTGATGAACATGCAATAATTCTTTTAAAGAATATGCTGGCGGCATTGCAATCTTTGTCCCATTAACTTCAAATTGTGTGTATTTGGGAGTCCTGCCAACCGTCTTTCCAAAGTAGAATTATTAAATTGTTTTTTCTCCTTTCCAAGAAGCCATTACTTTTGATTTATTTCAAGTATTTCTTTTTTCAGTATAAAAATTCAAGGACATTAAGCATCCAAGCTTCAAACTATTTGGTACAGCCCTACTATCAAGTAGTATGAGTAGTAGTTATAAAAGCAGCATCAGCAGTAGTAGCAGCAGTAGTAGTATTAGTAGTAGCAATCATACTTGCCAACCTTCCCGATTTTCCCGGGAGACTCCCGTTTTTCATTGTTCTCTCCCGGTTTCCTCCCGGAGTCACAATTCTCCCATATTTCTACCAATTTATGACAAATGTTCACACCTTTTTTCCTTTTCCTTATCTCAACCTGTTTCTGACACTGTACAGTGTGTATAAGCCCTACTGTTTCCACCCGGACGACAATAGAGCTACACAAAATGTCGTTTCCCTGTGGAAGAGATGCTCGCGACACAACGCGGTTTGAGCTGTGCTCGAGGCACATCACAGCGCTCAGCACCCAAGAGCTTTGCTGGACACGGCGAAATCTGTCGTGGCGCGGTGCAAGCCATTGGAAATAAAGGGTTTCAGAGTGCATTGGTGCCGTTGTCACGTTGTCTCTGAAAGGTCCTTCAGTGAGTGAGGGACGGAGAGAGAAATGGAGAGTTCTAAGAGAAAGAAATAGGCTACTCAAAAAATGATTGAATGAATAAAAAACAATGAATATTGGTTTATGCCAGAGATTCACACAAATTCACGCCAGAGGGGCGAATTATTCCATTTTCTTTCCTGAGTATTAAAAGTAAAATTAAAAGTAGGCCTATTTAACATAAAAATGCTGTTGCCGTGTACTTAATATTTTTCTATTTTCATTCTTTAAAAGTCAACAGAATGTAGCAAACAAAGTCTCCGAAACCACTGTTTGAGGTCAACAACCTATTTTTGAGGTCTCAAGGTTGGCAAGTATGGTAGCGATATTGGTATTAGTAGAGAGAGGATCAGAGTTTTTATAGAGTTCCTGAGTGAACAAGTGTTCTGAGATCTAATTAGTGCTGAAGTGGACCAGATAGAGAGTCCTCTTTCAAGTCCACTTACATTGAGATTCCACTTAAATTAACATTTATCCAAGCTAAAGCAGACAAAAGACACAGTTTTAAACCTACAATGTAGGTTTTTAATGCACGGCACTTTCTGTAGGAACAAAAGCATCAAGATGATGATGATGATGATGATGAAAAACTGGTATAGAGTTGGTATATATATGGCAATGTACACAGGTTTGTCTGTGAAGGATGGAAGATTAATTTATTGTGGGATAAATCAAGGCTGAACTAGAGCCTAGCATCAGTTTGAAGTTGCCAAATCAACCAACCAAAAGTTGTATATCTGACATTGTACAGTTTTGCATTTGAGAGGAAAAATAATGACACAATTATAATTCTAACATGTTTCTTTCCCATCTCCTTTCCTCAGCTCGTTTTGCTCCCTACAAACCCGTGGACATCATGCTCAAGCCCTTGCTGTTTGAGGTGCCCAGCATCACCACAGACTCTGTGTTCGTGGGCCGAGATTGGCTCTTTCAGCAGCTGGAAGATGTCCTGAAGGCCAGCGAGTCCACAGAGAGCCACGGCGCCGTAGTGGTGGGCAGCGTGGGTTATGGGAAGACGGCCATTATCTCCCGGCTAGTAGCACTGAGCTGCCACGGAGGCCGAATGCGCCAGATCGCCTCCAACAGTCCCAGTGCCTCCCCAAAAAGTAAGGGATTTTAGTATTTGCCTTTTTGTTTATGTTATTGTATTTTTGTGTATTGTATTGTATTTTGTGGAATTGAAGTGAGGATATGTCCACTGACAATATGAACTAAAATCTCCACAACTACTGTTAAACTGGTTTCACAAAATATGCCTTGGTAACATAAAACCAGTTTAGCTAATGCATCAAATGACAAATAATACTTAGTTTGATGTCACACTCATTTTAAAACACATAAGTCTATATTTATTTAATTTATATTAGGGCTGTCAAAGGTAACGCAATAATAACGCAAATTCATTTTAACGCCACTAATTTCTTTAACACAACTTGTGATTTTTAGGTTGTTCCAGGCTCAAATTTAAAGCTAGATTGAAGCTACTGACATCATATGAAAGTATAAAACCTAGAAATCCATTGGTACCAACTATGTCATACTACCTTGCCGCCAAGGAGGCTAAATAATGCTCCAACTTATGCTCACTTTTGGCGAGGAAAAACCGGCATGGCGATTTTCGAAGGGGTCCCTTGACCTCTGACCTCGAGATATGTGAATGAAAATGGGTTCTATGGGTACCCACGAGTCTTCCCTTTACAGACATGCCCACCTTATGATAATCACATGCAGTTTGGGGCAAATCATAGTCAAGTCAGCACACTGACACACTGACAGCTGTTGTTGCCTGTTGGGCTTGAGTTTGCCATGTTATGATTTGAGCATATTTCTTATGTTAAATGCAGTACATGTGAGGGTTTCTGGACAATATTTGTCATTGTTTTGTGTTGTTAATTGATTTCCAATAATAAATATATACATACATTTGCATAAAGCAATCATATTTGTCAACTCCCATGTTGATAAGAGTATTTAGTACTTGACAAATCTCCCTTTAAGGTACATTTTGAGCAGATAAAAAAATGTGTGATTAATTTGCGATTAATCGCGATTAACTATGGACAATCATGCGATTAATCACGATTAAATATTTCAATCAATTGACAGCCCTGATTTATAATTATTTATGTCTACATGCGTATGAGACAAAGTGTTTGTGTCTTCCAGGTGGTGGAGGACCAAGCACAGAACTTCCTCTCAGCCAGCCACCACAGCCCACTCCACCCTCCAGTGCTACCAACACGCTGAGGACCAACAGCTGCCCTGGTACCCCCGAGATGCAGCGACGCAGGGAGGAGGCTGTCAAACGCCTGGCTGCAAAGGTACAACCTTAGCCAATACTGCACCTCAGTGTTCAGGAGAAATCATAGTGTGGGAGAATGGAGAAAAAAAAGATTGTCTCACCCATCCTTAAAGCAAAGAGAGCAAAGGGTTGTTGTGATAATGAATAAATCATTATTGAACAAATGCACAGATATCTGCTGTCTGTGGTGTACTTTAATTGATATACTCTGTCTTCTGTTTTGGACAGTATATATCTACCCTTCATGCAGTTCCATCTGTTTGTTCTTGCCCATGATACTCTCTTATTATTACAGAGATCGTCATGGTTTGCAGAGTTGCTTTTAGTATGTATGAGATGCACTACAGAAACCTGATACCGGCTCAGCTCAGTTGATTTATGTTTATATGTGTTTGTGTATGATTTATGGTTGTTTATGTTCATTTGTTTGATATTCAGCCTGTGAAGTATGGATGGTCTTCAGCAATCCGCTAAGATTATGAAAGACAGTGCCACCATTGGTCGCTCAGAGACCTTTAATATCACAGTTTGTTTGCGTTGAGAAGCAGTGAGCTGAGCTAAAGACTCGGCCATGAAAAGCACGTTCAATATTAATGTCCGCAGCATCTCACTGCTGCAGTATGACTGTGAGGAAGTGGGGAGATCGAAAACTTTGGCTCAGGTCTTTAGCGTGCCCTTTTAGCTCACAGATGGAAGGCATTTGCATTGTGTAGGGGGAGAATTACCACAGGGTCTCTCTCTCTGTGCTGCCATGGAACCACACCACACTTATCAGTATAGTCAGACATTTTGTCCTAAATAGCAAACTGTTCTTATAGTGCAGCAGTCTGTCATTTACTTCAGATTGGCTATCATAAGTAAAACCTTTTTAGGTTACATCTTTGCTGCTGTAGCTTTCACTGTCTTTTATTAAAGTCAGACATAACAAATGTACATAAGGTCTATAGCTTTTTATTATTTACTGTGCACAGAAAACAATTTGTTGAATTTTGTGGCATTTTAAGCCTTTATTGGACAGCAAACAGTAGAGCGATGACAGTAAATGAGAGGAGAGCGAGATTGGAAATTACATTTAAGAGCCTGTGGCTTTGCGGTTCATGGTCGGCACCCTAAATGGCAACTTTTGTGGCTCCAGAGGGAGCTGCGCAAGTTCTGATAAATCGCCTCAAGTGATGTTACTTGAGGCAACGTCAGTTGGGGCTGAAGACTGCAAGTTTGAAAATGAAATAAAATCTTGGGGTGTGGAGGTAAAAAAAGAAGTGAGCTTACCAGACCTGTGTAGCCCGCACCTTATCTCTGCTTGAGGCTAGTGGCTTGAGGCTACAGCACTAGCATAACACACCAGAATATCCGACCTAACTGTCGGTCAATGCGATGCATTGTGGGTAAGGTAGGCACCAGGTTTTGACAAGGAAGAAGGATGTATGAAATAAAAAAACCAATATGTCCAGTTGTGCTTCAACAAACTTTTAACCATTTTGCTGTGATCTGATACAGCTGACCTGAGTTAGATACAATCACTATAATCAAAGCTTCAGTATTACTAGCAGGTGAAGGGTTCTCACACGCCCTGGAAAACCTGGAAAACAGTTGACCAAAATTTCCAATCATTGAAAACACATGGAAAATGACAATCTTGTGTTGTTCTGGAAAATTATTTCATTATTCTCCTATTTTCCTTTAGCTGAGGATGAACTACTCGGCTATCTATCAGTAAGATAACATTGCCACCTGAAAGGGCGAAGTTATGTTCAGGATCATATTAACGTTCAATTAAACATTCAATGTTCAAGTTTACGGACAAGAGTATTTTGAATAGGCTGCTCTCGGTCATGTTGTGGAACCGCTGTGAACACGCCGCCCAAGTCACATCACATGGTAGCACATGCAGGTTGGATAACATTACATAACGCTGCTTTCTTCACAACCCGTTTTAAACGGCTGAATAACGTGAAATTGGTTAGAATGTATAGTTCAGTTCATAAAGTTGACATGTAATTTCTAAGCATGTAAGAGATGATTTCATAGAGAAGTTATAGCCATAGACTGCACGTCTTTTAAATCAGACTTCAAGGTCCGGTGTGAAGGATCTGGCGGTGTCTAGCGGTGAGGGGAGGAGATTGCAACCAACTGAAGCTTCTCCCGTGTGCCAAGTGTGTTGGAGAGCTACGGTGGCCGACGCGAAAATGTGAATGGCCCGCTCTAAAGCCAGTTGTTGTAAGAGTAGGGTAGGTCATTTGGAGCAGAGCCAGTCTGTAGAGTGTGTGTGTGTGTGTGTGTGTGTAAGTGGGAAGTGAGTGGTGAAGCAAGAGCGAGAGAGCGGCTTCTTTAGCATCCGCTATAAGCACTATGATACTTGCATCAGATAGCCGTTTCTAAGTTGTCTATGTATATTGTATTGGTCCCTATCAAATAAACCATGAAATGAAATTCTGCCAATAGATCCCCCTAACTGTTACACACTGGTCCTTTAAGCAGAGAGGAACATATTAGTGTATGGCACCTGAAAAATGATCTCTAGAAAACAGTGGGAACCCTGAAAGTAAGCAAGCAGGGAATTTTCTAATATAAAACATACTTTTCAGTTTGTTACAGTAGCGAGTGAACAGTTTAAACATTTCTGCAGTTGAGTCAGCAACACTGCCATCATTATTGCAGACCACTTGTCTGTGACGGATCTGGCAGCAAAGACGCAAACAAGAGTTGGACCATATTTCTGCAATGCTTTTTCCGATTATGATTAAAATTGTTCAGTGGGCAGACAAGTCCTCACTGTACCTGTCTACTTAATGTGCTTTGGCTTGCTTCGTGGAATCGCTGCTTGCGGCTGTCTTGTGGTTTTATAATTGTTAGCGTCGCATCTTGGCGATGCTGCTGTTAAAAACTGTCATGGTGGTATGCTTTTGTCTTTTATCGGTTTCTAATCATCAAATCTGACATTTTCGTTTGTATTAGTGGCCTTCACTCCTGCACCTTTAGGGACTACTGACTACACCCTGTTCACATGTGCAGTTTATAAAACAGCACCACTGCTGCTTGCCATGCAGTACCTGCACATTCAGTTCATTTTTCGGAAATACTTACCGTTGACTGAAACTCTCGGAGGCATTTAATAACTTCGGGATTTTTTTGCCTGCTGAGAGTTTTAACAAGGAAGATGGGGGGACCACGGTGTTTCAGAGAATATTTTGGATTCACGACAGCATTCACTTAATTTGAATACCTTTTGTGATGGCGGGTTGTTAGCTCGTTTGATGGGTGACACAGCTTTCTAATGGGACTCTTTGACGCTTTGTCCTCATTTTTAATGTTCCTGATTACATCCTGGTGTCCCTGTAACACCTTCAGGGTTTAACACTCTTTCATGGACACCTACTTAGTAGTGGAATGGGGCATGAGATAACTACTGTACACTGGGAACGCTAAATTTCATGCACCAGGCAGTTGACTTTAACCACTGAGGCTCATCTAAATGTCTATGAAACCCAAGCAATATCCCCCAAGCCAATTATTGTGTAAAGTGTTTCCAACAGGCGCTCTATGATGTGTGAATACTGATGCAACACTGAGCAGCTTCTGTCAAATTCTGTCAGTTCTTCTTCTTTTTAATCATTGATTTGAAAGCGGTCTCATAACAGGGGCACTGCGGCCATTACATTTTATGGTTTATCGCAACTTTTATGTCTTACTCCTATTACAGAGGCACGTTTTTCGGCGTTGTTTCTCAGCAGTAAATTCATTGATGTGCCAGTACATGAAGCACTGCAGGTGCACTGCAGAGTGTTGCATCATCATTTAGTTTCTTATTTCTCATTGATGAGGCAGAAGTCTACATGACTTGTACACTAACTATCACTGCAGCCTCTTTGTCAGGCACATATCCAAAGTTATTGTATTTATACAAACAGCAGGTAACTTAAAGAGAAGAGTGTTCCACAGTCTCAGTTTTCTCTGGAATATGGCGTTCTTTAAAGTGGCAATCCGTAAGATTTCAGTCCTGGTTGATTTGGCGACAGCAAATTCGGTTTAATACTAACATTACAGGTCCCAGAATATCGGTGGCAGCAAAATACACTATGGTTGTTTTAATAAAGAAGTCAGGAAATAAATAACCTTTTTCCATCATTCTGTGAGCAACCGTGATCTGATTTTTATGCTGCACACGGCATGAGTCTGCGAAAGTGAAAGTAGTCCCTCGTACCTCGCTGAGAAGTCGGAGGTGTGCAGCGTCTCGCCTGCAGCTCTTCATCTAACAACTCACTGTGGCTGCTCCTTCTTGTTTTATTACTTTCTGACATTTTTAAAACTGATCCGCTGTCAAAAAATGCCAAAAATGAAAATGACCGTTGTCTTGTTTTGTAGACGTGTTTTTGATGGAACGATAGTGGTTAGTGTGAAGCTCACTGACAAATGCGTTGCATTTCCCGTGACTACTTCATGATAAAAGTCGACTTGTGTTTCTCCAGTTAAATGCTTTTAATGTGAAGCTGCAGCTGTCGGAAGTGTTCGGTTTGCATTAGCAGTAACTTAATACAGCATTTTTCCGGAAATGTCGCCACAGACACTCAGTTTCTAATACTGCACATATATAAATATTGCAATGCTTTCATCAGTGGGCCATAGGCTCAATCACCATTGTGTTACCCCCTTCGGCATTAGGTAGTGATTTAACAGACGATGATGAACAATGGAAATATTCGAGATTATTACTTTATGGTAAACCACCACATCACAGCCCTGTTTCTTGTGTGCAACTCAATTAATCCAGGTGACGGTTGAGCCATCATGGTTTAAAAAATATAGAACTAGTACACATTTCACTGCACCTAATCCCCCAGTTTAGAGTATAATATTTAATAATCTTTTTGAAAGGATATATGAATCAGTTGCTGTGTTATTTTTTGGGGTTTAATTTAGTTCCTGTTCTCTCACTTTTATGTTTTTTTTTTAATGATATGTAGCACAAATGGATTTTAATGGCAGTCTTAGGATGATGTATTCTTTACTTCTTGACACTTGTGATCATTTTCTTCCTTTGCTTGTGCGTTTAGATTCGGCTAAATACTGAGTTAGCTTCTTTTCTGATACACTAGCTTTGCAGAGCCACATATTATTTTGACTCTTTTGTAAAGAGCACACATCTGGAGACAACTAGTTGATATTGTGGTGATAGATAGAGGTGAAATGTGCCACAGACGAAGCTCCGAGCCGGGGGTTTTGTTCCACTTAAATTGTAATTACTTGTTTGAAGCACAGTCCAGCCATCACGAGTCTCTGGATTGGTGTAGAAAGTTTACGGTCTCATTGTTCCTACCTAGTCTTGCTTCAGACCTCTAAATCACTGTCAACATCTTGCAGCCAGAGTGCTTGTAGTGGATTTATTAGTTCATGTGGTTTATATTTCCTCCATTACAAATGAAGGAAATATAAATACACTTTCAGATGTCACTGTGGTCTGGCTTAGAGGAGAGAACGTAGGCTTTATTGAGTGATTTTTTTCCAGAAGCTGATCATCATTGTTGATGGAGCAATAGGCAGCAGCAGCCGAGGAAGAGGTCACCTGCTCTTCCTCCTGCTGATCCTGGAAGTGTGTCAGCTCCTCCAGGTTGGACTGTAATTAGAACAGAGTCATACATCCCCGGGGCATTTCTCTCTTCTTCTTCCCCAACCCCTGTCCCTCCCATTTCCTTCTAAATCAGACCTCCTTTGAACACTGCAGCAACCTGACTTCAGACAGAGAAGATCCTTTTTTTTAGAGCTCCACCTGGGATCCACAGGCTCCTTTTTATAGTAGAGTTTATCTGAGGTGGTCAGCCTTTGCCCACATTACTTCATCATCCCTTCTAAAGTTGTGTTCTCAACTTGGTAGAATAGATTATACAGTATGTGGTTTTATGGGGGCTATGAATATAAGAGGGCATCAGACTCAAGACTGTATCCACAGAATTTGTTTTTTAGTCAACAAGCAATTGGCTTTTGCAAATGCTTTAAGGTTATTGAATGTCCCCAGCTTTGCATACTTTTCATTGCTAAAGCCAAAACTAATTTATGCTTTTCATTTATTACTCTGACGTGTTTTTAATACTCCTCATGTCTGAAATAACCCTGCCTTGACTTGTTTGTCTCCCTTCTCTTTGTGTTCCAGGTGGTGGCGTATCACTACTGCCAGGCGGATAACACGTACACTTGCCTGGTACCAGAGTTTGTACATAGTATCGCTGCCCTGCTGTGCAGAGCACACCAGCTCAGTGCGTACCGGGAGCTGTTGCTGAGAGAGCCCCACCTCCAGAGCATGCTCAGTCTGCGCTCCTGTGTCCAGGACCCCATGGCCGCTTTCCGGAGGGGCGTCCTGGAGCCCCTGGCCAACCTTCGTAAAGGTAAAACACCATTGTATCATATTTCAATATTTCATGTTTGTAGGCTTCTTCTGTTGTGACTCAGCTGCCTGTTCCTCCACTGTACTCCAGGAAATGTATAGTATAGAAAACATTCTTTAGATGGCACAGCCCACACCCATGTATGTATTACAAGAACTGGATACTGGACCCCAAGATGGCACTGATTAATTCCAGTGAGAATTGCTCGCCTGGAGCATACCGCAAAAAAGGTTTCTAGTTTCTAGATTTACTTCTGGGGTATGCAGCCCACTGAATGTACACAGTAGCTTTTCTCAGCTCGAGGAAAGTTTTACAAATATAAAACCTCCATGAATCAAGAATTTATAATAGAAAGAGTCATAATCGACCTTGTTTGCAGTTCAAGGTGTCCTGTCAACAGTTTTACAGATGTCTCTTTTACAGTAGTGGTCTATGGGGAAAATGCTTTTTGGGCCGCAGGGGGATTTTTTTTGCTGCAATACCACGAGTGGCCACTGGAAGAAATTGGAAGCAAGGCTGAGCGGCACTGTATCCAGGTCTTATTAGACATCCATGCACTTACCCCAGAAGTGCTGAAAGGCATTATAATAATCGCATTATCTATTGTCTAATTCTATTGTCTATTTGTTGGATACCAGGGCTAAACTGTACTTGTTTCTAACTGACAACCAACAGTAAGTTATAGTATCAATTGTTTTGTAAGCCATCTGAAACCTCTTCTAAATTTTACAAAAACATTATTAGTGTTACAAAAGGATATCTATGCCCCAAACTGATGAGATTTGCTAAACCAACTAGAAAGCTAGAATAAGATCAGAAGCAGGTCAGTTTGCCTCACATACTTGTCTGCACTGTCCTCTTTTATCCCTTTCTAACTGCTCCCTACCTGTTATAGATGTGTTGATACGTGTTTACGTGTGTCCTTGAGCACTGAACCCCAACTTGTTCCAAATGCTACCTATGTGTATGGGATAAAATGTAAGTTGCTCTGGAGGAAAGAGTCTGCCAAATAACTGTAATGTAACGGAAGTATTGATTTCAGTTGCTGTGTCATAAAGAGACACTTCAGCTTGCAAACATACAAACGTTAAAGGAGACTATGGAGGAGGAAATCTTCATCCGGGCCAGATGTTTTCCGGTCCTCAGCCACATTAAGTAATAACTTGAATAAAGACAAACTTTAAAACGAGATCAGACTTCAGAATTTGATATGAATAGATTTGCTGTAGATAAAACAGGATACAATAGACCGAGCGCTGGTCTGGTCTGATCATTCAGATATTATTATATACTATGCACGGTTAGATATTTTTTTCTCCCTGATCTCCTCGAGTAACTCAACCAGCTGCCACTGAAAGTAATAACTGTTGTCTTTACAGAACAAATGTAACTTGACATTTCAGCAGGGAGTGAAGTTGGGAGCAGTGGCTGTGTAGTTGATGAATCTAAGTAAAAGCCCTCACCGCTCACTCTCACCGCACTTCTGAGAGAGAGGGTTTAGTTACTGCTTTGAAACAAGGCACCTCTCTGCACACTCGCCAAAGGGCAATTTAGTTGAGCTAATGCCGTTAAGAGCTGTACCTCGCTGCACATCATCTTACCGTTGTCGGTTATTGTGTGTGTGTTTCCAGAGCGGAGGATTCCAGAGGAGGACCACATCATCTTGATAGACGGGCTGAACGAAGCCGAGTTCCACAAGCCTGACTACGGAGACACCATTTCTTCCTTCATCACGAAGATCATTACTAAGTTCCCCCCCTGGCTTAAACTGGTGGTCACTGTCCGGGTCAATTTACTGGTAAGGAAGAGCTCATTAATAATAATAAAAAAAATCATTGTGTTGAGCTTGTCTTACGCGATATATTTTCTTGCAATATGACAGAATGAATCGTCATCATTCAGACTTTTCCAATTAAGCAGCTTGTTTCAAGGGAGAGTTAAGATCAGCTTATTACAGAAGGTTAGCTAATTTAAGAAATCTCTCAGTACGATTGTAGAATGTAATAAAGCTCGAGTCCGATCTGCCGTTACCTCTTAATACTCACACTGACTGCCATCAAACCCTGCCGATTTTGACAAGTGTGAAAGTTGAAAGGTTTTCCTGAGCTGCTCCTGCTTGTCATACTCGACTCTCAACAGTCATTTTTGTCAAGCGTATCCAGGAACATTCAAGAAGGAAGTGAAGTATCAGTGACCCGGGAATCAAGACTGCATGACGGGGGAAGGAGCAGTCAGTCACTTTGAGCCGACTTGCTCGGAGGGAAAGTGACACTCGGTCGACCAGTTACAGAGATGTGTTGAACTCACACTGGCGATAGCTGAAGGCTTTGACATGCCCGATGAGACATGCGACGGCCGGGATGAACCGCTGAGCCCGGGATAATAATGTGATAGCTGACATCTACTGCTCAAGTTGTTAATGCATCAGGCAGAAGCCAGGCCGAGGTAGTGTCCATCAGTATGCAACGCACTGCAAACCAAGTTCAGCCCATTTGTTTTTGTCCTGCGAGTCAGAATTAATATTCAGTTCGTGTCAAGGTTCTCTGGGTATGCTAAATCAATCTATTGTAACACTGACATTTCGTATTCACGCTCTTATGTGTTCACCTTTATTAATCCGTCAGGATCCGTTTATGGTGGGGAAAGATTTTTTTCCGGATGTCCCGGTTGACTGCGCACAATGCAATTTGCTTAAAACATTTCTGTGAGAGTAAATGTAGGAAGGTGGGCTCTGATTGACACGGTGAAGCAGTTTTTTAATTGAAGGGAATTTGTGTCACAACCTCTTAACTCTTCACATGTCACAATGTCTGTCCGAGTAAGTAGATAAAAAGGACAAATCATTCATATAGCATTGGGAAAGGCCACATAATACTCCGTCTTCAATGGAATCCATGAAGAAATACTACTCAGCTTGCAACCACAGCATCATATTTGTGCATAGAAGTGTCATGAAAGTGTCGCGGGGTTTTGTTTTGCACTTCGAGCAAACAAACAGGATGTCACCCATGAGGACGGGGTTCAGGGTATTGGCCTTTGCTTTGCTCGCTAGACTAATATCTGGCTTATCTGTGAGGTGTTGCTAGCACTTCACTCAACCTGTGGATTATAATCACGCTCTGTGCATGTGTGGATACATGTGTTTGTGTGTGTGTGTTTGCTGTACCTTGTCATGATGAGGAAGAGGGAAGTGTTATCTCACTGAGGCAATGTTTCTTCAGCCTCAGACAGGCAGAGGATTGGAGGATTAAGGTGCATTGATTTCTCCAACCCCCCAGGACATAGATTGAAATGTGAGCTCTGGCTCAGACCTCTGTTAGAAGGGTTCCCGTTGCCCCTCCACCATCCCATCCATCCCCTGCCTCTTAATACTCACTTCCCCAGTCCTGTTTTTCCTCATAGCCACATTTCCAATAGTAACAAGTGTCTGCTTTGGCCTGATAGCTCAGCATGTTTGCTCCCCTACTGCTCAAAGACAGCCCTCTGATGATTCTTCTATTTGTCTGTTGTCTGTGGTAATAAGGAATACAATTTATAATGCAGAGACGAGAACTAGAAAACTACTTATTGTTATTCGGGTACTGGGATTTAATTGGTACATTTTCTCATTACCATAGGCTAATTTGCAATGAGCATGGAAATATAACTTCTTATATGTCTTCATACTTGTCTCTTCCATAGGAGATCACAAGCCTTCTGCCCTTCACCAAGATCTCCCTTGATGACTTTTCCGACAACACGGAGATAAGCAACGACCTCAACGCGTATATCCAGTACCGCATCAACGGCAGCAAGGATATCATGAACAACATTAGCCTGAATGGCAAGGCCGACCCTATCACAGTCGGCAAGCTCAGTAGCCACCTGATCTCCCGCAGCCAGGGCTCCTACCTGTATCTGAAACTCACCCTGGATCTGTTTGAGAAAGGCCACCTGGTGATCAAGAGTGCCAGCTACAAAGTCGTGCCCGTCTCGCTGGCGGAGCTCTACCAGTTGCAGTGCAACATGAAGTTCATGACCAATTCAGCCTTTGAGCGCTCGCTGCCCATCCTCAACGTGGCGCTCGCCTCACTGCACCCCATGACTGACGAACAGCTGTTCCAGGCCATCAACGCCGGCTTCACCCAAGGAGAGCTGCCATGGGAGGACTTCCAGCAACGCATGGAGCTGCTCTCGTGCTTCCTCATCAAACGGCGGGACAAGACGCGCATGTTTTGCCACCCCTCCTTCAGAGAGTGGCTGGTGTGGAGGGCTGATGGAGAGAGTACAGACTTCCTCTGTGACCCCAGGTCAGTCCTCTTTGCTTTTTTTTTTAAGCAAGTGCAGTAACTCAGCAGCTCTCCTTTTTTAGGAATGTGGGATACAATTACAGGCAAGACAAGTCTATGGTACATCTAAAAAATATTCTTGCAGCACATCACAATTAGACCCCAAACAATCTGTAAGAAAGTACAAATTAAAGGGACAGTTTGGGTGTTTTGAAGTGGGGTTGTATGAGGTCATTATCCATAGTCAGTGCATTACCTACAGTAGATGACGGTCGGCACGCCCCCAGTTTGGAGAAGCAGACAGGAGTTACCGCACGGAAGCAAAGCAATGTGCTGCTGAGGCCGGCGGCAAAACATATTTTAGCCACATAAAAGAAAGGCCGACCTAAAAAAAATCAGCATCTGTTTAAGTGAACGCTATATTTAGAATATTTTCTGACGGGAAACTGAGCTGAAAATGAATCATATCTATACTGTTTTTGTCAACAGAGTCTGGTGGCTTTGAATAGAGCATAGATAAGTTTCACTTTCAGTTCAGTTCATGATGAGAATTACATGGCAGTAGTCAAATTGATTAAATTAATTACATTTTTTTATTACAATATCCTTACACTAATTTTGAGACCGTCTCTTGGAGCACTGCTTGGAATTCAGGCCTTTGAGTACAAATAATATGCACAGCAGACGGCACTCATGTTTGAGAAATAATCATGTTGTTTGTCCTTGAAGTTTGTGGTTCTAAATAAGTTATTAATTGTATGCGAGTCATGGCCACCACTTTGCATGAAAACTAGACTGACTTTGTGTAGAGAGTAAGTAGAACGTACTGATCAATAAGTGCATCACAACTCATATCTGAGACGGGGAGGAAATTGAGTTTGAGATGCTCCAGGTATTTATTATAGTCATAACAACCCACTGTTTATAATGCAGAAGCTATTATGTACTGTATTGCAGCTTTTTTTTTTTATTTTGTTACCAGCAATCAACAATTCACAAGGACACTACTGACATACAGAGATCCCTGCAGCTGTTTCCACTGAAAAGCAAAAGCCAACGAGTAATATTGCTTCTTCAGTCTGGAGCTCTGACTGTTGGTAGCAATACAGTGGGTCCCACCTTAATTCGAAATAGCTGGATAGGATGAAAATTATATGGGATTAATTTCGTAAAAGTCCTGTTATTAGTGTGTCCCTGTTAACTAAATAACTATATTAGAAATGGACCTTCGAATCAGGAAATAGACTAAAAAACAATTTGAAAACTATGAATACCTTTTTTTATTTGGAAAAATGTTGCCCCTAAACATTTTACATAATGTATGCAGTCGTGTGAATCTACAGAAGAGCCTTCAATCTGCAGAAAGAGATCATTGGTTCCTGCCGTGCCCTTCTTGCCCTGTGAGACAGGCTTATCTGCTTTAGTCGTGCTACCTAATTGTAATTCTGGAGCCCTCTCACCCACATTAGAGACTTCAGTCATTCACACTTAATAAATTGGATGATGTCACTTTGGCGTGCTTTTTTTCCCCCTCCCTGTTGCTCGTCAGTATCACCTCTGCTCACACAGCGGTGTCTCTAAGTGGACCAGAGCCGAGCTTCATATTCTGGTCATTCACGGCCTTCCAACTCCGTCATTAAAAAAACAAAGGCTCAGAGTCTGGCACAGGGAATGCACATGCAGACAAAAGCTCGCTGCACTGCCAGGGCACGAATAGAGAGAATTTTAAGCAGATCAAAATGATCTGCAATCATGCATGTCCTTTTAATGAAGTTCTGCATTAATTAATGGCAGAGTGCCTGAGTGAAGAAGGGAAGGAGAACCCAGGGGTTTTACACTCCTTCTGTGGGGCATTCTGCATTTATACCTAACTGAACTAAACAGTTCTCCATGACAATGCCAAGGTGCTCGTCATGACCAAAATGAATGAGCAGTTTCATGTTCACGTGGGGCAGACCAACACCGAATGCATCAGTAGATTTATATATAGCAGAAAAGTACCATGAAAAGTTTATCCTGAAGAAGAAGACCCGATGAGACTGTTATGAAAATGTTTTATGAACATTAAGTTTCCCGCAACAACAGGAAAACTTCTGTCTCCTAGTCTTTTGCCGTCATTCTGTTTGTTACCTAGGGGTGGGAATCACCATCACAATATGACATTATCACGATTCTTAAGTCATCTTATTGCGATTTTAAAGATTTTGCGATATACAGAATTAGGGCTGTCCCGAATACAGTTTTTTGTGCTTCGAAGCTTCGGTGAAAAATATTCCAAGGTATTCAAAGCTTCTCTTTGCTTCGCGGCGCAGCAGGCTGACATGTTCTTCTGTCTCCCTCTCCCCCGTTTCAGCGCCGCTACCGCACTACTGTACACACCAGCACCTCTTACACACAACAAACAGCGATATCCATCTGAGAATAACTGATAATAATTAGTGTTGAATATGAATAATGTTGTGGGATTATTCCTTATTTCATGGGCTATTTGGGGATATATACATGATTATTACATATGTATATTTATATATATTAAAAAAATGTAAAAGAAGCTTCGAAGCATTCAGGTCAGCCCTATACTGAGTGTTGCTATAAGATATATTGCGATATATTGCGATTTATTACCTTTTTTCAACTGCAAAATCTGTTTTATCGAATAAGATACAGTTTTCACTCTGTTCATCTCAGAGTTTTCATTCACATATCTTGAGGTCAGAGGTCAAAGGACCCCTTTAAAAATGGCCATGCCAGTTTTTCCTCGCCAAAATTTAGCATAACTTTTTTTTCCTTCCCGACAAGCTAACATTACTTGGTTGGTACCAATGGATTCCTTAAGTTTCATATGATACCAGTATCAGTACCGAGCACGCTACCACCTCTGAAAGACAGAATTCAGATTAAGAGGTTAATATTTTATATCGTAAAAGATCGATACTTGACGTCCGTGTATCGATGCAATATTGCCACGAAAAATATTGCGATACTATGCTGTATTGATTTTTTCCCCCGCCCCTATGGTTACCTTTTCTCCTCTCCAGCTGAGTATCCTCTCTGTTGTTTCCTCTCCCAGGACTGGTCATGCTCTCATGGCTTTCATGCTTTCCCGCCAAGAGGGGAAACTGAACCGTCAGCAGACCATGGAGCTGGGACACCACATCCTCAAAGCACACATCTTCAAGGTACATCTATGGAAGCTATAGATGCTTTCTACATTCATCTCTGACTGAAATTCATCCCTTCTAGGAATTTCATGGTGTTCACTCTCTGTTTATATATTTATGTATCGTCGGTGAGTGTAGTTCACCAGAGGATAAGCTATAGGACGTGAAGAGAAACACCTGTTCTGCTCAGATTCATTGACTTTATGCATGTGTGTTTATGTCTTTGTGCATTCATATATGCTTTGGTATGTGTGTGTGCAGGGCCTGAGTAAGAGAACAGGTGTGTCGTCCAGTGTGCTGCAGGCTTTGTGGATCAGCTGCAGTGCCGACGGCCTCTCTGCAGCCTTGGCCTCCCTGAGGAATCTCTACACACCCAACGTCAAGGTAAAGATGTTCTCCAGATCTTATGTCTCGGTTGGACCTGCAACAACCAGCCCATTAGCTGATTAGATGACGAGAATGGTAATTAATAATGATCATTTTGAAATAACAAACATTTGCTGGTTGTCAAAAAAAAGTCAAATTAATTTCCTTAAAACTCTCAAATCACACACAAACTTATGATTGGTATACGAGGTATTAGTAGTGACATCTGAAGTCCTCAAATGTCCTCCCTGAATGCTTTTGCAGTTCCACAGATGGCAATTAAGTTGTGAATTATTATAAATGTCACGCTCTGTTCCTTACACATACTTATGGGGATGAGTGTGAGCTCAGAACAGATTAACTTTTTGGAAACTGCCATGAAAAGCAGTATAAGGATGCTCATCGGCCTAGGATGATTCATCTCGTTTCTTAACATCAGCTCGATGTCTGCAAGGCCAAAAGCAAATACCATTATCAGGCAAAAATGTAAATTAATACACAAATAATTAGAGTCAGAGTGATTACATAATTTAAATGGATTATAAAAATATAAAAGCTTAAACTGTCTTCTCCACCTCCAAACTCATTTTATCTGTTTTATTAGTCCTAGCTCTCTTAGCCATTTTCAATTTAGCCCATAAAGCTTTTCCTATTTTCTCATAACATTGTACAATAATTCACATTTTTCTCACATTACCCTATTGTGGCATTTCTTGCAATATGTCCCATTTTCCTTGTTGCTTATATGATAATGATAAGAAAATGTCTCAGTATGATCATGACAATGATAGATGTAGTGTGTGTGTGTGTGTGTCTCATGTTAAAAAATGAATAAAGTGATAAAAGACGGTCTACGTTACATTAGTTTATTAAAAACGGTTGGATGCCAACCGCTTATGTGAACACAAGAAGAAAAGAAGGCAGATACAAACAGTTTGCATCTTTGGCCAACTGTAATATCATTTACATCCTGTAGCTTAATAATATTTCAAGACTAAAATAGTCAGTTGCTTGTTTTACACAGTGATTAGCCATTTACAGTATGTATCAGATAATTCCCAAACGTTCTTTGTCTCATATATGCAACACGGAAAATGGAAAATGTTATTGATGAAATGTGCACCAGGATGAAGAACATAGGAAACTTGAGGAGTTAAAGGGACAGCACAAGATGAGGGACAGAAAGTCATTTAAGAATAAACCCTTTTTTTTTTACTATAAATATAAACTTACTGTATTATTTATTCAGATATTCAGTTACACTTTTGACTCCTCGGATAGTCTATTAATGAGTTGTTGCTTCTGGAGCCCCGTCCTGTTTTGTTTTGAGAGGGAGAAAATCATTTGTATTTGCTAGATTATGTCACAATGATGTATTCTGGCTTGAAGCGAAATTATCCCACATATTTTCTTAGCGTTTCAGTGGTGTCCCATCACTCATTGTCTATTTGTGAGTTATTGTGTGTAAGTGTAACATCACTCAAAGAGACATTTACAGAACGACCTTGTTCTGTCCTCTGGGAAAAACTGTTAATTCATTCCACATTTGATGCAACCAAAAACACACAATTTCATTTCCTGTTGTCGGATACTCATTTGGCTCCGCGGTTCTGTTTGACTGAGCATTTATTATTGATTTCCTCATCACGGAAGAGAATAACACACTTAATAATTGCGCTCACTGGAATATGACTACTTCAGTTTGTGTCTGACCTTTGCTTGGAGAAAAGTCTCTGAGGCTGAAGCAATAAGAGCTTTTACACAGAAATGAGCTACAAGGGGAAAATCAAATGTATCTCAGAGTCTGAGCTCCAGATTCTGCTGCTGTTTAAATTAATCATTGACCACGGTGTTCACACATCCTTGAAAGTCATAAATTGGAAAAATAGATGGGCTTAGAAGTGTTTAATCCTCACATCTTGTTGCACCTCCATTATAACAAGCTCATGCCATGTACTTTATTTTAAATTCAAGTCAAGATCCCACTTTTTCTGAAGATACCTGTAATGCCTCTGTGTAATATTGTGAAATACTGCAGAATTAATGTTTTATCCACCTTTGAAGGTACTTCAGGAATAATGAGTGCATAGGGATTCACATGATCCTGCCAGATAATATTCTTCACATATGTTTACAATCCATCTATAAGTTTGTCATCCTGATTTTTTTTCATGCTGTTATTTTGCTATTTTGGTTTATTCTGTACACACGGCGTCTATTTCACGTCTGTCCGTCCTGGAAGAGGGATCCCTCCTCTGCTGCTCTTTCTGAGGTTTTTTCCATTTTCCCCTTTTAAAGGAGGAGCGAGGGTCTGAGGACAGAGGCTGTCGTATGCTGTACAGATTGTAAAGCCCCTTCAGGCAAATATTTTTTTTTTGTGATATTGGGTTGTATAAATATAGTTGACTTGACTTGGTAAAATACAGCCAGATTTTTTTTTATCTTGAAATCACAGCATGACAGCAGCATGATGTCAGTTTTTTGTTTCCCCTTTTCCTCAACCTGCGATTTTTAAGTTGTAGCGGGCTCATGGTACCAAATATGTCATACTAGCTTGTCGCGAAGGAGGCTAAATACTTATTCAAACTTATCCTAATCCAAATTTAGGCTAAATTTGGACGAGGAAAAACTGTCTCTGACCTCAAGATATGTGAATGAAAATGGGTTCTATGGGTACCCACGAGTCTCCCCTTTACAGACATGCTCACTTTATGATAATCACTTGCAGTTTGGGGCAAGTCATAGTCAAGTCAGCACACTGACAACTGTTGTTGCCTGTTGGGCCTGAGTTTGCCGTGTTATTATTTGAGCATATTTTTTATGCTAAATGCAGTACCTGTGAGGGTTTCTGGACAATATTTGTCATTGTTTTGTGTTGTTAATTGATTTCCAATAATAAATATACACTTACATTTTCATAAAGCAAGCATATTTGTCCACTCCCATGTTGATAAGAGTATGAAATACTTGACAAATCTCCCTTTAAGGTACATTTTGAACAGATAAAAAATGTGCGATTAATTTGTGATTAATCATGATTAACTATGGACAATCATGTGATTAATCGTGGTTAAATATTTTAATTGACTGACGGTTAAATTAATTGAAAGACATCTTTTATTGTCTTTTACATAAGAGAGCTTAGAAATGCAATACAATTGAATTGTTTGCAGACAACACAAGTGCACAGATGGCAACACTTTGATAACATCGTTCTAACACCAGCTGTCCGTGTTTGCATTTCATTTGTACAATCAGGTGAGCCGTCTGCTGATGCTGGGCGGGGCGAACGTGAATTACCGCACAGAGGTCCTGAACAACGCGCCGGTGCTTTGCGTCCAGTGCCACCTCGGTCACCAGGAAATTGCCTCCCTGCTGCTCGAGTTCGGGGCCAGCGTAGAGGTGGTGTCTGAAAATGGCATGAACCCCCTCTGCTTTTCGGCCGCTGCAGGACACCTGGGACTAGTCATGCTGCTCTGCAAGAGGGGAGGCAAGGTGAGGGGAACCACATTGTGATCATAAAAACTGAACTGTGTTTAGGCTAAAATCGTGTCTATCTGTACAGACTTTGCTCAGCCACGTTGATGCAGTACATAACATACAGTACAGTTACCCCAGGTGTTTTGGTGCAATAAAACTAACCATGTTGTATTCCCACCAGGTTGATCATGTAGATAAGAGTGGCCAGTGTGCACTGGTCCATGCTGCTCTCCGAGGACACACAGAGATTATCCAGTACCTGCTGGAGCTAGAATGGAGTGCTGAGGGGCAGCAGCAGGACTGCGCTCTGAAGAACAAAGCGCTGCAGCAGGCTTTGATAGCGGCCTCCAGCATGGGACACACGCAGGTCTGACTCACACACATGCACATATTTTACACTTTACACTCAATCAACCCTCACCAGCCCCCCCCCCCGATACATAAAAACAGTTAATGAACCTGAGAATATGATAAAAGGTGATCTTAAAAATATTTTTCATGTTTTATGTGGCACAAGTTTTTTCCAAACTTTACAACATCACAACAACTATCCTTTTCTGTGTGTTTTCACAACAACCTTCCACAAAATATTCCAGAGAGCAGAGTGAGTTACAGTATAGATAAAATCTGAGCACATCTTGTTCTCAGTGATTATGACTTGAAGTGTTATTCAGCCTTGTGTGTCTGAAAGCAGGATTCAGGGATCGCTGCCCAGGTGCGATGCAGGCTCAAGGTTTATTTTGGCTTCCTCATTAGCTGGAATTGGATCCCGAGGCCCGGCTCAGAATAACAGAACTGGGCCAAGCTAAGCTGTCAACCCACATGTAGAAGGAGACCCCGTTAAAGAAGTATTAATCAGAATGGACTCAACTAACATAACCTCATACAGCGGTTCAGGGACAAGTGCTTCTCTCGTCTGCTGTGATTAATTTATAAGATTTTTTCTCAGGCAGCGATATCCCATTTGTTGCTATTCGGCTACAGAATTAGCATGTTGTATAACCTCTTGAAGGTTTATTTGATATCTTATGCTGAAACAGTATGCCATTAATCTGAGTTTCTTTTTTGGCAGGTTGTGAGAGGCTTGCTGGCGTTGAATAATGAGCACGCTGTGCAAATTGATAGCCACGACACTCTGTGGGGAGAGACAGGTATGTTTTCATCCATCTTTTTGCATTACGTGGCTCCCTCGTATCATCACCTGCTGTTTTAGCATTCTGGACCTCGCTGCTGTGATTGCGTGCTGCAGCGGAAGGTCTTGTATCTCTCTTCTGCACAGTAATGCTCTCTGTTTGATGTTGAGGTCGCTCATCCCAAATGGGTGTGCATTTTTTTGGGCTGTTCCAAGTTTTCCTGTGCTGTACTTTCTGGTAAAAGCATTACTTATTGTGGCTCATGTGGGTTTCTACTTAGAGTTTGGTCAACACAGCATTTCCTCTGAACAATGATTTTCCAACATGCCGCTGGATTTCAGATACAGCATCCCCTTGGTGCTCTATATTAAGATACTGCCAACAGTTTGGACATTTTGAAGTTACCCCTCCATCTGTTGTATGCATTGCTGGCCATATTTAGGTATACCAGGGATATTGCTGTAGAATTACTTATTGATTATAATCCACTTAGGTCTTGATGTATACATTTAGCTGTTGATGTTAGTGGGAACCTTTTTTTCTGAGAGAGTCTTTGGGGCGATTGGTAAGTTTGTGCTTCTGCCTGATTTAAAGTTGAGTGATGACAGAAAGTGAGAGACAGAGTTTACCAATCAGGAGTAGATGTTGTGGACAATGGCTGTTGTTGATGGCTCGCTCAAAGCCATTTGAGATTGATTGAGTGTAAAAAGCCGTGTGGAGAAGCAGGGAACAGTATAAAGTCTAAAAGCAGGAAGTGGCTGTCAGGTGTAAAACTGGTTAAATGAAAGCTGGATAAAGTAGTGGAGAGCAATGGTTAGTTTGACAGAAATGACAACCGCTGGAAGGGTCCAGGTATGAAGTGGCCATAAGAATATTTGTTCGCACATGTGCTTTTTTCTCTGGTCCCCAGTTTAAAGGGAACACTTTACCCACAAAATGACCATTTGTGTATCAGTTACTCACCCCGTGTCACCTTGAGTTCTTGAAGAAAACTTGCATGCCTCCACGGTGAATGGAGAATGAAACAGCGGAGAAAAGTCTTGATGAATTGAAGTAAATGGGGATTTAATAACAGCAAAACTATATAAAAACATCCGTTTACAAACTCTCACACAACTCGTGCAGTATAATCCAATACGATACTTCAATTCATCAAGACTTTTCTCAGCTTTTTTGATTCTCCGTTCACCGTGGAGGCATGCGAGAAAAGCAAAGTCTTCAAGAATTCAAGGTAACACGGGGGTGAGTAATTGATATACAAATGGTCATTTTGTGGGTGAAGTATTCCTTTAAGTACTAAAAATATTTCATCATATAAGTTTCAGACACATGCTGTGTTAGAGGTGCCGCAATCCTTTTGAATATTTTGATATGTTGGACACATTTGAAATGTTTGTCTCTCATCTTCGGCGCGAGCTTTTGTTCTGAGACTTTAGATACTCGGAGCTATAAATGTTCAAATCGCACCCCATCCTGTTTGACAACAGTGTTTGATGCTTTTTTTGTGCGCAATCATACAAGAATAGATTAAAAAGGGAATTTTAATAATAGTCTCTTTGTGTCTCAGTTGTAAGCCAGCAGGATTTAGCAGTAAAAGTTTGGTGCTACAGGAATGTAGGTCAGCCTATTAGTGGAGAGGCTGTCCACAGTGTGGTTAACTGGAGCTAGTGCCCTGCTAAATGACTGCTGGACTTGAGACCTTATGACAGTCCTGGGACCTGCCTTCCCGTTGTTGAAAACATAATACATTTGTTCCCAAAGCTTTGAGTCGTGTTACTAAACCTAATATGTAACCTGGACATGACTATTACTGTGAATAATGGTAATCATACTCTCATAAACACTGGAGCCACCTGTAGCTGCTGCGGTATAAATTTACCTCTCAGCTCTATTTACAAAGTGGATGTTAAATCACAGCCAGCACCCTCTTGGCAGGCTTTCTGAAGTAATTAAATATTAGGTCAGAGGTAGCAATAGAGAGTTGCTGAGCTATAGCACCACTGACCTGAAACAAAATGACTTCAAAACCCTCGACACGACCGCATATTCAAATATTTCTTTTCATCCACCTGGCACTCATTTAAAAGGAGAACCAGGCTCATCTGCATAAAACAATCTCCCTTTCAGTTAGTCAACACAATTAGGACCGTAATGTTTATTTTTTGTCGTGCTTTGGGAGAAGAAGAGGCGTTTTTTTTTGCAGACATAAAATGAATGATTGTAGAGGAGTTCACTACAGACGGTAAAATGACTCAGCTCATTTTGGCTTGATGCAACAACAGAAATGATTAGCACTGAGCAGCAATATATTAAAATCTCACTTTCACCTCAAATCCCTTTTCTACCATTCAGCGTGCAGATTTAATAATCCAACCTGGTAGCAGCCGGCGCCCTGATGCAAAGAATGCTAAAACCGACGAAGTCCCCGCAATATCCCCTTTAAAACCGCCCATTCATCGTTGTCTCCGAAACAATTCGCCGATAACAACCTGTCTCTCTGTGAAGATGTATTTCATATTTAAAATTCAATGGAATATTACATCTCTATGCAAATAGGCCCACTGTCTCCTGTGTTTAAATAGAGGCAGATTGAATTGCACACCTGTGCAAGCTCCGTCTTTTAAAACCCCCTCTTAGGATGCAAAGCTCTTCCCCGTTATGCAAAGAAAGGTAATTTAACTGTACAGAATCGCTTTCATTGTGGTGAACACACAGCAGTACGATTCGCTCAAGGCAAAGACCAACAAATTCTTGTGTTGCAGGAGAGTAATCTTTTGTAAATCATGTATCACTTTCTGATACATTTCTACCCCGTGTTATGTACAGATGAGTATAAACCCTCCTCTGGCATTTTGTTTAGCATCTTAAAAATGAATACATGTATAACATCTTATAGCCAGTGGGTTCTTCTGTGTATATTATTCGTGTCAGTTGTTGTCATAGCAATAATCCATGGCTTTTATTTGGTGGTCAGGGCTTTTCTGTGTTGAGTTTGTAGGTTCATGCTGATCTATCTTTCTTTCCAGTGGTCTCAAGCTACTGGAGAATGGCTGCCCACTGCTCTTAATACCGTAGCTAGAATGGCTAAAATACAGGGGGACGGATTCTGAATATGAGCAGTATAAAATGCACTTGAGGTCTTTTCTTCCTCTGTACAAGGCTCTGCTGTTTTTCTCTTTCATATGTACAAAGAGCGCAAGTGCTCCTACTGTATAATAAGAGCACAGCATGAGCTAACCCAGGCAGCTATTTGTGGGTTTGCTCAGGTGCCTGGGGAAAAGATGCTCTTTATTCTCGCATCAAGTGACAAACACCTGCTTTTTTACTGTGAGCGCTGAAACCAACACTGTGTTTAGTGTTTTCTGATGAGACGATATTTTTTCTGCAGGCTTTATTTATCAGCGTTTTATAGAAAAGATTCTTCATCCAAACTATCGTGCTTCTAAACAGGAAGTTGATGCATAAATAAATGCTCCTAAATAAAATATAATTTAACTTGCCCTTTAAGAGCGGCAGGAAATTTAGCTCATTTCTTGTCGCTAATTTCTTTCTCTCAATGTTGAGCAGTTAAATGTGAAAGAAAACGTTTTAGATAATAGAATTTAAATTTTGTTCACAGAGTGAACAAACAGTGCTCAGCATAAATGCATCTCTTTTTTTTGACAAAGTTTATATCTGAATTTTGTTAATACAACTCTGACAATCCACTGCACAAACAAGTTTGGATTGATTAAATGCATTTCTTATGTAAAAGTCCCCAGGCAAAGCAAACTCGCCATCTTACAAATAATCAATTTCCCAGTGTTGCCTTTTATAAGTTGCCTGCAACCTTTTGTAATTGACATTTTGTCCATTATCGAATCATACTCAATTGAGTTATTTGTGAATTTATAAACTAAACTGTTAATAAACTGTAACATTAGCAAGGGCAAATTGAAAAATCCCCAACTCTGGTTAGGATTGATTATTTAGAGCCCTCTATTGGTGTTGGTAAAAAGGTTGTTTATCTGCAAAGCTTTGGTTAAAATGCCAGGTCTCAACCTCTTCGTTGTTGTTGATGTGTCATAAGGACATTATTGTGTGTTTACTATGTAAATCCGTTTATCAGACGGTGATTCAGAGTATCCTCCTCAGGACACTGTCAAGGCAGCTTTGAAGGTGGGCTACAGGAGTAGGTAGAGCAGAGTTGAGACAAGGCTGATGATTAGCTTACAAAACATAAAATAAGAATAAGATTTTTTTGATAATACTGAAGCAGCAAGTCAAACTGAAAAATAAATGACCAAAGGCAGAAAAAGGAGTGCTTTCTCTGAAGAGCAGGAATGCTGAGATGCTCTAGTATTAATTAAAGCACCAGTGTGTAACAGTTAAAGGGATCTATGGGCAGAAATAGAATGTACTTGAAATAAGTATGTTTTCTTTAGTGTATAATCACCTGAAAATACGAGTCATTGTGTTTTCGTTACCTTAGAATGAGCCGTTTATATCCTCAAAGGGAGCGGGTCCTCTTCACGGAGTCCGCCATGTTGCACCACCACGTTGCTACAGTAGTAGCCCAGAACCGAGAAAACTAAACTCTGTTAACTTTTCCTGCTTGGGCTGGTGTCGATAACGTTTCTCTCTCCCGTCGCCGCCACTCTCTCTTTCTTGCTTCACCACTCACTTCCCACGTACACACTCTAAGCACTCTACTCTTACAACAACGTAGCAATCCTACACGCTTGGCACACAGGAGAAGTTGTAATCTGCAACCTTACTGCTAGATACCGCCAGATCCTACACACTGTTCCTTTAACTTAACATTAAGATATGGGAGTGGCACTAAATATGCGCAGCTGTTGATAGTTTGTTCAGTGTAACCCGGGTGCTGCTAAGGTTGCTCTCTGGAGCCCTTATAGAGCCTACGTTTACAGTAGGTGTTCAAGTTCTTCACTGTGTTGTGTGTGAGGATATCCATAGTTTGAGCAGATGGAGGGCGGGCTTGTTGGGCTCTGATGACTGTTCATCCAGATGGATGATGTCAGTCAGATATGGAGGCTCAGCGGCACCTTAAATCTCTCCGAGGTGAATGTGAGAGCAGCGCTGTTTCCGATTCTTACGGTGGATCTCACTCTGTTTTGACAACCATCGCTCATTTAAGACCGGCCCATCTGCTGCCATAAGCCAGCAGCAGCCGATAAACTGCAAGCATTGAACATTTCAAGAATCTGTTGGTTTCTTCACAGACCCGAATACAAGCACTAATTATATATATTTTTGTTAGAAATGAATTACACAGTTAATTCCAGTTAATCGTGTCCTGAAAAAGATACAAAATGTAAACAAGCGTGCGTGTTTAACACAATTGTTTGACTTTGTTGTCTAATGTTTGTCTGTTGATGCATAAAATGACTGGATTCTCATCTCTCTCTGTGCAAAGCCCGGGGAGCTTGAGGCGGGAATTTAATGAGTTTAATAAGCATAACATAATTGTCTGTTTTTAAACTCAATTAGCACCAACCATTAGCCTGCTTTTCTCTACTTGTCTTTGAAGAATAGGAGGGATTCTGGGATTGCAAACACTATTTATATCCGAGCCTTTCCTTTTCCACATACTTGGGTTACTGAAGTTACTAAAAGACCCGGGGTAAAGGCTGCCCCGTTAGTCGATTAGTTGTTTTTTTTATGCTTTTTTCATGCTGAATGACTTATGTCTAAGAAATTTATGAGCACATATCTGGTAAACACGCAAGATTTAAAGTGGTGCTTTTGTGTGATTCTTTGTGGAGAAACTCAGTTTTACAGATCTGTCGTTTAAATAAACTAATTTATTAGTCGACCAAATTGACGTGTTCGTCGACTTGACTTGTTAGTCGAGGACAGCCCTACCCGGGATGTTGCTCATGAACAGCATACCACTTTGTGTACTACTGTACATGTTATCTGGCTTAGTGTTGTGAAGTGGGATGGTTTAAATTCCACTCTTATCTCACCGCTGTACTGTATCCTTACCTGAACTTGTTCCTCTGTGCAGATCTAAATAAACAAGCCTAACATCTCCTCCTTCATCCTCTCTCTAGCCTTGACGGCGGCAGCAGGCCGGGGGAAGATGGAGGTATGCAGCTTCCTGTTGGAGCAGGGGGCGGTGGTGCAGCAGGTCAACCGGCGGGGGGTGTCTCCTCTATTCTGCGCCGTCCGACAGGGACACTGGCAGGTGAGACACGCTGAGTGGCTCTATTGTGCCAGACAAACTATCCCTCTGTATCCACAGCAACCACACCGCTTCAAACGACAATTACACCTTTTCTCTTCTAACTGTATGTGGTATTTTATTGTTGTACATGTATTGGTTTACTTTTATGGCCTGCCCTTAGAGCTATCTCTGGTCTAATTGTTTCCTGACATAGGGTCATGGTCCCTGCTAAATGAACAGCTTTGTGTGAGCTCTGTTCACCTGGATGTGTTTGATGTCTGTTCTCTGACTGTTCTTGTCTGTTCCCTAGATTGCAGAGCTGCTGTTGGAGCACGGTGCTGATATTAACATCAGCGACAAGCAGGGCAGGACCCTACTAATGGTGGCTGCCTGTGAGGGTCACCTGAGCACCGTAGAGTTTCTGCTTTCTAAAGGTGAGCTACAACATCAGCACCACAGAACATCCACCATTACACAAGGCAGTGAATACTCATTATCTGGATATATTAAATTAGCAGAGTGTGTTAATATGACATGTTTCATGACCGTTGTTTGTTTCAAAGGTGCATCTTTGACTTCGATGGACAAGGAGGGACTGACACCCCTGAGCTGGGCATGTTTAAAAGGACATAAGAACGTTGTGCAGTTTTTGGTGGACAAAGGTGCGGTCATCGACCACACGGACAAAAACGGACGAACTCCGCTGGACCTCGCTGCCTTCTATGGAGACGCAGAGATTGTAAGTGAAATTAGTTGAAAACACCCCAGTACACACACCAACACCAACACCACCCTTCATTCAGCCTTAACTGAGAGCATACCTTGGCCATTATTGAACACATACCGTCATGTGTTAGGCCAGCTCATGACTGTCAACACAGTGTTCCTGTTGAGTTTTTAACCTTTGTTTGCTCTCATGACAGGTCCAGTATTTGGTGGAGAGAGGAGCAGTGATAGAGCATGTGGACTACAGTGGGATGAGGCCTCTGGACCGGGCCATAGGCTGCCGGAACACGTCGGTGGTGGTGACTCTGCTAAAGAAAGGGGCCAAGCTGGGTAAGCACATGCTTTTTTTTCCCCCCCTATGACCAGGTGTAAAACCGACTGGAAAGGTAGAGCTTTTCGTACATGTATGTAGTTTTTTGTGCAGATACTCGGTGCAGCACTTAGTCAGCTGTTGCTCTAGAAACGGTCCGTGGTCTGCTGAGCTCTTTCACGTCTCGGTAAACACTGAGAGACTCTCGGCATTTTGTTTTGTCGCTGTGTTGAGCTTGTTTCTGTCTTGCTCAGTATCTCATGGTACTAAGAATAAGATCAGACTAACTTTGTGGAATGTTGTGGAAAAACCCGGCTTCCATTCCTGCTTTTCACTCACTGTTCAGCTTGTGTGTGTGTGTGTGTGCACGCTCACTTATACTGGTATGTCAGTGTGTGTGTGTGCGTGCGCGTGTCATTCCTTTTCTCCCTCATGTGCTGCTTGGCTAATTTAAGAATGTGACTTATCACCTAAATGACATTCATAGAGCTATCTGGGTCTGCGGCTTATCTCACTCAGTGCACTCTGCTGTCTCAGAAAAAAAAAAAGTAATGGGCAGAAACCCATACATTTTCTTTCAGCATAGTTAACACACTGCATGCCATTTACTGCTGAAAACACACGGCCATTTCAAGTTGAGTGACACGTAATTGTATATTGTCACAATTCACTTCGTAACACCTTTTCCTTTCACTACAAATGACTACTCTTGCTGTTGCATGACCTCTTCTCTCTTCACTCTCTCCCTCCTAACTCTTTCTTAACTGCCTTCAATAAACTAAGGCTACAGAACGTCACCTTACGATCGATCAGGTACAATCTTTAGGTAACTTTACCTTGTACCAATTTCCAGAGAATACAGTGACCATCTGTTGGCACCAGTAACAACAACATGACACGCCTCTCCTCTCCTCCCCTCTACACCCACAGGGAACGCCGCTTGGGCCATGGCTACTTCCAAGCCTGATATCCTGATCATCCTCCTTCAGAAGCTGATGGAGGAGGGAAACCTACTCTACAAGGTAATGTGCAACTGGCAAAGAAATCTCAAAGAAATCAATCGACACTTCGACACTGTAGAGAGCACTTTCCTGTCTTGATGAAATGTTTCATGTTCCCTAAACTGCCCAGCTGTACAAAACAAGACAAATATAGCCCGAGTTATTATGAGATGATGTCATGCTTTCCTATATAGAAGTGAAAAAAACACCGAACAATATAATTTAGTTCAGCACAACAATGAAGTGATTACCAGTCTAGCTCAGTTATATGCAGAAAATGAATAGATGTGTATGTTCCGCACCACTTACCAAAGGGGCCGTGATCGATGCCTGACATTTAGCAGATTGAGTTTGTGGCAGAAAGGACAAAGCTGTCAGGTGTGTGTGTGTGTGTGTGTGTGTGTGTGTGTGTGTGTGTGTGTGTGTGATTGATTAGAGGGGAAGGCTCGAGCCGGAGAACAGCTATTGCGGGAGTATCTGGTGAATACCTCTGCCTTGCTTCTCTCCCCCACATTTTCCTTCTGGTTCTGTCCTCTTCCTCACTGCATGTTTGCCCTCCATGTGTCCTCCAGAAAGGGAAGATGAAGGAGGCAGCCCAGAGGTACCAGTACGCCCTGAGGAAGTTTCCTAGAGAAGGCTTTGGCGATGACCTGAAGGCATTTAAAGACCTGAGGGTCTCTCTGTACCTCAATCTCTCCCGCTGCCGCAGGAAAACCAATGTAAGCCTCTCAGGAGACACTTTTTTATTTTTGTTACTCAGCCAGTGATGTATTTTTAGTGTGAAACCTTTAATGACTTCAAATAAGGCGTTTTATTTGTCAGTGAGCAATGAATATCATGGGGGATTGGTGAAAAATAGACTTTATTTTTTCTGGGAGGTATCTCCAAATGTAATGCCTCTGTGCCGGCGACAGCTGTGGCCGGAGGCATTACATTTTCGGGTTGTCCGTCATTCTTGTAAAAGCGATATCTCAGGAACGCTTGGAGGAAGTTTCTTCAGATTTGGCAGGAACGTCCAGTTGGACTCGAGAATGAACGGATTAGATTTTGGTGGTCAAAGTCCAAGGTCACTGTGATCAAACAAAACACGTTTTTGGCCGTAACTCCAGAATTCATATGCTAACTATGACAATTTCACACAAATGTGTAATAGGATAAAAAAAGTGATGACATTTTGGACAGACATGGATGTAAACTGCGACTTGACTGGCTGGTGGAGGCATACAACCGCGAGGCGGTAATTCTAGTTGACATTTTTATGACATAGTATACTATAACTGTTTTTCGACTTACTATAATTTAATTTTTTCGACATACTATACTATGAATTTCTTTTAACATACTATACTGACTTTTATTTTTCGATATACTATACTATGACTTTTTTTTTTTTTTTCGACATACTGCACTATGCCTTTTTTTTCGACATACTTTACGATGACTTTTTTTATCATACTATAGTATGTATTTTTCGGCATGTATACAATGACTTTTTAAAAAAATTGACAAACTATACTATAACTTTTTTTTCGACAAACTATACCATGACTTATTTTGTCATCATACTAAACTATGAATTTTTTTCCACATACTATACTTTAACTTTTTTTTTTTTCGAAATACTATACTATGAATTTTTTTATCGACGTACTATACTATAACTTTTTTAATTTTTTCGACATACCATACTATGACTTTTTTTCAACATACTTTACAATGACTTTTTTATTTTTTCGACATACAATACCATGACTTTTTTTTAGACATAATATATTATAACTTTTTTTTATTTTTTTGAAACTATGACATTTTTTCGGCATACTATACCATGACTTTTTAATAAAAAAATGTAAACATATATACTATGACTTTTTTTTCGACAAAATATACTATGACTTTTTTTTATTTTTTGACATACTGCACAATGACTTTTTTTTGACATACTATACTTTGATTTTTTTTCCAGACAAAATATACTATGACTTTTTTTCCCCCACATACTACATTATAACTTTTAAAAAAAATTCGACATTTTAACTTTTTTAATTTTTTCGACATACTATACTATGACATTTTTTTCAGCATATGACTTTGACTTTTATTATTTTTTTGACATACTATATTATGACTTTTTTTTCGACATTTAATATACTATGAATTTTTAAAACAATTTCAACATACTATACTATGACTTTTTTTTTTTTTTCTTTTAACTTTTTTCAACATACTATACTATGATTTTTTTTTCGACATATACTATGATTTTTTTTTGGCATACTATGACTTTTTAAAAACTTTTTTCGCAATACTACTATAACGTTTTTTTGACATACTATACTATGACTTAATTTTCACTTTTTTAGACATGCTATACTATGACTTTTTTTTTTTTTTACTTTTTTTGACATACTATACTATGACTTTTTTCAACATGCATTATTATGACTTTTTTTAACATGCTATATTATGACTTTTTTTTCGACATACTATTATTTTGTTTTCACTTTTTGAGACATGCTATACTATGATTTTTTTTTTTTTTTTACTTTTTTTGACATACTATACCATGACTTTTTTCAACATGCATTATTATGACTTTTTTTTAACATGCCGTATTATGACTTTTTTTTCGACATACTATGACTTTGTCATTACTTTTTTCGACATTCTATACTATGACTCTTTTTCGACATATATACTATGACTTTTTTACAAAATTTTTGGACATACTATACTATGACTTTTTCTCGACATACTACTATGACTTTTCTTTACAAAATTTTTGGACATACGATGACTTTTTTTCGACATACTACTATGACTTTTTTTTACAAAATGTTTCGACATACTATACAAAGATTTTTTTTTACAAAATTTTTCAACATACTATACTTTGACTTTTTTTTCGACATACTATACTATGGCCTTTTTTTTTACTTTTTTCGACATGCTATACTATGACTTTTTTTTACAAAATTTGTCGACATACTATACAATAACTTGTTTTTACAAAATGTTACGACATACTATACTAAGACTTTTTTTAAAAAATTTCTCGACATGCTATACTATGACTTTTTTCGAAATACTATACTATGACTTTTTTTACAAAATTTCTCGACATACTATACAATGACTTTTTTTTACAAAATTTCTCGACATATACTATGACTTTTTTTTCGACATCCTATACTATGACTTTTTTCGACATACTATATTGACTTTTTTTTTACTTTTTTCGACATGCTATACTATGACTTTTTTTTTTAACTTATTTCGACATACTATACTATGACATTTTTTTACGAATATTTTCGACATGACTTTTTTCATGAAAATTTTCGAAAATTTAAACAGTTTTTTTTCCACCAAATGAATCGACAGACTATACTATGCCTGTTTTCATGAACATTTTCGACATTCTATACTATGACATTTTTTTAACGAATATTTTCGACATGACTTTTTTCATGAAAATTTTCGAAAATATTCGTAAAAAAATGTCATAGTATAGAATGTCGAAAATTTTCATGAAAACAGGCATAGTATAGTCTGTCGATTCATTTGGTGGAAAAAAAACTCAGTTTAAATTTTCGTCAATTTTCATGAAAAGTCATGCTATAGTATGACTTTTTTGAAAATTGACGAAATTTTAAACTGAGTTTTTTTTCCACCAAATGAATCGACAGACTATACTATGCCTGTTTTCATTAAAATTTTCGACATTCTATACTATGACATTTTTTTACGAATATTTTCGACATGACTTTTTTCATGAAAATTTTCGAAAATTTAAACTGAGTTTTTTTTCCACCAAATGAATCGACAGACTATACTATGCCTTTTTTCATGAAAATTTTCGACATTCTATACTATGACATTTTTTTATGAATATTTTCGACATGACTTTTTTCATGAAAATTTTCGAAAATATTCGTAAAAAAATGTCATAGTATAGAATGTCGAAAATTTTCATGAAAACAGGCATAGTATAGTCTGTCGATTCATTTGGTGGAAAAAAAACTCAGTTTAAATTTTCGTCAAATTTCATGAAAAGTCATGCTATAGTATGACTTTTTTGAAAATTGACGAAATTTTAAACTGAGTTTTTTTTCCACCAAATGAATCGACAGACTATACTATGCCTTTTTTCATGAAAGTTTTCGACATTCTATACTATGACATTTTTTTACGAATATTTTCAACATGACTTTTTTCATGAAAATTTTCGAAAATTTAAACTGAGTTTTTTTTCCACCAAATGAATCGACAGACTATACTATGCCTTTTTTCATGAAAGTTTTCGACATTCTATACTAAGACATTTTTTTACGAATATTTTCGACATGACTTTTTTCATGAAAATTTTCGAAAATATTCGTAGAAAAATGTCATAGTATAGAATGTCGAAAATTTTCATGAAAACAGGCATAGTATAGTCTGTCGATTAATTTGGTGGAAAAAAAACTCAGTTTAAATTTTCGTCAATTTTCATGAAAAGTCATGCTATAGTATGACTTTTTTTGAAAATTGACGAAATTTTAAACTGAGTTTTTTTTCCACCAAATGAATCGACAGACTATACTATGCCTTTTTTCATGAAAGTTTTCGACATTCTATACTAAGACATTTTTTTACGAATATTTTCGACATGACTTTTTTCATGAAAATTTTCGAAAATATTCGTAGAAAAATGTCATAGTATAGAATGTCGAAAATTTTCATGAAAACAGGCATAGTATAGTCTGTCGATTCATTTGGTGGAAAAAAAACTCAGTTTAAATTTTCGTCAATTTTCATGAAAAGTCATGCTATAGTATGACTTTTTTGAAAATTGACGAAATTTTAAACTGAGTTTTTTTTCCACCAAATGAATCGACAGACTATACTATGCCTTTTTTCATGAAAATTTTCGACATTCTATACTATGACATTTTTTTACGAATATTTTCGACATGACTTTTTTCATGAAAATTTTCGAAAATATTCGTAAAAAAATGTCATAGTATAGAATGTCGAAAATTTTCATGAAAACAGGCATAGTATAGTCTGTCGATTCATTTGGTGGAAAAAAAACTCAGTTTAAATTTTCGTCAATTTTCATGAAGTCATGCTATAGTATGACTTTTTTGAAAATTGACGAAATTTTAAACTGAGTTTTTTTTCCACCAAATGAATCGACAGACTATACTATGCCTTTTTTCATTAAAATTTTCGACATTCTATACTATGACATTTTTTTACGAATATTTTCGACATGACTTTTTTCATGAAAATTGACGAAATTTTAAACTGAGTTTTTTTTCCACCAAATTAATCGACAGACTATACTATGCCTTTTTTCATTAAAATTTTCGACATTCTATACTATGACATTTTTTTACGAATATTTTCGACATGACTTTTTTCATGAAAATTTTCGAAAATATTCGTAAATAAATGTCATAGTATAGAATGTCGAAAATGTTCATGAAAACAGGCATAGTATAGTCTGTCGATTCATTTGGTGGAAAAAAAACTCAGTTTAAATTTTCGTCAATTTTCATGAAAAGTCATGCTATAGTATGACTTTTGAAAATTGACGAAATTTTAAACTGAGTTTTTTTTCCACCAAATGAAACGACAGACTATACTATGCCTGTTTTCATTAAAATTTTCGACATTCTATACTATGACATTTTTTTACGAATATTTTCAACATGACTTTTTTCATGAAAATTTTCGAAAATTTAAACTGAGTTTTTTTTCCACCAAATGAATCGACAGACTATACTATGCCTTTTTTCATTAAAATTTTCGACATTCTATACTATGACATTTTTTTACAAATATTTTCGACATGACTTTTTTCATGAAAATTTTCGAAAATTTAAACTGAGTTTTTTTTCCACCAAATGAATCGACAGACTATACTATGCCTTTTTTCATGAAAATTTTCGACATTCTATACTAAGACATTTTTTTACGAATATTTTCGACATGACTTTTTTCATGAAAATTTTCGAAAATATTCGTAAAAAAATATTATAGTATAGAATGTCGAAAATTTTCATGAAAACAGGCATAGTATAGTCTGTCGATTCATTTGGTGGAAAAAAAACTCAGTTTAAATTTTCGTCAATTTTCATGAAAAGTCATGCTATAGTATGACTTTTTTGAAAATTGACGAAATTTTAAACTGAGTTTTTTTTCCACCAAATGAATCGACAGACTATACTATGCCTTTTTTCATTAAAATTTTCGACATTCTATACTATGACATTTTTTTACGAATATTTTCGACATGACTTTTTTCATGAAAATTGACGAAATTTTAAACTGAGTTTTTTTTCCACCAAATGAATCGACAGACTATACTATGCCTTTTTTCATGAAAATTTTCGACATTCTATACTAAGACATTTTTTTACGAATATTTTCGACATGACTTCTTTCATGGAAATTTTTGAAAATATTCGTAGAAAAATGTCATAGTATAGAATGTCGAAAATTTTCATGAAAACAGGCATAGTATAGTCTGTCGATTCATTTGGTGGAAAAAAAACTCAGTTTAAATTTTCGTCAAATTTCATGAAAAGTCATGCTATAGTATGACTTTTTTGAAAATTGACGAAATTTTAAACTGAGTTTTTTTTCCACCAAATTAATCGACAGACTATACTATGCCTTTTTTCATGAAAATTTTCGACATTCTATACTATGACATTTTTTTACGAATATTTTCGACATGACTTTTTTCATGAAAATTTTCGAAAATATTCGTAAAAAAATGTCATAGTATAGAATGTCGAAAATTTTCATGAAAACAGGCATAGTATAGTCTGTCGATTCATTTGGTGGAAAAAAAACTCAGTTTAAATTTTCGTCAATTTTCATGAAAAGTCATGCTATAGTATGACTTTTTTGAAAATTGACGAAATTTTAAACTGAGTTTTTTTTCCACCAAATGAATCGACAGACTATACTATGCCTGTTTTCATTAAAATTTTCGACATTCTATACTATGACATTTTTTTACGAATATTTTCGACATGACTTTTTTCATGAAAATTGACGAAATTTTAAACTGAGTTTTTTTTCCACCAAATTAATCGACAGACTATACTATGCCTTTTTTCATTAAAATTTTCGACATTCTATACTATGACATTTTTTTACGAATATTTTCGACATGACTTTTTTCATGAAAATTTTCGAAAATTTTCATGAAAACAGGCATAGTATAGTCTGTCGATTCATTTGGTGGAAAAAAAACTCAGTTTAAAATTTCGACATTTTCAAGAAAAAAGTCATGCTATAGTATGACTTTTTTTGAAAATTGACGAGATTTTAAACTGAGTTTTTTTTCCACCAAATTAATCGACAGACTATACTATGCCTTTTTTCATGAAAATTTTCGACATTCTATACTATGACATTTTTTTACGAATATTTTCGTATGACTTTTTTCATGAAAATTTTCGAAAATATTCGTAAAAAATTGTCATAGTATTGAATATCGAAAATTTTCATGAAAACAGGCATAGTATAGTCTGTCGATTAATTTGGTGGAAAAAAAACTCAGTTTAAAATTTCGACATTTTCAAGAAAAAAGTCATGCTATAGTATGACTTTTTTTGAAAATTGACGAAATTTTAAACTGAGTTTTTTTTCCACCAAATTAATCGACAGACTATACTATGCCTTTTTTCATGAAAATTTTCGACATTCTATACTATGACATTTTTTTACGAATATTTTCGACATGACTTTTTTCATGAAAATTTTCGAAAATATTCGTAGAAAAATGTCATAGTATAGAATGTCGAAAATTTTCATGAAAACAGGCATAGTCTGTCGATTCATTTGGTGGAAAAAAAACTCAGTTTAAATTTTCGTCAATTTTCATGAAAAGTCATGCTATAGTATGACTTTTTTGAAAATTGACGAAATTTTAAACTGAGTTTTTTTTCCACCAAATGAATCGACAGACTATACTATGCCTTTTTTCATTAAAATTTTCGACATTCTATACTATGACATTTTTTTACGAATATTTTCGACATGACTTTTTTCATGAAAATTGACGAAATTTTAAACTGAGTTTTTTTTCCACCAAATGAATCGACAGACTATACTATGCCTTTTTTCATGAAAATTTTCGACATTCTATACTATGACATTTTTTTACGAATATTTTCGACATGACTTTTTCATGAAAATTTTCGAAAATATTCGTAAAAAAATGTCATAGTATAGAATGTCGAAAATTTTCATGAAAACAGGCATAGTATAGTCTGTCGATTCATTTGGTGGAAAAAAAACTCAGTTTAAATTTTCGTCAATTTTCATGAAAAGTCATGCTATAGTATGACTTTTTTGAAAATTGACGAAATTTTAAACTGAGTTTTTTTTCCACCAAATGAATCGACAGACTATACTATGCCTTTTTTCATGAAAATTTTCGACATTCTATACTATGACATTTTTTTACGAATATTTTTGACATGACTTTTTTCATGAAAATTTTCGAAAATATTCGTAGAAAAATGTCATAGTATAGAATGTCGAAAATTTTCATGAAAACAGGCATAGTATAGTCTGTCGATTCATTTGGTGGAAAAAAAACTCAGTTTAAATTTTCGACAATTTTCATGAAAAGTCATACTATAGTATGACTTTTTTTGAAAATTGACGAAATTTTAAACTGAGTTTTTTTTCACCAAATGAATCGACAGACTATACTATGCCTTTTTTCATTAAAGTTTTCGACATTCTATACTATGACATTTTTTTACGAATATTTTCGACATGACTTTTTTCATGAAAATTTTCGAAAATATTCGTAGAAAAATGTCATAGTATAGAATGTCGAAAATTTTCATGAAAACAGGCATAGTATAGTCTGTCGATTCATTTGGTGGAAAAAAAACTCAGTTTAAATTTTCGTCAATTTTCATGAAAAGTCATGCTATAGTATGACTTTTTTGAAAATTGACGAAATTTTAAACTGAGTTTTTTTTCCACCAAATGAATCGACAGACTATACTATGCCTTTTTTCATGAAAATTTTCGACATTCTATACTATGACATTTTTTTACGAATATTTTCGACATGACTTTTTTCATGAAAATTTTCGAAAATATTCGTAAAAAAATGTCATAGTATAGAATGTCGAAAATTTTCATGAAAACAGGCATAGTATAGTCTGTCGATTCATTTGGTGGAAAAAAAACTCAGTTTAAATTTCGTCAATTTTCATGAAAAGTCATGCTATAGTATGACTTTTTTGAAAATTGACGAAATTTTAAACTGAGTTTTTTTTCCACCAAATTAATCGACAGACTATACTATGCCTTTTTTCATGAAAATTTTCGACATTCTATACTATGACATTTTTTTACGAATATTTTCGACATGACTTTTTTCATGAAAATTTTCGAAAATATTCGTAAAAAAATGTCATAGTATAGAATGTCGAAAATTTTCATGAAAACAGGCATAGTATAGTCTGTCGATTCATTTGGTGGAAAAAAAACTCAGTTTAAATTTCGTCAATTTTCATGAAAAGTCATGCTATAGTATGACTTTTTTGAAATTGACGAAATTTTAAACTGAGTTTTTTTCCACCAAATGAATCGACAGACTATACTATGCCTTTTTTCATGAAAATTTTCGACATTCTATACTATGACATTTTTTTACGAATATTTTCGACATGACTTTTTTCATGAAAATTTTCGAAAATATTCGTAAAAAAATGTCATAGTATAGAATGTCGAAAATTTTCATGAAAACAGGCATAGTATAGTCTGTCGATTCATTTGGTGGAAAAAAAACTCAGTTTAAATTTTCGTCAATTTTCATGAAAAGTCATGCTATAGTATGACTTTTTTGAAAATTGACGAAATTTTAAACTGAGTTTTTTTTCCACCAAATGAATCGACAGACTATACTATGCCTTTTTTCATGAAATTTTCGACATTCTATACTATGACATTTTTTTACGAATATTTTCGACATGACTTTTTTCATGAAATTTTTGAAAAAATTCGTAGAAAAATGTCATAGTATAGAATGTCGAAAATTTTCATGAAAACAGGCATAGTATAGTCTGTCGATTCATTTGGTGGAAAAAAAACTCAGTTTAAATTTTCGTCAATTTTCATGAAAAGTCATGCTATAGTATGACTTTTTTGAAAATTGACGAAATTTTAACTGAGTTTTTTTTCCACCAAATTAATCGACAGACTATACTATGCCTTTTTTCATGAAAATTTTCGACATTCTATACTATGACATTTTTTACGAATATTTTCGATGCTATAGTATGACTTTTTTCATGAAAATTTTCGAAAATATTCGTAAAAAAAATGTCATAGTATTGAATGTCGAAAATTTTCATGAAAACAGGCATAGTATAGTCTGTCGATTCATTTGGTGGAAAAAAAACTCAGTTTAAATTTTCGTCAATTTTCATGAAAAGTCATGCTATAGTATGACTTTTTTGAAAATTGACGAAATTTTAAACTGAGTTTTTTTTCCACCAAATGAATCGACAGACTATACTATGCCTTTTTTCATGAAAATTTTCGACATTCTATACTATGACATTTTTTTACGAATATTTTCGTATGACTTTTTTCATGAAAATTTTCGAAAATATTCGTAAAAAAATGTCATAGTATTGAATGTCGAAAATTTTCATGAAAACAGGCATAGTATAGTCTGTCGATTAATTTGGTGGAAAAAAAACTCAGTTTAAAATTTCGACATTTTCAAGAAAAAAGTCATGCTATAGTATGACTTTTTTGAAAATTGACGAAATTTTAAACTGAGTTTTTTTTCCACCAAATTAATCGACAGACTATACTATGCCTTTTTTCATGAAAATTTTCGACATTCTATACTATGACATTTTTTTACGAATATTTTCGATATGACTTTTTCATGAAAATTTTCGAAAATATTCGTAAAAAAATGTCATAGTATAGAATGTCGAAAATTTTCATGAAAAAAGGCATAGTATAGTCTGTCGATTAATTTGGTGGAAAAAAAACTCAGTTTAAAATTTCGACATTTTCAAGAAAAAGTCATGCTATAGTATGACTTTTTTGAAAATTGACGAAATTTTAAACTGAGTTTTTTTTCCACCAAATAATCGACAGACTATACTATGCCTTTTTTCATGAAAATTTTCGACATTCTATACTATGACATTTTTTTACGAATATTTTCGTATGACTTTTTTCATGAAAATTTTCGAAAATATTCGTAAAAATTGTCATAGTATTGAATATCGAAAATGTTCATGAAAAAAGGCATAGTATAGTCTGTCGATTAATTTGGTGGAAAAAAAACTCAGTTAAAATTTCGACATTTTCAAGAAAAAAGTCATGCTATAGTATGACTTTTTTTGAAAATTGACGAAATTTTAAACTGAGTTTTTTTCCCACCAAATTAATCGACAGACTATACTATGCCTTTTTTCATGAAAATTTTCGACATTCTATACTATGACATTTTTTTACGAATATTTTCGACATGACTTTTTTCATGAAAATTTTCGAAAATATTCGTAAAAAAATGTCATAGTATAGAATGTCGAAAATTTTCATGAAAAAAGGCATAGTATAGTCTGTCGATTAATTTGGTGGAAAAAAAACTCAGTTTAAATTTCGACAATTTTCATGAAAAAGTCATGCTATAGTATGACTTTTTTGAAATTTGACGAAATTTTAAACTGAGTTTTTTTTCCACCAAATTAATCGACAGACTATACTATGCCTTTTTTCATGAAAATTTTCGACATTCTATACTATGACATTTTTTTACGAATATTTTCGTATGACTTTTTTCATGAAAATTTTCGAAAATATTCGTAAAAAATTGTCATAGTATAGAATATCGAAAATTTTCATGAAAAAAGGCATAGTATAGTCTGTCGATTAATTTGGTGCAAAAAAAACTCAGTTTAAAATTTCGACATTTTCAAGAAAAAAGTCATGCTATAGTATGACTTTTTTTGAAAATTGACGAAATTTTAAACTGAGTTTTTTTTCCACCAAATTAATCGACAGACTATACTATGCCTTTTTTCATGAAAATTTTCGACATTCTATACTATGACATTTTTTTACGAATATTTTCGTATGACTTTTTTCATGAAAATTTTCGAAAATATTCGTAAAAAATGGTCATAGTATTGAATATCGAAAATTTTCATGAAAAAAGGCATAGTATAGTCTGTCGATTAATTTGGTGGAAAAAAAACTCAGTTTAAAATTTCTACATTTTCAAGAAAAAAGTCATGCTATATTATGACTTTTTTGAAAATTGACTAAATTTTAAACTGAGTTTTTTTACCACCAAATTAATCGACAGACTATACTATGCCTGTTTTCATGAAAATTTTCGACATTCTATACTATGACATTTTTTACGAATATTTTCGTATGACTATTTTTCATGAAAATTTTCGAAAATTTAAACTGAGTTTTTTTCCACCAAATGAATCGACAGACTGATACGATGCTTTTTTCATGAAAATTTCGACATTCTAGACTATGACATTTTTTACGCATACGTTACGACATGACTGTTTTTCATGAAAATTTTGCGGAAAATATTCGTAAAAAAATGTCATAGTATAGAATGTCGAAAATTTTCATGAAAACAGGCAGAGTATAAGGTCTGTCGATTCATTTGGTGGAAAAAAAAACTCAGTTTAAATTTTCGTCCAATTTTCATTGAAAAGTCATGCTATAGTATGGACTTTTGTTGAAAATTGACGAAATTTTAAACTGAGTTTTTTTTCCACCAAATGAAACGACAGACTATACTATGCCTGTTTTCATGAAAATTTTCGACATTCTATACCTATGACATTTTTTTACGATATTTCGTATGACTTTTTTCATGCAAAATTTTCGAAGATATTCGTAAAAAATTGCTTATGAAATTTCGAAATTTATAAAAGCATTTTTTCGATATTTTGGAAAAAACTCAGTTTAAAATTTCGAAATTTTCGAAAATCTGCATAGTTTTTTTTTGAAAATGACGAAATTTAACTAGTTTTTTTTCACCAAATGATCGACAGACTATACTATGCTTTTTTCATGAAATTTTCGACATTCTATATATGACATTTTCGAAATTTTCGATGACTTTTTCATGAAAATTTCGAAAATATTCGTAAAAAAGTCATAGTATAGAATGTCGAAAATTTCATGAAAAAGGCTAGTATAGTCTTCGTCATTTGGTGGAAAAAAAACTCATTTAAATTTCGAATTTTAAAAGTCATGCTATAGTATGACTTTTTGAAAATTACGAATTTTAAACTGAGTTTTTCCACCAAATGAATCGACAGTTTAAATTTGCATTTTCATTAAAAATTTCCCTTTTATACTATGACATTTTTTTTTCGAAATTTTGACATGAGTTTTTTCCACCAAATGAATCCGCAGAGAACCTATACTATGCCCTTTTTTCATGAAAATTTTCGACATCATACTAAGACATTTTTTTTACTAATCATATTATCGAACAGTGAGCGTTTTTCATGAAAAATTTTCGAAAATATACGAGAAAATGTCATGTATAGAAAGGGTCCGAAAATTTTCATGAAAACAGGCATAGTCCCTGTCGATTCAATTATGGTGGAAAAAAAACACAGTTTAAATTTCGATCATTACATGAAAAGTCATGCTATAGTATGACTTTTTATGAAATTTGAACGAAATTTTAAAACTGAGTATATTTTTCCCCAAATGAATCGACAGACAATACTAAGCCTATATTCATTAAAAATTCGACATTCTATACTATGACATTTTTTTACGAATATTTTCAACATGACTTTTTTCATGAAAATTTTCGAAATTTTAAACTGAGTTTTTTTTCCACCAAATTAATCGACAGACTATACTATGCCTTTTTTCATGAAAATTTTCGACATTCTATACTATGACATTTTTTTACGAATATTTTCGTATGACTTTTTTCATGAAAATTTTCGAAAATATTCGTAAAAAATGTCATAGTATAGAATGTCGAAAATTTTCATGAAAACAGGCATAGTATAGTCTGTCGATTCATTTGGTGGAAAAAAAACTCAGTTTAAATTTTCGTCAATTTTCATGAAAAAGTCATACTATAGTATGACTTTTTTGAAAATTGACGAAATTTTAAACTGAGTTTTTTTTCCACCAAATGAATCGACAGACTATACTATGCCTTTTTTCATGAAAATTTTCGACATTCTATACTATGACATTATTTTACGAATATTTTCGACATGACTTTTTTCATGAAAATTTTCGAAAATATTCGTAGAAAAATGTCATAGTATAGAATGTCGAAAATTTTCATGAAAACAGGCATAGTATAGTCTGTCGATTCATTTGGTGGAAAAAAAACTCAGTTTAAATTTTCGTCAATTTTCATGAAAAGTCATGCTAAAGTATGACTTTTTTGAAAATTGACGAAATTTTAAACTGAGTTTTTTTTCCACCAAATGAATCGACAGACTATACTATGCCTTTTTTCATTAAAATTTTCGACATTCTATACTATGACATTTTTTTACGAATATTTTCGACATGACTTTTTTCATGAAAATTTTCGAAAATTTAAACTGAGTTTTTTTTCCACCAAATGAATCGACAGACTATACTATGCCTTTTTTCATTAAAATTTTCGACATTCTATACTATGACATTTTTTTACGAATATTTTCGACATGACTTTTTTCATGAAAATTTTCGAAAATTTAAACTGAGTTTTTTTTCCACCAAATGAATCGACAGACTATACTATGCCTTTTTTCATGAAAGTTTTCGACATTCTATACTAAGACATTTTTTTACGAATATTTTCGACATGACTTTTTTCATGAAAATTTTCGAAAATATTCGTAGAAAAATGTCATAGTATAGAATGTCGAAAATTTTCATGAAAACAGGCATAGTATAGTCTGTCGATTCATTTGGTGGAAAAAAAACTCAGTTTAAATTTTCGTCAATTTTCATGAAAAGTCATGCTATAGTATGACTTTTTTTGAAAATTGACGAAATTTTAAACTGAGTTTTTTTTCCACCAAATTAATCGACAGACTATACTATGCCTTTTTTCATGAAAATTTTCGACATTCTATACTATGACATTTTTTTACGAATATTTTCGTGACTTTTTTCATGAAAATTTTCGAAAATATTCGTAAAAAATTGTCATAGTATTGAATATCGAAAATTTTCATGAAAAAAGGCATAGTATAGTCTGTCGATTAATTTGGTGAAAAAAAAACTCAGTTTAAAATTTCGACATTTTCAAGAAAAAAGTCATGCTATAGTATGACTATTTTTGAAAATTGACGAAATTTTAAACTGAGTTTTTTTTCCACCAAATTAATCGACAGACTATACTATGCCTTTTTTCATGAAAATTTTCGACATTCTATACTATGACATTTTTTTACGAATATTTTCGTATGACTTTTTTCATGAAAATTTTCGAAAATATTCGTAAAAAATTGTCATAGTATTGAATGTCGAAAATTTTCATGAAAAAAGGCATAGTATAGTCTGTCGATTAATTTGGTGGAAAAAAAACTCAGTTTAAAATTTCGACATTTTCAAGAAAAAGTATGACTTTTTTTGAAAATTGACGAAATTTTAAACTGAGTTTTTTTTCCACCAAATGAATCGACAGACTATACTATGCCTGTTTTCATGAAAATTTTCGACATTCTATACTATGACATTTTTTTACGAATATTTTCGACATGACTTTTTTCATGAAAATTGACGAAATTTTAAACTGAGTTTTTTTTCCACCAAATGAATCGACACACTATACTATGCCTTTTTTCATGAAAATTTTCGACATTCTATACTATGACATTTTTTTACGAATATTTTCGACATGACTTTTTTCATGAAAATTTTCGAAAATATTCGTAAAAAAATGTCATAGTATAGAATGTCGAAAATTTTCATGAAAACAGGCATAGTATAGTCTGTCGATTCATTTGGTGGAAAAAAAACTCAGTTTAAATTTTCGTCAATTTTCATGAAAAGTCATGCTATAGTATGACTTTTTTGAAAATTGACGAAATTTTAAACTGAGTTTTTTTTCCACCAAATGAATCGACAGACTATACTATGCCTGTTTTCATGAAAATTTTCGACATTCTATACTAAGACATTTTTTTACGAATATTTTCGACATGCCTTTTTTCATGAAAATTTTCGAAAATTTAAACTGAGTTTTTTTTCCACCAAATGAATCGACAGACTATACTATGCCTTTTTTCATGAAAATTTTCGACATTCTATACTATGACATTTTTTTACGCATACTTTCGACATGACTTTTTTCATGAAAATTTTCGAAAATATTCGTAAAAAAATGTCATAGTATAGAATGTCGAACATTTTCATGAAAACAGGCATAGTATAGTCTGTCGATTCATTTGGTGGAAAAAAAACTCAGTTTAAATTTTCGTCAATTTTCATGAAAAGTCATGCTATAGTATGACTTTTTTGAAAATTGATGAAATTTTAAACTGAGTTTTTTTTCCACCAAATTAATCGACAGACTATACTATGCCTTTTTTCATGAAAATTTTTGATATTCAATACTATGACAATTTTTTACGAATATTTTCGAAAATTTTCATGAAAAAAGTCATACGAAAATATTCGTAAAAAAATGTCATAGTATAGAATGTCGAAAATTTTCATGAAAACAGGCATAGTATATCTGTCGTTTCATTTGGTGGAAAAAAAACTCAGTTTAAAATTTCGCCATTTTCAAGAAAAAGTATGACTTTTTTTGAAAATTGACGAAATTTTAAACTGAGTTTTTTTTCCACCAAATTAATCGACAGACTATACTATGCCTTTTTTCATGAAAATTTTCGACATTCTATACTATGACATTTTTTTACGAATATTTTCGTATGACTTTTTTCATGAAAATTTTCGAAAATATTCGTAAAAAATTGTCATAGTATTGAATATCGAAAATTTTCATGAAAAAAGGCATAGTATAGTCTGTCGATTAATTTGGTGGAAAAAAAACTCAGTTTAAAATTTCGACATTTTCAAGAAAAAAGTCATGCTATAGTATGACTTTTTTTGAAAATTGACGAAATTTTAAACTGAGTTTTTTTTCCACCAAATTAATCGACAGACTATACTATGCCTTTTTTCATGAAAATTTTCGACATTCTATACTATGACATTTTTTTACGAATATTTTCGACATGACTTTTTTCATGAAAATTGACGAAATTTTAAACTGAGTTTTTTTTCCACCAAATGAATCGACAGACTATACTATGCCTTTTTTCATGAAAATTTTCGACATTCTATACTATGACATTTTTTTACGAATATTTTCGACATGACTTTTTTCATGAAAATTTTCGAAAATTTAAACTGAGTTTTTTTTCCACCAAATGAATCGACAGACTATACTATGCCTTTTTTCATGAAAATTTTCGACATTCTATACTATGACATTTTTTTACGCATACTTTCGACATGACTTTTTTCATGAAAATTTTCGAAAATATTCGTAAAAAAATGTCATAGTATAGAATGTCGAACATTTTCATGAAAACAGGCATAGTATAGTCTGTCGATTCATTTGGTGGAAAAAAAACTCAGTTTAAATTTTCGTCAATTTTCATGAAAAGTCATGCTATAGTATGACTTTTTTGAAAATTGATGAAATTTTAAACTGAGTTTTTTTTCCACCAAATGAAACGACAGATATACTATGCCTGTTTTCATGAAAATTTTCGACATTCTATACTATGACATTTTTTTACGAATATTTTCGTATGACTTTTTTCATGAAAATTTTCGAAAATATTCGTAAAAAATTGTCATAGTATTGAATATCAAAAATTTTCATGAAAAAAGGCATAGTATAGTCTGTCGATTAATTTGGTGGAAAAAAAACTCAATTTAAAATTTCGACATTTTCAAGAAAAAAGTCATGCTATAGTATGACTTTTTTTGAAAATTGACGAAATTTTAAACTGAGTTTTTTTTCCACCAAATTAATCGACAGACTATACTATGCCTGTTTTCATTAAAATTTTCGACATTCTATACTATGACATTTTTTTACGAATATTTTCGAATGACTTTTTTCATGAAAATTTTCGAAAATATTCGTAAAAAATGTCATAGTATAGAATGTCGAAAATTTTCATGAAAAAAGGCATAGTATAGTCTGTCGATTAATTTGGTGGAAAAAAAACTCAGTTTAAATTTTCGTCAATTTTCATGAAAAGTCATGCTATAGTATGACTTTTTTGAAAATTGACGAAATTTTAAACTGAGTTTTTTTTCCACCAAATTAATCGACAGACTATACTATGCCTTTTTTCATTAAAATTTTCGACATTCTATACTATGACATTTTTTTACGAATATTTTCGACATGACTTTTTTCATGAAAATTTTCGAAATTTTAAACTGAGTTTTTTTTCCACCAAATGAATCGACAGACTATACTATGCCTTTTTTCATGAAAATTTTCGACATTCTATACTAAGACATTTTTTTACGAATATTTTCGACATGCTATAGTATGACTTTTTTCATGAAAATTTTCGAAAATATTCGTAAAAAAATGTCATAGTATAGAATGTCGAAAAATTTCATGAAAAAAGTCATACTATAGCATGTCGAAAATATTCGTAAAAAAATGTCATAGTATAGAATGTCGAAAAATTTCATGAAAAAAGGCATAGTATAGTCTGTCGATTGATTTGGTGTAAAAAAAACTCAGTTTAAAATTTCCAAAATGAAAATTTTTCATGTCGAAAATATTCGTAAAAAAATGTCATAGTATAGAATGTCGAAAAATTTCAATTTTCGACATGCTATACTATTACGTTTTTTCGACATACTATACTATGACTTTTTTTCGACATGCTATATATACTATGACTTTTTTGACAAACTATACTATGACTTTTTTTTACAAAATTTTTCGACATACTATACTATGACTTTTTTTCGACGTACTATAATATGACTTTTTTTTACAAAATTTTGGGACATACTTTACTATGACTTTTTTTCGACATACTATACTATGACTTTTTTTTACAAAATTTGTCGACATACTAAACAATGACTTTTTTTTACAAAATGTTTCCACATGCTATACAATGACTTTTTTTCGATATACTATACTATAACTTTTTTTTACTTTTTTCGACATACTATACTATAACTTTTTTTTATAAAATTTGTCGACATACTGTACAATGACTTTTTTTTACAAAATGTTTCGACATACTATACAATGACTTCTTTTCACAAAATTTCTCGACATGCTATACTATGACTTTTTTTACAAAATTTGTCGACATGCTATATTATGACTTTTTTTTCGACATGCTATACTATGACTTTTTTTTCGACATGCTAAACTATGACTTTTTTTTCGACATGCTATACTATGACTTTTTTTTCGACATGCTATACTATGACCTTTTTCGACAAGCTATACTATGACTTTTTTTGGACATACTATACTATGACTTTTTTTTATAAAATTTGTCGACATACTATACTATGAATTTTTTGACGTACTATACTATGACTTTTTTTCGACATACTATACTATGACTTTTTTTTACAAAATTTTTCGACATACTATACAATGACTTTTTCTACAAAATGTTTCGACATGCTATACTATGACTTTTTTTCGACATACTATACTATGACTTTTTTTTACAAAATGTTTCGACATACTATACAATGACTTTTTTTCACAAAATTTCTCGTCATGCTATACTATGACTTTTTTTCGACATACTATACTATGACTTTTTTTTACAAAATTTTTCGACATACTATACAATGACTTGTTTTACAAAATGTTTCGACATACTATACTATGACTTTTTTTCGACATACTACTGACTTTTTTTTTACAAAATGTTTCGACATACTATAGAATGACTTTTTTTCACAAAATTTCTCGACATGCTATACTATGACTTTTTTTCGACATACTATACTAGGACTTTTTTTTACAAAATTTTTCGACATACTATACAATGACTTTTTTTCACAAAATTTCTCGACATGCTATACTATGACTTTTTTTCGACATACTATACTATGACTTTTTTTACAAAATGTTTCGACATACTATACTAAGACTTTTTTACAAAATTTCTCGACATGCTATACTATGACTTTTTTTTACAAAATTTGTCAACATACTATACAACGACTTTTTTACAAAATTTCTCGACATGCTATACTTTGATTTTTTTTCGACATACTATACTACAACTTTTTTTCATAAAATTTGTCGACATACTATACTATGACTTTTTTTTACAACATTTTTCGACAAACTATACTATGACTTTTTTTCGACACGCTATACTATGACGTTTTTTTCAACATACTATACTATGACTTTTTTTTCAACATACTATACTATGACTTTTTTTTCGACATGCTATACTATGACGTTATTTTCGACAAAATACTATACTATGACTTTTTTTTACAAAATTTGTCGACATACTAAACAATGACTTTTTTTTACAAAATTTTTCGACATACTAAACAATGACTTTTTTTTACAAAATTTGTCGACATACTAAACAATGACTTTTTTTTACAAAATTTTTCGACATATTATACTATGACTTTTTTTTCAAAATTTTTCGACATACTATACTATGACTTTTTTTTACAAAACTTGTCGACATACTATACTATGACGTTTTTTTCGACATACTATACTATGACTTTTTTTTCGACATGCTATATATACTATGACTTTTTTGACATACTATACTATGACTTTTTTGACATACTATACTATGATTTTTTTTTACAAAATTTGTCGACATACTAAACAATGACTTTTTTACAAAATGTTTCGACATATTATACTATGACTTTTTTTGACAAAATTTGTCGACATACTAAATGACTTTTTTTTACAAAATTTTTCGAAATACTTACACTATGACTTTTTTTGAAATACTTACACTATGACTTTTTTTGTTACAAAAAATTTCGACATAGTAGACTTTTTACGACACACTATACTATGATATTTTTAAAAAAAAATTTCGACATACTATAATATGACTTTTTTTTACAAAATGTTTTGACATACTTTTTTTTACAAAATGTATTGACATACTATACTATACTATGACTATCGACAGACATGGATGTAAACTGGAACTTGACTGGTTGGCGGAGGCATACAACCGAGAGGTGGTAATTCTAGTTTTGAAATGTTTTACATAAAAAGATAGTGTGTGACTAGGACTCCAGCATGTGAAATGATTTGAGCATGTGTGGGCAGGGGAAGCTTGTTAGTGTTCAGATGGTAACAGGGAGTTGGTTAGGAGAAAGCTACAAGCCCACTGGGCAGCAGACTCAATCTCCTCAAATCTTCTTGTGAAACAATCTCAATTCCTGCATGTGCCGGCCTGTCTGCTCACTCAGCCAGAGTTTAACTGTGCCGAGCAGTTTCCTGTTAGAGTTTTAACCCAATGTTCAAACAGAATGATGAATTAAATGACTAGAGATGGTCTGGAAATTTTTAAAATGACTGAAACAAACATGAGGAGTGTGGTAATTTCTAAGCTGTTCCGTCTTTGAAGTTCTGGATAATTGTTTCTGCAGAAAAGCTCTCCGTAAAAGTTTGTTTACATAAGTCTTAGTTTAGTCATTGTTCTTAGTTATAAATCCAGCAAAAGACTTTTGTAGCGAGCCAGCTGATGATGTGATTACATGCCGCAAGCTAGCAGGAGATCCGAGTGTGTTTCTAGAGTAACAGCACCTGCCAGGTATTTTATCACTTAACTTACTGATTCTGCTCCTTCTGTAGGATTTTGGGATGGCTGAGGAGTTTGCAACAAAAGCACTGGAGCTAAAACCCAAATCCTATGAGGCCTACTATGCCCGCGCAAGAGCTAAAAGAAGCAGCAGGTAAACTACTCAGAACAGCTACTGCGATTGGTATCGGTGCTGAATTGTGTGGTCCGGATTTGGTAACAATGTTTCTCTTCAATCTTTCTCCAATCCGCAGGCAGTTTACGGCGGCCTTGGCTGACCTGCACGAAGCTGCTAAGTTGTGTCCCAATAACCGGGAAATCCGTCGTTTGCTGGCTCGTGTAGAGGACGAGTGTAAACAGATGCAGCGCACCCAGACTAAAGGAGGCCTCGTTGGGGCCGCAGCTGCTTCCAGCCAGGCGTCGGGAGGCCACGAGTCTGACCAGGAGCAAGACGAAGGACAGGAGGACCCTTCAGAGCACAGCCTTGCCAGGAGCGCGGAAGGACAAAGAGACATCTTGGAGGAGGAGGAAGAGGAGGAGGAGGCCTCGCTGCACGACAGGACAACTGAAGCCTGCTGGACACAGAACAGTTATCCCTACAACAGAGTCTTACCCTCTGAGCCTGTCAACAACAGTTTGGGACATCAGAGTCAGAGCCCCAGCTCACCCCCAGGCCCCAGTAGGCTTCCCCCCCACCGGTACCCTCGAGAGCACCGGGAGGCGCTGGCCCAACAGGGCCTGGTCCTGCAGCCCACCAAGCAGGCCCAGATAGTAAAGACCAACCAGCATATGAGCTCCATGCAGGTTGCGGGAGGGGCCGTGGGGGGCCGCGTGGCGGGGCCCAAATCTCAGTACGCTCCCTCCAGCCCCTTACCGAGCCGACACATGTCCAGTATGCTGAAGCCGGGCCCGGGCATCGACATTAGCCCTCTACCGCCCCCAGCTGACGAGCCCGTATACGGGAACCGCATGTCGCTGGCGGCTGCCTCCACCTCCATGGGTCACAGTTGTGAGATCGAGAGCCTCCATTCCTCCCAGGCCTCCTACTCATCCTGCAGCAGCTCCAAGGGTCTGGGGCAAGACAGGTTGTCTGCCCACTCTGCGTCCTCCTTGGATGGGTTGGCCTGCTCTGGTCCCGGACCCCAGGGGAACCACACTGACCCAGGAAAGGAAGGGATGTGTGGTGCAATGGGATCACAGGGAGGAGGCGGCGGCAGCAGCATGCGTGTATCCAGTTCCACCAGTAGCCTGGCGTCCAGCAGCAGTCTATCAGACAGCGGCAAGCTGGGACCTGACGTCCGCACCAAGATCTCTGACAAAACAAAGCACAGCCAACAGGCCAGTTCTGCAACAGAATACAAACCCAGACCCTTCATGGGCATAATTGACAAGACGGCACGCTTTCACCAACAGCTCCAACAGCAGCAGCAAATTCAACAGCAGCAGCAGCAGCAAATTCAACAGCAGCAGCAGCAAATTCAACAGCAGCAGCAGCAGCACCACGCCTTGCAAAGCCACCCAAGCCTGCAGTCTGCCGGCCGCAGCTGGCTGAACCACTCATCTGATGGTCTAGTGTGTCACAACATGTCAGCCATGGGCCTGCTGCCTGTCGACTGTGAGCTGCCTTACGCCAAAACAGTGAGCACTTACCAGGAGCAGCACAAACCTCCACCACCTCAGGGTGCTATGGCGATGAGTAGCTTACAAAACGGCATGCTCGCCAAGGAATTCACAGAGAAGTTCTGCCAAGCCGCCAACTGTTACAAAGAGTCCAAGCCAGCACTGGCGATGCCGCACACGTTCATGGACAGTAAACCCAAGCAGCCTGGCCTAGCCCGAGATAATCCTGCCATTCACGTAGCTTCAATGAAACCAAAGCGATCGTTTATAGAGTCGAATGTGTAGAGATGTTTGTTTTATCTCTCATACGGTCCACAACGCACACACACACAAGCAAAAATCTTAAGTGAGGAGTTGTTTTAATTTTTTTTAACCAGCCCCAAAACAGAATAGGCTCACTTTTAAGCCTTGTTAGAAGTACAGTTTGCAAGCTGTTTGTTTTCCTGTGTGATTACAGACTGCAGGCAGTGTACTGAACGCTCCAGATTTCTCTCCTCCCAACCTGTCGCTTGTGGCTGTCAGCTTCTGTTACATGACAACATGTCCGCCGTTATTCAGCCAAGCTGGAGACATTGCACTGAAGGAAATATTTGGACATGTAGTGTACAGTCCTCATCAACGCAACGGTGACAGCGAGCACTTTATATACACTTAGGCCGCTCAAGTGCTTAAACAACATATTCAGTTACAGCATAACGTTATTACAGAACAGTTTGAGTGAGTGAAATGGGATTTGAATTGTGTTCATTACGTCCATGGTGCTGAGAGAGGTGAAATAAGGAAGAGAAAGTCCTCAGTGAAGGTGTAAGAAAGTCTAAAAGGACGGGCATTCCTGTGTTTTACGAAGGATGTTATAGATCCTGTTGTGTATATTATATAAATATGTATTTTTCCTTCTTTTCAGTGAAGATCTATGTTAAGTGTATTGACAAGTTCAGACTTGTGTATTTTGAGTTTTATGCACAATGTTGTTTAAATGGTGTTAAAAGTTCTAAAAAAGCATTTGTTAAATGTGTTTGTACATTATATAAAATCACCATTAACATTGAATTGAAATCCTTTCTGTATCTGCTTGTTGTTGCTGTCTAGTTTAATTTATTTACAGCGCCAATGGCTTGGTTAATTGTAAAAGCAATATATTTTATATAGTTATTTTTGCACAGCTAATAAGACATTTAATGATTCTCAATAATGTTGAGTTTAAGTGTATGCTACAATTGCAGTTTATATTACAGAGTAAAAAAAATCTATAAAAACAGAAATGGTTTTGGGGCACAGCGCCATCAGCTCTATTTTAATATGTACATTAAATGCAATTGTTGCCATGTTTTCAGTATTGTGAGCTTTATTAGCCGTGATCACATACTGTAATAGAACATTACTGCCATAGCCACCATGGGAGAGAGAAATAAAGACTCACTGAGGAAAAAACAAACAGGTCTGCTGACTTTTATTCTAAAACAGGCTGCCTAAAGACATTTAATAATTATCATGAGCCTAAAGAGAAGTGTAAACATTACACCGCCGATTGGTTGATTGGAAGATTTGCTGAACAGTGGCCTCTGTGCCCACAAATGGCAGGACAAGGGCGCATTCAATTTTTTTTAAAATGAATCGACATACTATACTACTCCTTTTTTCATGAAAAAGATTTGGGCATTCTATACTATGACATTTTTTTTCACAAACATTTTCGACATACTATAGTATGACTTTTTTCTCAAGAAAATTTTCGACATTCTAAACTATGAGTTTTTTTTCCCACAAAATTAATGGACATACTATACTATGTCTTTATTCATGAAAATTTTCGACATTCTATTCTATGACATTTTTTCGAGAATTTTCGACATACTATAGTATGACTTTTTTTTAATGAAACTTTTCGACGTTCTAAACTATGATTTTTTTTTCCCACAAAATTAATCGACATACTATAGTATGATTTTTTTTTCACGAAAATTTGCGACATTCTAAACTATGAGTTTTTTATAATGAAAATTTTCGACATTCTAAACTATGAGTTTTTTATAATGAAAATTTTCGACATTCTAAACTATGAGTTTTTTTTAAGGAAAATTTTCGACATTCTAAACTATGAGTTTTTTTCTCCACAAAATTAATTGAAATACTATACTATGACTTTTTTCTGGAAAATTTTCGACATTCTATACTATGACATTTTTTCATGAAAATTTTCGACATACTATACTATGACTTTTTTTCCAAGAAAATTTTCGACGTTCTAAACTATGATTTTTTTTTCCCACAAAATTAATCGACATACTATAGTATGTTTTTTTTTTCACGAAAATTTGCGACATTCTAAACTGAATTTTTTATAATGAAAATTTTCGACATTCTAAACTATGAGTTTTTTTTAAGGAAAATTTTCGACATTCTAAACTAAGTTTTTTTCTCCACAAAATTAATTGAAATACTATACTATGACTTTTTTCATGAAAATTTTCGACATACTAAACTGACTTTTTTTCATGAAATTTTTCGACATGTTATACTATGACGTTTTTTCATTAAGTTTTTCGACATAAACTATGACTTCTTTTACATGAAATTTTTCGACATACTATAGTATGACTTTTTGGTGAAATTTTTTGACTTATTATACTTTGACATTTTTCTGACTTCTATGACATACTATACTATGTCTTTTAGGACATTTTATTGACATAATATACAATGACATTTTCTATGACATTTTTATGACTACATGACATCCTATGATATGATATTTTTGGAATTTTTATAGCATATTATCCAACAGTAGCAAGAGTAGAGAATAGTTATGGGCAACAAAGTGACTCAGTTACACAGCAATATCTATCTAATATTTGCTAGAATTAGCTAACATTAGTCACCGCTTGCTACCGGTCATATCAGACCCAACTAAGGCTCCTGAGTGTATTGATTAGAGCAAAGCTTTGCTTTATTGTTCACAAATTCAACTTTTCATTTGTAAGAGAAAATCGTTACAATGTCTCATTTTAAGCCAATACATAATGCGCGCTTGTGTGACTTTTTTCTAAACAGCAGCCTCTGTGGCCACTATGGGAGAATAGTGGATGCTTAGCTAACAGTACAAGTAGAGAACAGTCATAAGTAATGTCAATTACATGGCAATATGTATCTAAAGTTTGATAACATTAACCACCATAAGTGTATTGAACAGTGGTGCATTATGATTAATTCAATTTGTATTTAAGAGAGGGGGAATGTGTCATTTCTAATTCAAAAGTTACCTATAGTGTTGCTTTAAGTGGTGGTGTCTTCAAATATATAGTATAATGCCTTACAATTAGCAGGAATGCAAATATTTTGCTTAAAGATGGGGTCTGCGATTTATCCAGTATACACTTTTTGTTATATTGGTTGAAATGGTCTTTACACCCCGACAGCAATCCGTTTCTTATGAGCACTGAAAAAAGACCGGAAAAGATCAGTCATCTGTAGCTGCTGTAATCCTGTAAAAACGTCTACCAGTCAGTAAAAATGGTCCCGGTTGTAAGGAACCAATCAGAAGCCTCCCTGCCTCCCTGCTCGTACTCTAGCCTCAGCGTGCACCAGCGTGAACTCAAAGCGCGTGTCCGCCGCACGTTCACTGGAGAGTGGAAGAGAAAACTCAGCTCTTAAAACACCGGACAACGAGAACGAACTCGTACCACTATTACCATATTATCGAAAAATACAACTTTGATTTAGTTGTTTATGTTCTGTTAGTTTACTTTATAAGATACTGCAGATTTAAACTATTTATTCTAACAGCTCAAAGTGAAGTCAGACAAACAGGATTATCAACGAGGGGAGACGGCGGATAGAAAACATTGCCGAACAAAATTTACGTTACTCAAACTGCTTTTTCAGTTACAGAAACAAACGAGTGGACTGACCTCCCTCCAGATATTAGAGTAATGTTAAAAAGGGTCGTGTTGTCTCAGCAGGTATCTCTCTCTTTCCCTCCCCTCTCTGCTGCTCTGTGGCCGGCTCTCCAGCGAGCTGCTGCCCCCCCCCTTCCCCTCCGTCAACAAGGAAATAAAGCCCCTCGTCTACGAGACCGGTCTCTTGAGAGAGCTCCAGCTCATAGCGGGGTCTGTGTGAGTGAATGCCCGGGTGGAGAGGTGGCGATCCCGGCAGGAGCTAGCTAGCTGTGCCGGCAGTTTGTGGAGCTTCTAAACTCCGACAACAGTTGAGAAAATGTTTGATTCGCCATCTAACATCGTAAAACTGTCAATATTCTAAATCTACACCGTTGATTTCTCGCCTCAACATTTTTCAGAAGTGAATTTAGTGATGAAATCGCTACGAAAAATGTGAAGTAGTTAAGATGCGGCGGTGCTCGTGCATGTGTGTGGGGGGCGTTGCCTTATAAGGAGTTTCGAGGGGAGGGGGGGGTTTAGACGGAGCTCCTGAGGCGATGCGACTTTCAAATTATGCTAGTTTTCCAAGATCGCAGACCCCAGCTTTAACAGGACTATTTACTGGATAATTATCTGTTAACTTATCTGAGACGTCAGATTCTGATTATTTTGTCAAATTTGTACGGAGTGGTACCCTGAACAAAACTTTCTTAATAGTCGCTACTTAAAGATAATAAGAGCACTAGTTCAAATGAACAGCACCTGTGTAATGATAAAGTACCTGTTTAGTTGGATTCTGACAGACAAGCCAAAATGAGCTGCTGTCTACTGGCTTGACTTCCATCGTGTTATTGCCATCTTCAGAGATCTATTTGGGGTGAGGATCGTGGTCTGTAGGAACAGGTTCGTCATGGGGCTGGTTTTGTTCTTGCCCCTGAACCAGCTCTCGATGGATTCTCGCTCATAGGAATATCCGTCTGTGGAGTAAACACATTTTGGCACCTTATACACTGAGAAAATTATGCATGTCCGTCTTTGACTCTGTTTGAGACACTTTACAGGTTTTTAGCATTTGTCTAACCTGCAGCAATGACTGGATCCTTCATCAGCTCTCTGGTGATTGGACACAGAAACTCATCTGGGGCATCTGAACCGCTCTGCTCTGCCTTCAAGGCCTCGATTTTCCTCAGGAGACGACCGCGGAGGCCCACAGACTCTGAGAAACCAACACACTGTTCAGTACGGATGGTAAATTACATCACACGCAGTGTAAATTCTTGTAACATTGAAAACTTAGTGCGGTCGTGATCGTTTGTATCCATTAATTTATCATCTTAGACCGAGTATTTCACATAAACCAGCTCAAATCTTTTTTATGTTAATGTTATTCCACTAAGAAGCATCCGTGTTTTTTTCTGTGGAACTGTATCAGTGAGGCTACAGACACTCAACAGACTGACTCTGTCCTCTCTCTGGCCTCTCAGATAAAACAAAAGCAGGAATAAATCTGGACCTTCGCTCAATCAATCTGTGCCGAGACACAAAAAGCCAGACATGCTCACTGTGTGATGATGGCTTCACAACTCAGGCAAGGTGTCTCCCCTGAGGGGTTTGTGTGGGTTGTAGTTCAAAAGTTAACATCTCTCATTATTCTACTCGAGAATAAAAACTCAAAAAAGGGCCCAACAGAGGAAAAATCACTCTGCACCCAGCTGCAACTCTCTGCCAACTGACAGCACCCTTTGAATTTGTCATCAGCTGCAAATTTCACCACCAGCTACAATCGAGGGAGGACCTTTACAACCACTCATGATTAGTGATGTGTCCGTGTATAGTGGCAGACAGAGATACAGTGAATGAGAGCAGCTGCAGTGACATTTTACGGCCCGCATTCTTAAATCCTGAAGAGATAGTATATATATGGTATCTTCTTCAAAGGGAAGGAATGAATTAATTTACCCAGTCACATTTTAATGGTTTAGACAATGGTAGAATAAAAAATAATAATAATAATAAAAAAAAAAATGTAAGATTTTTTTTGCCATAGGCAGGATTTTAGAAACACTGAGTCCCCCCTCCCCCAGAAAAAAATACCTGACACTAAGTTTCAAAAAGTTTTTGATTATCTGGATTTTCTTTATCATTTTATCTATTCAGGTAACAAAACGTAAACTTTTCATGAAAAAATAAGATTATTTCTGATGAAAACTTAACTTAATAGTTAAAGGTGTTAAATGCGAGATTGGGAGAATTTCCATTGCGTCCGCACGGCTCTCAACATGGCGACGGCTGAGCCGTTGGCTAGCAGCTAAAAGCACTAACAGTGCAAACAACTGCATCAGTGCTGACAGAGATAATAGTTTTTACCGGAGGGGGAACCGGAGGGTGAGCGCTACACTTTCGCGACGCTCACATGTACCAACATGCGCTAAAAGGCACGGGCGGCCGGCCATGTCAACAAAGCACAGAGAGGCTCTCATTACAACACACACAGAGGGAGAGTGACTTCATTCTCTGCTCAGGTAGACATTACTCCTCTATATCTTTACATAGCAAATAGTTATTTGCTGCTAAATTAATGCTCTGCATATATTCTACAGAACCTTTAAGTTTATTTGAAAATTGCTAAATCACCAAATTTGGAGATTTGTGGTGGAAATTAATTCCACACACTGCCAGGAATAAACTTCTGGTGGGGAAATAATCCTTTATTGTATTTATATATTGGCCCAAAAGCAGTCAAAATGTAATACTGTCTCTAAAAAAATACTGGAATCAGCCCATAAAATATCCACCAATGCAAAATGTAATCCCCCCCATGTTGTTAAAACCCCCAAATTCCCAGAAAAAGACACCACAGACATGATGACCTCAGTGCCCTCAGTGGTAGCTACAGTCCTGGATGAAGGAATAAAGAGAGTTTCTGAGCTGTAGAGATTCGTCATTGATTCAAATGTGCTGAGGATGCTTAATAAACCATCTGGTTCTAGGTTAGCGTTAACTACTTTGGAAATTATGTCAAGATTGTCAGAACAAAAAGGATGATTTTTGGAAGACGCGATAAAACTACAGTATGAATTGAATTAAGCTCTCTAGCATTATTTGAACATGTATGTACTCAAAAGCTTCCCCCATATGTCATGATGTACAGGGGCACCATGTTCTGAAGAAATTTCATCCATTTGTACGACACAATCAGCCTCAAACAAACTGAAGAGATCTTCACAATCATCTACTGTGCACTGAGGACTGGCTTGTTCTCTTACTGCAGCAAATAACGCGAGTCTGTCTTAATTTTGCACTCATTTATAGAGCAGAAAGTAGAGATGGAGGGAGGAGAGCATTCAAGTACACATTACAAAGACTGTGGCTACCTCGTACCATGAACTCTGTGCCTTGAAAATCCTGTATTCAAGTTTAAAGTAAAACAGGCAGACGCAGCAGTGGAGGCTTGCTGTCGCAATCATAAATACTTTGAATCATACGGGAAAAGTGATGTTGCTCAATCAAAATGTCTTCCTTCGATGAAACACGTTGAACCTATTAAGTCCTTCGATTCATCCAATAAATTACTCTTAGATAGAAAAACGGCACTTAACAGCTCTATAGGGTTTAAGATTTCCATAAGTTCCCACATTTTTCATGGAGGCACAAGCCATTAGTACTATACGGTCCACTTTACATTTAGATTGATAATTTGATGAGACGCTACAATAAAACTGCAGAATGAGGCTGTCTCCACAGAGATACACTGAATTATATGCGAAAGGAACTTTTTTTTCCTCCCCTTACTCAAAGATTCATGAATATTTCATCTAGTAAAGTGAGCTGGAATCTAATTTTCTCTGTGTGTGTGTGTGTGAGAGTGTGTGTGAGTGAGAGTGTGTGTGTGTGTGTGTGTGTGTGTGTGTGTGTGTGTGTGTGTGTGTAAGTAAGTGTGTGTAAGTAAGTGTGTGTCTATGCACGCACACTCATTTACACAAACATGGAAAATGATAGTTGTTGGTTGCACAGCACAAAAAGGACAGGAAATGTGGCAATCTGCTGTTTCCTCTGTCCTTGTTCTGTGGTAATGATGTGAGCTGTCCTCCATACTAAACACATGGAAAAGAGATGCTCAGTCTATAGGACATGCCTTGCATAACTGAGCAGCATGCAAGGGAAGTTGGCTTTACTGTCGTTTTTTTTTTACTGTGTCTACTGCTGTCCAATTAAAGCAAACACAACAATAGCCAGAAGGGCGTTTTTACCGTGATTAAGGGTGGTCCTGTGATGCAGCTAGTTGCATGATTACAGTCGGCACACAGTACCCGTAATCAGAGTAAAGACGGCTTTTATGGGCATTATGGCATTCATGCACCATGTCAACTGTCTGCTAAACTCCCCTCAAAACTCAAAATACTATTTAGAAAGCACCCATACCAAGGAAACAAAATACAAGGTTAATAATAGCTAAATTTGTGGTTTAATCTGCAGTGAGGATGTGTGCACTTTATGCATATTTTTGACCGGTTCTTTTATAGAGAACTGTGTGCGAACATGTAATGTGGAAAATAAGGTGAGAGATCAAATCTAACATTATTCATTTAGGTTATTGGCGAATGTCACTAATTGTGTATGATTTTTTCAGTCTACACATGGATCCATAACACGTATATTGCAGGTGCATTTCAAAATTAATCATATTATTACAGTGTTTGTCCTTAATTTATCCTTTATTGTAAAACACTTAGTATACTTATACTAAATCATAGATTATCTTTCTGCTGGTTGATGATTATATAAACATAACTGCCAATTATGGTTGAGTTACTGATGGGTAAAATAATAATACAGGTGCTTTAAATAGTCACATGCAAAATGGTGGCACAGAGGTTATAAATCTGATGCAAAGGGTGCCTGCACAAATGTGTCTTTTTTTTTTTAGTCGTAAACCTACCCAAGAGTTATGAACAAAAAATGCTTTATAAAAAGTCACATGACGGCGCTTTCAGCTCCAAAAACTCACCACTTGCTCCTTGACATATGGCCTAACTTTGCACTAAATTTAATTGCAGTTGTTGAGCAGTTTATAAGTTTTCCTGCAAAATAACAGACATTTTTTGGGAAATATGTTAATTCGCTTTTTTGCCAAGACTTATTTGAGAATGTCTGTATAGTAAATATCAGTTAGCTTAGCATAAAGACTGGAAACGAGGGGAAACCGCTAGTCTAGCGCTGTCTGAAGGTAACAAAATCGACCTAGAAGTACCTCTAAAGCTCACTGATTAACACATTATATTTCATTGGTTTAATTTGTAAGTGTAAAAACCCCAACCCTGCAAGAAAGCAAATATGCAGATAATGACGCTCATGTACATTGTAAGCTGCCGTACTATAGTGTTGATGCTTAAACATTGGAGTCCACAGCGAGTCCGTCTACTGCAGGGAGAAATATTTGCTGTTTTCTGGCTGCAGTTTGTAAAGTGACTTTCCACGCCGAGACCTTGGATGACCCTGAATGGACTAATCTTATTTTCAGAGGGATTATCATTGTTTGTGACGTAAAGGTCATCCCGTGGGGTACTGTCCTCACAGCGTGATTTGTGATTGTATAAGCAGATAGAAACGCTGCAGCTTCACGTCCCTAAATCAGATCACTGTTTGGGGAAGAGTTGTGGGGGGAAAAAAATAAATCAGAGCATCGATAAAAAAAAAAAAAGCGGCTTATATCATGCTATCCAATTGAAGCTTGTCATGTTTTAGGATCAAACGGTAAATCCCCACAAAAACACTGAGTCCCAGGGCCCCTGTGTGTGTGTGTGTACACCGTACACTAATGTACGTGATTGTGTTTTATATTCCATCCTCACCAATTCCCAGCTCTGCTGCTGTTTCCTTGTTCAGCTGGCTGAGCTCTGCTCCGTCGATGTTGTTGGCTTTAAAGATGCTGACAAGCTCCTGCAGTCCTTCCTCACACAGCCAAGTCTGCACATCCTCCTCAGACCAATCAGCAACCAGCAGCCTGGAGTGACCCGGCAACTTCCTTCCTGTAAAACGCACAACAGGAAGGGAGGAAGTGCTCTGCTATTATACCCCCCCCTCCCAATCTCCTGAAACAAAACTTATCTGATGCAAACAAACAATTTTCTCTCTCACTCCACAGAAAGGAACACACTCCCTCTGTACTGATATCGGAGTGACAATTACTTTCCTGCACACACACACACACACACACACACACACACACACACACACACACACACACACACACACACACACACACACACACACACACACACACACACACACACACACACACACACACACACACACACACACACACACACACACACACACACACACACACACACACACACACACACACACACACACACACAACACACACACACACACAGATCCCCGACCTCGCATACAAGCATGTGATCTACCAAAGAAAAGAAAATTAAACCCAGGGTCGTGTTACTTCAGATTGTGCCAGCGTGCAGCTCATCAACCTTCACGCGACACTATGCGAGTGAGCGGCCGTCATTTATCATACGAGGCTGAGACAAACTGGCCTGTTGTGTGCCGGCGCCGTTAATGACACCTCACAGCAGCCTCATGGTTCCCATCGCCCATCATTAGCCGTGTCAAGGATAACCCTGAAGACCGGGAGGTGCTGCTCATTACCACACTAACCACATGTTCGGTCCCCCCCCCCACCCTACTTCTTCCTACCTCTGCTAGCCTGGATAACTCATAATCGATGCATATTTTCCTCCACAAAAGATTGTGGTTTCGATAACACCCTTACGGCCGGTACAGACGGGGAACGTCAGCAGCGCGTGGCGGTTGCCTCGCTGAACTGCTGCCTGTCTCACGTGTGGTGTCCACACTGGCAGCATTTCTGCTGCAGCGCTGCTGCTGCTGCTGCTGCTGCTGCTGCCAGCCCTTTCTTTCCACATTGAGTTTGCCTTTCATAATGGCCATTTCATTTCATTATAAATGTACCGCTCGCGGTAAAAATAGGCAAGATCTTGAATCTCTAGAAGAGACGCAGTTGACTCGCCAAGCCGCGCTGCTCACGCGGGCAGTGTGGCTGCTCTAACCTGTTAACATGGGCGCCGAAATAAAAAAAAAACAGGTTCCCAACTCCCAGACCGGACAACGCCGTGGTAGCGACCTGTCAATCACAAGGTAGCGACACCCGAAAGCATACCATGCTTTATGGTCTATTTGACACTAAATGGGACCATAATTTACTAAATGAAGACTTGAAACTAGCGATTAAAACCTTAAACTCATGTTTACAATGTTTACTGAGGTAATAAATCAAGTGAGAAGTAGGCTCATTTTCTCATAGACTTCTATACAATCGGACTTCTTTTTGCAACCAGAGGAGTCTGAAGAGAATGCAAGTTGAAGGCACTTCCGCATTGGCTTCATTTTTCAGACCCCAGAGTTGCCCACTGGCCTGTGCCTGAGAATGAGAAACTTCTGACTCAATTGTAACATGTCCTGTGGCTGCATTGCATTCTGGTCTACTGAGTCTTCAGAGAAACTAGCATCTCTGCTTTGATTCATTTCGTTGTGTAGGATTGAATGGCATGACAGCACGTCTAGAGGTATGGCTTTGCTCTTGGATACAAAATATGAATATAAATAAACCATCCTAGTTAAGCAGCTAGTTTAGCATGCCAAAATTAGCACTAAAGATAAAGTGCAGTGTTGTTTTCCTTTTTTGGCAAGAGTAAAACTATGAAAACAGAACTCCTGCCCCAAGCACAGTTACACTGAGTGGAAATATCCACTTATTGGGTCTGCACGACAGTGAGCAGAGTAGCACCACCTCCTCTCTGCCGGCCTGGCTGATAGAGTGTGGAGTCTCCCAGTCTAGGAGCCTGAGTCATGCAATTACTGTGCCAAAAGCATGAAAACCTCACAGAGCTTCACTGCGGACTGGGACGACTCAGACCGCAGTGTTTAATTACTTGGACAGATGCACATATGAAGCTCTCTTCATCATACATCCTATCCGGGGCCAGGTCACGGTGGCAGCAGGCTAAACAAGGTAGTCCAGACGTCCCTCTCCCCAGCAACATTTTCCAGCTCCTCCTGGGAGATCCCGTAGCATTCCCAAGCCCAGATGAGATATATAATCTCTCCAGCGTGTTCTTGGCCTACCCTAGGGTCTCGTCATCATCCCCATTTATCACGGGATAAGTCTGGAGTCCATTTTTCTTATCGTCAACGAATCCCATGAAAAGACCAAAACCAATAATGAATTCATTCTACTAACAAGTCTGTGCAGCTAAAGCCTGATCGCTTATTCCTCTGTGCCATAGACATCCATTGTTGCCCAAAAATCACATTACATTTGCACTGGGTGACAATTTCCTTCATTTATACCATGAACACGGTCAACTTCCTGCTGCCATAAATACTCACTAGTAGGGTGAGAAGTAACAAAATCAGATTTTCACCACACGATTATCCTGGCAAAAACAATTCATGATAATATTATTGCTATGTCTATAGAAAACTTGAAAAAAATGCTATTTGGCAAATTCATCTTTAACTTTGTTTATTGTGCTTTTTGTGTCAAATGTCATAGTATAGTATGTCATAAAAGTGGTTCCCAAACATTTTCAGCAAAAAAGTTGTAGTATAGTAAGTCATAAGAAAAGTCACAGTATAGTATGTCATATAAAGTCATGGTATAGTAAGTCATGAGAAAGTCATAGTGTAGTATGTATAGCGGCTCGCTACACTAAGGAGTGCTTTGAGATAGGCGCCAATGTCAGCATGCCAGTATGCTCACAGTGACAATGCTAACATGCTAATGTTCAGCAGATATATTTACCACCATCCTAGTTACAACATTTGCTAATTAGCACTAAACACAAAGCACAGCTGTGGCTGATGGGAATGTCTCTTGTTTTGCAAGTATTTAGTCATACAGTAAGCCAAATCCTGAAGGGGACGAGAATGGCTGCGACAAATTTCATGGCAATTCAGAGTCACAGCGCTAGCATGGCTAAGAACTACTGTCCTCATGTGTTTTCAGAAATGACTGAGCCTCTTTTGAAAATGAAACTAGATACTGTATTTGTGACGCATTTTTAACAATTGAGCAGGAACGAATGGGCTTGTGAAGGTTTTGAGAGACGGACCAACACATTGTTGTTTCAGTCTTTTCATGGGATTTGCTGGCATTAAGAGAAATATTGAATAATGCCAGCCTTATCCTTTAAAGCCAGACAGTCGCTATTTCTATGGCACCGTTGGGTTCCTTTGGGTTCACACAACATGATATAAAGTAGCTATAGACACGTGACAAACACACAAATCCCAAGAAAAGCTTTCCATCACATGCAAAAAAGACATAACTGTGTGCTACAACAATAGCTCAAAAGAAAATATGTTTTCAGGACACATCAGGACATTAAATTATCCCAACACCTTTACTAGACTCTGATATCTGAAGCATTCACACATGAAGAACATAATGCAACAAAACAGCAGTGGTTTTTAGCTCAGAGTCCTGTGAATAACTGAAGATTTCTAAGGGAAAAACAGAGTGATGCATTTATTTACCTTGGCACACAGTCTGCCTTGATTCAGCTGCTGCAGAATAACATAAAAGAGAATAACTTTAATACAAAGAAAGAAAGAACCAAGATTAAAGGAAAGGGGGGATAAAGAGAGAAAGAGGTAGAGGCATAAAATAAGGCAGATCTTCATTGAGATGGAATTTGCTTTGTCAACATCAACCTGGCTAATGGCAGACGGGGAGCTGCCCTGATGAAGAAGCTTCAAGGCCTCCAGATGTCTAACGATTGAACCTTTTCATTTAGTATTCCAAATGTTTTCTTTCATGTCGGGCTGGAACTCTCTTTAAAGAGGATTCACCTTCATAACAACAGCTCTCTGAGGCTCAGTGGTAGTTTGCCCTGCTGCACCAATAAACATCAATCACAATTCCTCCTCTAGACACCGCAGCCAGACAGCAATACACATGTAATAGGAGCTTCTCTTGCTGGATATCTCCCAAAACACTCTTTTGGGAGGCTTTGGAGCTCCAAATGGCTCCTGGGCTTTGAACCACTGCTAACCGTCTGGAAGGAGGTGTGATTGTGCATTTGTAGGCGCCAACCTAAACAATTCCCTGTTAAGTATTTACCAGTTCTGCTGACTCCATCTCCTATTCTCCACACGTTTACGGTTCTGTCCATGGAGCCGGTTGCAATCCACGGCATGGTGGGAGACAGAGCAACAGCCGTCACGTACCTGCAGGGAGGAGGAAGAGGAGCAGAAATGTGAAGGGTGTGTATGACAGACTAAAACTGGCACAGGAAGAGATCGGCTTTAAAAGTAAGGTTCCCTCTACCCTTAAAAAAAAATAAAAAAAATAAAAATCCAGTCTTAGATCGTACAGTATCTTAAATCCTTTCAAGCACTTCAAAGGGCTCTGCTAGTGTCTACCTGCGGTGCCACTTCAATGACTGTCTGGAAAGCAGCGCTTGAGAATATACTATTGCATCACTGCTCCCAGTGCTTCTGGAAAAAAAACTAATCAAGCAAAAATCGCACGTTTTCATTTGAAACTCATTTGCTGTTTGTCTGATGGCTGCAGAGATTGCATTGCGGAGGGAGGTCAGGTCATTTACCTGTCGTGCTGTTTCAAAGTGTGGAGCAGGGTTCCCAGGTTCTGTAAACAAAGTACAAACAAACAGAACAGGAATGTTTGACATCTCTGTGTTTACAGCGGCCGGGAGATATTGTTTAGAAAGTAGTTAACTGAAGCAGCAAAGCCAAACAAAAAAAGAAAATACATTTTGTAAGTGTTTTTTTGTGCTTAACTTACCGCATCATATACTGCAACACTTTTATCCACCGAACTGTTGAATAATTAGAGAATAAACTTAATTTGCAGAATCCATATGCATGCATTTTGCATTATAGAAAGAATTGGATTCAAGCAAAAACACACATTATTCAAATGTTTAAGTGCTACAAACAGAGCAGAGATTAACCTGTAACTCTGTATGTTTGAACTAAAGCAAGAAAAAGCAGAGAGATGCAAACAGGAGCTTAAACGCAACAAACTGCCTCCTGTGGCCGACTGAGGGAACAGCAGGATCAGTGCTCAGCAGTGGCATCTGCTGTTTACAGCACAGAAAAAAAGGAGCATTTTAAACACGGAGGAGAGATTCATTTAAACTTAATTTGTCCCAAGTGAGCAAATGATTTCCCAGTAAATAATAAAACAAAAGACATTACAAGACATAAGCAAAAGTCAATATTCAGTTGCCAAACGCAGGAGGTGTTTATTAGCGCTCCCACGTAGGTGAAGACAAGAAGAAGTGATTTATGTGTGTGTTACGTGTTGAGTGTAGCATGATGCGGTGGGTGTCTTACCCCGAGACGATCAGCTCTCCATCAGAAGAGAAGGCACAAGACAGAACTGGAGCCGACTGGCTGGTGAGAGTGTAAAGCAGCTTCATGGTACAGGCTGAGGGGGCAACAACACACACAAACAGTTAGTTAAAGTTCAAATTTAAATTGTGTCTGCATTTGTTTAGCGACCAACCTCCTGCAGCTTATCCATAAATTGACAAAAACTACAAAGTACTCAGTCTCTTCTCAAACTGACACACACACACACACTTCAAAGTGAGTCCCCCGCACTCAAAACTTTTTGTCAATAACTCTCTTCCCTCTTGCTGGCTTGCAGCTGTGCCACCTGCTGACAGCTGCTTAGAAACAAAAGATTTTATTTTTTGGCAATAAACCTGAGAAATTCACAGCTTAAGATACAAAGACACTTCTGACTACAGAGTAATAATTCATCGTGCAATAATCCCATGTGCCAAAATCAATCGGCCTGTAGCAGCATTTAAACCTGCAGTAGGCAGAATGTTTTTGGCAGCATTGGGCAAAAGTCCCACAATAACCTTTCAGCAAATTGTAATTCAAGTGCTCAGATATAACTAGACTTCTGCACCTCCTCATGGCTCTGTTTTCAGGCTTTAAAAAAATCTAGTCTGTGACAGGAGACTTTGGCCAATCACAGATCAGTTCAGAGAGAGAGTGTTCCTATTGGCTGTTTATTTAACAGAGGCAGCTGTCAATCACAAACTCAAACGGTCAAACTAGGCAGCGTTTTATGAAAATAAAAAACATATTTGCTCCAATTCTAGTACCTACTTCAGCTTTAAATTATCAGCCTGTAAATACACATGTATTAAATTAAACCTCCCTCTTCTCCATTAGAGTAAAAATGCTGTTTTCAGGCTCTGTGGGAGCTTAATTCGTTATTTGCATGCATATTCATGATGTGAAGCAGATCCGTATTTCTCAGTAAGGAAAACAACAAAAACACATTATAAACCTGACAAAATCTAATTGCACAATTGAGAAAATAAATTAAATGTGATGTGTGTGATCGAGAAGTATGCTGCTGGGTGAAAAGAAGAGGCTGCAAAACTGACAGCATGAAAGATTTGACCCTGAGAGCTGGAATAAGACCATTTCCTCTGGATGTGGAGCCGTAACAGGACAGGGCAAGAAAAATGTTCCATATAGACAGAGATCCCAGCCTCAAAATGGGCCTCTTGCTTCCCTGAATCATCTACACTTGAGTCTCTTTCTGATAAAACAGTGGAAGAGGGGTTCAAGCATGCAAGCCTCTTGCAAAGACGAGATTGATGCACATATTCAGGAAGGCGGGCTGGTTGAGAGCTCATCCGCAGTATGTGAAAAATACATGTTAAAGAAATGATACGAGGACAGACATTGTTCTGTGTCTTTCTACAAGCTGCGCAGAGATGAAAAATCCCAACGGACCGCAGTGGGTCACCACGTGGGACACATCGCATCCTCCCCAGAAACGGCCGTTACCACGGCAACCCATCTTTGGAACTAACAACATGGCGTGTTCAAGCACGAACGGATATACAGTCTGCAGGCTGGTTACACAACCTGTGAACATACACGAAACGTTCTTGTTCTGCTGTCGGCCGTACAAGATATAAATGTCAGAGTGGATATACTGTATGCACCTGATTTCCTCTCCAACTCTTCTCCTTGCACACTCGCACACAGCCGTCTGCAGCTGCTGTATTTCAGCAGAATGTCTTAAAGTGATCCATTATTAATGAGTCAGTCTGCAGCTGATTTATTCCACACACTAATAAAATTCCTCTATTCTGCAGAGCGATTTCAAGGTTAAAGCAGTCAGCAGGTTCTCTCTCTCTCTCTCGTGGGAGACGGAGTGAGGGAGCTTTCAGTTGAGGAAGCATGCAGAGGGGTCGGCCTACCTGTTCCTTCACTCTGGGAAACAATCCGTATTTTCAGCTGGCTGTCTTGTCCACAGGAGGCCAGTCGAAACTCCACACAGCAGCCATCTGCAGAACAAAAAGCAGACACATTCCCTCTTTCTGAGTGTTCACGCTTGACTGACTTTAATAACAAAAGAAGACAAACATCATCTGACGGCCTGTTTGTGGAGTGTAACAACACATGGCGAGCATCTTTTACACTGTATGTGGCATAAATATAGAGTTTGGATTAAATGGGGATATCCATAACAAAAATATGCTTTTTATTCCCGAAACGTGACAAAGAACAAACAGTGTACATGTCATTTTGAATCAAGGATAAAATGCAACGGCTTGCTTTTAACTAACCGCTAACTGTGAAGGATTTCAGTTTGATCTGCGCAGGGTGAATTCATGTTATGTAAGATGAATGAACTAGGGAAGAAGAGCCAAAACTGTACAAACTAAAGGGTTAGTTCACCCAAAATCACAGAAAACTGCAAATGACAGTTGAAAAAGTCAAACGTATCTCTACTGAAGAAATAGTGCAGATGAAAACTGTCCACAGTGTTCTGTCCTGAGATAAGGAAACTCCTGTTATTTTCATTATCACTCTATAAATCTACACACTATTTTTATAATTAATCAACATCATCTGGTCAAAGAAAAGTCCAAAAATAGTGAAAAACTACAAATTCAGTTTCCCAGAGCCCATGTTGATGTCTTCCGTTTGTCTGACCAACAGTCCAGTCTGTATAGTTTCTGTCTCAACCACACCCCATTCTGTTTTGCTCCTGCAATAATCTTGCACTTGTTGAACTTGCACATCTGTTTACTACTAGGGGTGTAAGAAAATATCGAAAATATCGAGAGTATCGCAATATTATGTTTTGTGATACTGTATCGATTCTCAAAAACACTGTATTGATTTTTAATTAATAGTTTACATGCAAAGATTAACTCAGTTAATACTTTATTTCATTTGCAAAGATAAGCGCCCTCTCAAAGTAGTGCTATGATGTTGGATGTTACAGACCGCGACCGTGATAAATGTTCTGACTGCATAAAAAAGTACATTTTTTTACTCAGATTTTATGCATATGGTGGTGTGTGGACAGTTTTACTAAATTAGATTAAAAATATGCAAAATATGCAATATATCGCCTTGCTTACAGTATCGCAATATATTGAATTGTAACCCCTGTATCATGGTACGTATGGTATCGCCAAATTCTTGCCAATACACAGCCCTATTTACTACCTCATTTAATTCCTATTTTAAAGCAAAAATTGTAACTTGCCGATAATGTATATAGTATGTTATTATATATATATATATAAATAAAAGTTAGTTGTAGTAGTCAGGTATATTTATAGTGTATTCCAATATATTCTTTATATTGTGTATTCTACAGAAATCTATCTCTAGTGATGATATGTACATTTCATTTACTGTTCCTGGGCTTTGCCTGGATAATCTGCTGCTGTAACACAATAATTTCCCAATTTGGGATCAATAAAGTACATCTATCCATCTATCTATCTAAAACCCCAAATATATTCAGTTTACAATGATTAACAACAGGAAAAAAACCAGCAATGAAAACAAAACACAGGAAAGAAAACAGCAAATGTTTGGCATTTTGCTTGATAAATGACTTAAATAATAAACCATCAAAACATCAACAAACTACCTGCATGTCTAGACACCACTATTGATAAGTGAAAGTATGTTTTTGAATGACTCACCAACTTTAAACTGCGGTGCAAAGCTGCAGCAGGTGACTCCCAGGTCGTGGGCGTCCTTCTCAGCATGCAGGAGGTTGATGTCCGTGTCCCACAGTTTGAGGTCTCCGAGGCTGCAGCCGGTCACGAACATCTGGGCACAGGGAGAGAAGCAGCAGGCCACGACACTGGCCTCGCTCACCGCACTGCATCTGTAACACACAATGTGAGATCAATGCATTGGGTCAGTACTCGTTATGCACAGAAAAGGTTTACTAGAAAATGTGGAAAATAAACAAGGAGCAGGACTTGATTTGTCCTGGTTTTAAAATGTAGCTTACAATTTGGATGAGGCTATGGAGTCCTGGACGAACGAGATTAATTAAATCCACCTGTGGGAGTCTTAATTAGAGAGACACCGCAGCCTTGAGGGTGCTTGTAAACGCTGTGATCCTCAGATAAACAGTCTTATTAACATATTTCATCGCAGTCGGTTGCTACCAGTACAATATATTTAAAAAAATTATCCAACCGAAAAACCGACCCCGGTGTTGCCAACTCTTTTCCAAACAAAGTAGCCAACAGCACTAAAATAGCTACTAAAATAGCTCCAAAAGTCGCTTAATATAGCAAGAAAGTCGCCAACATTAACAGCCCGTATCCTTCAGGCTCCCTCCAAAGCCACTGCCCCCCCCCCACAAAATTATCATTATGAGCCTCAACATATCATAATGAACATGGCAATTGTTAGTGCTCACCGTGTAGCTAGCAACACGCGGAAGATCGCGGTGACGCGCAACGAGTGCACAGACAGAGTGCGCGCAGCCGCGCAGGTAGACAGGCAGGTAGCCCGTCCAATCAGAGGCGGACTCGGTGCTGTCTGAGAGGTAAGGGCGGAAAAATAAAAGGGGGCACTAGGTGCATTTGGTGGGGGCACCAGAGTATAAAAGCAAAGACACGAAACTCAGGTGTTTTGTTGACAACAGCCACTGCTGATGTTTTAGACTGAAAACGCTTATTATATTTATAATATTTTATTGTTCAACACAGGCCATTTCTATAGAATACGACAACAGAATAGAAATAACTTTGTTCTACTTTTGCACGGCACTTTTTAGGCGGATGTTTTACTGGCATCCGGCAGTCGCTTTCAGTCCAAAATGGCGGAAGCGTAGTTTTTTTTATGCTGGGCGCTGACGTTGCAATGTAACGAGCAATTGACTGTCACTTCTTGGCAATTTATGTTCTTTGCTTTGAAGCAAATTTTCATGGTGGCCAAATGATGGAATTACAACTTCCGTGTCTGTCACGTGATGCCATTGGGCCCAAAAAGACTTTTTCCCATAGACGTACATTGGGAAAGAGACGTCTGTAAGTCAACAGATATTTTTTTTTTTAGGTATATCAACTTCCCAGTATAATCACTTGAATAGCCCTTATTTAAATCATTAGGTCCTAAGAGTTGTAAAATGCACTAATTCCCTTCCTCCGTTCATGTGAATGAGCCCCAGACCGAGGGTTGGGAGGCGGGGTTAAAGGAAAACGCTAGTGTTCGCTAGATCGGGGTACTTTATCACTCGGCAGTCGAGCCATTTTGGCTTCATGCACCACTGAGCAATTTTCATAGGAACGAACGGGAGCAAACCAGGTCTGAGAAAGCAAAATGAAGTTTCAGATGTTTTACGGCCCTGAAAACCTTATTTTTTCAACCCGCTTCTTACTGTGAACAAAAGGGTTTTGTACTTTCTCTTTGTGTTTTTTTTCTGTGCTCTTCTCACTGATTTGAAGTGGGGCATAGCTCTGATGAAATAATCACATGAAACATATTTCAGTGTACCAATCAGAATATTTCAATGAAAGATTCAGGATGGTGTGGGATGAAGATGTAACCAAGTAGGCCTACTTCGACCTTGTGATTAGAATTTTTTTGTCAAACTCCCAAATTCAAGAAAAAACCTTCAAGCTCATGTTGTGGGATTGTTTGCCAGGGAGAAATCATTGTCAGTCTACTCTGATCAAACAGCTATTTTGATAATCAACAGTCATTTTTCAAGCAAAAGTCTGCTCGTTCCAGCTTCTCACATATGAGGATTTGATGCATGTATTTGTATTATGTTATAGTAGACTCATTCTGGTCAGATAAAACAAGCTATTTGAAGACGTGACCTTGAGCTCTGAGAAATTAGTGGCATTTGTCATCAGTTTCTGACATTTTATGCACTAAAAGATAAATCGAGAAAATAATCCACACACAGATTAACCGAGTTTTTAAGTGTTAAACTCTTGAATACAACCTGACCTGAAAACTTTTAAAGAAAAGGTGAAACACTGGCTGAAACTAAACCAAATCTGTGATCACTGATTATTACTGATTGGGAACAAACATATGTAAATTGATTGTAATGTACTGTACGATGTTGTATTATGTGATTTTATGTATGATGTGGTATTATGTATTTTTTATTTTTTATTAAAAGCCTACCCATGGACAAAGTCTGCAAATTAGCTGCGGCTAGAAGTCCTATATACATTGCATCGGTTGCACTTTTATTGGGTGTAACAATGCTTACATGTATTGTCCCTGTCAAATAAATAAATAAATAAAAAATAACTAAGAACTTGCTTTGAAAATTGCTTACAGTGGTCATGAACGGGCCTATTTATAGAGAAATACTTGAGAAATGAGCTTTATGTCACTTTTTATGTCACTAAGGCTGAACTGGGCAGGAAAGTGGCCCCTTGACTGTTCTGTCATAGGCTACTACTAGGCTACTGTTTGATATGCAGCTTTAACTGTGGACGTGATTAACACTGGGTCACTCACACTGTACCTGCGTAAAGTCTTGGAGGGGAAGTCCCAGAGGGCCACGGTGCCATCGCAGGCCCCGGCCAGCAGCAGGGAGGAGTCCGGCGCCACCGCGCACACTCGGAGCGGACTGCGGGCCGGGTGCTGCAGCACCGCGGCCACCTCACCTGTCTCCGAGAGCCACACGATGGTGGATCCGTCCGTGGAGCAGCTGAGCAGGTAGCCGCCGCACGGGCTGAAGCAGCAGCAGTGAACGCCGTAGCCGTGGCCCGAGAAGGGAGAGTAGGGAAGCTCCGAGAAGTCAGCGGTGTTGTAAACACGCAGAGTTTTATCGCCGGAGCCGGTGGCGAGCAGAGATGGAGAGAAAGCGCAGCAGCTGACCTCGTCTGCGTGATGTCGAAGAGTGCAAAGTACTGACACCATGTTGTGACTCAGCTCAGCTCTGCGCCGAGGGAGCAGTTCACTCACAAGGTGGCGCAAAGTGCTCAGATATCCGCCTGTGAAACGAGAGAGGAGAGTTGGTGGAGACTCTGACAGCTGCCTGTCTGTGAGACGTTTAAAATACAGCAAAGATACAAACCTCAACACAAACTGTTGCTGCTTGTGCGTCGACAGTTTCTCACATAAAGCACTTCCTCTTCCAGCTGTGAAGTCTGTTTATCTCGCTCAGCCGTTATCAGTCACGTGACGCTGAGTTATGAGTTGCACAATGTTCATAGTCCATTTTTTCTTACTATAATTACTATGCAATATAAAAAATATTCTACAGTAAAAGTCCGACATTAAAAACATTATTTAAGTATTATAAGCTAAATTCAAAAGTACTCATAATACAGAATATTGCTTTTTTCAGTGTTTATATTTATATTATTGGATTATAATTATCATGTGGAAGCTGCATTTTATGTTGTACAGTAGCTGGTCGAGGTGGAGCTAATTTACCTATTTTACTGTTTTGGGTAGTTTTATCTATAACAATGCTGTATATTTTATGTGTTGATCATGTTTTGTGTGTAAAGTTAAATATTAAAGTACCGTATACTTTGTGAAATTAATGTAGTGGAGTAAAGTATAATTTATCCCCCTGAAGTGGAATAAAATATGGAAATACTAAAGTACGAGTACCCCAAAATTGTACTAAAGTGGCTATTTATCTATTTGTGTTGTTTATGTGAATGTGTTTTAATCTGTCTGGATATGATATGTTGTTTTAATGTACTCTTAATAGCAGTTTTTGCACATGTGAACCAAAGACAAATTTCTGCCTTTTGTACACGAAAAGCAGACAGAAAGCAGTATTTTCTATTCTATTCTAAATATGCTTTGTCACATTGGAACTGAATAAAATCAAACAATGCATTAACTCCATTTCAGACCATTTTACTTAACGTGTTGAACCAAAATCAACCAAACAAAAATGTTTCAAATGAAATCCATAATTCAAAGATTGCAAGATTATTATTAAAACTCTACTTGCTCCGAATAAATAGGGAAGATAGTGAGGGCCTAACGGTGTTACTTTGAAAAACAGGTTTATTTTATCTGTGCCACACACACACCCACTATTCAAAAAATAATATTCCCACAAAAGTCGCTACTCATTTCACAATATTCATAATAAAATACAGTTACTTCAAGTCTTCTGACTTCAGCGGTCTCGAGATGCCTCCGGTGGACCGTGACACTGTCTGACTCCCAGCTGGATTAAAGCCCAGTGCAGGTTTCACGTCTGTCCGCAGTGTGTCTGACGAGACTCTGGCTGAAGGAAATGCTTGGAGATGAAACACACTATATGCACCACATCACATCTTTTCAGAGGAGGAGCTCTAAAGACTTTTACATTTTGTGTGAGGGTTTCCTACAGTATATTGTGCAGGACACACATACAGTACACACACTGAAAATAGAAAAAAAAACACACTCCTCCGTACACTGGTTAGAGGTCAGAGGTCAGGCACTACAATACTGAGGAGACCACAGTGTTTTGAGTGGATATTCAGCACAGGCAGAGTATATTATAAGACATTTGAAGTGCTACAATCATCCTTATGCATTAACAATATTTCAACAAGACTGTACTGTATGTACACTCTGTACATGTTAGAAATACGACTTGTAAATAGTGACAGTGATACCTCCTTGTATTTTACACAATTAATTCGCAGATTAACAGTAGTACTGCTGGCACCCTATAGTCAAAAAGCTGTAAACAATTATTCTTTTTTGATTGGCTTGTTCAAAAGTCCATAAACAATCTTTAGATGTTTTTTTTTAAAGCTGTGTGCCATTTCCTGCTTTTTCTTAGAAAAGACTAACATAAATACTTGAGAAAATAAATACACACATATACACTAAACTAAAGTACTGATGATAAAAAACAAAACAAAGGCCTATCTACTGTGGAATATTGAGTCCAAGAGGAGTCAGTGCATTTTTGATAAAGAAAACAGTATTGCACTTTAAGATATTAATCCATGAAGTGTGTTTTCTCAGCAGGAGAGTTTGTCCTTTCACATTGCACAGTCAGTGTTACTATATCGTGTTTATTGATTTAGTGTCTCGGGTGGAGAGAAGGCCTCCAACACCAAAGAAGAAGTTTGATATGTACTGTAGAGAGTAGCGTAGAAACTCCACACTGGAATTTGTTTAGTCCAGCAGTTCAGTCCATCGCTTGTCAAAAAATCTCCTCATGCTGTGGCCGGCTCGTCCAATTTCCGAATCATCTTCGTTAAACTTTTCACAGTTATCAAAAACCAGGTTCACGTCAACGATGAAAGTTTCCAAATTCAAGTACCTGCAAAGAAAAGGTTTTAATTTTTATTTATATGCAGCATTTAAATGTATGCACTGTGACAGTAACACACATACTGGTTGTTGGTGAGCTTCTCTCTGACGGTGGAGAAGTCCATGGGCTTTTTGATGACCTTCCTATATCCAGGGACGGCTTTCTGGTTGACGGGCGTGAGGAAGGGCCAAGCGTCCTGATGGGCCTCAAGCTCAGCCAGCAGCAATCTGAAAGGGAACAAGTGAAAATATAATTTGATATAACATCAATCCAGTTTCACCAGTTAGAGAAAGCATTGTCAGATTATGTATGATATGAAATTACATGATAAAATGGATGTTTTGATTGTCAAAGGTTCATGACTGTACGAGTATGTATCACCAGGAGCTCATCTAAAAATTTACGTTTTTTTATAGGCTTCATGCAAGACCATTTTCGTATTCTTGTCTTAACTTTCTCTTACTTTTTTTCGTACCGTGGGCTCGTGCGAGTGGGCCTCGTCAGATTCAGCAAACGCTCCTAACTTCATTTAACTGTGTAAATGACCTGCGTTAACGCCCCGATGATACCATATAAGGCTACGTATCCTAGCTGCCCCATTCATCTGTTTCTGCCAATATATCAGCACGCTGTCTAAAGACACGCTCTCTTCCAAGAGACTGACGCTCATCCAAAAGAAGCAAGTCAGCCATGACGCGCCTGGTTGCACTTCCCGTTGACCTTATTATATACAGAGACAAATTAACATTCAATTAGTGCATAATTTAAGTCGTTTTGCAGTTTGAGATGTTCATATTGATACTGTTGTGTCATACAATAGCATCAAGGGCCAATTTAAATTAACGATGGGATCGTTAGGCTATATAAATACATTTAGAATTATAATTTGAATTGCAGAGTCAAACAGGATGATGTCAACATAATTATGAAGTGTAATTTATATAGGATTTTCAAACATAAAAATTGCTTCAAAGTAATGAGATATACAATCCATTAGTGAAAAACTGTTTGTACAACTGGTTCTTGCATGAGGCCCATTGAGAAGAGGTAAAGTAAATGCTGCTATGCAAGTAGTGAGTATGTGTCAATGCGTACCGGCACATCGTCAGCCCATTTGTGTTGTTGTCTTTGGCCGTTTTGGCTTTTTTCACACAGGAGACGGGGCTGTCACGGCCGGCCTGGGAGCCGGGCGGGCTGTCGTCTCCTTTCCTCTTTTTGAACTCCTTGGTACCTTTCTTTGGCACGCTGTTGCTGCTGGCAGCCTCCTCTTTGATGAGCTCCCCTACCGCAGATGGCTTACTGTTTCGTTTTACCTCACCGCCTTTCTTCCCTCCTCCAGCTGTTCGGCTCTGTTGCTTCCTACTCCAGGGGGATTGACCGCTCTCCTGAATGACAGAGCACACGGGAGAGCGGTGAGGAGACACACGGAACGTATCGCATTCAAATCGATGTGTACACGTGATGCAGCCGTGTTATCATTCGGCAATTAGATCTGCTGTAATAGTGGAATAGACGCTCGGGGGCATGCTGGTGTACCTTCGCTACACAAGAGGGACAAAACCAGTCGCCGTCAGGTACTGTAGTGATCTTGGGTTTCTGGCAGTAAGTGTGGCAGCCTTTGTCACAGCCATCACAAAGTAAGAGCAGCTCTTCATTATCCCCCTTGTGACAGAGCTGACAATGCTGGAAACACCAAATATATGTAGTTACGTATTCAAACTGAGACACATCACTATGAAAACTAGTGATTTGTGCAATTCTGTACGACCAGGCGACTTTGAATGATGTTGATTTGTTACTGATTGTGCTATTATTTGCTGTGGTTGTTGCCCGGTAATGATGTATTGTAAATTTCCTTCCCTTTCTTTTCACCTTTTTGCCTAACAACCCCATTTTAAGGAACACAAGCTGTGCAGATTTATTGTGTTATTTTCGATTGCTTTGAAGATGTTTATGTACTTAAACAGTACAGTACTATTTATATTTAATATTTCATAAAAGGGAATGGAGAAGCAATGCAGCCTTAAAGACTGACGTTTACAAAGAGGGAGAGCTATTAAATTGGTGCTTAAATTTATGTATGTTGAAACGATATAAACAATTCTGCGATTATGAAAGAGAGAGAGCGAGAGAGTGTCACTAACCACTTTCATGATGGATCGTTCCCAGGCGATGGATTTCTGCAGCTGCTGAACGCAGAGTGACAGCTGAGCTGAGCTGCGGACTTCACCGAGGGCTTTGCGCCACAATCTCATCCCCGGTGCCACCTCCTCCTCGCTGCTTTGAGGTCACAGAAAGTGAGACTGCAGTATAACTGTACAGCAACCACATAATACAGTCTGCAACATTATCACACTGAATGATAACAGCCATTAACCCTCGTTTAAGAAGCAGCCTACTGGGTGGGATGAGCCTTCCCTTCACCGTTACCACTAGGGGATGGTGCAGGTACAGTGACATTATCCAGGCTGATATGAAAGGCTGTACTTAAAGGGTCTCTTCTCTCTAGGTACCTCCGCTCGATGTTCCTCTCCAGCTCTGCCAGCCTGATGACAGCTATATCGAGGGGATTGTCGGACCGCCGCACCACGTTGCCAGGAAGTTCCTCCTGGCTGGTTTCTCTCTGTGTTTTCTTCTCTGGAGGAGGGGAAGAGAAGAGCTTGTGCTCGTGATAGACCAGATCCTCCCTCTCTGACTGGGGCTCAGGATGCATCCAGCCCTGAGGGAGACATCGTCACATTTGATGACACAGTAATTAACATCAAGACAAAGTGAGGACACGGGACAAGGACAAGCACATATTGGGTAATTACTCACGAAAATGAATTTGGATGAAAACAGTGGTTTATTAAAGGGATAGTTCGGGTGTTTTGAGGTGGGGTTGTATGAGGTTATTATCCACAGTAGATGACGGTCGGCGCGCCCCCAGTTTGGAGAAGCAGACCGGAGCACCGCACTGAAGCACAGTGATGAAGTGCTGTGGACGGGGGCAGCAGCAGAACATATTTTAGCCACCTAAAAGAAAGACCCACCTAAAAAAACAATATCAGTTTAAGTGTACACTACATTCAGGATATTTTCCCTGGTTTACCTTGCCGTGAGACAGCTATAGAGTCTATGTTTCTGACTGGGAACTGAAGCCGTTATCTATGCTCTCGCCAAAGCAACCAGACTCTATTAAAACAAACATTCATTTTACCTCGCAGAAGAGTTGCTGGTCTACCGCTGCCTCGATCGGTTAGTTTGTGTGTGTTATTGTGTGACTTTGGTTAGTTCGGATTCACCAAAGTCACACAGCACAAACAACCTAACCGATCGAGGCAGCGGTGGACGAGCAACTCTTCTGTTCTGCGAGGTAAAATTACAGTATGTGAGTCTGGTGGCTTTGGCGAGAGCATAAATGGATACAACTGCTTCAGTTCTCAATAAGAAAGGGCTGTCTGATGGCAAGGTAAAGCGGTCAATATACTCTAAAGGTAGCGTTCACTTCAACTGATATTGATTTTTTTAGATAGGCCTTTTTTTTAAGTGGCTAAAATACGTTTTGCTGCCGGCCCCGTCCTGCTTCTCCAATCTGGGAGCGTGCCGACCGTCATCTACTGTAGGTAATACACTTACTATGGATAAGTACCTCATAAAACCCCACTTCAAAAAACCCGAACCATGACGATGAAAGACTAGGATGCTCATTTGCTTGTACCTTGACCTGCAGGCTGGCAGAAATTACTTTCCTCTCCAGAGCCTCGACCTGCTGCAGTAGGCTGATGTCCACCTCCATGGCCTGCTCCTCAACACACCAACTCTCCAGCGTCTCCTCACTCACCTCCCGCTCCTCCAGCTCTGTCACATCAATCGCTGCCACCACGGATACAAAAATGTCAAACTACTGTCTACTGAAAGCTTATTGCAACGCGACCGAGGGGCTGCATCACAAAAGGTCCAATAACAACACCTTTTATATCACTGCAATGTCTGTTGACTCCTGACGTAAAGAGAACAGAGGAAATGTGGACCAACCGTCTTTGCTGCTGGCACAGAGCTGGGTCGTGTACTCCATATGCTTTTGGATCTGTTTCTGCAAGGCCTTCTCTCTGATGCCTCGGCTATTGAGGGCCCTGACCAGACTGTGCAGGTCCTCCATGTCTGCCACCCTCCACCAGCCACACAGCATCTCTGCCAACACACAGACGCACAAATTTAAAAACTATTGTCACATAATTGTTAAAATTTTTTAGTAACATAGAGAAGTTGTACAACTGACTGACAGTCTGTCCAGCATATTTGACTTGTGCGTGCTGGCAGTGAGCCATCCTTACCCTCGGGGATCGGCTGAGGACTAGGGTAGTCCTGGGTCTTGGCTGCTTCCACAGCAGGGAATGAGGCACACTCGGACTTGTCAGTCTGTCGCTCTGGGGTCTCACTCTTGTTGACAGAGTTGTTATTTGCCAGGAAGAGGACCCTGTTGCCATCAGCCTCGGCATGTTGGGAGGCCAGATCCAGCATGGGGGGTAGAGAAGCACCAGAGAAGGGCAGGCTGGGACTGCCGCACCGTGTCAGCCCGCTTTGATGAATGCCAGGCTTTACTTGCTGAGGGGGAAAATACACACACTTTAAATTATGATCAGACGTTACTTCCACATGCATTATGTATAAGGCAATACAGTGGTAGCACTTAAAAAGTGTGCCGTACAAAAGCACAGCGTGATCTGAAATAATTGTGACTGAGATTATTGTTATCCACCAACCTGAAGGACAGACGGCTGCGTGTTATTGATCCCAGCGGGAGCACTGGAACTGGCTGTAGCTAGGGGATTAGGGGAGAGGGAGGAGGGGGATTTGGTGCCGATGGTCTGTTGCGGAGAGGAGGAGGAGGCCGGAGGGCTGGAGTCGGATGTGAACGAGGACTCGTCGCAAGGAGAGCGAGGCAAGAGGCTAAACCACTGGTTGCTCTTTTCCATCAGCATCTTGGAGAGCTGGTCCTCGTGAAGGACAGACTGAGGGCTGCAGGTTATCCAGGGACTACTTCTGAGCTGGTGGGCACTGAGCAGAGACGGCACTGAAGCATCCGTTTTATCCGTCAGTCCCTGCTGAGTAGTGGCCGTCTGAGAGGTGGGATATGAGGGATAAGATGCGGTGGTACGGACTTTAGCAGAACGACTGTTGAATGAATCTTGAGCCATTTTGGCTACTTCGAGAAGTTTGCTGAGCTTCGAGAAGGAGCCGGGTTTCTGGAGGAAGAGATTCAGACTGTCTTTGTCCTGCTGGCTCTCTGGCGAGGTCGTATCGCCGTCCGTGCTCTGTGCCGGGCTGCTGACAACCGGCTTCTCTGTCTCTTCCTGCTGCTCTTCTTTCACCCTGATCACCTGAGCAGTCCTCTGTCTCGTCTTCTCTTTCTCCGCCTCTTCATAACCTGAGTAACATGAAAAGGTAACGTCAGATCAGTGCAAAGTGCACAAAAAACTTCTATCCCGTACATGGTGGACAAGGACAAAAGTGAACAAAATCGGAGTTATCAATTTTTGGTTTGCACCTTCGCAGCTCTCCATGCCTTCCACAAAGACGCCGATACACTGCGGAAAGACCCAGTAACGTCTCTTGTAGCGGTCCTGTCCAATCGTCATCGAGCGCAGCAAGTGAGACGAGGCGAATAACTTCTGTCTGATCTGACTCTGTTGCTAAAGAGAAAGAAAGTGCAGCAGGTTGAACCATGAGGTATTAAATTCATTTATGAGCTGATCCTGAGAAAAAAAAAAAAAGTCTCACAAGGTTTAATTTACCTTGTATGTTTTCTCTATCTGTTTCTCCAGCTCCTCCATACTGGCTGAGTGAACACTGTCGTCCTAGATGAAAAGATCTCATTAGCGTGAGGCCAGTGGACCGGCTGACATTTACTACAACAAACACTGATTTAAGCCGCTAGCTCCAGGAAAAAAAAAAAAAGCATCATGCTGTCACTGACCTCCTCTTCACATATCTCTGCTTTCTTCCCCTTCTTTCCCCCCGATTCTTCTTCCTCATCGTCGTCGTCGTCTCCTTGGTCTTCACTGTCGTCATCCTCGTCCTCTTCCTCCTCACTGTCCCCTTCTTTCCTCTTGCATTTGTTTCTGGCAGTGGGGATGACAAAGGGGTGGCTGTCCTCTCCCCCCACACCGCTGTCTCTCTTCCCGGTCTTCTTGGCATGGATGCTCCTCAGTCTTTTAAGACAAAAATGGACAGTCAGCTTGTAGAGTACACGTTCATGCGCAATTCAGACTAGCTGAGAAATCCAGATTGTTTCAACAGTCAGAAAATTTTAAATTGTAAGCAAAGAACCTTCCATATTACAGCTTAGAAGATGCGTATACTCACTTGCGAAGTTTTCCCTCGACAACCCACTTATCCTTCCTCAGGTTGGTCATCTGATCTATGTTTTTGTCGATCTCACTGCAAAGTATCATACGATATTGACACAGATGTTTCTGTGACCTTTTTTGTATAATAAAAAGAGCACAATGCCTTTGTGCCACACTGCTGTGTGCACTAGATGTGTTTCAAAGTGTTACCAGTACTAATGAAAAATTGACGTGGTTTGATGCAACATAGTGAAACTGTCCATCAGACCTCGATTTGTCTTATTCCTTTTGGTACTTCTGTTATTCCCTTTAAATTGAATCCTCCATGAATAAAGCAAGCCAATACTTTCCACTCTCAGGCACGGAGATTAACTTGTTTGCTTCAGGCACATAAGGAACACTTGTTTATACAGACTTGATACAGAATGACCAGGATTTATTTTAGCAGTAGTTTAGTTCATTAACATTACTGCCCTACAAAACTTTACTTTAGTTCATAAATAGCTAAATCAAAGACAAAACAAAAGGAGGCAGGACCCTCACCTGATCACAGCCTTACTGCAGCAGAGCTCATTAACCAGGAATGCCAGTATGGAGGCCTTCTGCGACGGGCTGTGGGCCTGAAACGCCTTGGTCCTGAGGCTGAGGGCCAGAGCAGTCAGCTCCGTCTGCTCACAGTGAACCTCCATGTAGATCTGGAGGATCTCAGACACGTTGTCTCGGTTGATCCTCACATTAGTCAGGTGGTCCCCCAAGGCGGTCTTATTCTGATAGAAGTAGGGTGATTCAAAAAACGGGTTTAGTGGTGTAAAGATTACCATCTAAGTTAAAACCAGAATGTCTTTTTATATACTGTAACCCATGAGAGCAGGGAACGGGTGAAGGGTATAGCCCCGAAGAGTGCGATGAGAGTAAAACACTGTCCTTTTGAGCAATTATCACCACAACATTAAGTGACCCCTGGGATGTGTCTGGGACACATTTAGGATGTGCGGATTAATATGAAACATGATGTTTTAGTTGACAGTCTTGCCGTCTCTTGTCCTTGTATGCACATCTCACTAAATGTACACACAGCCTGAGATAGCCTCTTAATATGAAGAGATGTAATAATTCATTGTAATGTAGAGACATGATTACACCATACAGCACAGCATGGACAAATGGCTTTGGGGAATGCATTAAAATTATGTCTTAAAATGTATCTGTGTACTAACAGCTCTAAACACTGATACCCTCCTAAACACTCTTTATTTAGCTGCACAGAGCCCGAGCACTGATGAATGAATGAACGTGTGTGTTGTGATTAGTTAGCTGGTAAAGAGACCGTCCACTGCCAACATTTCCTCACGTACATTATCCTATATTGTCACAGCAATCAGATCTTTCTTTCTGCATGTATGTGTGCGCATACACATGTAAATTACAGTACAGGAACAATTTACAGTTCAACAGCAGACTCTCACCTTGTGACCTGCAGGTATACCAGGATCGCGGACAGCTGCGGAGAGCATGCTCACCAGCAGGTCCTGCACCTTGCCCATACTGTCCCCAGTGTTGAGCAACCCCTCTTGAAGGTCACTTAGGTTGAGCGTGTTTGGATTTATGTCTAACCTCAGGACCTTCCCAAAGCTGCGCAGAAACTGTAGCACCATCAGGCAGTCAGAGAAGGTACTTCCTGGTAAGACCAGACCGGGGATCCGGGACAACTCTGGAAGTGGCTGGAAGGAAATAAAAACTAAATATGTATCATTTATCATCTCTCAACAATTTGTATTTAGTTCCTGCACACAAATAATCCACATTAAGACAATTAAAAATTAGCCTGTCTGCTGAAAGTGTTTGAAAAGATCTTAAAGACCAAGTTCGATACATTTTACAGCCTTTCTTACAAGTGCTGATGTTACTTGTTTGAGACTAGTTTGTCTGTCTAGTCCCATTAAAGAGATCTTATGAATAAATCCCAGAATTCTTTGATTATAAGTATCAGTAATATTCTGGTTGGTGTTATGGCATCAGTAGCCACTTGATGGCAGTATTTTGACCCACACCTGCTTTCTTTTTTAATCATTTCCAGATGCTTTTAGTGATATTACACATCTATTTTTGTAGATCTGATAGTGAAACAATGAAACCATGAATTTGTCAAAAAGCATTTCTAATCTTCATGCCTATAGCTCCTACAGTGATTATACTGATTGATTTCCTTGTCAAAAAATCCCCGTGCAGGTGGAAAATCCAATCTTTTTCCACACACATCTACTCCACAGATGGAGACTATCCACGGTGACATACGTGGACTCTCATTTTCATCTGCCAGCAGTGCCACAGCGTGTGAATACCTTATGATCTGCTAAACACATGTCTTCATTTGGCTTCTTCAGCTCCTTCGCTTTTTCCAGTTCCAGTCTCCTGAGCTCCAGTTTCCTCTCCTTGTTTAATCGTTTCTCATCCTTCTTCTCTTTCTTCAGACGCTCTTTCTCCTACAGCAAAGAGAACGTGTTATTGACACCGCTGCAGACTATTGTGCTCAGAACTACAGAGGGTGGAAAACACAACCCATGACCCCAATTACCACACTGTTGAATCATCAAAACATTCACTGAGGGAAAGAAAACACAATAAAACAGTAGCAGAACACAGGAGCGGGAATGTGAGCAGATCAGGTGTTACCCACCTCTGCCTTCTTACGGGCGTCCACAGCCTTCATGAGCATCATGTGCTGCCTGCGTCTTTCCCTCTCCTGGCAGAGCACAGACACATAAGTTTCTTTTCTATTCACAGCTTCTGCTATTTTTTTTTTTTTTAAGAGAAAAGGGCTCATATATGCAATACACTATACACAATACAATACAGTATGAACACCCAGTACATGCACAGTAGAAGAAGAAACACAGATCACCATTTGTCACAATCATCACACAATCAAAACGTTGCACATTGCACAGTAGTTAAAGTGGAAAAAACACATAACAATTAAACCAAATGGAACACAATGATAGACGAAGCTACATCGCGGGTAGTGATGCACACACAAAGCATAAGTTAGAAACACACATTATTAATCTGAGCATGTCGGCGAGAAGCAGACTGAAAGATACTGGCCAAGAGGTTTACAACTATAAGCAGCAAATATTAAGTGTTACAGGGACAAGCAAAGCACATTATTTAGAATCAACTGATGAAAAATGTCATGTGAAACTATCCTGGAGATAAAATTTTAATGGTTTTATTTTAACTCTTTATTTACTGTTAAAACTAAACTATGGAGTTCTACCACAAGATTGATTAGCTTTTTATTATAAAAAGAATATATGTTCTTCAAAAATTTTGAGTTTAAGAGGGGTGAGAAAATAAGAAAAAGATATATTTAATTTCCACTTCCTCCTGAGGTAAAAGAAGTGAACTTCAAAATCCTAGATGAGAATTACCCAACGAACAAATTCTTAAAATTGAGATTTAAGAAAATTTGAGATAGCCCTCCTTTTATGTTTGTTTTTTATTTATTTGTGTATTTTTTATTTTAGTTTTAGTTTTGTCATTTTTGTATCTGATTTGATTGTGATCTTGCTCAACTTGAGGCAGAGGATTTTTTGATGAATGAGACATGTAAAGAGGCCTTGTTTGTTCCATCTATGCTATCCTTGCCTCCCTTAAAGACGCAAATGAACAGCCGTGATACAACATCTCAATATCAAATAACAAAAAACAAGAATTTTGTTTCCATTAATTCAGTGATGTAAATCACTGGCAATAATAAAAAAACTGTATATTGATTTTTCTCAGGCGATAGAATGGATTAGAAAGCAGGCTCACACGCTTTAGAGTAAAAGGATTTTGACCACCTAAATTCAATCAATCCAAAACAAAAACAATGTAATAGGTAGTCGGTGTGGTGTTGTGCTTTGCATCCTGTTATTGTATTGTATTGACCAGATAATGGATGTGTTTTCTTTGAGAGACAAATAGCGCAGACGTATGCAGTGCACTGTTCTGGAAAAGCCATGCAGAAGGATGTAGTACGACTGCAGCCCATGCCACACTTTACGCATTGCTATGATGGCAGCCATTTATCACAACACGTTCACAATATGTTGTTAAATGTACAGAAACAAACATACCCATACCATATCTAGTCTATGCCTCTCCAACTCCTGGTAGAAAGAGTTGGCAAAGTATTAAGAAATAGAAAAATCACACAAAGAATCAATGCAAGAAAAATCCAACCTTTGGTAAGCTCAAATAAAAAATACACCAAAGAGAACACCCAAAGCATAATTTGACAGGATATATTGTACAAAATAATTCCTTTAGGCTACAGAAAATTATCATTAGTTAGAGAGCATCTCCAAGACATTCAGTTTAAACACAGAGTAAGAATGGATTTGGCATAATGTGGTTGTAGATAGTAAAAAAAAACCTACCTGGTGCTTCAGTATGACAGCTTGCAGTCTTCGTATCTCCTTCTCCTTTAAGAAAAAAAGATGAAGTCAATTAGAAACTGAAACATATGCACACAAATTTACATAATTTCAAAAGGCGTGCACATCTTGAACATCATGCTAAAGTTCCAGGCGTCTATGCTTCGTTGGTTGTAAGATTTTCATAGATAGACGTAGAACGCAAGGAGATGATCCAACCGGTTTTTATCAGTGATTAACCGAGGCGAGGGAAATCTCTTTTGCACTGACAAGCAGCACAATGGAGCAAAAACATTAAACTGCTGACAAGCAGGGGCAAAAGATTGTGTCAGGGGCATGAGGGACATGTGTGGGAGCAGGCTGACTTATGTTTTAAGCAGTTTGAGACTAGAAGCAACAGTTTATTTACATTAACAGTTTGTCCATCTTACTCACCTTGATTCGCTTCTCAGCCTCCAATATTTTGGCATTGGCTGCTTCTTCTTTCTTCCGTCTTTTTGCCTGTACGTGCAAAGGTCATGCAACAGAAGCAATAGATAGACTAATTTAAAACAGCACATACACCACAGGAAAGCTTTGAATACATAAATATTTGATTGGGGCAGCACACTCTGAGTAATGCAAATTAAATTAAGATAATTTCCTTAATTAAAATCGTCAAGTGAAAGTAATAAAGGACTAGGAAAATAATCTTAAATGTGAAAAAATACTGTACATATAAATCTGGTTTGAAAAAAAAAAAATATTAATTAAGTGTTGTACTTAATATTATGTGTAAGTTTGGTATGTGTTTGCTAGATTGTTTTTTTTTTTAATCTGTTAATGCCGTCAAGTGGAAACTATCCCACAGAAAGCTAAATGGAGCCAGTGTCTCACTGATAAAGTCACATCTAACATATTGAAATCTTGAGCAATGAGATGATTATGTCCTCCCATTAACACCGAAAGACAAAATGGCTGCAGCTAATATGAAACACCAGCAGGCAGTGAGAATAAATTAAGCAAAATTTCTATCAGTAATTACAGCCACAACGAAATCCTGTTAAGAGCTGCTTGCCAAGCGTGTCAACTGAAATTTGATTTATAAAAGCTAAAATACTTCACAGCTTCTATTAGTGAGAGAATGCAAAATAGGTATTTCACCTAGCCATGGTAAACTCTGGGCCACCTCTTACTTAATGAAATACTGTATTTTGTATTAAGCTCCATCACGGTCTGAGGAGATTTTCATATTCAATGGCACTTTTGCAAAAAACCAATTAGGCATTAGTCACATGCACTCACCAGATGTGACTAAAAGTGGGGCCACATAATTTAGGAATAGCCTTTGGTTGGGTTTTTTAAAAAATCCTATCAACAGCAGAAAGGAAGTGTTTTAGAATGTTTCTGCAATAACTTTCAGGACGAACCTCGAGAATGTGCTGTGCACGGAGTTCTTTCTCCATACGAATTTGCTGAATGCGCTTGATCTTCTCCTGGTAAAAGGATGAGGGCAAGATCAAATGAATTAACTGTTAAGTCATGCATGTTATAGAGTGGCAGGGGGGGGGGGTGAAGAAGTACAGTGGGTCTATGCAGATGAGAAAGGTGCAGCATTTAGAAGCAACTTCCTTGTAGAATCTCAAAAGCAATTCAACTGAGCTTAAAACCCTTTTTTTCACCTTGGAGCACACAAACCCTGAATATGAACAGAGCAACTGCAGATGAAGCTTTGCACGGAAAAATTAAACAATGCATGCAAAGGAAAGTCCTTACTTGCTGTTTAAGAATCTTCATCTGCTCCCTCTTTTTCCGCCTCTCCTCTGCAGCCATTATTGCTGCAAGACACAAACAAATTAGGTGTGCACACAGCGTTATGATGTAGCGTTACAGAAGAGTGCGACTGGAGAGTAGCCGTTTACCTCGTTGCTTCCTCGCCTCTTTGGCTGCTTGCGCCATGGCCTGCTTCTCAAGTTTCCTCATCATTTTGATCTGAGCTGCCTGTCGAGCTATTTCTGCAACATGATGAAATATGTTACTGAAATCACAGACGAAAAAGCGACTCACAGATACAATTTTTTTTTTTATTTTACAATTCCCCAAATCCCTCTTAACAACCTCCAGAGAAAGTAACTGGAGGTTTTTGCAACGAGCTACTGTGTTTACGTGCAATAACGACAATATGGCCTGTTGAGAAATCAATATCGCTGCCTCTTCTAAGATGTTTTTTTTTTTTTTTTATCATGTGTGAATCTAGAGAGAATTCACAGCTTGATTTTGAGGAAGTGACACCAAAACATTCACCACTGATATTTTAGATTGTTGTAAAATGGTGAACCTGAGCAGGGAATATAATGAAGTGATCACTGCATCCCCATTTGGCCGACTATCCTTACAAAAAAAGATAAATGCACCAAATCACTAAGTAAAAATAACTGATACAATATGTAGTTGTGTTTAAGGGTTGATTTTCTCTTGACCAGGTAATACTTTTCTAAGATGTAAACTGACCTTGAGCCTCCAGTTTGCGTAGCAGCTTCGCATCACTGACATCTTGGAAGTTATTTTCGCCAATATTAAGAGGATGAGGCTTCCACCGTCTGGCCCCAGTGCCGTCACCCATCGGCTGGCGCTCAGACTGCGTGCAACGGCTGCGCCTCCCATCCATCGCTATGATACTGGGAGCGATGTCCTCCTCCGCCAGCAAGAACCACTGTAAACCCTGAGTTGTCAGATGGAAAAGAAATACGGATTAAAACCAATAAACCAACCAAACAAAATTGCTAGACTGATTATCTACACATTGCTTTAATCTATGGATTTTCATGCTGACTGGCGTAACTACTTAAAGCTACAGCGTCGAGGCTGTGTAGGGGATACACAACATGCCTCGGAATACATACGTTTTTTTGTACTTTTCCTGCATTTAGACAACAGCAGACTATTCTTCATGCTTAAAACATATTTTAAAATAGGGCTGTCAAACGATTAAAATATTTAATTGCGATTAATGGCATGACATGATCACAATAATAGATTTAAACGTACAGTATATTACATTACATATTATTTTACTTTCCCGTCTATGATTAAATTACATATTTTTTTCAATGTCGACATCTTTCAGTGATGAAAACTAAATATGAAACACAAAAAGAGGTAGAAGCGTTTACCTCTGGTCCTTCTCTGGCTTCATAGAAGTCACCAACTTTGATTTTTGTACTGAAGCTGAAATTATCCCGCGCGATTTCAGTTATTCCATTCCTGAGTAAGTACTGCAGACAAAAGAATGATGCATATTAATTAAAGCAGTTCATATAAACTGGTCAATCACCACACGCGTCATCATTTGAGGCTTGAAAGATACTGTCAATAAAATAAAGCTAAACATTGTAGATTTACCTTCATTACATCAGGATACTGACGCAGCTTCTTCCCACATGGAGCAAAGTAAGCCACCTCTCCTTGTAGACGACCTGCGACACTCCTGATACGGGTCTCTCTCTGCCACCTGAGGGGCAAAGAAATTGCAAAAAAAATAGTACATACGAGGTAGCGTACAGTTAAAACAATGTCATAATAATCGTTCTAGTGTCAATATCGGGACAGATAAGGCACACATCCTCCTCTTGTCCACAACAGCAAGCAAACAAGGAGATAAACTATGTAAATGATGTCTGGACAGCTGCGTAAGTCTGTGGCCTTGTCGTCCTCTGACCCTTCCACTAATCACACTCCTAAATGGCCACGCGCCAAGTGGGGCTACCCCTCAGTTCCCATGAGCTCCGCTGGAGAGCAGCCATGGCTTACACACCAGACGTGTACTGTGGGCTGTTATCCCACACAGAGCAGGGGCTGATATACAGTCTTGTGGCCTCTGTTTCCTGTGAACCTGCTGATGAAAAACATCCCCAGAAGATGAAAGGCGCTCTGATCCAAGGCTGCAGAATTTGTGGGCAGGGAGCTGCTAATGTTGCATGTCTGTGTTGAGGCTGGATGCAATTAACCCCTTGATGCTGAAGTGCTGGGCCTCATTTCATTTCCTGCCTACTGCTCAATGGTGGGGTTTTTAAAGGCCCCTAAAAGGAAGGCAAGGATGTTGTCTTGTGGTCTACTCCTACTTAGCTCTTGATGAAGACGTCACTGTTCTCAAATCAGGAACTCTAGTGGTGCTTTTTACAGTAACATTTATAGTATTTACCCTGGGAAAATTGTCTGAGCATTATTGCTGCATTCTTGCCCGACAGATAAACATCTTGCTCGCAATGGCGTAAGAACAGTGCTTGTTGAGAGGATGGAGCATTTCTTACTCATTCTTCTTACTGGAGTGAACGTGTCAACACTGAAAGTTTCTTGATAAAAAATAAAGTGTTCTAAAACACACTTCATCACTGTTGTATGTGGCAAAATGCAGAGATATGATAATATTTGCCGCGGGTGATCATGCGTCTTAGCCTGCTCCACAAAGACTGCGGATGACCTTTCAGGAAAGGTCACTCGTCAGCCTTCAGTGAGCTGACATTTTACTACAACACCAATTGCATAAACACAAACAATGCAGGAAGTGTAACAGTAAGGACAAATGGGACATTGTCAGACCTTTATGTGTTTCTTTTAATATGAAGTGCATGCACAATATCTCACCCAAACTCGAGAGGCAACCGCAAAACCCTCTCATCCGTTACTCTCCTCCTCTTCCCTGATCCTAGAAAACAGGAGAAATGACTCAGCGCTTTTCACACCTCCAGGGGGGACGTGAGCAAATCCACAAACCTGCCATGTTTACAGATATATCCACTACACAAAATAAGGAGGGGGGCAGAACATTATTGCAAATATAAAACCTCAAACAAAAGGAGACCCTTCAGGGTCAGCAATACCCTTATGTGAATGGACATCAACGTCAAATATTAGACAAACAATATTCAGACCTTTTGACACATAAGAGACGTGCAAAACACAGGAACAGAGCTTGTAAAGCAACAAGACTCACCACTGCCATGACAGTTCAGTGGTTGTAGTATCAGCTGTGTAAAAGACACAGTTAAATTCCCTATTTTATAAATGTAAAATTGTAGAAATGTCTCTTTAAGATCATCGAGAGTAATTCACGGCACACCACTGTGACATGATTCTTCTATTGCTGCAGTAAAATGGAAAAAAGAAATGAATGCTTTTCCATTATGGCAAGTCCAGCTCTGTTAGTAGCGTAATATGCTCCGTGACTCATCCAGTATCAGATGTGTGAAGCATCTGCCTGGTTTATTAAAGCAAAAGCTGCTGGGGACCATCAAAACACTGACACAACCAATTTCTTCCAGACAGCTCATTTTAATCTGGAACTATTGAGAGATGTGTATCCGTGTTTTCTTACTGGAAAAATAAGCGGCCTTTTTTCCACTGATAGGCTGAATAGTCTAAACAACCAAAGCGAGTGGAGGAAAAATAAATACCATGCTGTCTTTTGTCCAAATCCTACTCTGTTATCTGAGTGAGTATCACTTTCCCAAAGCCTGAATTACACATTAAAGCATTTTATTAAATTGTAAAGTGAAGCTGTGTTGTAGGTTGTGGATGTATCTGGGTTTTAAACAAACACAGATTTGTTACCTGGCTGTGAGGCAAACGTGAAGGGTGGCGACAGGGTGCTGTGGTTACTCAGCGCCCCTGAGCTGGTCACTGCGTTGGGGGTGAGTAGGCTACCAGGTAAACTAGGAGGCTTGATGATTTGCAGGTTAAGCAGGGAGCAGTTGGCTGAGAGGTTCGAGGAGGACTTGCGAGTAGACGAGGACGCTTTAGTGAGTTTCAGGGGAGTCCTCTCTGCATCGCTGTCTGCTTCGGTCTCACCGCGCTCCTTCACATCATCCTCAGAGCCATCGGAGTCGCTATCCAGATTGCTCTCTGACTCTGCAGGGGATTCCGGCGTGACACGGGGGGAAAAAATTAAATCCTAATTAGCATTCATCTCACAACCGAACCTCATCTAACATCTTATATCTGCAATAACACGTTGTCATTTCTTTATTCAATTAAAGAAAGGTCTGTTTAATCTCACCTGACAGGCTACTGCCAGAATCTTCATCCTCAATATCATCTTCGTTGTCTTCATCATCGTCATCGAAGTCATCCCCTAAAGAGTCGTCTGAGTCCTTGCTGCTGTGGATGTCAGACTCGCTGCTTCTGACCAAGTCTACGGGTGGACAGGATGCGTTTGTTTTAGAGAGGCTCTTTCCTGCACGCAGAGGCTTGGGAGTGTTAGTCTTCCTCGGTCTGTGAGCAAGACCCGATGAGGCTGAAGATTTAAGCGGGGAAGCAGAGCTTCCGGACATCTCCTTAGTGCCAGTGCTCAGGTTGATAGGCATGGGATAGGGAGGGCTGGTGGCTACCAGGAGGGGTTTGCTACTGGGGGTGCTGGTCTGGTTGCGGGGTTTAGTGATGAGGGCCAAAGGGGCATCCTGAACTGCGTTGTGGATCACTCCATTAAGGTGGTGGCTCAGGAACAGATTGGTGTCATTGCTGTGTGGGAGAGACAGCAAATGACTGCTCAACGTATCGGACGAATGTTTATGAGATGTCAGCAACGATGAAGAGGATGCTGAATTTTTGTGACTTTTATACCAGTTCTGGCTCTTAGGTCGCAGAGAGAAAGTTTGCTTCACGGAGTCCTTGGAGCGGAGGGGCTACACATGTAAAAATAAAAAAGAGAGGGGAAACAAAGAAAAAAAAAAAGAAAGTAATTACACAAACTGTCACTCACATTACATTATTGTGGGCTGTGAATGAAGGAATTTAAGGTGTAATAAGAGACAGGGACAATGAAGAGCAGGCTCAAGCCTGTCAACTGCAGTTAAGAAAAAAAGGCTGCCGTGGAAAATATTTTCAAATTGTTTGGCTTAGTGCCATTGTGCGACTCTAGCTGTCATCTTGCATTTGTTGCTATTGTCATACTCAATCAAAAGCCCGTATTTAATGTACCACCATCATGTGAATTAAAACCCTCTTGTTACAGACTGCTACATTTTCCCCCCTTTTCAAAATAACGACAATAACAGAGTCCTTTAAAAGAGACAGATTTCTCCTCTCCTGATAACAAACATCCCAAAGCGTAACAGAGCTAATTGCTTGTCAATTTTGTGAAGTATTCCCAATAGAGCTAAATGCGTTGTCACTTCTCGTCATGTAGCGGTCAGACTCACATGCAGTATAATAAGAGCCCTGATTTCATTACAGTAATTTGTTTTTTTTGTACCTTAGGCAGATAAAAAAAAAAAAAGAGAGAAAAGCTGCTTTAACGCAGCAATGTGAATAACAAATATAACTCACCTGTTTCAATTTAAAACTCTTCGAGTTTAGCGATCTTTCATCCGAAAGGTTTCCACAGCTCTCCTTCATGCTATCAGCCATCAGCTGGGCGTGCTTCAGAGAGGGCATCAGGAATTTGGCTTTATGAGGAGGCTTTTGCGAGGCTAACAGTGTTGGTGGTCTGGGTAGAGAAGAGAGGGAGAGAGGCTTGGGTGAGGAACACAGAGACGGGGGCTTCGGAGGGGAACAGAGAGCGAGATGTTTGGGAGAGGAGGAGACAGAGCTATGCTTTGGTGAGGACGAATGTGAGGTGGAAGGATGTAAGTGTTTAGGTGAGTTGGAGAAGGAGAAATGGTTGGGTGAGGACCTGGATGGCAGAGGAGAGGCCTCCCTGTGGGACGGCGCTAGGGGACCGTTGCCGGCTGCCGACCCGGTGGCCTGGATGACGCTGATGTGCTGCTGGCCTCCCTCCTCCGCAGCCCCGGAGCTCTGGAGGAACAGCGCTGCGGACTGTGACAGGCCAGCGGGACGGGAAGAGGACTGCAGGCGGTACGGGGAAGTCAAAGGAACGGTGTCACGGCGACTTTCTCGAGCTGCATTTCCATCAGCAGTGCAAGGTCTCTTCTTTTTACTCTCAGAAGTGTTCTGTGTCAGCCGCTGAGTAGGAGGATGAGGAAAAGACAGCATGTCATGTCAGCTCCTACTGAGAGAGCCTCACAGTGGCAGCTCTGTCAGCTAGCACATACATCCACTTTGCCACCCACCACCTTGTCTATTTTTTGACAAACCAACTAACATTTACAGTACTTAACAGAGAGGAAATTTGTCAGACAAAAGACCTTACGAAACAACTCATTTTATCAGACATTTTTTACATTATTCTGAAAAGAAACTAAAAAGAAAAATCTTGTCCACCAACACAAACAACAAAAGTTCAAGACACTTACCTTGATTTTCCTTTTCAATTGACTGTCTTTTTCTGAATCAGAGTCCTCGCTGTCATTGCTCTGATCATCCTCATCTTCATCATTGTCCTCCTCCTCCTCCTCCATGTCATCGGGATCACTGCTGCTCTCCTCACCATCACTGGAGGAGCTATCTGACAACGAACCCGAATGGCTGCCACTCATGCTCGAGGTCTCTAGTGGTCTTTTGTTGGGTTTCTAAATAATAATGAAAGTCCACATTTTTTAATGTGTAAAAAAAATGAACTACAAAACAGTGAAGTGAGTTTTCATGCAGCGTATTGTACTCGAGTGCTTGAGCAAAAAACAGTGTTAACCTTTTCTTTTGTTTTCTGGGTGATGTTCTGGTGCAGTGTGCCCAGGTCCTGGCTGCTCTTTTGACTCCGACTACTGTTGGCTTTAGTTTTCTCCGTGTTTCCCTTTGTTGGAAATGAACTGGTGTTCACAGCAGAGTTCCCAGTAGGAGAAGAAGCACTCCTACCGTTCACTGTTCCAGTTACGCCTACAGAAACTGGCATTGTGCATGTCTTTAGATGGATACTCGTGAGAACAACAAGCAATATGAGTTAAACACATTAGGAGGGCATTAGGAGTCTCATAATGTTAACATTAGAATTTTAATGTTACACAAAAATATGTTTATGGAACCTCTTTGCTTTGCTTTAAACTACTACAACATGTATGACCTTAGGCAGGAGCTGGCTCTTTTTTTACCTGAGGAACGTGACTGCCAGTGATTGGGATCGTGGCTTTTGAAGGTCGATGCAAATACAGGATGCAGACCCAGAAGAGGAGGGAAGAAGGCTGCAGCTCCTCTGGCATGTGCCTCGGATGCCCGCCACCAGTCTGGAGTAGGGGAGCGAGATACCGTACAGTTAGGCGCAAATAGCCACTTTATCTAGATATGCAGAGAATCCAATCTGCCAACATGTTATAAGAGCATGTTTTATCCAACCTGTCAACAGCGCTAATCACTCAGTTCAAAATATAGTTTTGCATTGATAACAACTGCATTCCACCGGCTGTGATTTCATCCTGTTATGTTGAGAGTTGAAAAGTTAAAGCAGAGGTCATCTGCGAGAATAGCTGCAAAGATTCACCTCATTTACTAGACATGTCACAGCTGTAGCAGTTTCCCATGAGCAGCATTCTTCTGAAACAGCATCTGCTTTCTAAAGCCTCCATTTACTTTGTGCTGAGTGGCATGATATCACTTAAAAAGCATGCAATCGGAAATCATTGAGAATTTTTTTTTTTTTTTTTTACATAAAACATTTTAAAAAAAAGCTTACTGTTGCAGGGTTGCATTTCATGGACAAGGCAAATACATAAAGACATACAGTAAGCTACTGTCCTTACTAGACAAGATGTATAAAAAATACATCCATGTATCTTTTACATCCACGCGTGATAAACGAATTAACGTTTGTACGGTCGATGAAACAGCTGTCATGTTTCTTGCTCAACAGACTGACTTTGTGTACCGTCAGTTGTTCTGTGACTACTAAGGGCCCTATCAAGACTTTGAAGGAGTGCGGAGTCATTTAAAATACTGTCCAAAATCCGGTTTGCTGCACTAGACATTATGCTCGCTCGGTCGGTCCAGTCGGTCGGTTGCTCGGTTGAGTTAGTCGCTCGGTTAAGTCAGTCGCTCGATCCATTCGGCGGGTCGCTTGATCTAGTTGCTCGGTAGCTTGATTTCAGTTGCTCGCTTGCTCGAACCAGTCAGTCCCTAGCTCGCTCCCTGTATGTTATCCTTGCTGAGACAACACACATTACTGTTTAAAAAAGATAAGATATAATCCAGGAAGATCCAAAAAATAATTTCCATGACAGACTTGAAAACAATAACTCTACCATGAAGCAAATTTTCCTCTTCACCTCCATTAATAATAAAAAAAACACATTGCATTTCCTACCTGGAAATGCACCAAACTGGGAATGAGCAGCCAAGGCAGACAAGCCCAGACTTCCTAGGCCTCCAAACTCAGAGCGGCCTGAACTTGACGTGTAGAGCCCAAAAGCTGGATGGCTGACCAAAGGAAAACCATTGGGAATGCCAGTCATATTTAAACGTTCGTCCCCGGTTACCTGGAGCAGATGGCCTGGAGAACAAAGGACACAGTTCGAAGAATGCTTACAATGTAATCTATTGATTTACATATAAATTTACAGTTATATTATTATCGTTATTATCGCTATCTAGAAAGATATTTATTTACATATAAAGTACATTTACAGTACACAATAATGGATTTAACATATCATGATTTAATTATACATTTTTTAAATCATCAATTGTTAATATCATAATATCACTAAGAACCTCTTAAGACAATACTTTATGCTTTAAAAAAAAAGTGTAGGGTAAAACTGAAGACAAAGCTGTGAATTCGGCGTGATCTGTTCAAAACTGCTTCAGCAAATAAGAGACACAGCCAGTCTGAGAATCTGTTCATAGTGATAATCATGAATGATTCAGGGTCTGGCACACCCACCCATATTCTGAAAAAAAAACGAATTAAATTTTTACTGGATTACCACTGTTATATATATAGGATAACGATTCCCGCAAAAATAAATACGAAAATGAATAAATAAAAAAAAAAAGAAGGAAGGGAAAAAACGACACCTGCTGAAAGTACTCTAAAATATAAGGACGGTGCTTTTCCTTTTACAACAGCTAAGGGCAATATTTCCAGTGTTTGTTACCAGGACTATTTCTATCAGAGAAACCAGCCTAGCCCTATTAATTAGATCTAATACCTCATTTTCATTAAGAACCCAGAGTTGTGCAGGAATGAGCTTCATAAAAGCAAAGCCCAGCTGATTTGTTCTGTGTAAATGCAAAGTTAACCAGGCTAAACAGTGTGTCTGATTGGATGTTGTCCCAGTGTAGTGACAGGACATTATCAGCTGTTCATCTGGGAAGGTAACTTTGGCTACGATTCGTTGATCAGTTTACTGAGAAATTATTAACACCATTTGGCCAATGAGCTTTATATTTATTTGTCTGTTTATACATCAAACCCTTACCCCTAACAGCAATCTTACTTACTTAACTGAAAATTAACTGAAAAGGTGCTTTTGTAAAATTTGCTCCAAATCTCAGTGTATTTACACAAGTCAGTAATATTCCATTTTAACTGAAGTGAAAGTGAAGATAGAAACCATAAAGGCTTTATTCTTTATAGCCTTAATGCACTCCTGCTGTACTGGAACTGCAAAATCTTTCTCTAACGTCTTTAAGATAACTAGGTCATACCTTTTCTCAGATGCCAATATGGAATCAGATATTTGTTCTTACTGGGTTAAATTCACAAGGAAACATGTTTCTTAGATACACTCACCTAGTTAAAGCAATTACAAAGCTTTTAAGGGTATGAAAGCTTGAGTATAATCCTATTCAAAGGGGTGTTACCATCACTGGTCGTGTGGTATCTTTCTTCTACTTCCCACAGGGGATAAGAAATCTCTTAAAAGAACTCAATTTACTTGATAATCATAACAGCGATGTGACTACAGAGGTGCCAATGTGCTTTCAGCATTTAGTGTTCAGTCCAAAATAAATTATCTGGGAAATTTCTGTGCACGTTTGGGTGTGGGGGTCTGAAAATGAATAATTTATGAGAATGTCTCTAATGTGTTCTTCATTGTGATAGCAACGGCAAAAAAAAAAACCCACTACTTTTTGGGGCATCTTATCATGAAGGAAAAAAAATAATCACAAACCACGGTATGTAAATTTGCACATTATTTTGTGGTCAGGGGTAATCTGACAGCTTATGCATCACCGCTTCTCAATGCATAATGGCTTTGACCACAATTAGTATTCAGAGAAAACAAGAGGATGTTGGCGGCTGCATGCACACTGTGAGGCTGACAGACATGTCAAATCACACAGGATAAACTGGAGCTAAAGGTTGTCAAAAGACATTCACAAGGGCGTACAAAGCTTTTTAATTGTGGGGCATTCATTAATTCAACAGCCTTTCCATTCCTATCAAAATTGTCTGCAACATGTTAAGACTGGAAGAAGGTGTCTTAAGCCTCCTTATTGTTGCACAATTTTAATTCAGTGTTTGTCACAAAATTTAGTTGGACGTCTCCTCCAAATGAATTTGCCTCTTCTTAATTTTTTTTCTCTCAAAAGTTTGTGTGGAAGTGTAGTTATAAAGTGCCTCCTGATTGTAAAGTCAGTCGGAACGGTGCATTCATTTACATTTATTAACAGCTTGTGAATTTAAGGCTGTTTTGTTTGTGACTATTAATGCCGTTAGAAGCGCTGCACGCTCAAACCTTAACCTACCTAAAAATAATTTACCAACCTTGTCCCAAATGTTGATAAGACATAATGACTTGAAACTCAATAACACATCAAAACAATTAACGTCGAGTCATCTTGTGCCTTGACTTTGTGCACATCTAAATAGTGCGTGCGAGTGTGTGTGTGTGTGTGTGTGTGTGTACACGCACCACAGGTGGCGAGAGGGGAGCTGCGTGCAGAGCTAGGGGCCGGGCTGCATTTTGTGGAGGGTGTCTGGGGTGGAGCAGGGGAGGAGCTGGCTGAAGAGGAGGCCATGTGAAGGGAGGACGGGGCTGATGACGGGGAGGCCAGCCGCTCTCCAAACTCCATATCTGTCAAACACAATCCAGTCAACACTTAGAGATGCAAGAGAGGAGAAGAAGAGAAGAAGGGGAGGACAAAAAAAAAAAAAAAACACTCATGCGACACACCTCACTGAGTTTCTCTCTGACACACATCTGAATTACCGTCAAAACAATACTGGATTTCAACCGCTGATGTCTCAATGTGTGTGACTCCTTTGTGAACATTTTGTCCGCTATTACAGCAAATTACGCTGGCTGATAATCCAATGGCATTGTTTATTGACTTCAACAGAAAAATATTTTCATTTTAAAACTATTTTCAATTGTTTAAGCCATTTATCAACTAAAACAATGCCAAACATTTGATGCCTGAAGTTTCTTAAATGTTACGATGCGTTGCTTTTCTCCGTTTTATATTATTGTAAATTAAATATCTTACATCTCTTAACAAGCAATTTGAACACGTCGCCCTGGCCTCTGGAAAAATGTGATGCAATTCTCACTGTTTTCTGGAATTTTATTGAGTAAATAGTCAATCAAGTAATTGTATCATAAAATAATATAATATTTAGTTATACAATACATAAATGTAATAATCAACAATAAATTTAGCTGCAGCCCTAGATATAATAATACTGTGTGATCATTTTATCAAACTGTGATGTCAAAATTAATGAAGTACATTGTAATTAAACACTATTAATGAATTTGGGGGTTTTGTTGTACACATTTAGAGTTTTCTCTAATGTAAAGCATCACAGAAAAACATAGTTCGTCGCAGTGAACATCAACAAGATGATTTCATATGTGATTTTGCATTCTGTTGCCTTAATATTCAGAAATATATAGTATAGAGAAGAGTGATTGACATACACAATAAAACAAAGCTGAAAGTCGCATCAAAGGTCTTCACATCTCTTTAATGTAAAACTGTCTAATGAAGCAGTAAGCCAATCTTCTCTCTCTCTCTCTCAGGAACACATTTTCATTTATCCTTCCACAATCCTTACATCTAGTCCATGCTGATGAATAAACAGGAGCTGTAATCTTAGTCTCCACCATTTCCTCTGATGACTCTCAGACCACTGTTGTTCTGCCCATCATCAAAATCATGCCACAGAGATTCTACTGTGCTCTTTAATCAGCCCCACATTTCCTGGATTTTCCATTATTTATGCCACTTCACATCCCCCCTGATCACAAAAGCCCACATCTGAAATCCTCTTTAACGCACGTTTCCAGGTTGTGTTTTACAGCCTGCCTTTGTTATAGTATTGTACATTACTCCCAACAATTTCTCGATCTCCCTGGTGATCCTCCTCTGCACAAGAAAACAGGAGCAGCTGATTAATTTGAGGAGACAAAGCTACCCTCTGAATATCAAGTATCATCCCTCACCAGGAACAGCACTGATGAGACGTAAATGACATGAAAGCTGCAGCCATGCTTCACTGGAAAGGCCACCGTTTCCTGCGGTAGTGCGAGTGTGTGCAGAACAAAGAACAAAGGTGCTTTCATATTTATAAAGCAACATTAAAAAAGGAAAAAGGAAAAAATCAGTCGGTGTCATTTTGACCTTGCTACATCTCACTTCACCTGTCATTCAAAGATGTCCAGTGAAAATAATGAAAATCAAAAGCCTCTTCTGTGTATCAATTATGAATCTCTACAAATTAAATCAAATATTCAACGGGGAGGCAAAGATTTTGTCAAGGATTAAAGGTAAAAATGTGTCACTAATAAATCACGCACACTCTAAATGTTAGTGTTAATTTACTTCTTCATTTTGCAGCAATATGCTGCAGATAAGATCTCTTACTGGGCATGATCATTTTCTATCAATATGAGACCAGTGAAATGTCCGAGGTAGTCTTTTCTTTATAAATGTTCAAAAACAGATTTACAGTTGACTTCATTTGTCAAATCACAAAATCACAAACAAATAAAAATATATGAGCAAAAAGCTTAACTGCTCTGAAGGGAAAGACTGTTTCGCAGCATCTACAAAGCCCAACCCGACTTCATTACTAGAAATTAAAATTGGTTTAACAAGCAAATAAGCTTCGATTTATAGGCAGTAAACATAAAACCACAGAGGCAGCAAGTACAGTATTGCTGGGTGTTTTATAATCTACATAAACATTTTAAATTAATTTGATGGATGCATGTGCACCATCTTGAGCTAATGTAAGCATGTGAGGTGAAAGACAAACAGCCAAAACAGCAGGATGCAGGTCGTATGAAAGCACATGCGTGCTAATATACCAGAGAGGAACAAATGACTCTGATTGAATGAATCAAAGTCATGTTCACATGCAGTATATGACTCCATAAGCATAACCCAGCCTGTCATCCCTCAATCATTTGAATGTGGGCTGCTATGACTATTTGAATAACACGACTATTCGAACACTGAGCACGCAAACTTACACATTAAACAACATTTCTCGTAAAAAACAGCCCTACGTCTCTGGGTGAAAGCATAATCACATTTCTGTCAGGGTGAGAATTGTTTTCTTTTGTGTATAGAGTGATATAAATGCTACACATTTTCTTGACACTTTGGCTATGCAAGCTGGCTTGTAGTATAAAAAAAGGCGGATAAAATAATGTTTAGTTAATGGCTGGAAAAATGTACTTTAACTGCTTATTCCTACTCAAGGTCGTGGGTAGCTGGAGCCTATCCCAGCATGCATTGGTACATCGGACAGAGGGTAGTGTTAATGCTTCATCAGACTGCCGGTCCATCACAGGTGTAAGGGCAAAAGAAAAGAGTATCTTCGGAGTCTCCGATCCTCTTGACATGCATGCCTTTTTAATGTAAAGGGAAACTGAAACACCAACATGAGTCACATGTAAGCTCAGGGAGACCAATCAAACTCCAAACAGAACGAGCCCAGGATCAAACACAGGAACTCTCCTGCTGTGAAGAGGCAGAGCTAACCAACTAATCCGACATGTTGCCTTGGATACAAAAACGGCTAACCAGAAATCGTACTGGACTCAAAGCACATGAAGTGTGTGTGAAGTGTGTTTTCTTTTTGCCTCTTTCGTTCTTCTACTGTTATCTGCTATCTATTTGGATCTTTCAAAAAAGGCCATCACTGTTTTTTACTTCGTTGCCGTTACTTGCTGAACTGGCTCTTATTGTCAAATACAGTACCTCATATTCTGAGAGCTTTCAGGAAATTGTTCAGGGATTTATTATCTTGAACGAACAGTTTGACAATTATTGGAAAATATGCTTAGCCAGCAGCCTGTTAGCTTAGCTCATTAGGGCTGCAAATTAATTCAATTCATTTTTTTTATTATCGATTTATCTGCAGATTATTTTCTCGATTAATTGTTTGGTGGACTAATCGATTAATCTACTTATCACTGCAAACTGGAAACGGGATAACAGCTAACAAAGTGTTACAAGATGTTTTACAAACGATTTCTTAAAGGTTCACAAATCACTTGGTAATCATTAACAAATACTTAATATAGTATCTAAAATGTTTTAATGTGTGCGACAATAAACTGTTAAAATAACAAGTTAAAGCATGACTGATAATTAGTAAGCATTATTAATTACCATTCATTGTTTGTTAACTGTAAAATGACTACTAACTAAAGTTAATTAACTATAATTTTTTATTTATTAATGACTGTTATTATAAAGTGTTACGGTGAGGGGTAGAGGTTCTGGTAGGCAGAGTGTGTTACATTTGGACAGAGACAGGCTGGCTGTTTCTCGTGTTTATGCTAAGCTATGCTATGCTGAGCTAAGCGTCTGCTGGCTGTAGAGTAGCATCATATTTACCATAAAGATATAAGAATAGCATTAATCTCATCCAACTCTCGGCAAGAAAGAGACTCAGCGTATTTCTCAAAATGTCAAACTACTGTTTTAAAGTGAATGCTGAAGGAAATAAACCAAAAAAAAACAAAACAATGTTTTGACCTAATTGAGATGACAAATTATGTAAATTTGAGAGTTTCTTGTCGTGAAAAATTATGCATTTTCTGCCTTTGTATTTACTCTTCCCAGCTGTGTCTTTGTGTGTGTGTGATGGAGCTGTGGATATTTCACCTCATAGTGTTGTTACTGGGTGCACGTAAGCATTTGTTTTTTCCGTTGTGTGTTCCCCCTTGTCCACGTTATCTTCTTAGCACAATAACAGATGGCTGATGCTAACAATGATAATCCAGTAACAGAGTCATCAGCATGGATCAGCAGTATTCGGACTGCAAACACAGTGTCTTTTCAGCTAATGGAGGGCACACGCAAGAGAAAGAGGTAGTGTATCAGAGTGTCTTGACACTGTTCTAAGATAGAGAGCTGCATCGCTCAAAGGTCCTCTATCTGTTCTCCAACAATCTGTGATGAAAGTGAAGTGATGAGACTAAAGAGTATATGTGGCTGAAAGAAACTATTTAAAACAAATATGTCAAGTTCTGACTATAATTGCCATGCATTCCTGGTGGCCAATTAATTAGCACTACATCACAATGTGAAATCCACCTCCTTAGACATTCACATCTCCCTGATTGATTCTATACATGGTTGCTTTGACACCAGCTGCGGTCTCCCAAACCTCACAAATCACTGCTGGGTCCATCATCCCACTAAACACTCAAATTAATTCCTTCTGCTACTATGGAAAAATAGCAACGCCACTCACTGTTTGGCCTCAGTGATTTTCAAGATGGGAGGAAATAAAGGGATGTAAAAAGCGAGAGAGACTGACACAATCCCAGCGGTTGACATCAGTAAAGCAAATTTTAAAAAAGCCATTCGCTCACCCACTTGCCATTCTCTCTTCGAGGTCACCCAGCAGACCAGCTGAAATGTAGTCAATTATTTGTGAAGGTTTCCTCTCTCCACCCCCCACCCCCCCATCCCCATTTGTGTGTACATGCACAAGATGTGCAGGATGAGCGCTCGCTGTGGGGCAGGCTTTTATGGTCAAAGAATGACAGAAAATGGAGTGCGTGGGGTCGCTGTGGCTACAGTAGATGCATAACAAGTTCAATGGTACACCCACAGTTCAGTTGGAGTACCATGCTCCTATGAGTTTCCATCAGTTCTTCATTCTGCCCATGTCTTCTGATGACAAGTTGTTGTTCCTGGCCCTGACTCCTACTCTACCTGGAAAGTGATGAAGTGTTCTGTCTGACCCATCCCACCAGCTAAGGAAGGAAACGTCAGACTGACCTGCACGAGGTGCAAAACTACAGTAACACACAGCATTACTCACAGAGTAGAGTAGAGTCAGGCAGAAGGGGCATTTTCAAGGCCAGCTAATGCCTTCTTTGTTTGATGATGATGCAGAGGGGGGGGGGGGGGAGGGGGGGGGGGATTTATGTGCCTTTTCGAAAAACATTTTCTGTTTCCATGGAAGTATTTTCAAATAGAAACTAACATTCTTTGTGCGATGAGGGCAAAGGTAGTGGTCATTTAATGTGGCGACACCACAAAGTAGGTGACATTTGGGGCCCTATCTTACACTCGGCGCACAGCGCAGCGCAACTGTAATTGCTAGTTTCAGACCGACGCAGTTGTCATTTTAATGCCCAGGTTGTTTAAGTAGCAAATGCACTTGCGCCCATCTGTGCGCCCATGGGTGTGTTGGTCTTAAAATGAGGTGTGGTCAGGCACACTGTTGGTGAATTGCTATCTTGAGGCAGCAGAAAGCGATTGTAAAACCTGGTCTAAAGTCTGACGCAGTACTTTTCTGCAATGTGAGGATTAATTCCTGTTACGCCCAAAACACACCTATGATTAATTAAGAGACTAAATACAACCCCTTTGCCCCTCGCACCTTACTTTGCGCCCAGATTATGTGCCGTTTTAACTACCAAAAGTGGAGTTGGACATGCCCTAAATGCACTTGCGCCATGCACTTTAGACCATGCGCTATTTTTGCATAAATCCAACGTATGTGACCCTCCGCAATGTTGTTCACCTCACAGTCGCAAAGCAACTGCAAAACCAAACTAGTGCTGAAATGATTATTTTTCTCAATAGAAAGTTAATCAACAGCTTCTCAAATGCGAGGATGCCTTTCTATAACACGGTATCATCTTCTTACTTTTTCTTGGGTCTTTTCAATTGATGGTGTTCATGTACACTAAGCATGCTGTCATGAGAGCTGTGCAGAGTGATTAAAAAGGAAAACATGGCATTGCTAAACAATCAATACTCTGCGTCAAGGGCTGGTTTACCATTCATCTCAGGTTTGCTCTTTGCAGCGAGGGCCCCTTTTTTTTATGAGCATGCTGGGAGGACAAAGAAGCCACATGCTTTCTAGAGGGCGTATGTTCATGAGTGTGTGCAAGGATGGTTGTTGTTAAAGACGGAAAAGTTCAGATGAAGCTACTGGATGTAGGTTGTAAATAAGGAATCTATGGAGCAACTGGTCGACTGACTATTAATAGCTGTTTTTCCATTCAATTGTCAAGCGAGTTTTAGCTTCCATCAACTGGTTTGGAGCAAGTTTAGTCAGAAGATGGTGCAATAGGCTTGTGTGGCTATAATCCGCCAGTAAACAGAGTGGAAGTAGAGGTTGCAAACAGGAAACAAAACAAGTTGGCTTGTGTAGAAGGTAACCCACAAGTTGCAAAATTGTGCGAAAACTCTCGCGAGACCCGCTGCTTGACGACCTATCCTAAACGTAACTATCCGTCCGAGGTCAATGCCTAACCTCAAACATCTCGCGAGAGTTTCGCAACTTGTGGGTTACCTTCTAGACACGACCCATCTAACCATCTATGAGAGAAAAATGGTGAGAGGTCTTCAGGAATTTGTTTGAATCGGACAAGTTTTAATTGTTCTTTCAATGTCAGCTAGTATTGGTCATGTTTCATGCTGTTCGGAGACGAAGACGAGCATTCGCACGTTATGGGAATATCCGAGAAGACACCGACAGCAGAAACAGCTGATCAGTCATGCAAATTAAATACTCGCTACATCAGAATTTATTCAGCAAAGAACATATTGCGATACTTCAAAATAAGCATAAAATATGTGAAGGGAAACGCAGCTACTGTTGGGTGGTAGATGGCAGCGCAGTGCTGGTTACACTGGAGAGCCTATGGGATGCTCTGTGACACTGATACAGTCGGCTGTAACTAAATGTGATCCATAGCAAGGCCTGCCCCAGTGTTACTAAACACCTTCAAACACCATCTATTCACTGATTTGCCTGTCTCAGCCATAGTCTTTTTATGCATCAGTGTAATCACATCTTTGACCTCCTATGCAAGAACGCACACATGCTGCGGAGCCCAGCAAAGAGATCCACCTGCGCTCACAGCGCCGGGATAATAATCCATTTTTGCTCTTGAGAATTACCAGCAAAACACAAAGCGTAGGCATTCTGTTATCATCATTCTTCGGGGCACATCCATCTATTAGGGAGACCTTCACGCCAAAAAATGAATTTCTGTTTGCATCGACCGCTTCAAACAAATATTGAATGCTACCACGGATACATCGGAAAGGCTGGTAGTTAAGGCGGCAAATGGACTCTGATGAATGATGTGAGGCCTCAGTATGACAAATGTTTCAAGAAATGCATTTGTCCTTCACAGTAGTGTTGGCACAGTTTGCGGTTTGCATGTGGATCATTTTCATGAGGAGCGATCTGGGGGTGGGGAGTCCCACATGTTCTGCACAGACTGACATCCATCATGAACACGTTCCTAGAGCTCCTGCCTACTGCTGCCCCATCAGCAGCGAGCATTAGCCATAAATTGTGTAGCTCAGCCTCCAGTTTTTAATTAGACACATACAGAGAAGGAGGAAGAGAGGGGGTAGAGAGGGAGAGAGAAAAAGGACAAGTAATTTCATGCATCTCCCAATCAGCTGCTATTAATCTGTTGTTGTTGGCTTAGAGAATGAAGGTGGTACAGGGAGAATGGCATCGCCCGGATGACATTTTCATTGTTAATGCACTGCTCGAGCACTATATTTTCCAATAGAACGCCACGCTCAATATAAATGAACCATTAACAGAGAGCTACGGTATACCTGTTCATGGCTTAATAATAATAATATGCAGCCAGTTCCTTGTATTTGCAGTGTTTTCCAAAAGGGAGGAGGTGGAAAGGCAAGCCAACACTTGTTACGGATAATCACACGAGCACCATATTATTATCACTACACACTACACCCTCCTTGTTTACTCCTGCATCATTTGTTCACCATCATTTGCTGAAGGCATCATTATAATGAGTATTAGTTTCTGATTAAGAAACGTGATGAAAAAAATATTGCTCGCTGGGGCATAAAAATGGGGATACAAAATTTGTAACTATGTGAAGTTTTTGCCCCCCAAAAAGACGATGTCCACAAGGTTCTATTGTTTAAACATTAGGGGTACTTCTGGTGATTTTTTTTGCGCACTTTGCAGAACACAGATTAAACGGTAATGTATTGGAGAGGACAAAAAAAAAATGTCTGCCTTTTGGTGGGAACAATGTGCACATACAGGACTTTAAAATAGTACAAGAGCAGGGAAAATGTTTACATCAGTTTCCTTTGCCACTTATTCTTATTAGATGTCTGAACAGCTTTGCCATTTCAAAAATACTGACATGCCACTGATAGGAAACATAGTTATGTGTGTTTACTTAGTTCAGACTTATTTGTTAAAATACTTTCTGGCACAAAACAAATTGTTCATGTGTATGATAAGAATGCCAATTTTAAGAAAGCACCGTTTACGTCACTTTACCTCGCAAGGTGGTAATGCAGTCGGACTGTGACTGAAAATGTTCAACAAATTCAGCAGTTGAACATCTCAGTTTGATATTATTAGGCTGTGAAAGAAGGTGTGCATTTGCATGTAAACAGGTAAAAAAACCAGCTTGAATATAAATCAGGTGCAATCATCTGACAGGAAGCATAGCTACAAATTAAACATGAAAGCAGGATGCTGGTGCAAAGGTTATCTGTCATTCTGCACTGCTAAATAACACGCGGCGGGGGCAGAGGATTATTTTAGATTCAACTGTAAAAGAAGACAAAGACATCCTCGTGACATTTTGATTATTGCTTATGTGCTTGTTAAACAAACAGCTGTGAGGAGGCAATTTGGAGTACGCTACAGATCTACATTACGGCAAATACCTGCCCATGGTATGTTATCAATCAAGTATCTGTCGTCTGTAGGTGGAAGGTGGTGTAGTGACGTCTGATGGTGTGATTCTGACCGTGCATCACGCCAGAGACGGTGAGGATAAAAAGTCCAAGGCTCTGTCAGTCTTTAAGGCTCGACACTGCAATGTCAATAACACTCCCATGCTTAAGATGATCAAAGAAACAGCATTTACGTACGGGAAAAAAAATGGGGGCCTAACAGGGCTTTTACCCATCTCGCCCCACTGTCAATGTCCGAGATGAAATAAAAGGCACCCAGGATCAAGGTAAACATCGCTATCACAGCTCTTTCATTCCCGGCTCCTCTCTCTCTCACTCTCCAAAGAGCACAACATAAATCACATGGCAACCGTAATGGGAAGTGGGACCGCGGTGTGCCAAATGAAGCAATAAAACAGATCCCGAGTGTCCCTTTCAAAGCATTAGTCACACAGTGTCCATATGTCCACTGCTTTATTGAAGCAGGCGATGCTGGTTACATTGAAACAAACACCTGTGCACACGCCGAACGTCCTAAATGAAGGTCAATGATACAGAAAAAAAAAAAAAAAAAAGTGAGATAATCAGGAATTTTAACCTCATAATTTGGCACCGCACCCTCACAGCTAGATAATGTCAGGCTGCCAAAAGGAGAACGCAACGTTCAATAGCTGGACTCTCGCATCAGCTTTCTAATGGAGATGCATCGGGGGCTGACACATCACATCTACACCAGTCACTTTGATGTGGAGAAACTTGGGACTACTGTATACTCCCGTAACAAATACTTGCAACACAAAGAAACGAGGAGGGCCCTCAACACTGCAGACAGGACGGAGCAGGCGTGATTAAGACAACACGGGGTAAGACGATACACTGACAGAAGCGAGAGACTTTCCAGCTTCGACGCATTCTTCAGACTTTGTAGTGAGATTTGCCTACAGTATTTTTTTTTTTTAAATACTAGTAAGAGCGGTCAGCGATGATGTCAACAATCTGCAAGTGCTTTGTGAGTAGCTGAGCTAAGCACCTCACAGTCAGCCAGCGTAGGCCTAAGCATCAGAAAAAAAACGCACATTTCTTTTTTTTGCAGCACACCACCTACAAAGGGCTGATATTCAGCTTTATATTGTACGTCAATCAAACCCTCGGAATATCATTAGCAGCGTATGTGGCGGTGAAAATACATGCAATAAATATAGCCTGGAGAAAAAAAAAAAAGGGAAAAAAGAACTGAACAAATGAAAAAAATGGTGTACTTTATAGGTTACACCTGTAGACAAGCTGTCACTGGCTGACAGGTTTTCCAAGCAGCCATTTGGAAGCCGTTCACTGTGAAAAAGAAACAATTAACTGCTCAAGGTACACACAGTTGTCCACATCACAGCTGCACTGTCTTTTCCATTCTCAATTTTGTTAAGTTCAGATATTAAATTCAATGCATTAGGTGATTTAAGACACTACAAAGAATTCACTTTGGAACCAAACCCGTTTTAATGGTGTTCTTTTTAATGACGTGCGGTGTGGTTTTCAAGAGACCTCAAAGATACATGCTTGATTTCACTGTTCGTAACTGAGTTCTCAATATCTAAAGTGAGCAGGAGGAATATTTTAGGATTTGGGGACACTATTTGGTACAATAACAAGGTGAAGGAGTCTATCTTTAAACACAGTAATTATTTTTGAGCACATAAGCCAGTGAAATATTAAACCGATTTCCTAAATGTGAAATTTGCGTTTATAACGAAGAGAGGAGATACTCTCGTGAAATGTCTCCATCACCAGAGCTGGTGGCAAAACAATATACAGTAGTAGAGGGTTAATAATTCCTGTCTGTATAGAGCTGTCTTTGATAACACAGGTCGGACTGGAATAACCTTGTTAAAAAATGCAAGCTTCTGCAAAAAATACTGAAAGCTGAAGATCATTTTCATCTTTAAAAAAACCCCCCCAAAAACATTTTTTTTTAGCATAATTCGTATTGTCGACTGTAACACAATTTTTGTATTCTTAAATTCTAGTCAGAACAGCTGACCACACTACAGTACACTGAGGGTGCTTTCACATCAGGGACCCGGGCCCAGATCCGAGTACACTTGACCCTAAAGTCCAGTTTGTTTGTTTGTGTGAACGCTCCGTACTCGAGTCCACTTGAAAAGGTGGTCTCGAGTATGGCCCGTGTGTACTCAGGTACGGTTCGCGTCAGGTGTGAAAGCCAACTGTACCAAAACACGGAACTTAAGTAAATGAAAGTAAATTCAGCAAAAATGAAACCACTAAGGCAGTGCAATTGCAAAATCTTGCGTGCTTCCGTGTGATGAAGCCTGCTGCTACATTTCCTGTTATAGCAATCTTATACTTGACAAAACACAAACAGAAAAGGAGAACAATCAAAGAAAAACACTTTATTATGGCCCTAGTTTACAATGGTAACAGTTTAACTTATTACATGAGGCACAGTTGAGCCAAATTAATGATTTTTTTTTTTGCATTGCTGCATATTTTGGGCTAAATGTGATTGTGATGTACATTCAAAATATTTACCCACTTTCACACAGGCACTTCATTTACTAATGCTCTGGTGATTCTGCATGTGACCGTCAAAATAAAACACCGTTATCTGCGCAGAGGCTGCACAAGAGTCACAGACTGAACAATTTGGCACACAGACCAACTCCCTGTTGACATTCTGCTTGTTAGTCATTGAGTCAAAGGTTATCAGGAACTGAAGTGTCAAAGGCAAATATATAACGGTTTTGCCATCCAGAGTTCTTTGTTCTTGGCACCGTGGTGCAACTGTGTTTCACGTCGTAATTTTTAGGAGAGTAATAGGTGAAGGTTATAAAATTAAATGGGGCATTTCATTATTTTAAATATGCTAATTCTTATGGGATAAAACACAGGACAATGACTTTGAGATGAAGAAGAAGAAGAAGAAGAAGAAAAAAAAAAAAAGAGTCTTACAGTGCTCAAAAACACCTGAAATTCATTGGAGAGTTAATACTAAGCGAACGGTGCATGCAGCTGTGGCTTCAATAGATGTGGGAGAGTCACTTGGGATACTCATCAGACTATTTTTATTTTGATGAATGTGCGGGGAAAATAACTAATTTCCTGTCTGCCTCTGAGCCATCTTCACTGCTGCTTAATGAATATTTCCATCACCTGCTTGCACTACTTCAGACATAGTGTACTCTACAGTAACATGGAGTGCTGCTAACAATGACTATAAGGTACTGAACACCACTGACCACTTACAGTAACCATGATAACAAGTGGACATATTAACAGATGTGAAATATTACTGTACCAGGCTACAATCACGGCCACAGAGTTTGGGCTACCAATGCTTCATTTCTAAAAAAACACAAATCAGAGTTAATTTGGCCAGTAATAGCCCAGAATAGACAAACCGTACACTGTTAACTTTTCCTGCTTGGGCCGAGGTCGATAACGTTACTCGCTACAAAACAAGCCACGGGAAACCTCTGTTGGTCTTGAGGAGCTGCCGCATTTATTTCTACACAAACTGCAACTTCTACTGTACACTCACCTGATATTCTCAGAGCTAAACTAACTCGGTCTTCTGCTCCACTCACTTCCCACGTACACACACACACACTCTGGCCCTGCTATTCTCTAAATACACTACTGTTATAACAACTGGCTCTAGATATGGCCATTCATGTTTTCGCGTCTTCCACCGTAGTTCTCCTACACGCTTGGCACACGGGAGAGGTTTCAATCTGCAACCTCACCGCTAGATGTTGCTAAATCCTACACACTGTTACACCTTTAACATTCAAAATAGCCACATTTTGTGATATAGTATAGACATGGTATGCATCCAAACTGCTGAGAGAGTTGGCTTTAAATCAATGGCAACAACCTGCAAATGTGGACTGCAAAAGCAGCACTTCACCCAAAACAAAAACCCAAAGTGGGACTGAAGCTGTTGAAAAGCGGAGAAAGGGGAGGTAATGGCATGCATTCAAATTAGGGCTGTTAAAGTTAACGCGATAATAACACGTTTACGCAAATTCGTTTTGACGCCACTAATTTCTTTAACGCATTAACGCAATTGTTTTGTGTTGTTAATTGATTTCCAATAGTAAATATATACATTTGCTTAAAGCAAGCATATTTACACACTCCCATGTTGATAAGAGTATTAAATACTTGACAAATCTCCCTTTAAGGTACATTTTGAACAGATACAAAATGTGCTATTAATTCGCAATTAATCGTGATTAATCATAGAAAATCATGCGATTAAATATTTCAATCGATCAATTGACAGCCCCAATTCAAATATTTAAACCCAAACAAGGTGAATGCAGGTAGCAGCGCCGTCTCCGAATGTAGCAACTGCAATGTCTGCAGAGACAGAGTCGTCCCTTAGTAGTTCTTTAGATTTTTTTCTTTGGCCTCGCTGTTATTTGCAGACCGCTCACCACTTACCTATTGGACATTACATAGACTGTCAAATAAACACACACACACAATAGTGTCTGACTGACACTGCACTTTTGAGGCCAATATGTATGTCAGAGTTTAACAAAATTAGATGATGCATCAACTTTTCCAGGGAACTGAGGAACTTTTAATACATTTGACCACAGAACCTAGTTCCAGTTATATTTTGTAGGCCATAGTTCCTCCTCCCAAAAAAGTCCCTGCTCTTGAGCAAGCGCTTTCTGATAGTACAGGAGCTATAAGGGTGAAGTTGAATTGAAATTACACAAACCACAAAACTACAGTATTATTATTATTTGACAGTTCTGTAGCCAAAATCCTGACTAGTCCAAAAAAGATAATGAGGTAAATGAGCTACTTTGGAGACGGGCGTCTTTCTGCTGTGTTTCAATCTCACTTTCTACCTCTGCATGTCTCCTTCTCAACAATCTATGCACACATCATTATCACAACAGTGTCATTTTGTTGCATGCCAAAAAACATGTCTCAGACTGATAACAGATTAAAAAGGAGCAGCTTCGTCGAATTTACTTAATCTTTATGGTTCTTCAGATGTGGTGGAAAAACAAACATCAATGTGGAAAAAAAAGGGACTTTTACTTCCTGGGGCTATTTAGTTGCAAAGGCCAAACAGAGTCATTGGGATTGAAGAAGAAATCAAGATGCGTGTTGATAGCATATCAATGATAAGGAAGCTGTTCAGAAAAAAACCCCACAAAACAGGAATGAGTGAAGAATTACCCCCCCGTGGCACTCCACACATTCACAGAGCCGATGAAGGAACAACACAGAGACTCAGAGATTCCTGACAGATAACAGTAAAACCATGTGCACTTCCAGATAGGATGCCGTTGACCATCAGTGTCACAAAAACCAGCACAGAGTGGGACGATGTATGTTGAGTGTGGTAGCCACATTGCAAATTGTCAAAAATATGTCTATAATGTTTAGAAGCTGTATTGCCTCTTTCCGTTTTTTTTTTTTTTTGGGATGGCATCCTTTACCACTTTAAGGAAGTTACTCAAAAACATGCACAGAATCAATTAGAATTACACCTACCTATTTTGGCTGATTGTACAACCAATTATTGCACTTAATACTAGTGGGTATAATTAGTCTGGAAACACTAATTCTAATCAAATCAAGTTCTTGCAAAGTCTGAAATTACGACAGGCTTCAGACACAGCAGCTCCATGTATATGTGTTACTTTAACTCCATTCTGGTCACAATGTGTCAGAACTTATCGGTTATCTGTGCAAAACAAAGCAAGGAATATCAATCCAAACATCTAAATCAACAGAGACTATCATGAGTTTGCTGCCATATCTTGTTGAAACATTTCACCATACTATTATAACTTGAGGGAGCTAACCAAAAGGCATTTAATTTATCTGCCTGCGGCATTGTTGTTTTTACATTGTCTACAGCCCTGCCTTCAAAGGAAAGTATGAGATCAGTCTGGCATAGGCCTAACTATTATTGATATACAGTACATGTAGGTTACCACCTGTCAGCCCAACGAGGAGCAGCATATGACCGTGAGGACAGCGTGAAACAGACCACCACACAGAGTCTCAATAATAGAAACAGTTCCCGTTAGTGAAACTCGACAAGTATTGCCCTCTGAAAGCAGTGTGCAGCCAGGCCTGAAAGAGGGAAGGAGAGGTGCATGGCATGGCAGCTTAATATCATCCTCCTTACAGATAGAAAAACAAACTTGCTTGTATGCTTAGCTTCATACATCACAATGGTCTCAAGTGTATAGGACACAGACCTAAAGCTAGCATGTAACATTCAAAATCAGGTTTTTGGAACCACATATATCGAAATGTGGAACATGCTGTTAAGTATCTGAATGAGAGAAGAGCACAGAAATAAGTGGCTAATGCCCAAAGGAAGCTAACCGGTCAACCTCTATGTACTGTATGGCTAACGTGCTACAGCTTTTTCTCCCGCTGTGAAAGAAATACCATTGACCTAACTGACAGATTGCTACCAGTAACCCGTAAAATTAACATACATATTTATATTTAATGTTAATGAATCATGAATGCAAATTTGACTTATTTAAATCAAAATTGGACGTAACATTTTGATTGTAAGAAAAATAAAACTATACTAAAATAAAAAACTACGTGGAATGAATGAAGATCAATATGTTAAATATTAATGTAATGAATAATCAGAATCTGGGGTAGGAAGACAACACTTCACTTTTTCCGAAGGATGCCACTCAAATCCAAACATTTCCTCCTGAATATTCAGGCTAAGTGAATACAATATCCATGTTACTGCAGGAAGACAGTCAGTGCATAACAATGAGATCAGCTAATGAAATCAACCATCAAGCTGAAATACATACATATTAAAGTGGGGTCTCAATGTCATTTGCTTTTTGCATCGTTAGTTCATTTTCCTCATTTTTCCCCAGGTTCATTCGGCATTTTATTCTGACTTAGGTTTGTTTACAGCCAAGAATAATGACTGCATATCACAGTTTTGTTCTGCGTGCCTGTGTTATCTGTGTAATGAGAAGAGCCATTACCAAATTAATATTATTTGCATAAACATTTTCACCTGAGCAAATTATCTATTTTGAGTTAAACAACGTTAATGAAAACCACTTGCCAAACTGAAGCCATGCGATGTATCTGTACTACTGCAATGGAATCTCTTCCATTAACAGTGTTGTTTAAAGAACCGTTGGATATCAGTCAAATCAATTACAATAATTCTGTAACAACAAGAAATAAATGGAGCTAAACAGCTGCCGTGCATTGGTTGTATGCATCAATCTTGCGGTGATTTATATTCTACGGTGCTAAAAGGGTACAAAAACACAAACTACAATTTGCTTCCTCATTATGCACTAACAACAAACACCAGCTTCATGATTACACATGCAATCTCTCTATAAAAAAAAATGACATTTAAATCCTTTTCCACTAGCTTAGTAAACAATGGAAGTGAGATAATTGATCATGTGCTGGGGAATCTCTTTGAGCGACAGAAGGTCACCGCCCGCCAGCCGAGCTGATATGGGAAAATGGCGTTGATGCTCCCAAGCTGCCATTTTTCTTCCCCGACAAAGACTCCATCTGCCACCAAGCCATTTGCAGCCTCCGAGTCAGAATATCAATGATTTCCAACCATTCTACAACTCGGCGTTCACCTTGGTGTCACCTCTACACCCGTCTGAGCGCTGACACCACAGATACTCTCTGCGTAGGTCCTGTAGGCTGCCAACAAAACTCTCATCCAGCTAAGTGGCATTTGTGCTGCTCAAGACCGGTAAGCATTTTATTCATATCGATAGCATTTGAGTGTTTTGAGATATATGATCAAGCAGCTGCAAGGTTTCAGAATTTCTGGTTTACTCTAGAAAGAATAGGGCTGAGGTTCTTAGTCGACTAATACTCATACGATTTTGTCGACTAACTGATTCGTCGACAGATCTGTAAAACTGAGTTTCTCCATAAAGAGTCACACAAAGCACCTCTTTAAATCTTGTGTTTACCAGAGATGTGCTCATAAGTTTCTTGGGAACAAGTCATTCAGCATGAAAAAGCATCAAAAAAGGCTAGTCGACGAAAGAAATCTTAGTCGACTATCAGACCAAAACGGTCGATCAGTATACTTATCGACTAAGAGGGGGCAGCCCTAAAAAACAACAAATCCATGCGCTCAAAATCAAGTCCGTCAGAAATGACTTTGGAAGCTTTTTTCCAAGACACGCCGCAGGATCTTTATTTTGTGATGTTGCTGTGGAAGTCAGGAAAAGACTTAAAAAATCCCTGTCGTCCAATGAACACTTAATGCCATCAGTAAAGATGAAACAGCAGGCAGCTGGTCATGACCACCCAAGAAAATTCAATTTTCCTCAATGCCATCTGCACACCTCAGAGACGCTCTTGCAGGCCCACAGTCTTCCAACAAGCTCCCCAGTAGACCATGCCAGTGTTGTCCCAAAACCCAGGTCTGCCTGACCTCTCACCTCAGAAGAGAAGCATACAGTATATAATTAATTCCACTTTATTGAGCCTCTGTGACTGCAGCTGCCTGGAGCTTGCGACCCCTCTTTGCTATGCTACTGTACCTTCCTCCCAGTTAAGTTGTCTTATCCCTTATGAGCACAAGTTGCTCCACATAGATCCATACAGCTGCTTCCACTGTTCTCCTATCTTAAATACTGTATTACTCCCTTCAAACTAGCATACTATACTGTAGATGACTTGAAACCCAAACAGCACATGAGGAAAATAGAGAGTATGCCTGAGCATCAGCCAGTATACAGTACAAGTCACACAAACCTGCGCTACCTATGGGTTGGTTTGCTGCACATACGAGGAAGTAAGTACACTACAGTGGTTTGGTGCTTCTCAAAGTAAAGAGACAACATTAATGAATCCATTCAATATTTTGTTCAGTGATTCTTTTAGTGTCACTGGGCAACCACAGCATTTTGGTGCAAACTAGACATACTGTACAACATAAATCCTCTAAACGTGCACACATTCAACTGCCAACCAATTAGGGCTGAGTGATTTTGAAAAAACGTCTAATTGCGATTATTTTGACTGATATTGCAATTGCGACATGATTTGCGATATATTAGAGGGGAATGCTCATTTTTCTGCATTATTATTCTCATTTTCATTGAAAAACATATTAAAATGATTATGATGTGATTTTGCAGGGATCTGTACCAAACAAAGATGTTTTCTGAAGTCTGTAGAATATTGTGTAGGCCAGGACATCTCTGCAGCATGACAATACTTCATTTTAAATGGTATTGTGACACACATTTCGGCTATATCAAAATTGCAGAAGGTCATATTGCAATTATTAACTGTGCAGCCCTAACCAATCCACAAAAGCATCTAGAAAACATTACTATTTAGCCCTTCAGATGAGCGCTATTCTACAAATAAACATTCTAAAAACTAACCTTAAAAAAAACATATTTCTACAAGTGACCCGCTGCATGCTGCTGCTGAATTTTGCACCATTGCTGCGGTCCCTCCGTGTCTGCCTTGACTTCATCCTTCATTTAAGATAAGTTGATAAGACAGGTGAACCGTCACCATCAACCCTTTTCTGTGATGTACTGTCATATCAAAAATTCAAAAACGACTGACAGAGAATGTTCTGATACACCCTAATGACTAGACGAGGCTAACACGAAGACAATATCTCTAGATCCTCATAAGGATCTTTCACTCTTGTTTTCCACAAGCAAAGATGTTTGCCATAAGTTCTATATTTCTGATGTACCAACCTATATCGGGTTTTTGCACTCCGTTTTCATTCGAGGTAGAGTTTCCTTAAGACGTTATAAGTAGGGCTGTCCTGACAAATACCATGTTTGGGACTTCGAAGCTTTGGTGACAAATATTCGAAGGTATTCGAAGCTTCGCAGTGCAGCAGGCTGACATGTTCTTCTGTCTGTCTCCATCTCCCCCTTTTCAGTGCCCGGGACAATAATAATTAACGTTGAATATGACTAATGAATAATATTGTGGGACTATTCCTTATTTCATTGGCTATTTTGGGATTTATACATTAATACTACATACTTATATATAAAAAGATTTTAAAAATGTAAGCATTCGGGTCAGCCCTAGTTATAAGCCTTACAAAGTTTTAAGATCTCATGGTATCTCTGTGTTGTTGTATTATACATGTAGGTGCAGAACGAAGAAAGCCAATGTGCCACCTCAATAAACTGAGGATTGGTCATCTGACCTGACAAGTAGTTTAACACGAGGCAGGGTTTGTATACATTTAATGTAAAGATCATTAATCTCACAAGGCAACATGACATAACCAGCGGTTCTGGATTAGTGCCGTACAGAAACACATTATGCAAATTACTGCTATTCTTAGAAGTTAAATATGCCTGTGAATTCATTAAACTTCTGAGAACAGTCATTGTGAATGTAGTATCCATACAACCAACGCATCTCATAGTTGCATCACTCACATGAGTCTTTGATTTGCCATTGACAGAGTTCTTTCATCACTTAACTTTTCCCTGCTGCATGTATTTTAGTGCCCCTCTGGGCAGAAAAAAAATGTGGAGAGCAAAAGAATCGTGGGCTCTGACACGTACTACCTCATCATATTACATGGCCACAGCAATCTGTTCGCTCTTCTGGCAAAGTCACAAAATATAGCCTTCTCTGTAAAGCCACACTATTAACTGAAGCACATAAATATTTTAAAAAGAGGGGGGAAACTGTGGTAGCTCAACCTCTCTCTCTCTCTCTTACACACATACAGCACACACTAAATGATGATGCATATAAAACATACCAATCAGCAGTCCATAAAGCTGCCCTCCCTCTCGTTTAAATCAAGTTTTTAACCTTGTTAACATGTCCATATGGTGTTTTTTATATTCTACAAGACATATGAGCGAAATAAGCAGGCAACGGCAACGGCTGAGCATTTCCACCTTGAAACTGCAGTGTACCAATGACAGTCTCAGAAACACGGATTTAGATAGCCAGTTTTTCATACTTCACATAACTACGGTACCAATCCCGTCAACTTGCTTTCATTAACGCTATGCCCGAGGGGTATCAGAGAGGAGAAGCCAGGTGTTGCTACCTGCTAGCTAAGTTTAGCAATTTTCTAACGATGGCAGAGACGTGTTATGTTTTCGGTTGTAAAGTTGAAAAAGGAGAAATAGCGAGCCTGCATGTTTTACCAAAGGATCTGAAAATCAGAGAGAAATTGGTGCTGTTTATTTGGAAAAATCGTAATGTCCCATCCAAACTTCCTGTTCCCAGTAGACATTTTCCAGAACGCTGTCATTTTTTCCCAAAAAAAGTTGCCACAAAATTTATATTGAACACCTGACGCTGTTCCATCCATTTATCCTGGCGACACAGCGAGTACGAGCCAACAATAATGTGGCCAATGTGCCCAACAAATCTGCAGAGTGCTAACGCTACATAATGTTAGCCAACGTCAGCCTGCCAAGTTACGTGATGATTCATGTCAAATGCTGACAGGACATTTTATACGGCTTGGGGGATGTTAATGAAGAAAGTTAAGGCAAACGTTACACTTTGGCTACATTGAAGACGTAACGGATGCGGATCGTTCACGGAGCGGATGTGCCGCGGAATGTATCTTTTTACTGACTACACACCTGCAGCGCATATACGGCTGTGTATCGGTAGTTTAATTTAAAATGTTCAATGTAGCCTGCCTCAGGGTTGGAAATTAACTTTTTTGTCCACCTGCCACTGTGGCTGGTGGATACCAAAAACTACCAGCCACTCAATAGATTACCAGTGTTTTTTTTTTGGCTGGTGAGGGACGCAAATCCAGTGAAGCCACTAGCATATTTTACCAGCATTTGGCTGGTGGCTGGTGCTAATTTCCAACCCTGGTCTGCCTGTTACTCTGCTAGTCTAACATTAGCAAGATAATGTTAGCTAATTCAAGTGCATACGGCACGCGGGAGAAGTTTGCCTTCAGGGCTTTCTGCCAGAAAGCGGCTTTCTGGTGTTCATATGCATGATCTGTGGTCAAGAAGTAGCCAACGTTAGCGCATTTTGGACAGACAGCCATGCACAACAGTTGATTACATATCATACGACACAGATAGCTTGCCTGTTATTATGATACAGTATTAGGCCTAATATCACTCCTTATAAAGTGATACCAAATATCTGAATATCAATAATGTGACTAGAAGTGATGGATAACACATTTCATATCAACATTCGGTAAACTACCTAAAATAACAAAGCTGAAATCGTGAAAAACATTAAAATATTTAAATTAACTAAATTAGTTCTTTAAAAAAGCAACTGTAAAACACTAATATGTTTATTAGATTAGAATTTACCTGACATTTTAACAGTGTAAGGCAACATGTCCTGCTTCACTTTGTCTCCCTTAACAATTCCTCAGAAAACAAACATGTCTGCTTTGTCTGGAGCCAGACATGCCCTTTGTGTGCTTTGTATCTCCATTGTGTTGAAGTGGTATAGAAATGAATGGCAGCACTGCCTGGCTTTTTCTAAAAAAGCAGCTGCAGGCACATGATGTACAATGAAGTGCTGATTTAAATTTCTTTTAGCTTGATTAAAGTTAGGTCTAGGTCTCTCTGAATATGTGTTTTCTGCCTCCTTTTTTGTGGTTGAATTTGAAAACATTGCTGGAAAACACAAGTTTATGATACTTACACATTTTGTCCAGCAAGATAATCTTTACAAATTAACACTACTTTTTTGATGTGTGAATGCAATCGCCTGAAGGAAAAAGCTCATGTTAGGCTATAAACGAACTACACCACGGTCGCATGAGCGCGAGTATACACAACGCGGCCGTAAAGGAGGACGACTCGGCGTGATGATGTTTAGTAGTCTCATTTAGCCACTTGTTAGCAACTGCCTTTTTTAAGACATATGAAGGCTCCAAAATTCACAAGTTCACATTAAAATCTCTTAAAATTGTGTTAACCACAGACCTTATTTCAAGTATCTAACCAAAAACACATTAAAAAAAAAAACACTGACTTTGAGAAAAGGGAACCGGAAGTGCTAAAATACCAATTCATTTGCAGGTTTTAGGACTCAACTTCAAATATGAACATAGTCACTCAACTTTTCAACACCACGGCTCACCACATCCTTAAGCTGACCTCCCTTGACACAGCCGACAAGCCAATCACACTGATCTGATGATGTTAAAGTATACATGTATAATAGTTTCACCATTCTCGAAACCATTATTTATCATTCAATAATAAAAAAAATGTGTTTAATGACGAGCTATAACTTGCCAACCCGGCATCTGCTTCTGAAACTTGCTGTTGGGCTCTGCAGGTAAGCTGAAGGTTACTCATAACTGCTATAATAAATCCTGGAGGGCTTCTACAGCACACAGATGAAAGGGAGAGTACTCAGGTTTAGAGATGATGGGATTCCTGTGGCGAGGCTCATTTTGCCATTGCCATTTCAACTCAGCTTGTCTGCAGCAGCACTACAGATGACCTGTCTCTTTCCAGGGTCAGTCACATAAACAGTGGGAGACTTTTTCCTCTAGATCAGGAGGTGGCCGTGTACATGCCATAAATTTCATGGCACAATTTCAACATTCTTTGCTTCATAAAGAGTAAGTGAGCGGTTCCGCTCACCTTTAGGATTTTACTTAATGTTGAAAGAGCTGAGAAGCACAAAAGGAGTCAGGGTAGCGAAGAAACAAGGGGGAAAACTTTGGATTCAACCCTAGCTAAGTGAGAGCACACATCCTTCTAGAAACAGTAGCATTGATCGCTGAACTACTGTATATCTGATGAGCCAACAATTCAATTAAAGAACTAAATGATTTCTTGTCGAAGATATTTCACTTGCAGCACAATATTAATTCAATTTCAAATTTGTCTGCTTTAAAACTGTGTTGATTTAGTGTGAGAACAATTGCCTTCACATATTCACTGCTTGGCAAAAACTGTTTCATGATAAATACCTCTCATCAATTAACACCTACTCCACGAATGGAGCATGTACAACAGAGAAAAATTAAAGTGCCCTTGCAAGACTGCAAATTAATTCTCTCATAAATTGGCAGCAAGTACTGCAGTCGGAGAAAAAAAACACGTCACACTTTCTGAGTAGGGCTGCAACTAACCATCATTTTCGTTGTCGATTAATCTGTTGATTATTTTCTCGATTGATCGATTAGTTGTTGGGTCTATAAAATGTCAGAAAATGGTGAAAAATGTCAATCAGTGTTTCCCAGAGCCTAAAATGACGACCTCAAATGTCTTGTTTTGTCCACATCTCAAAAGACATTGAGTTTACTATCATAAAAGAGTAAAGAAACCAGATATATTTACATTTAAGAAGCTGGAATCAGACAATTTTGAACTTTTTTTCTTAAAAAAAATTACTCAAACCAATTAATCGATTATCAAAATAGTTGCCGATTAATTAAATAGTTGACGACTAATCGATTAATCGTTGCAGCTCTTGAGTAGAGCACAGGATGAAGGAAGTGAATTTGGAATTCCCACCACCTCTATCTTGGGACAATTCTTAATAGCAATCAGGAAACATCTATATATGTGGAGTAGCCCAAAATAAATTTTTAACAAAGCCAAACAATAGCTGCAACATCACCAATTAGGCCTGTTTTGCTCACAGTAATGTATCTTAATACACCCCTTAGTCCAAAAAGTTTTCTTTTCGCTCCCAAGAGATTTAAATATGTTCTGAAGCTTTGACACTCTCATTCTAAGAAAGACAGGAATTAATTAGATACACACAAAATGAGAGCAAAGTGTAATGCAGCACAAACTAATTTCATAAAAGGAGGACATTGTTAAATCTCAACTTAATTGGAAAATTCTAATCCTATACCTAAATAATACTTTAAAATGAGGCGCTCTGCTTAGTGCCGCGTTTCCATTCAGAGTTTTTTTTCCAATATAACAAAGCAAACTGTTTTTTTCCTCTACAAAATCAAACGAAACACTTCAAAGAGCATAACGGCAGAGATGGACAATGGGGAGCTGATGTAACGAAACACTTACTTGTATGAGACTGTCCTCAGTTCTGTGACATCACTGCTCTGCACCTGAAACACGAGACAGCAACAGTCAGATTTATTGCATGATTTTATCGATTTACTCATTCAGCATCGTTCCTATCTGAAAGCTCTGTGAAAATGAAATAAAAATGGTAATATGGACCCCAAAGGGAGATGAGTTATCCATTCTAAACATCAGCAGAAAATCAAACCCCTGCTCCAAGAGACGACCACAGGGCAACGGGACATGACAAAAACACTTAGCAGAAATTGGATTATGGTCAAGTAAGTACAACAAGAGATACGTTTTGTTTTTGAGGAAATCCAATGACCTTAGGATACTGTATCGAATAAATGTCTTTGAGCAGAAACTGAAACCTTTTTTTTTTTTTAAAAAACATTCAAATACAAGCTTTAAAGTCGTCTCCTTCGACTGAAATTACTGTTTTAAAATGTGTGCAGATAAAGCAATGTCCATCCTCGATGCTCTCATGGTCAAAATATTTTATAACATAACACACATATGTTAGGCACTGCAAACATTTCTGACCAGCCACCACATGTATACTATTTATGCATTACCATCTGGGTTCATTTTGTTCGGAATGTAAAGGAAATGGAGCCTAAACCAGCTTCAGTCTTTGAATCCCTTAAATCCTTTCAAGTCTTCATACATCACTCAGAATCACTGACTCTAAGATGTCTCTACAAGGAGTATTGAGGTCATAGTCCTGTATAGTAACTCTGGACTAAATCAAGTCTGAAAATACCATAGAACCACAACCATTTTGAGGTCTATCAATCACTATGGGTTCTTAACTTCTAGATCATCACTTAGCATGTATGATATACAGAGAAATTGCAATTAGGGTTGCAAAATTCTGGGAATATTCAAGGAGGAAACTTTCCATAGGAATTAACGGGACATAACATGAATGAAATGGAAATATAGAGGGTTATTTGCTCAGGCTGTATGTCAAATGCAGATAGAAACCAACCTTTTACCATATCATATAAACAGATATAATTGTAAACACATCTAATAAAATGACAATTTAGTTGAGTTGAACTGTGATTAAATGAGTTGACTCATTGAACATTGTATTGACTCCAAAAAAAAAAATTTCCTCTCAGGCCTCCATATCCTCTCTATGGACTTCCTGCATGATTCTATGTGTATTTTCCCCAAAATAGATTCACTATTAAAAGATATGACGTTTATATTGAAAAAAATGAATTGAAAGGATTTTCCTCCCCAAATTCCAATTCCTTGAAAATTTTCCGGAAATTTCCAGACCCAAAACAACCCTAGGCGTACTTTTAACCAAAGCTGCTATTAGACCTAGTGAGCTCACTATTAAAAAGGTAAGATTTCCAAATTGAAATTGTGAAGACGTTTTTTTCCCAAAATTCCAGACTTTCCTTGGAAAATTTCCGAAAATGTACCGACCCTTTGCAAACCTAGTTGCAATTTATCTTACTAACCACAACGTTTTTTCCTTTACATTTTCTGTACACCAGCCCTCTTTAAAAAAAACTGTTCTCTTGGGAATACCATTGGAAAAGGAAAAGGGATAGTCCTCATGTGTACACAACAGGAAAAAAGTTCAAAAGTAAAAAGGCTCTGGATCACATGAACAGATCGGCCACTTTCATCTGTCACATTTATTTTCTGATAAAGAAATGTTGTTACCCTTCCTCTCTATGCTTTCTAGATCGGCTGTAAACACTGGATCTCTCATAACTTACAAGTATGACCTCCATGCTCTCATATCAGTAGCAGCAACACTTGTTGTGCGTCATCTACACGCGGGTCACCTTACAGTTCCATCTGTGTCATATTGTAGTGTGAATACCAGCGTAAAAGAGATTACTGTCTTCTACACTTGCATATTTCATTCAATATCAGGAGGGAAAAAGGTCACTCTAGTTTCAAATAATTGCTTGTTGCAACCAGCCTTTGAACTACCACAAGGCCGAGCCTGGTCAGGTTACTCAGCTGTCCATCTATGTGGCAGATAATGGCACTGGCCGGCTGTTTAAGTCACGATTAATAACTAACAGGAAACCTGGGTACCAAACGCAGCTTCCTTGTACTTGTGTTACATGATTTGAGGGTTTCAGCTTGCAAGCGAGGTCAGGGAGAACATCATGTTTGTTACGACTGTAGCATAATAATAGTAATATCTTCATTTGTTAATCTCACCCTCTCAGCTCTGGCAAACCAACACTGTCTCCTACACATGATGTTAATATGAGGCTTTTTACTTTCGTAACATTACATTCAATGGCAACATTCAACGCCAACACAGAAAGCAGTGCGACATTCATACAGTGCAGCGAAAAGAAAAGCTGTGTTGGTTACATACTGCATGGATGCATAGAGGCCTTTAACTCAACACTTCCTGTTTCTGTTTCAAAATAAAAGCTTTTTTTCTGTGGACAAAATTCCTTCATTTGTTAACACAAGGCTTTTGTTCTGATATATCTGCAGGACAGTGTTGTGGAAAATGCAGTGACGTGCAGGGCTCCATAAATTACCGGCTTTTAATCATGGATTGTTATTATTACTTACAAATGAGCACACGCTTTCTAATTTTTTTTATGTCTAAAATAAATATAAATACATTTATAATAAAGTGAAATGGCCATTATGAAAGGCAAACTCCACCACACGTGTGAGACGCAGCAGTTCAGCGAGGTATCCCTCACGAGCCGCACATGCATCCAGCGTGTCCCGGCCGTAAGCATTTGCCTTCAATAGTGGTGTCCTTGTTTGGTGTCCCAACTCCTTCTAATAGTCAGTGATGACATTTTTATGTTTCCCTAAACATTGATCAGGTTGTTTTATTTGCTTTGCCATACTGTACCTTAGTTGCCATGCACAGGTACTTGCAGGATAAGCTAAATGAAAACATGGGCAGTGAACATTTTATCGATATGTCTATACCAATATAAACGTTCTTTCAGATATGTTGAAGAAAATCATTAAACGGGCAGTAGTGTGTTTTCTCTCATTTACCCTCACTGTTTTGCTAATGCAAAAGTGAAGCTTATGAACATAATTTGTGTGAGATAAATAGATATTGTTGACAGGCTATCAAAATATCACAGTGGTTTTGCGCCTGACCAGTGTCGGGAGCACTCTCCACAATACAATTCCCATCATCAAAACCAATGTGAAATGAAAATCAAAATTGGAGTGTGCCTACATATTGTTGTTGTGAGTCACCTTGTAGAAATTATTTGTTATGGAGATCATTTTGAGATAATCTACTGTACCTGATCTGTGAATCATTTTGAACCACTCAGCTAAAACACTTCTGAGCATTTCAATAAAAGGAGTTTGTTTAAAGTTGTATGGTAAGATCTGCACCTTCATGTTGTTTCTTCAAAGCAAGAATGTTAAAGTATGTGACAGAGAGGCAATAATCTCAGGGCATGCAAAGATCCCTCTGCCTGTGCAATGTCTCATCATGGTGAGGAAAGAATTTAGAGAATTAGGTTCACTATGCCCTAGATTTTGACCTTTGCTGATCCAAACATTTCTCGGGGGAAAAAATGTATTGTCTCCCATCTCTATCAGGCCAGACAATGTTGAGTAAAAAAAATAAATATTCAGAAATGCGGCTGCAGCAGCATGCCTAATGCAGCTCAAGTGGAAGTGTTTGTGGCAGCAGTGACCAGATTTTAAATGCACGAGGATCAATAAAGAAGGGGGCTGCTGAGGCACAGCCTTTGTGTGAGAGAGGAATGGTTTACAACAAAAACTGGACAAAGGGTTCATATTGGTCTTGTAACTATCTGAATATGGCATATGAATATGGAGCCACTTCACTCATTCTCAGCTGGCCTGCGATTCCCGCAGCAAAGGAGGCAAATAAACACTAAAGCGTTTTAAACATCAGCCCCATTTACACAGCAGGGAGACTTCCATCTCAGAAGCGTCATTGGTTCAAATAAAGCACTACGAAAAGCATCTCCAGGCGGAGAGAAAATAGATCAGGAAGATGAGTGAAAAAGAGTAATCTCCCTGACATATTCCTAATAATCCACCTCCCTCGTGCCGCTCCCCCCAAGCTCACCCAATCATAAAGTGTCAACACTGACCTACAAAAAGGGACTCCCGTCAAGCCTTACATGTTTAAAAACATCAATCACCGCAGACAAAGAGGGTACATTGAATTATACAGTATTAACCTTCAGGGCTTGCATATAAAGACCATAGATTTATTTATGCTTGTGTGTTAAGAGCCTCTGCATTGTTCCTTACAGCAAGGCTGGCTGCCAAATTGATGAACCTGCTCAGCCCTCAGCAGGAGGCCAACATCTTTGATTAATGAGTGCAAACTTGTGGAAAGGGTAAGAATAGGAGAGACAGGGTGAAAATGGGAGAAAACAATTATTAGCAGTCCTGATTTTTTTTCTTCCGTTGACCCTTTCAAAAAGGCCAAAAGAAAAAAGGGCACTTTTAAAATGCCCAAAGGAACAAAAAAAGGGACCTTCTCATATTCTGTAAGAACAAGAGGGGCTACAGTAGTGCTGCACGATTATGGCCAAAATTATAATCACGATTATTTTTTATCAATATTGAGATCACGATTATCCATCACGATTATTCCTAGATTTTAGGGACAAAATATCTTTATTGCACTTTCACATTTAAATAAACAGAGCGCTGCTTTCTCTTCCATGTTGGGCCTACATTTCTGCTAATGTACAAATCTTTGCATCAAAACAAGACTGGTCCTTATTAACAGTGCATCTCCTAGGACCAAAATAAAATTGGACCAAAACTTTTGGGCTTGGGAGTTGTTGGTGTTTAGAACTTTAACCCCTTCACAGTGTGTTTTTAACCCATCAAAGTTAATCATAACCTTTTTGGTCGACTAAAAATGTCTTATTCAGTGTTCGGTTGTACTTAGCTCCACCCTCTCGTATCACTTCTGGTTGCAAAAACCAAGATGGCGACGGCCACAAACCAAGAGAGCAATGACCAAAAACCAAGATGACGATGGCTAAAAGCCAATATGGCAATGGCAAAAAAACAAGATGGTGACGGCCAAAAACCAAGATGACGACGGCAAATATGCCAAACTTGAGGCTTCAAAGCGGTAATCCACAAACCAATGGTTGACGTCACGGTGACTACTTATATACAGACTATGACAGTTCCCCAAAAACGAAACCAAAACAGAGCATGCATTTTAAACCTCACAGTCGACTCGTGTTCATTTAATTGCGGGAAGCCAAAATCGCATAACGATTGATATTCGATTAACTGTGCAGCCCTAGGCTACAGACATTTCTAATATGATCCCCACTTCAAATGTGACTAATTCAGCAAAACACAAATCTGGTTACACCTAAAACAGCTTGGTAAACTAGGAAACATTTGATATTAGACAAGCGAATCTACACTACTGTAGATCTTCTTCACCTCATGCACAAAAATCTATGTACTATGTGGTGTACTGTTAATGGAATTTAAGGTCTATTTGATTATAGTTATTTAAAGTTATACAATAAATAGTTTGTAATCAAGGGAATACATCTCTAATTAATAATGCAGCAACCATGAGCTACATTTGCCTTTGGAGCCTGGAAGAGCAAAACCCTGCAAATATTTTTAACATTCAAATGCCAAAAAATGTTAAAAGCTTGTGTTAGAATACAAGTATACAGCACCTCGACATTGTTCTCTCTGCAGCGGTTTTCAAGGACATGTGCTCTGAATAAATATGAGGCAAATTTAGTGACCTTCTACCTGTGTTTTGATACATTGGCAGTTACTGGATGCATGCATAACGCATCAAGGCTGTGATCTGATTTATCTCGCTGCCTTGGCTACTGAAGCCATTTAAATGATGGACTTTAACAGGAATAATGTTTACTGCCATTTCACTTAGGACTGTGTGTGCAAAGGGCACACGCCAGTTCATTACTATCAATTAGATATCTGTAAAGGCAAATCCGCTCCACTGTGCAGCAAACAAAAGATGCCTGCCAAAACAAACTAAATGACGCAAGTTAAATTTACACCATCAGAATATGCTCTATACGCGGTATGAGCCCAATTGTTCATAAATCATCATGCACCACACACTCCTGTATTAAAAGTGTGGTTGATGCTGTCATGACAAAGTTTGAAAGGGCCCATTACGAGTTCATTTCCAGGTTTTAACAATCCACAAGCCTTTTTTACAGAAATTTTGACATGTCACACTAAAATCCCAGGTGTGAATCAGGCTCCCGGTATTCTGCATGCTGGCTCACTGTCACACTGTAATTACTTTACTTGCACACTTAAATACAACGAAGCTATCGTTAATGTCATCAACAGCTGTGCTTTTCCAACTATGACAAGTCAAGATGTCTGCTGTGAAAAAGGCCTATTAATGTTTACTTATCTCAAGCATGGTCTTAATTCATTTCAGATGCAATAGGTTGTAATATGCTGTAGAAGTGCCCTTAAAGTTGCACTTAAAATGTAGTAAAACGTTGACTAGTTTGTGCTTCTGTGGCATGTGTGTGTTCAGAATTGACAGAAAGAGGTATGGTATGTCATTCAAATATGTTTTTTTAAGGTTTCTTAAAATTTAAAGTATGCCCATTAGGGCTGCAACTAACGATTACTTTCATTGTCGATTAATCTGTCGATTATTTCCTCGATTAATCGATTAGTTGTTTGGTCTATAAGATGTCAGAAAATGTCGATCAGTGTTTCCCAAAGCCCAAGATGACGTCCTTAAATGTCTTGTTTTGTCCACAACTCAAAGATATTCAGTTTACTGTCATAGAGGAGTAAAGAAACTAGAAAATATTAACATTTAAGAAGGTGGAATCAGACAATTTGGAGTTTTCTGTCTTAAAAATGTACTCAAACCAAATCGATTATCAAAATAGTTGGCGTTAATTTAACAGCTGACAACTAATCGATAGGAAGGCACTGATACCGTCCGACACCGGATCGGATATCGGGCCGATACTGACTCAAATAGCTGCATCGGATATCAGTGACACTGGGGCCGAACTATTAAATTCAATTCTATGTTTATATACAATATGCATTGATACTGGAATTTTAGTTCCTGTTTAAGTTTTGACCAATTTGTTGCTGCATTAAAAAGGTTTACACTTGAATAGTAATTCCTGTTAATATTGAAGTTTTTTTTGCCAAGTTGTTAGTGTACGATTTATTATTTTAATATTAAATAACAATTTACTAAATTTATGTTATGTTATCTATGTATTTATTTATTACATTTTCTTTTATGTCATGTATGCACATAAAAGAATGATCCACTTCCACACAGTGAGGCATACAGCTTATTAATTAAAAACTGGTATGGGATCGGTACTCAGTATCGGCAAATACCCAAAGCCCAGGTATCGCTATCGGTATCGAGACTGAGAAAGTTGGCTAGGTGCATCCCTACTAATCGATTAATCGTTGCAGCTCTAATGCCCATCATAAAGAAAAACACAGTACACATGGAAGAAATCAGGGCAATGTTAAAATACCCCTGAATTCTACATGGGAAGTTAGGCCTAGTTTATGGCAGATTATATTATAGCCACTAACATTACTTAAGGTTTAAAAACTGAATAACTAGAGCAAAGCCAAATGTGTGACATGTCATCACAGTATAAAACGAAAGTACATAACATACTTGCATAAATCAAACTCCACAGAACTAAAAAAAAAAAACTATTACACATGTGTGATTAAAAATACTGCTCTCACGTTCAACTCCACAGAAATCAAGGTTGTGTCCTTCAGATCTTTTTCCCCCCCTCCAAAGTTTCCTAACTTTGTTGCAGATAAAACACCGTTTAAATAGACAGCGCTTAATCTCATTTAAATACCTCCAAGATGGCGAATGCCTTGTTGTTAATATGAAAGCAGGAAAAATGGAGGGGTATTGTCATAATCTCAAAGGGTAAACTCAGCCTCAGACCGCAGCAGCAGCTGCAGCAGCAGCTCTCCTTTAAGAGGAAGCAACAAAAAGAGAAGATAGAGAGAGAGAGAGAGAGAGAGGGGGGGGGACGAGACCAGCGGGTAGAGCCCCCCCTCCTCTATAACACTCATAACAAATAATTTAATGTTAACATAAAAACATGATCAAAGCCCCACCTGTGTTATATCCAGTTGTTTGATCATTTCATGACATGTTGTCACACGAAGCTTCAAACCACAACAACCAAGACACTAGTTGTTATATGATGATGCACTCCTTAGCAAAGAGGCTTAAAAACCCGAATATGACAAGCTAACTTATGTTTTTTATTGGGTTTTTAAGGAACAAATCCGCAGAGTCGACGAGCTGGCAAAACAAAGACAAGATCCACGCTGCAAGGTAATGATAAGCCCGAGCAGCAGCAGCAGCAGCAGCAGTGCCTCTTATGTCTGTCTGCCGGTGTTAACATGTTAACGTTAGTTTCGCCAACTCTTACGTCCGAACATTCTTCTCCTCACCAAGTTCAACACAACAGTTACATTTTCAACAAAGTTTGGTTCGGAAACACACAAAAACGCCGTGTCTACTTTGACATTAACTTTTTTTTTTTGTGTTTGTTTCGTATCTTCGTGTTGAGCTCCACGGAGCGGATACCGCTTCAGAGGGGGCAAGTGTAGGGAAAGGGATGCTACCGGGTTAGCTTTAGCTCGCTGTTAGCACAGGCGACAAGGAATTACTGTGAATGACTGAACAACACAAGACAATTAAACTCACCTTGACGTCGAAAAACGGGGTATTCCTTTTAAAAAAAGCAAAGTGGAATGCCGTGTTCGTTTAGTTCCCAGTTGAGCGCAGTTTGAGTGATGTTGGAGGAGATGAAAGGGAGAATTCGGTGAGTATAATAATTGAGTACCCGGGGTTTGGAGAGTGAGTGTGACTGAACGTGTTGGTCTCTGGTCGCAGATTGAAGAGAGACTCTCTCCTCCGCTTCACTCCGAGAGGAACTCAAGAGAAGTGACGTCAGCCTCAAGGGCTTCTTTACAATGCAAACTTTTTTTCCCCTAATAAAAAAACTGCAGACGGCAAGTGCACAAAACCAGACTGTCAACATCAGCAAATATACTCCTCATATAGCTGGATGATAGGTGCAGCTGATTGCCCTCTAAATGTAAAAAATAAATAAATACCATCAATTAAATGATACTCAATACATACCTCTGTGCAATATAAAAAGCAAAAATGCCTGTGCAATACTTGTATATATTTACCATACATACATCATATTTCCTTTATTATTATACTGTATATTATTGTAAATACACTATTATTTTATTTTATTTTTTACTTTATTTTATTATGTTATTCTTTGCTACTTAACTTACTGTTTCTTTTCTTAATGGAGCTTCCCAGCAAAAAGTATTTCACACGATTGTACCTGTATAACCGGCGTGACAATAAACATCTTGAATCTTGAATCTTTTTAAATCTTGATGCAGGTATTGTCAAAACTGTATTGATTAATTATGACTACATAAATGTGTAGAGGGTAAACTTCACAAACAGGTGCATTTTTCAATTTCCACCCACATCCCTAGTGTGTCTAGTGAGAACCAACTATATTTTATAATTCAAATGCTGCACATTTTCTGGGTTTATTTATAACCCTTTTAAAATTGATTTAAAATAATCTATATGGTCTGGTGTAGCCTAATATTGATTTGTTACATTCTAAATAAGGGCAAAAGGACAGACTGCCATATTGCATTCGGTGGTAGATTATCCTGCACACATTCTCATAGTTTGTTTTGTAGTTAATAACCAAAAGAGATAGTCAAAAAAGCTTGTTGACTATGACAGTGTATAGAGTGTAGTGTAATATCTGAAAGTAAAAAATCAAAAAAAAAATGATGGTGCTTTAGTAGGTATAACAGTTCAGGTCAGTCTTATTGTTCCACAAGCAAAAATTATATTGCAGCATGGTAAAACAGACACATCAAAGCAGACTCATCCAACAACAAACACGCTAAAAGAGCTAAAAAAAGTAAAAGTAACATGCAATAGCAGTAAAAACAAAAAGGTAATTGCAATAAGTATATAAAAATTAAAACAGGAAACCAATATATAAGAAGAAGTTAACAATGAAGACAGGAGCTCTATTTAGGGATGCACCGATACCGGATTGGATATCGGGCCGATACTGACTCAGATAGCTGGATCGGATATCGGTGACAATTGGGCCAAACTATTCAATTCAATTCTATGTTTATATACTATATACATTATATACTGGAATTTTAATTCCTGTTTAAGTTTTGAGCAATTTGTTACTGCATTAACAAGGTTTACCCTTGAATTGTTATTCCTGTTAATTTTGAAGATTTCTTTTGCCAAGTTGTTGGTGTACGATTTATTATTTTAATAATAAATAACTCAGTAAATTTATATCTGGCTATGAATTTATTGGTTACATTTTGTATTACAAAGTTAGGAAACCAATGTTTAAGTCAAATCTTACACATAAAAGAATGATCCCAGTCACTTCCACACAGTGAGGCATACAGCTTATTAATTAAACACCTTTATCAGATCGGTACTCGGTATCGGCCGATACCTAGAACCCAGGTATCGCTATTACAGTGCTGGTAAAAACAGACTGTGCAAATTAATTTAAACTGCAAATAAATGTGTTCTTCCACATACTTCAACAATGATGTTTGGATCTATGGCACCTGCCACAGAGGAGTCCACACATCTGTCTTAAAGGGAGCAGCTCAAACTCCTTATTTAAGGGATGTAAGGTATTAATGTCAATTCAATTTCCCATTTTCTGGACTCTTTTGTTAAAATTGTCTGAAAGTGTGGACTGCTCAGATCAGACAAGGACAGACAGCTATTAACAAGGCATTATACATGCCGTTCATCCAATAAAGTGACCCCAGTTGGACAAGGACTACCATCTGCCTTTCTTTCTCATCATTAAGCAAGCGTACAATCTGAAACAGGAAATGATGTGGTGCATTCTATCATTAAACTCAACAGCAAACATTTACAGCACAGCGTAATTAAAACGACAGTATATGAAACCGTATCGCTGATGTGGACTGATGTGATGCTGTGGATCCAGTGTTTAAACATCACAAATTATTATACATAGCTTTTTTAATGAATTGTTATAGAGTGAAATGAACATTTGCTGCTTGTAATCACAGTATGTTGCGCCATGTTGCCTTTTTTTTGAAAGATGTGTTTAGTGGATGGAGTGGATTTCAATTCATGGCACTGCACCTTTTGCCAAAGCACACTGTGCCTGAAGTTGAGCTAATTTGATACAGCAATTAAGGTACAAAGGCACGTTTGAATGAAAGACGTGGAGAAAAAAATCCTTTTACAAAGAAAATTTGTCTTTTAAAAGGGGTTTATTTGCTTTCTCGCTCATTGATGCTGTGTCATTTTAGATGCTGCAGTCACAGGAGCTCCTGACTGGACTGAGTGAAGCACACGCCTGGCTGGATGAACACACGTGGGGAGACAGGGGAAAACATGATTTGATAGATTTGTCACCCGAGCCACAGGATACCTGGGTTTTTAATTGTATTGGACAATCTTCATTAGAGAGACTGAGCGATGGGAGAGATCAGGGCAGCGTCACTTTCAAAAAAGCCTTTTTCCGGCCGTTTTTTTTCACATTGCACAATCAAAATGTCAGCCTACCTTGGTCATTTGTAACATGCTAAGTCGCAGTCGATGGCTGCAATGCAGCAGCATGCTGGGGGAAGGGCAAACAGTCTGTCTCCCTTTTAAAGGGATTTTTAAAGAGTCTTGATTAGAAAGTATAATGAGATACCAAAGACACAGCAAAGATGATCTCTCTAGAGACCGATGGAAAACAAATTAAGACGGTGCTTTTGTTTTTAATTATTATTTTTCTTTCAGTCCACAGAAAGCTCAGTATACCCGTAAGGCACAGGAGTTGGACTCTCTGTCATTGTTTTTTTTGTCCTGACATATTTGAATAATACAGATTTTAATCATGTCAGCACACGATGCTCTGATCCCTTTAACACCAAAGCCTTCCAGCACTGCACATGCATTTGATTTAGAAAATGGCACAGGGGTCTGAGCAAAAAACTGTTCATCGCTTAAGTTTGCGTCAGTCTGTGTGTGTGTCATTGCTTGTATGTGGAATATGCAGTTTAAAATCTAGTTTTCAACAGTTATGAACAAACCAATCCCAGAAATCTGCCACACCATGTGAGTTGTCAGGTATAGAAATGTAAGCCTGTACTCAGAATCACACCGTATCTTCTTACAACAGTAGCTTTTCTTGCCATGCATTAATAGGGAATGCTAAATTAATCACGTAATTCTATTATTTTTTTTAAACATCAAACACATGTAAATATGTGTCATTCTATAGCCTATATTAAAATTGTGATAAAGAACACAAAGTCAGGTTTAAGCATTCATTTTACACATGAAAATTGTACCGTAATAAAGATCACTGTAGCCCTGTAGGTGCTAAAGAAGTGTAGCATGCCATGTCTTGACATAATATAATAGTATTACTAGAATGGCCGGTCAGCGAGCAGTCATCTACATAGTGGCCTTTGTTTTCCTCTGTTAATTGGAGCATGTTCCAGGATAGTGAATCGGGGGGAGAAACATGAGACTTCCAGGACATGAGAAACAGATGCTCTACACTAATACTGTGGACAGATACCTTTCCCAGGAAACACAGAAACATGAAAAAAGGATGAGCTGAACAGAAATAACTGATATGTATTAGAGTCCTGAGAAAAAGAGACATGGGATTGTGGTGAAACCAGAGAAAGGGAAAGGAAAGAGTTCTGACTGATTTGACCCTTTTGTATTTACATAAAGGCCAGAGTTAGCACTGTTTCTTATGTATTTACACGTTTAAAGGTCTTATTGATCACATTTTTATGTAGACAAATATTTTTTTTTAAAAATACATCCACAAAGCTTTTAGAAGGGTGCCAAATAAAAGTATGACTTTTTCTGAAAAAAAAAAAATATTATGATTGTGAATTGATCTTTTAAAAGATTTTGGCGGGTCCAAAATGAATGTTTTGTTTATCTCTGTGGAAGATATCTGACGTTTGGTTCCCACCTCTAACAAGGTTTGTGAGCCAATAGTAAAACGACGTTGGTATCTCTGTGTCGTCAGTTAGTGTGGAAAAAAACGGTTAAATGGCTGAGATTGACGGTAAATGCCTGGCAACGACTTGTTGTGAAGTGAAAGCAATGGAACTGGGGAGGGAGAATGAGACATCTAATGGCTGAATGTTATCAATGTTATCAACAGCACCTTTAAGACAATTTAAAGCCTATTGTATTTTATTGATGCACAACTTGATAATTCACAGGCGTAATGAACTTATGCCTCGTGATCCAGAGTGGCTCTCGTTCTCATTCCATCCGTCATGCTACCGTATGCCATATCTTATTCATGCATACCAATGTCCATTTTAATTAGTCACTCTGGGTCAAACGTAGACCCCTTCCTGCTTCGAGCAGCGGTGTGGCAGATGTGTGAATGAAATTCATGTGCTATTATCTGAGTGAAAATAGGCCGTTAGAGCCATTGTGATGAGACAACGGCCCTGCTACGGTAATAAAATGTGTCCAAAGAAAAGACGGTTTTAGGGATGTAACAGCATAAATCACTTCAATCGCTTTGCAAAAAATAAATGGTTATGCCTCAAAAGGTTCATCGTGAATTAAATTCAACCCCATTATTTCCAAAAAAATCAAATGAGGCTTTTCAGTTTATTAGTGTTACAATTAATTATCATAATTATAATTATGATAATTATGCCTGGGCAGGAAAACACATTTCAGAAAACCATCCGTTTGCATGTCAATACACGTTTTTCTCTGTTGCAACTGGTGACGAACAGGAGCATCGTAGCATTACAGCAAATTACTAATCTGTGTAGGTTCAGCAGACCTTATACAGCCTGATAATCAGACTCCATTACCATTTGGTTTTCATGTCATTATTCATTCTTGACTAATTCTATTTGAATCTCTAAAAAAAAAATCTGAGAGCAGGATGTGTACACTGCACTTCAAGCTCTCTAAATGTGTCATTCAAACGGAGTCTTCACTCACAGCAATCAGCTATTGCATCGCTAATAAATTATACTTTTACTGCATGTTCATGAGCGTGATCTCTCGTTGGCCTTGGCAAATCTGGTAAATTTGAGCTTTGATAAAAACTGAAATAAATATCTGATGAAGTCACTTTAAAAAGGTCCAGTCTGTGCATTTGAGTGGCTGTACAGAATTGAAATAACGCTTTTAGTTTAATGTGTTTCTCAACCTATAATTTGGTCAGATTTTAATCAGCTTTTACATTAGAGTATCGATATACAGTAAACAAAATGTAACAGAATTCAAAATAAAAACCTTACAGACAGATATTGTTGTCTTGTTATTATTACATAAAGACCTGTCAGTCACTTCCAGACTGATCAGCAGGTTGTGTTTTGTTTTTTGTTGGTCAGGATTTTGTTCCTATTTGAATCAGGAAATGAGCCTTTAAGCTCTGTTGTTTATGCAAGACTCTTTTCAAATGTCATTATTTTCTAATCCCCTAAGTGTTTGGAAGAGGAAATTTTATAACTTGAGAGAAGCAACAGTTAATGACATATAACACGCTGCAGCCACGGCTTCTCCTGCAGCTCAGCCCTATTCTGCTGTTTGGACCTTCATCCTGCATAACATGTTAATTATTGGCCACCACAGCGTGGCGAATGACTTCCTTAATCATCAAGAGGACATTCACCTCAGCTTGGAGACAAGATAAGTCTACTATAACTTTATATCTTGTATTTCATCTACTATATTTACTTTGTGATCATGTTTAAAGATATTTGTTGCCTCCAGAATTTAACAGGTGTGTCATTTTTGGAAATCTTGAGTGTTTGGAAACACTCACACAACCATATCAAACTGATTATCTTCCATGTTTCCGGACCTCATTAGTTAGTAGAAGAAAATCCCTTCCCAGCAATGTCAGGGAAGGGACTTGACAGAAATGTTGATTCACTGTCCCACCTTGTGGCCAAATCTAGAAATGACCTGGACTGCTCGGAGGAAAATTGTTATGGTTTTCTATTAGTGTCCTAAATCAGTAAATGTTGGTCCACAAATGCCTTTGATAGTTCACAACTGGATGTTAGAAACATCGAGGGTAAGTACTCAACAAATAGAGGCATACACACTTGAGATTTAAAGAGAATTCGTTAGATGACAGACTTCTCTAAAGTCTAAAATTAGATGTGCGTGAATGGGAAGAAGAAGAAAAAAAAATTTCCTGCTGACTTCTCTCAGCTCCGTTTCATCTCGGCTCACGCTGAGACGTCAACAGAGCCACTGGACATTTGATTTTCAGATGACAGTGATTTAGATATCCTTTCACAACTAATTAGACTCTATCCCCAATTTCGGTGTCCCAAGTCATCCTTCTTCTTCTCAATTATGCACCAACATATGTATTTAGCAGAAATGTTCTATATAGATCGCGAATTGAAGATTTTTGACACTACTGGACAACTCAAGGCTGGAAGGCGACATATTACTGATAGCATACTACTATAGAAGTGCTTCCTGTTACTGCCTACGTTCTGACTCGAGAGCTGGCTCAAAGCAAGAAGAAGCTCTTCTTATAGTCAAACATACTTTATTATGAAAAACACACAGGGGCTCGGATCCTGCACAATTAATATCAAATATTGCACAAAAGCATTCATGCTGTTAAAAGTGTACATCAGTATTAGGAGGTTTTTTTTATACACAATGTAATAAAGTCTTGTCATCATTCTGCAGATGACCCACCACATAGCCAAATACTGATTGTCTTTAATGTCATTATTTCCAACACCAAAATCAAGACCACTCTCCTAAAAATAAAGCAATGATAATGCCAAGATTGGATTTTATGGGGCAGCAAGGAAACACAAAAAATACTTATTGTATATTTTGACAAAGGTAAGCAGTGCATAAAGGACGGAAGAACTGCGAATGTAGATTATTTTCATGAAAGCCACCTAAAAAATATCCTGGAATGATAGTCAGTGTTATGATTTTTAATAAAGCTTGACTTTACTGGCTATATTTTGGTTTTTGGTCTGCAACTAACGATTATTTTCATCACTGATTAATCTGTTGATTATTTTCTCGATAAAATGTCAGAAAATGGTGAAAATGTCGATCAGTGTTTCACAAAGCCCAAGATGACGTCCTCATATGTCTCGTTTTGTCCACAACTGAAAGATATTCAGTTTATTGTCATAGAGGAGTAAAGAAACCAGAAACAATTCACATTTAAGAAGCTGGAATCAGACAATTTTGACTTTAAAAAAATAAAAAATAAATACTTAAGCCGATTAATCGATTATCAAAATAGTTGGCAATTCAATTAATAGTTGACAACTAATGAATTAATCGTTGCAGCTCTATTTTGGTTGGTCTCACAGCTTGTCACAATAAAAACTGAATCCCAGGACAGAATGCATGGAAATCAGTCAGGACGTTTGTTCTCTGTTATTAAGTATCGGTTTAGGACGGCTTTCCATTTTACCTGGAAAAGAATCTGCTTTACGGACTGTGCAAATCTACTTGACTGGCTGCGTTTACATGCGTGGAGTAACAAGGAAATTGCTCAAACTGTAGCTGGGTTTTTGTTCGGATCAAGCTATTTACACGATGTGCCCTTGATAGCTTGTGATTGAGAATTCCTGTTGAATACTGCTTTAAAAGGGATACTCCACTGGTTTGAAAGACTGGAGCATTTTACCAGGCAGTCAGGGTCTAACGGAAACATGCGATTGGTTGCATTATGTGAAATGTAGAATCCAGCATTTTTGGAGTTTGGTACATATCAGGGACTTATCATCAGGGTGTCTCAGTCTCTGCTGCATTAAAGGTACAGTGTGTCGATTTGGCGGCATCTAGTGGTGTGGTTGCAGATTGCAACCAACTGAGTACCCCTCCGCTCACTCCTCCCTTTCCAAGACTGTGGTAACGTGAGCAACCGAGTGCAAAACCGTGGTAACGCTGTTTGCCTCACTCAGAGGCCATCCTTACCGTAATAACACTACTTTAGGAGCAACGGAAGTCAGACGGTGGCTGGCGGTACCACGGTTTTACACTCTGCAGCTCACGTTACCGCAGTTTCACGAGAACTACGGTGGCCTTCAGGTAACATAAAAATGTGAAAGTCTCTCTCTAGAGCCAGTGTTTGGTTTCTCTGTTCTGGGCTACTGTAGAAACATGGCGGTGTAACATGGTGGACTCCATGTAGAGGACCTGCTCCCTATGTAGATATGAAGGGCTCATTCTAAGCTAATGAAAACACGATTCTTAGTTTCAGGTGATTATACACTAATGAAAACATAGTTATGAGTATTATATTCCATTTCTGCTAATAGATCCCCCGAAATGCTGCAAACTGCTCCTTTAATTGACCATTCTTATTTCAGTCTCCCTCTTAGTTAGTCGTCAAAGTTTATGGCAATGCGATACTAAATCGCTGGATATTTCTGTGCTCTTTATTTAATCTTTCCCTCATTCAATGAGCAATAATAGCAAGTTACTTTTAATACGCAAGAGAGAAATAATTGTCCCAAAAATTATCCGAGAATTGTGCGGCGCCTGATAATAATGATGTTACACACGACTACGTATCAGGCGGTTAATGATCCCAATCTGAAAAATGTACAGATGATGCTTCGTTAAAAAAGCAGTGAGATGTTTATGTGCCACGGTAAGATGTTAGTAGAGTAAGCCTGGTGTCAGTGTTCTTACAATCACACTACATTATTCTGACTCATGATGTGTGTTAACCTGAAACTACTTCAGTAACTGTTTTTTTTTTTAGAGTGGACTTCTCTATGCATGAACACCCACCCAGTGAGAAGGTGCTTCCTGGAAGAGAGAGGGGAAGTTCTCCTACGGCACGCTGTCGGTCTCCTCAGCCTCCACCAGGTAGGACCGGTCGGTGTCCAGGACTCGGAACGGAGGGTGGTACTCGAACGCTGTGAGGATGCTGGAGCCGAAATTGTGCTTCTGGTGCAGGAACCAAATAACTGCTGAGACTCCCATGACAGCCACAACACTGAGAATGACCAGGGCGGACAACAGCGCGTTGGCCTCTGAGGAGAACAAGTAACAATGCAAGGAAGGTAGCTACCGTAAACAGTAAATCACAGAGGAATAAGTAAAGAAACAGCAAGAACAGCTCGGTCGACTTACTCGGCTTGGCTTCCTCTGCTTCTGAAGAAAAAAAACAAAACACATTGTGAGGCAAGTGGAAAACAATCCCAACAAATATGTTTTTGAAAATCCTTCCCATACACTCATGGACTCGTTTTCAAGATTAAACAGCTGTTCAACAGGTCTAAAAGACATTAAATGTTGCATAAAAAAAGACTTAAATCTTACTCTGATTCGTCTCACAGACCACTCCATTCTCCGCCTGCTCCAGGCAGCTGACATTTTCCCATTTTCCCGTGTTGCTGTGCAGAGCCACGCATGTATCCAAGGGCAGGAGGTCTGATGACGAAGGGCTGTCCTCCCAGTTACTGAATCTTACAGGTGTCTCACCGAACCACTTCATGTCGTCAGCTGACAACATACACCAATCAGTACTCCAGCATGACGGGCAACGAGAATACAGCCACTATCACAAGTAATGTCAACCATATTATACTGTCCCTTTTGCTTGGACTTTGGTCTTCCTTCAGCATTCACACAAACTACACTGAACTGTGTTTCAAGTAAGGGATAATGTACAAATAAAGAACTGAACATAACCTAACTTTGAGACAGATCACTTTATAATTGTTACAAACATCTGAAAGAAAACCATTTGAGATTCAGTGGCGGTTTTCCACCTAGTTACCTCCAAAAAGTTGTATTTCTTTCCTTTTTGATTGTTATAGAAAATCGGATTTTATCTTATGGAAGTTAGCCAACATAGTCCTCCGGTCACATTGTACTTACTGGTTGTGTCATAATACATCCCGAGCCACACGTTAACGTTGTTTTTCCACACCTCGGGGCTGTATTTAATGATGAAGGCATTCTCCTCAGCGCTCTGGATGGTCAAAAGCTCTAGAAAAAGAGGAGCAATGTATGTCAACAGAATCACACACACACACACACACATGAGAATACATATTGGTCCATTTGTCAAGATATTTGAAAATAAAATGTCTCAGGTACCAAATCCGTGGCAGAGGGTTTTAGCTCTGTCAAAAGTGTAGCTTTTGATTTTGTCTTCTTCTCCGTGGACAAAGTGGTAACATCCGTCTCCGAACGGCACCCAGGTGCGTCCGTCTGCAGGGCAGTCTGAGGAAAAAACCACGGGACAACCCGGTGATGGGAAGATCTGGCACCGGACCTACCTAGGTTTCTTTTAGCTGTGTGCATCTGTGTAGCCATACTACAGGAGGATAATTAACAAAACACCTCTTGAAATATCACTGACTTACTAACTACTAACCAAATCACCATTTTAAAGTGGACACATCATGCTCATTTCCAGGTTCATACTTGTATTTTGGGTTCCTACTAAAACATGTTTACATGCTTTAATGTTCAAAAAATAACATTATGTTTCTCATACTGTCTATCTGAATGTACCTGTATTCACCCTCTGTCTGAAACGCTCCGTTTTTTTGGCGCCTGTCTCTTTAAGAGAAAATGCTGAAAAAGCCCAGTCTGCTCTGATTGGCTTGCGAGATAAATATGTTACACCTTTGCAGAGGTAGTTCTCAAGTTGTGGGCGATATATTCTAATGAGCTGCATGTGACATATAGGAAGGGGCGCCAAATCTGAATGGCTTGTTGAATCACATGTTTTCTGATCTAGACAGCCCACAAAAAACTGACTGTTTTTTTTGTCACACTTTGTGGGTTGGTAGGCACTCCAGATACCCTAATGTATGTGCAGAAGCACTGAAAAATTTAGTTTTTCCACATAGACTGTATATAAGAACTGGACGTAGTCACCGTGACGTCACCTATTGGATCATGGACTGCCGCTTTGAAGCCTTGAGTTCGGCATTTTGGCCGTCGCCATCTTGTTTTTTTGCAACCAGAAGTGACACGAGAGGATGGAGCTAAGTACAACCGAACGCTGAATTAGACGTTATCAGCCTACCCTGCTTTATGATCTATTTGACTCTAAATGGGACCATAATTTACTAAATGAACATCATGCTGCATTGAAGACGACTTGAAAGTAGCAATTGAGACCATAAACTCATAGTTTACATTGACTTCTATACAATCAGACTTCTTTTTGCAACCGGAGGAGTCGCCCCCTGCTGGCTATTAGAAAGAATGCAAGCTTAAGGCACTTCAGCATTGGCTTCACATTTCAGACCCCTGAGTTAACCCACTGGTTTTTAATGATATGTTCCCTTTGACATGCTGCAACAGCTTTGCATCATGTTTGGTTAGATAGTTAATAATACTGTTCTACAACCCCCACCAGACTGTACAGATGTGTACAGTTGAATCTACCCATTTGGTTAGTTTCAACTTGTGACCACTGTTCCTCTTTTTCAATGTAGTCTGTGTCTGTGAAATGATGTCGTGCTTTTCTAGACTGTTCCACTGCTTTTTTGTTTTGTTTTTCTGCTGCACCAGTTATTTGGGATCAGATTATTATTCCCAGCTCTCAGTGGTGGAAATTTAACTAAGTACATTTACTCATAAATCACCATTACTATCTGTAATGTCCAATCTCCATGATACCAAATAGCTTGCCATTTGCAAATTACTTCATCAGCTAATGTTACGAAGCAAAACCGTCCCGAGTCCTTTTCATAGAAATAAGTCCACAGGCTGTTACAGGCAACCGAGAAAGTCGGGGAAGATCTCAGTTTTTAAGTTACATTACAATCTTGGGCTGTCAAAGTTAACGCGATAATAACGAGTTAACGCAAATTTGTTTTAACTCCACTTTAACGCCATGTCATACTAGCTTGTCTCGAATGAGGTTAAATCCAGGTTAAACGCTCCAAACTTGTGCTAAATTTTGACCTCAAGATATGTGAATGAAAATGGGTTCTATGGGTACCCACAAGTCTCCCCTTTACAGACATGCCCACTTTTTGATAATCACATGCAGTTTGGGGCAAGTCATAGTCAAGTCAGCACACTGACACACTGACAGCTGTTGTTGCCTGTTGGGCTGCAGTTTGCCATGTTATGATTTGAGCATATTTTGTTATGCTAAATGCAGTACCTGTGAGGGTTTCTGGACAATATTTGTCATTGTTTTGTGTTGTTAATCGATTTCCAAAATAAAAAATATATACATACATTTGCATAAAGCAAGCATATTTGCCCCCTCCCATGTTGATAAGAGTATTAAAAACTTGACAAATCTCCCTTTAAGGTACATTTTGAACAGATAAAAAAAAACCAGATAATTCATTTGCGATTAATCATGGACAATCATGCGATTAATCGCAATTGAATATTTTAATCGATTGACAGCCCTGACAAAGATGTCTCATCTTTGTAGCATTGTTTTAGGTGGTAATAAACTTTGTTTATAGTTAATATTTTTCCAGGTAGTGTACCCATTTAAATGTCAACATTGCTCCACATGACCTTACTGTCCAAATTAGCCATGAGGCACCTTAAGGCAAAATCCCAAAAAATGCTGCCCTGCATTACACCCTCCTCCCCCAGAGGGAAAATTTGCTTTTACAACAAACAAAAAAAAGTGTCGCAACATGGGGAAGCACACAACTTCGAACTTACTCTAACGTTGGATCAAAAGTGAAGTTGATACATGCAAAAACAACAGTGTCGACATTCAGGGGAAATCTGTTAGCTGACAGTGATGCATTCACGGTACATGTGTACCTCTGAGTCCAAAATCTGCTGAGAAGCGTTATCGCGACTAAAACAAACACAGGTGCAAAGAGCAACTTACTGTAACACGGGCCTACGCGATGCTAAATAAATTCATCGGCTGTGTGCAACCATAGCTGCAAAAAAGATATCGCGTTAATTTAGCTTCGAGGCGAAGACACAGATTTAAACTCTCTTACCTCCCGTTAAAGCGACCTGCAGCCGAACGACCAACACAAACACACCGCAGATTACTGACAGAGAGCAGTGATTTCTCCTACGCGACTCCATGACAGCGAACATATCACTCCTCTGTAGCACCAAACTAGTTTCTGACTGTTGCTCGACTCCGGTGTCGTGATCAGATCCCACCCACACATTATACATACACAGCATAACAGCTCACAATACATGGCCTCAACACTGCACTGATACATACAATATAAACCCACTAATCTGCACTCATTTCACCCGTTTACAATTTAATACTTATCGAGGCATTGATTTTACATAACTGGCAACAAAAACAAGAGCAATTTTAACATTATTATCTGCAAATTTCTAACAAAAAAAAAATGAGCATGTGGATGATTTATGCAAATTTTGTCTGGGAAAGCCTTCTGGTAATTCAGCTGTTGTGTTTGATTAAAAATAAAATACAAATAAATAAATAAAATGAACTACAGTCCTTTCAGGCTCAGATTATTTTGCACACATGAACCACCAGGTGGTGCTGAGTGTACACTCAATTGTTTTTTATACTGTACAATAAAACCATGTTCAGTTTTCTGAATGTGCTCTTTTGATTCATAGAATATGATTTTACATGAAAAAAACATTGCCAGAAGAATTAAATGTTCAGACGATCGAAGGCTGTGATATGTGTAAATAATAAAATAATTATTCAATTATAGCAAGTTTTGTCTTCAAGCTTTTTGGACATTATCTAAAGTAATAATAGTGGTCCAAAATGATGTAAAATTGCATAGTTTTGAGTCAAATACTCCCAAACAAAAAACAAATTGCTAGCCGGTTGTACAAAGCAAAGAGATGATCTGTGTGTTTAAAATCACTAGTGCTCACTGCCCTCTAGTGGTCACTCTGAACAACTGCAATATTAAATTCATCAAGTTAGCATCAATGCAGCCATGTTAGCATACTTACACTTCTGGGAAATGTACGCAAAATTAAAATAAAATGAAATAAAATAAAATAAAATAAAAACTTTCTTAACACATAACATGATGCAGGGCTTTATCTTGTTTTATAACAAGGAACACATTAGAAATACAGATACTGTTATGAACATATACATGTCTTATTGATACCCTAAAGAGTATAATCAGTATTGATAACTGTATTATTCCTACTAAAGTCTGCAATGGCGCAAGCTTGACAAGATGCTAGGAGATGTTGATCTGTGTATTTAAAATAACGAGTGTTTGCTGCCCTCTAGTGGTGACAGCGAGGAACTGATAAATTAGTCAAAGTGACGTCAATGCAGATATTAGAGCATACTCACACTTCCGGTAAATTATTTCAAAATAAAACTTTTCAAACCTTTTTTTAGAATTATTATTATTATTATTATTATTATTATTATTATTAATAATAATAATAATAATAATAATAATAATAATAATAATAATAATAATAATAATACCTTCTTATCTTATTCCCCTTTCACTGTAATACCTTCTTATCTTATACGTTTTTATCTTATATGTTTTATATATGTAATACTTTCCTATCTCATATGTTATTTTATATATTTTTGTCATATATGATCTTTGCCTGTCTTTTTTGTTTACTTGAAGCACATTGAGTCTACGCCTGTCGTATGAAATGTGCTATATAAATAAAATTTGATTTGAATTTGATATACACCTATATTTCTGTATCTACTGTTATTAACATATCTAGTCAAGTGTCAGTCTGGTGCAATAAATAGTGCTACAATAGGACAACAATGCTGCCTAAATAATCACAGTCAAGCATCAGTGGATAGGAATAAACTAGTTCCCTCTTCCTAAACTTCAGATTATAAAGGGTATGGATGGATGTAGGGTGCTTCCTACCTGAGCAGGTGAGGAGGGAGGGGACAGCAGAGAGCTTCAGGGTGGTTGTTCTTCAGAGGGGATGGGGGGGAGGTTTCAACTCCATCCCTTGTAGGCGCAGGTGGCACAAACACAGACAGCTGGGGCTTGAGTTTTGCTCCTCGTCTGGAGCTGGTGGCTTCCCGTAGGGTGGCACAACACCCTGCAGGGTACCGGGGGGGAACCCATCTGCCATGGCAAGGCCTGCTCACAGACGCCCCCATCCACCCACCCTATACGCCAAACCTCCTGATACCCAGAACTCACCCTGTCCAGGCCACGCATGTTGTCAGCAATACCATGCGACAGTGTTTACATAGTCCTTAGCAGGTCCTCACCCTATGGGTTGAAAACACAGCAATGCATAGATACTCAACAGAGCTAATAGTATAACTATATTAACATCTTGCTCAGAGGGTTGCAGGATAAATTTCCTTTATCAGTCCTGAGACACGGCTCAGTTATTATAATTGATGGCGTAGAGGACGGCAACTGTCTGATAGCTATTTAATATGGGATAGGTTTAGTGTGTGTATCTTGTGATGACAGCACATTTTAGAGGAAAACATCACGTTAACTTTTCAGTCTATGGCAGAATATTTCTTGCCAGCAGTAAGAGATAATAATGTCTCATTAATTCACTGAGTGAATATCTGAAATACTGGTTAATATATGTGTGTAAGGTAGGAGACGGTCCCTGTCACATTAATGGAGTCTGTATCTGGGAGAAAGATGACAGCGAAGTGACCTCTGTCAGCTGCTGCGTTGATGGGGGAACTAAACAGATGTTGTTTCTCTTCTTCTTCTTCCATTTTTGTTTTGTAACTTCTTGTGTGGAAAACCACTGAAGTAGGTTATCTTGAATCTGCCCTACAGTGTGTTTAAAAATAACAATAAAGATAACAAGATGTTAAACGCAGAGCCGGAAATGAGCCTTCTTTTTATCTCTGATGTGTTGTGACATTTCTGTACATTTATCCATACACTTCTGTTTGGCAATCTTCACGTTTTGTGACATCATTTTCAAACTGTCTGAAGAAAGGTAATTCATTAACGCATGCGTGTTTTCCAAATTCTGATGAGGCCAGATTCCTTATCAAACACAAATCAAAATGTGAGAGACAAAGTGAGAGACTTGGATTTCAGCCCTCCGAAGCTGCAGCCAAGCTCCAATAACAACCATCACCATGTTAAAATGTATTGTTCAACTATTAAAAAAAACAAACATTTTACTGGCAGACTACACAAATATTATGTATTTTCTAGGGCTGTCAATCGATTACAATATTTAATCGTGATTAATCCTATGATTGTCCATAGTTAATCGCGATTAATTGCATTGTTCAAAATGAACCTTAAAGGGAGATTTAAGTATTTAATACTCTTATCAACATGGGAGTGGGCAAATATGCTGCTCAATGCAAATATATGTTTATATTTATTATTGGAAATCAATTACCAACACAAAACAATGACCAATACTGTCCTGAAGCCCTCACAGGTACTGCATTTAGCATAAAAAAATATGCTCAAATCATAACATGGCGAACTGAAGCCCAACAGGCAACAACAGCTGTCAGTGTGTCAGTGTGTTGCCTTAACTATGACTTGCTCCAAACTACATGTGATTATCATAAAGTGGGCATGTCTGTGAAGGGGAGACTCGTGGGTACCCAGAGAACCCATTTTCATTCACATATCTTGAGGTCAGAGGTCAAGGGACCCCTTTGAAAATGGCCATGCCAGTTTTTCCTCGCCAAAATGTATAGTTTCATATGATACCAGTATCTTCACTTCTAGCTTTAAAACTGAGCCCGAACCTAGAACCTAAAAATCGCAAGTTGCGTTAATGTGTTAAAGAAATTAATGTCGTTAAAATGAATTTGCGTAAATTATTTCATCATCAATCCAAGGTTAGCAGCAACCGGATATACTCAATAAAATGAGAAAAAAACAGGAGTACTCTGGGTTCAGGAAGAAGAACAGTAGGTCTTCTCGAAAATAAAGATAATATTACAATGGATTAAAAGTTGAAAATTTTCGAAAAGTTTTATTCAAAAATGTCAAAGAAATGAAAAGAATAAACCTTAGGCAACATTCTACTGAAAACAACAAAAGTCTTTGGCTTTAGCAAACACTACAAAACAAAATGACAGAGGAAAGATTCCTTAAACTGTACATACAAGTTACCACTGGCAATGGTGTGGCACAAGTAAAAAAAAATAAAATAAAAACAATAAACTTTCATATAGCTCTATGAAAATCTCCTATTTCCTCAAGCTGTCTGTACAACAATCTTCATAAATTAGAACTTTTTTCATATAACTTAATGACTGTTCAACATGGTGGTTACTTATATGAGCAATTTTTTTTCTTATGTGCATCTCTGCAACTCTTGACCCAGATACTATGGCACTTGGTTCAGACACCACTAGCAGCATTAACCTCACAAGACAGTATTACTTCTCAGTCTCAGGCTTTACACAGAAATCTCAAGTATAATCACAACGGCCCTTTACATTTGTTGCACACCCGAGCTAACGACAGAGGAAATGCTGCTGCGAGCAGACCCTGGACAAAGCAACAAACGTGTTTTAAAGGAGCACAGATCCAGTGAACACCGCAACACTTTGTTTGTCGTCGTTGTTGGGTCTTTTGAATCAGCCTCTGAATCTATAAAAGCAGCAGATCTTTTTTAAAACTGAATGTGTGAACACGAGTAGAAACATGCTGTCGCCCACCCTAATGATTACAATAATACATCATAAAAAAATAGGTCTGAAGGAAATCAAAAAAAGTATTCAAAACAACCTAGAAGGAAACAGCTGTATGTGGCCAGCTCCTGAGCGTGGCATTTTGGTCTGGAAGGGCGGGCTGGACCTGCTAACCCGACCTAGTACAGAGGAGAAAGAAAACTCTGAGGTAGATAACTGGTCTGACTGACCACCAGGTCGAATCACAGGCTTATCGGAGGATACCGGAATCGGAAAGCCTGCTTTTAAATCCACTATGATCAAAACATTATCTAAAAAGGTCATAGTGCTGTCCTTTGCAGTTTAAATTTCTTTTCTTTAATCTTTAATATAATGTTGCATTTTTCAGTAAGTATGAAATCAATCTGTGGCACTTGTTGGATCCAGGCCTTCCTGCATGCTTGTGTGTGTCCGTACTATACTATAGAGTGGTGCAGGAATGAGTCCCTAAAACCTGGAAATGAGTTAGCATTTTAGCACTTCCGGTTCCCCATTCAAAAAAAAACGTAGAGTTTTTTGAATGGGTTTTTAATTAGAGGCCTGAAATAAGGACTGTGGTTAACACAAGCTTAAGAGAACATTTTGTTCTACAACATAAAATATGTCAGTAAATATCCCATTTTTCCCTTTTATGTGTCTTAAAAAAGGCGGTTGCTAACAAGTACCTAAATGAGACTACTACTTGTGGAGATTATCTTGCTGAACAAAACGTGTAAGTATCATAAGAGTGTGTTTGCCACAGAGCTTGTTTTCTGCAATAATTCAAAACCCGATGGAAAAATCCCATTGGCTTTTTGTCGAGGGAACCCAGGGCGACGCTAACTTCCTGGTTGGCCTACAAAAATACGTCATTCCTGGAGCACTCTATCGCCTATGTGAAAACTGAATGTTATTGTACAAAAAAGGCACACTGTCCAAACTGCGATCTGGTGTTCTGGTTAAAAGAGACAAATGATTTCCTCAGTGTACTAGCTCACAATCTTTGGTGAAGTTAACTACGATTGAAGGAAAGTGCCTAGTTTGTTTGTTTGTTTCCTATCAAAGAGCGAGGTGCAATAAAATACACACATTCATCTAATTTTACTCGCTGAACTTTTGCCTAAGCTCTATTACAAGGCTTTGATGAATTTTTTTTTTTTTTTGCTTCGCACAATCATAAGTCTATGTTTTCCTGTTAGTTTTTCAAATAAAAGTGGAAAAAGACGCACCCCATCAAAATAACAATCACCCAAAAAAGACAAAAACACGACTGACAAACAAAACACATTTGCCCCTTCTCATTCCAAGTTCAATTTCAGCTATTCTACAATACCAAGTAATCAAGAAGGCAAAAAGGTAACACACTCCAACATCCAGAAACATGTAAGGTCTTCTCACTAAATAAATATTACATCATCAGATGGGGGAGTCATTTCATTTAAAATGTCTTCTGCTTTTCTATCCGTTTTGGAGGGGAAAAGCGATAGCACATAGATTTCATTTAAAAAAAGAAAAAAAAGTCCTACATAGCTCATTCCCAAGGCAATAGCTCTCAACATGTTATGCTTATTGCTGCTCTCTGTGGCGTCCTGAACAACTACTGTATCAAAACTATGAAGGCAAATTTGAATCAGACAGCAAGATCAATCTAAAGTACTAAGAGAAATCACTTTACAAGAAAACAACACGTAACACTTCACCATAGCAACACTCACACAGCAAGCACAAAAACATCATTTTCAAAATGTCGGGCTGAAAAAAAAAGTCGTCGGAAAAAAAAAAAGAAAAGAAAATCTGGAAATATTAACAAAAGACATATTTACTATCATGCACTTTGAACAACTAGTCACATGATTCTTCCTTGTATCCTGTGGCAACCCCCGGTAAAAAATAAACGTTTTCTAGTATGAAAATAAAACTTTTTTCAAATCTTTTTTTTTTTTTTTAATCTTTATATATAATTCAAATCATTTAATTAACTCAGATATTCTCTCTGAAAATGATACCAAAAATAGTCTCACTTAAACATTTGCAGAACCTGTGCAAAAACAGTGAAAAGATCCTCAGCATCCGTTGCATTTGATTGTTTTAGCTGTTGTCCAAATGTTACCTCAGCACTACTTGGTTTGTTGGTAGGAGTACGGGGAATGATTGCCGGATGAATCCACTTGTGACTGTGCACCATTTTCCTGGAAGAGAGAGAGAGAAATAACAATGAGATGTTGTTTTAAATGACGATGATGCTTTACGCACATCAGGCTGCAATGATGTAGCAGCCCGGTCTACTAATTTCTTTAACGCATTAACGCAACTTGTGATTTTTAGGTGGTCCCTTGACCTCTGACCTCAAGATATGTGAATGAAAATGGGTTCTATGGGTACCCACGAGTCTCCCCTTTACAGACATGCCCACTTTATGATAATCACATGCAGTTTGGGGCAAGTCATAGTCAAGTCAGCACACTGACACACTGACAGCTGTTGTTGCCTGTTGGGCTTGAGTTTGCCATGTTATGATTTGAGCATATTTTTTATGCTAAATGCAGTACCTGTGAGGGTATCTGGACAATATTTGTCATTGTTTTGTGTTTTTAATTGATTTCCAATAATAAATATATACATACATTTGCATAAAGCAAGCATATTTGCCCCCTCCCATGTTGATAAGAGTATTAAATACTTGACAAATCTCCCTTTAAGGTACATTTTGAACAGATAAAAATATTTAATAATATTTAAATTGATTGACAACCCTACAATCAACTTTTCTTTTGTGTCCCGTTTTCACAACCTTCGGTTTTATTTACTAAGTGGTTTTGTTGCCTAAACCTAAAGTGACGCCAGGGTGCGTGTCAAAGCGGCAGTATGTGATGAGCAGGGATGAGAGCGTGTTGCATGTTGATGCACTTACCTCTACAGGAACATTTGACGTCTGCATGTGTGCATACTGTGGGATGTATGCTCCTTGCATAGCTGTGTTGGCGGCCATAAACTGCACAATGAAGGAGAGAGAAACAGAGTCACACCGTATAAAGAGTACGTTCATGACCTATAAGGTTTTACACTTAAATGAAGGACATTGAACAACTCATTCTCAAACAAGTACAATGTGTGAACTAATTTCTGAGCTCTCTCACCGTTCCTGCACTGCCCATAGAGAGATGACTCATCTGCTGCGCAAGAGGGGCCATCATGGAAGTAGGCTGTAGTGACATAGATGGGTCCATAGAGGGCGATAACACAGTGCCCTGGAAGAAGAGTGTGAGCAGATGAGAGGAATGTGTGCAGCTTGTGCAACAACACAAAGTCACTGAGGGAATAAATCGTCCGTAAAACTGAAATACCCCTAAAAAACAACATACTGAATAAAGACGACAGCGTGTCACGAAAGGTGTGCAGAATATCTAGGACGTAAACACACGATGGGTTTTTTGCAGGATTGGATTTCAGGCAAAAGAGAAACTGAGTAATCTAATGCCCACGCCAGAAGGTGAATAGTCACAAGTTGAGCAAGTTGTCTATAAGCATCTTGGCTGGCCTGATGCATCTAGCAGTGTTTTCTCATCGACGCTGGCTCACTTTCAAAGCAAGAAAGGACTCTTCTCTCTCAATTCAAACCCATCTGTTATAAAAATATTCGGCATCTGTCATCAAGTACACAGCTTCACATAGCCTCTCCGAAGCAGTCGTTTTTACACTCCTATACAAACACTTTAGGACTGTAAATTCTCAAGGATCAGTGTCACCTTATGTGTAACTACTACTCTCCCATATTGTGTCTGTCTGTTTACAGAAAAATGTTTCTATTCTGTTACGCCCACAGAGGGAAATGTTTTGATGAAATAGAAAAAAGGGGAGAGAGAGAGAGAGAGAGAGAGAGGGAGTTGTGATGATGAAAAGATTGAGAGGTTTTGTTCTCACTGGGTGCTGCATGATGTAGGGTTGAGCCACCCAGGACTGGTTCGGCACCTGGAACATCACACAAACACACTCTGTAAACACACTGGCATTGCACAGCTGCTATTTGCAGAGATCACATGCTAACCGTGACTGGCACAGCAACAAGCACGAGAGGCCACTGCGCCCTTTGTCACATATTTAACCCACGACTCCGGAAAAACCCCAGGGGACGAGATTCTGAACCCTGATGACAAACGGGGTTTCTAAACACAGAGTTACTACGTGTAAACCTGATGAATGAAATGTTGTTGTATCACAGTATTAAAAATCCATCATTGAAAGAAAAGGATTCAAACCTGGTACGTTGAAACCGGAGACATGTAAGGTGACATGGACGCCTGAGCGATCATCCTGTTTGAAATGCTGTATGCTTGCGGGAAAAATCTGTGGACACGGAATAAAGAGTAATTTAATACAATAACAAAGTAAGTTAAGTACAAAGAAATATATTAGGTATAAATATATATGACCCCTCTTAGTCGATTAGTCGACTAATCGGTCGTTTTGGTCTCAGTCGACTAGACTTCTTTAGTCGATTAGTCATTTTTTAATGCTTTTTCATGCCGAATGACTTATTTCCAACACACTTATGAGCACATGGTAAACACAAGATGTGATTCTTTGTGGAGAAACTCATGCTTTGTCTTAATCTGCAATACTTCCGTACTTAGACTTACTATTTTCACTTTGCTAATCATATTATGTTCACATTATATATATATAACTTTTTGTCATATGGATTGTCTATGTTGTATTTTCATTATGTTGTTACTCTGTACACACGACATCTATTGCACGTCTGTCCGTCCTGGAAGGGGGATCCCTCCTCTGTTGCTCTTCCTCAGGTTTCTTCCATTTTTTTTCTCTGCTAAAAGGGTTTTTTTTGGGGGGACTTTTTCCTCATCCGATGAGAGGGTAGTACTGCAAATGACAGAGGATGTCGTATCCTGTACAGATTGTAAAGCCCCCTGAGGTAAATTTGTGATTTTGGTCTATACAAATAAAATTGACTTGACTATTTTGAGTGCGTTCACACTGAGAAGTATGGCAAAATGCAGTGCACTCTAAGTACCCGGATGTTGTACTCAAAACGATCCAAACTTTAAGTGTGGAACGCAACGGATACTTCTCACCCTTAACGGTCGCCATCTTTGCTACGTAGCAGAAGGGGAGGGGCCACCAACCTATTTCAAACTTGTGAAAATGGCGGGTGAGGAAGCTGCAGCGGTTGCGATTGAAACGGTGAACACCGACTATACAAATTTAAGTTACACGTGTTGTTGTTTTTTTTACTAAGTACCACTATACTGTATTCGTATAGAAGTCATTATTGGGTTAATTTATCCGCCTGAATTGAGCTTCCGGTGAGTGCACAACAGTCGATTTGAGACGACACTACCCTGTCAAAATGTGGAAATGGAAGTGTACTAACGGTAAGTATCCGAATTGAGACAGCTTCAGTTTTACAGATCTCTCGATTAAATCAACTAATCGATTAGTCGACTAAGAATTCTTTGGTGGAGGACAGCCCTACAACATATACTGACCACGACGGTGCAATCTAATCTGTTGTTGTAGCTTACCCATTTTGCATAGCAGCTGCACTGGGGTCATACGTGAGCGTCATTCCGGCCTGGGAACAAAAGAAGGCACAGGTTTGGCAACTAAACTGAAGCATGCAATGCCAACACATCATCATTATACGACAGTACATTGTGTATCTTGTTCATGGAAATTGTGGCATTAAAGGTTTATGTGATGTAATCTGTATGAAATGTGATCTTATAGTTTTGTAAACTTTAAGAAACAGATGTAAGCGTTAAGATGAAATACATCTGTAACACTACAGAGCACGGGGAAAAGAGCATGTGTTAGATTTCACCTATGTGTTAGATTTCCTTTTGTTAGATCCCCTGCTGTGGAGGATGATGACACCTGGCAACGGAGATTCACTAGGAGCGACGCCATGCACGCACGCACGCATTAAAGATCTTTATGAGAATTGATAGACGGATATTGTGTTTGTGCACGTTGTCGTTGCCTCTCTTATCACTCTAGACAGCAACTGATTTCGAAGTATTCACGACAATCTATTGCACTCAAACCTGAAAGAGGGCGCCCTTGACTACAAAAGGCTTCATAATTAACAGCAGGGAACATAACCAGGTTTACAACTCAATAACAATCAGGGGTGACAGATTCATAGAGGACTCATAAGCAACACTAAACAATAAAGTCACTCTGAAGTGCCTCGGATTTTTTTTTCCCAGGTTATAATATTTGTTACGCTCTCTGTTCATATTATTTTTAGATGCACCTGAAATGTGTCCTTTATTATTCTTCCCATCATGCATTGGTTCCCATCACCACTCACCAGTCTGGAGTCACCGTCTCTTCCCCAGCCGCGGCCATTCAGGGCAAATTTATTCTGACTTTGTCGCTTTTTCTGTCCACCATCAGCAAACTTGCACAGCAAAGGTTCAGATGGTGCTATAGCGAGAGAGAGAGAGAGAAGTGTAAATAAAATATAAGGTTTGTCTTAAACAAACATGATCACACACACGCACTGCTGTGTGTTATTGCTTGCTATACAGTCACTCACTCCCTGAAGCCTGGGAGTGCACATTTACTAGCCAGCCTGGGAACGCAGACATCTAATTTGGCAGCTGTGGAGCTGTAATCCCCTCCCCTTCCTAAAGGAGGCAAGGCCAGCAGAGACTATTTCAGTCTAATAATCCAATTAAAAAGCTTAGGGAGGGAGTGGAGGCCACACAGAGCAGCTCCCTCTCTCTCGTTTTCTTTGTCTGAGCCCTTCCACTTAGGGCTGAGTGTATATGAGCAGCAGACTCACTGACTCCTGTGGGAGGCATGAATCAGTTGGCTGACCACTTCATCCTGCCTATACAACACCGCCCATTAACGTTGCAACATATTACAGCCATTACAAGACAAATCCTGCTATTTTCTTTCGCATATTATTTTCACGGCATTGGCAGTTAAACGTTGACATTACATTTCTGCAGTGCGTACCTGCCAATATAAGTTAATTATACTGTATGTGTCTTACCTGGAACACCTGCAGGTGTCTTGATAAACTTCCCGTTGAAGTGAGAAATGACTGCATCACACTTTTCAGTTGACTCCATCCTGAAGTAATAAAAGACACACAGAGCATCACTGAGAGGTGCTTTCTTTCTGGGTGGGTGCAAGAGGTGGGTCAACATAAAAGACTGCCAGCCCAAAATGTACATGTGTTTTAATCGTGTATAGTGTTCACCATTTGGGCCACGCAGACCTATTAGTGCACATCAATGCAGACAAACACCCCGATGATGCATTGTGATATTTGATGACGTCACGACCCTGGCCTCGCCTGTCAGGTATTTCAGTCAAATATCAGGTTGTGCGAGTACACTACAATTAAACCGCCCAGTCACTGTGAAACTATTTTTTTTCCATTTGTCCATTCATGAACTGTTCTCTCTGCCTTGTTCTTGACAACATGACACATAACACATAAGTAACACATGTACATAATACCTGCCTAGCGGCTACTTTGGCACGGCCTAAAAAAACAATAGTTAGAGCGGAGCCGGAGCGGAGTCCGAAGAGTTTGGTTCAGTTGGCCAATCACAACAGAGTCGGCCAGCTGACCAATCAGAGCAGACTGGGTTTTTCGAGAGGGGGTCGGGGGGGGGGGGCAGGAGCTCAAACAGAGCGTTTCAGACAGAGGGTGAAAAGAGGTGCTACAGCCGGTATAGCGTTTTTTGAACATAAAATGTTCTGGTAGCAAACCCATAATACAAGTATGTACCTGACAATAAGCATAATAGGTCCTCTTTAAAAATTTGAAAGCGGTTATATGTAACATTTTTAAACCTCACTTTATCATTGGTAGCTGGTATTACTGATAGCCTTGATCTCAACCCTTGGTATAGTTAGCACTATCAATTATCTGTGACCGCTTATCCTATCCAGGGTCGCGGGGGGGGCTGGAGCCGATCCCAGCTGACATTGGGCCAAGGCAGGGTACACCCTGGACAGGTTTAGTTAGCACTATTGTATCTAAAATTTAAAAGCCACATTTCCCACAGACTAGAAGGGGATATTGCCACTTGTCTCCCTTCCCCTGTCCCTAACATCACTTCCATTTCACTGGTGGCATAGTGGTCTTTTCCTGCTTACTGCTGTAAAGTCACTATTTAGTTTAATCATACCATAGTGTCATATTTAACATAGTTTAAATGTATTGAGTTAGGCTGTTCTCATACACAGTTCGTACTGTAGCTACACCTACGAAAAGTAATAATTTGTATATATATCCAACGATATCAATTCGTATGTAATCCACGTAATTGTAAACGATGCGTAGGGTGGATGGGTGGGTCACAAAACACTGGATTTCCACCCAGGAGACAGGTGTTCATACTCCGTGTGAAACCAGAACTTTGATTTATTTGTCACGTAACATCCGTACTTATGCTACGCCACTTCCGTATTTATTTTAACCCAAACCACGATCTTTTCCTAAACCTAACTAAGTAGTTTTGTTGCCTAAACCTAACCAAGTTGCATAAACCTAACCAAGTTGTTTTGTTTCCTAAACCTAACCAAGTTGTTTCTTGTGAAGACCAAAGTTTATTTTGAAAAGCTGTATGCACGTAACGAGCAGAAATTGAGACGTGTTGCTTGACATTCGTATAGGAAAATGCACGAGAAATGAGGAATGACTTTTCGATTTTGTTTCGGGACCATGACTCACTGACAGTAAATTACACGAGGATCTTACCTTGCAAAGCCCACTCCTCTGCTGCCTCCGCTCGAGTCCCTCAAGACGCGTGTGGATATGACCTGGCCAAAGTGCTTTAACATGTTCTCCAGTTCCTGCTCATCCATAGACATAGGCAAGTTGGAGATGTACAAGTTTGTCGGGTCTTGTTCTTGTTGCTGTGTAGTGAAAAGAAGGGGAAAGAGGAAGCCAGGGTTAATGTAACTACTTTATAGGAAATGCTTGAAACACACCTGGAAAACACAAAAACATTCCTTTCTATAGTATCACATTCACATTGGCTTTAGTAACAAGGAGGAAGAGAGGAGGGAAGGGGAAGTTTCCTTACATTTCCATATAATTTATCCCTGGAAATGGCTAAACATCTAATATACTTCTAATAGGGACATCAGTAATGGGGTTAACATGCCTCTGCTTATCTCTGCTTCCTGTCTGTCTGTGTTCGGGGGTTTTAAAGGGTAGTAAAGGGTCACTACGAGCACGATAAACGGAGATTTGCATGCATCGCACGGTAGCTTGAGGCTCACATCAGCTGATTTCTTGCTGTATTTTAATAGCATCAGCAGAAACATAAGACACGGCTACGAGTCCCTGGGGAGCGGCCTCCCACCATTAATATTCATGAGCGTTGTGTTGTTCAGAGTCAGACACAGGGACAGGTTGGATTACTAAAAGTAATACACTGAGAGAAAAATCTACATTTCAACAAAATGTTAAACAAACATTCGACAAAACCCAGGGAAGGAGTTCAGTCAAAAGAGGTCCTGAACACGGATGGAAGGAGAGACGGGAGGATGAAGTGGGGGTTGTGTTTCAGCACCTCAGCTCTATGCAGCTCTTATAACTCAAACGAGAGCAGGAGACCGTCGGTGATACTCTTAACCCGCTTTTTAGATACGGGTGTACACACACACGTGTATAAAAAAGGCTGCTTTTCTGCTTAACCTTTTAGGCCTTTGGTGCCAGAGCTGAGCATTTATACTGCTAAGTGTCCCCTAAATGACTTCCCAGTCAAGCAATTGATAAATTGTCAATAACAGGAAGCCGGTTTCTTTTCTGTTGTTGTACACAACTTGTTTATTACTTCATGAAACAATGGCGTAGCCAAGGGTGTGCCACGGTGTGCCTGTGCCACCCAAAGAGGCAGCTGGCGCACCCAATAATCAGATGCAGAATGAATCTGAATACATTTTTAGTAATAGCCTCACTAAAATGAGCTACTATTACTAAAACAAAATGACCCGCCACTATCTATCTGTAGCCGTTCTGTCTACTAGTGGAAGTTGGCAACCATACACACACGTTTAGAAGGACAAAAATTCACGAGCAGTCGTTGCGTGCGGCCAGGACCGGGAGAAGCTGCACAGAAAGCTGCCGGGGCTGGTAGAAGACGGAGCAGCAGCTGGCAGCGTCATCTCTTGCTGCATTCACTTGCACTCGGACGTCGGCTTTTCGCTCTTATAAAATTCTGACCAGCCACAACTTTTCATATATGCTATATATACTGAGGTGGCAGCTGGGGTGGCTGTCTTAGTGTTGAAACTGCCCAAAAAAAAAAATTCCGCTCCCGCCCTCCGGGCACTCACATTTAGAGCCTCTCAATCTCAAAGCCTCAGGCTGAATTTCAGTCCCAGTCCACCCCTGGATCATGTGGCACACCCAGTTTTTCTGATGCACACCCAGTGTTTTTTTCTGGCTACACCAGTGTCACGCAAGCTACATTTTGACCTGGTCTTTATAGTCACATATAACCAGACAAAATGATATTTGTGACTTATTCAAAGAGGGTTTTGAGAGGGTGAGGTGAACGGCCACATGTTTTATTGATGCAGCAAGTCAACCGTAGCGGCTGTTCTGTTTTAATACCGACTCTATCGTCACATGAGAGAAATTTGAAAGAAAGAAAACCCAACAGTATGTGTGAAGAAAGCTCAGAGAAATGCAGGGACAGAAATATGGCAGTGAGGATAAGACATCTGTTTGTGCTTTGAATGGGTTACCACCCTTCAGTCAGTCATTAACTGTGACTGACGCACGCTTGTGGAAGAAGAGATGATGACGATGGGTGAGGCTGATGGAGGGATGTTACTCTTGGCTTTACTACAGAGAAAGGGAGCATAGGATGCTGAAAAAATGATGTCATCTACACGTCACACCTTTTTTTTTTTTTTTTTTTTTTACCTTTACTTAACCAGGGCTAGCATTTATGCCTTTTTTTTTTTTTTTTTTTTTTTTTACAAACCTACTCCTCATTCACACCCAGTGCCCAGTACAGCCTCAGTCTTATCTGTTGGCCACTCAGCAGCTCCACTGAAACAGTTTTCTTCCTCAAGGGCACTAACAATTGTGGTAATGTGAGGGAGTGCTGCTCTTTCACTTCCTCTACCCACATTTAGTGGTGATCCAGGGATTGGACTGTGACTTTACTGTCACAAGAAACAATATAAAACATCCTCTATTAATGTCATTCACACAGCTTGATAAAACCATCCAAAAGAACTCCATGATATATAACGTTGCCTACACTAATAACTTCTTATAAAAATGTGCATTAGGGTGAATCCCTTATATACATACAGAGAAAGGGAAGCGCATAGTCAAGTATCACAAGACATTCATTGGAATAACATACGGTAAAAAGAAGGGAAACTCTTATCTGGCCACTTCCCACCACCTGCCTTTGAAATAATAATGAGAGAAAGCCCATTGAGGGCGCCTGGGCAGATAAAAAAAACAGGAAAAGGGACCTTTGTCAGAGAGTCCATTAAGCCCAAACAAGCTTCACCAATAGTGAGAATAAAGCTGGAGTGAAAGGCTCACACTTTATAATGGCATTTACCTTCCACAATACAAAGATTAAACTTCAGCATGCCCCTCGGAGCTGCTCTATTTTAATTAAAAAAGTAAAATGGGTGCACGGAGGCATGTCAAGAAGCTCTACAGATCCCCAGACAGGGAAATGAGGCCAAGGGTTCTTGCTCAGCGCTGTATGGGAACTAATTTCCCCCGACTGGTTCCTGTTACCATAACAACACACAATTATTTACTTCCTGTTCTGATGTCAGAGAGTGTAGTAAAGTAAAACAGTCCCGCTTTAAAGCCTGTCATCTAAAAATCTACTGTGAATAAATAAAGCTGGATCTGTAGTGTATTAATGTCTGTCCACACAACACTGAGCACCTTTAAAGCAATAGTTTGAACTATTTATTTAACATGACAATCTACTGTAACTCCAACTTAGTGAAGAAGAGAAATTTGTTTATTTGTATTTCCCGCAATGTTTTACAATGTTTTTAACATATTTGCAGCTTGAAGCCTCATTTGCTAAATGTTCACTTTTAAGAGGTTTAAGTAAAATAATCTTTCAGGGAGATACTAAATGCATATGGTGCTTTGGAGGAGACAGAAAGACTAGTCTCAATCTCGAACTGGCTCACTATAGAAGCATGTGCACATGGGGGATAATTTCTCTGGTACGTCATCTCTCTCTCAGCAACACCAATCTCTACACTCTATAGTTTAACTATTGGCGCCACTCACGTCTGAAACCCTTGTAAAGCCTGGCTGGGAGCTGTCAGCTGAGAGAATACCTTTGGGAACCATCAATGACGTATATGCGTGCAGGAAAATGCACACTTATACATTATAAACCACATATGAACACATCAGCAAATTACCAAATACATTTAATCATCGGGGGACAGATTCACTAAGAAAGTGGTGCAGCACACGTATGCACTGTATTAACTATACTATTAATGCAACAGGAGTCAAACTTTATGGAAAATGAAAAAGAAATGGAGATGAGACGGATGAGAGAAAAGGACAAATAAGAAAGAGAGAAAGACGTAACGCTAGCTCAGAGAGCAGCAGGTGGAGGATGGAGATGCTGTTGATATGTCTCACTAGAATACTATAGTTAAATGCAGTCAAGTGCTCACTGTAAATGTCTTTCCAAAAAGTTGCAGAACAAACTCCCGCACACTGATTAACTTGCAGCAGTACATTTATTTTTGACGTTTCGGTGCTAGACCTTCATTAGACAAATGTTTAGTAACAATGAGAAGTCATCTTAAATGGGGGGTGGCTGTAAAGTCTGGAACCAATCACATTCCCCACGTGTGATAGGAAGGCATGAATACCAAACATTAGAGGTCGACCGATTTATCGGTCGGCCGATTAATCGGGCCGATTATTTGACATTTTTTCATAATCGGCATCGGCCGATGCCTGAACATATTAAGCCGATTATCAAGCAGGCACATCTGCGGGCAGCCCAGTGTTGTTGTTGCTGTGGAACACGTGTGACACCGCCCCTTGTGTGTCAATCAAATTGCCGTTCTGCCGGGAGAAACTGGTAGGTTTAAATTCTTCTCTTTCAAAGCCCTATATATTTAATTGGTTAGATATGAAATGCTCCGACGTTATCAATTCTGTTTTTGGCAACGGAGAATTTCTCTCCGTTGGTGACGTTAGCTGTGTGCGGGGCGGAGCAGCTCTCACATGCACGCTGCTGCAGCGCACACACACACACACACACACACACACACACACACACACACACACACACACACACACACACACACACACACACACACACACACACACACACACACACACACACACACACACACACACAGAGCTTCTGCTCTTAGTAACTATGACGGAGAAAACTAAACTTATAAAGCGTGATTACACTTTACTAGTTGATGCTGACAATGCTTGTCATAAGTCATTGTCATTGCGTGTGAGGACGGAAACACGAGCAATTTGTCGAAACATTTAGCAAAAAGCTCACTTCATCATTAAACGTCTCTTTGGGTCCTACATAGCCTCTATGACGTCACTGGCCTTTGTAATCCGCAGCATAGCAGATATGAGCAGCAAGCTGTGTAATACGAGTGAACAAAGTTATTATTATGTTTTGATCACTTAGATTATGGCCATATAGCTTGTAACAGTGTCTGTCAACAAACATAAATAAAAAACATGCTTTAGGACAGTTTTGGAAAGGTGCTTAAAAGGTTTTGAGCCCTGTACTATTACTACTATTAACCATCATGCACAAAATAAAATATGCACTGCAGTGCAGACACAAAGTGCAAATTGGAGAGACAGACCATAAGTGTTGTTCAATAAATGTTTACTTAAGTTAAGACATTTTGTGTATTATTTGTTATTATTAAGCTGTTATATTTTATCAGATGGAGGAAAAAAAGAAAACCAGCCAAACATATCGGGAAAAAAAAAATCGGCATCATATATCGGCCATCGGCTGTCCTGATTCTGTAAAAAATCGGCATCGGCATCGGCCATAAAAAACGCATATCGGTCGACCTCTACCAAACATCAATTAACTATGTACCAGTAGTCTCTAATATCGTACACAGAGCTAGAAAATTAAAAGAAATCTGTATAATAACAGAAGTTATATCAGTTAAGTCAGAAATGTACCCTAAAATCCTTACATGGGTCGATGTCTTGTCAAAACAAATACGTTTTAAGGAGTGCCTCGGTAGCCGAATAGTTACAGCGCATGCCATATAACCGCAACGTCCCGGGTTAGATTCCAACCTTGTTGCATGTCACTGCCCTCTTTCTCTCTCTCCTACCGTTTCCAATCTGTCTCTACGCTGTCATCTGTCTAATGAAGGTGGGAAATAAATGCCCCCAAAAAAATAATCTAAATTGAGACCTCGCAGTTCATTAAACATCAAAAACAGACGCTTGCACTATTTACATGCAAACTGAGACTTGCAAACAGCAGCAACCTCGTGCACATGTGTCACATTTGCTTCTGAAAATGGATGTAAGTGCTTCAGTAAATCTGGTGCCAAATTGTGCAAATGCCTAAAATCAAATAAAAGCTCCATACACACACACACGAATGCACAAATATTCAGTTTTCAGCACACGCTTCCTTCACGATTCAACTCCCTGAGTCACTACAGACCAAGGGTTGGGGAGCTTACACCCTGCAGTCAAGGATTCCAATCCTGCTATTTAATACCACAAAGATTAGGTTTAGGTTTAGCCTCACCAGCCAGATGGAAACAGTGTTACTGGGTGACTTGTGAGGGCGTGATATCAGGATTAGACTGTAATGAATCCTCACCTTTGCCATCTGAGCTTGGACACCAGTGGTCTTCAGGGCAGCAACTGCTTTCTGAGCTGCAGCCGCGCCGTCAAAGTCCACAAAGCCGTATCCTGAGGAGACAAGCAGCACAGTTACGACAATATCCGATACAGGCCTGTCACAATAATTGCTATATCGAATTATCGTACAATACACGGACATGACCTCAATAATTTTTATGTTATCAACTTATCGTACGATATATGGCCAACAACGTGATGCCAGGATAAACAGCAGAGGGTTTCCCTGACTGTATTATAAGACTTGGGCATTGCACAGATATTTTCCATTGACCATTTTATCTAATGTTTTGGTTGTGAGGTTTTATTTTATTTATGTATAATTTACAGTATTTAGGATATTTTAATATTTTTTTTTCACATCCCAATTCCAGTGTCTGAATATCTTTAAGAATTAAAAGTTCATTGCTCTTTGAAAGGGTGTAATTGCACTTATTATTATGCTATTATCAGTGGCATAAAATGGTCTTAAAATGACGATGATACCATTTATCCCAATTATTTCTGGGACAATATATCGCCCAACAAAATTAGTTATCGTAACATATAGCCAGCACGGATAAATGACTGAGCCTCTGTGTTGCGTGGAATGACCTGTTCGTCTCTGGTGATGGGGGTGTGTGTTCATTAGTGGGTATAACATGTTACTATAACAAAATTTTACATACAGTTTGTTACTATGTGAATTTAAAGTATGTATGCATGTACTGCTGCATTATATAGGTATATCTAACTGTCTGTATTCATTTGAGCTTTGTGTGTGTGTGTATGTGTGTGTGTGTGTGTGTGTGTGTGTGTGTGTGTGTGTGTGTGTGTGTGTGTGTGTGTGTATATGTGTGTGTGTGTGTGTGTGTGTGTGGATGTAGAAAAGCGCTGAGGATGCAGATACCAGTGTGACGTTCATGGCTCAGGTCAGCCCTTTGTCCTGGGGGGGTACAAACAGGGTGAACCTATAGTCCCTAACCTCTACTAGAGCTGCTATATTTAACCCATTCAAGCTGAACTATGGTATTTATGTCAGGGCTCTTACAGCTGATAAATGGGTCACAATGGTACTAAAAGTTTAATGTCTATCCTTGGCTCATGCTGTGTCTCAATTCCCATTCTTCCTTAATACTTACGCTCGCTATTTCGAGTGCATATGTGCGTCCACACTAACAGGTATGGCAAAAGGCAGTGCACTACGAGTACCCGGATGGTGTGTTCATAACTAGGCATAGGACGATATGGAATGACTGGAAAGATGTGGGGTCCCCCATGTGGCAATTCAAAAATAATATCAGGAAATCAATACAGGACATTACATTACCAAGCTAGCCGGCTTTTTCAAGTCACTCAATCGACCGAGGATATTCACGATTATCCCGATAATGGAAATTCACCACGATCAACTTATTGTGAGTGTTTTTTATCGCAATCCGCAAAAAAATCTTAAATCGTCCTGTCCCTACTCATAGCGGTCAAAAGGTTGAGTGTGGAACGCTGGACATTTCCCTTCCCTCATTGGTCACCATCTTGGCTACGCAGCGGATGGGGAGGGACCACCAAACTTGTGAAAATGGCGGCAGAGGAAGCTGCAGCGGTTGCGGGTGCTCCGGTGAACACTGCACTAAACAAACGGCGGCGAATTTTCCACCTCGCGTTAAACGGGGGGCGCACACACGCAAGTAAAAGTAAAATCACATTCATTTCTATTCACTTTTAATACAATTGTCAAGTGAGCAAACCGGGAGATATTTTAATGGGCAAATATTGGCGGAAATACTTCGGTAGCAAGTTGCCATTAAAAAATAAGAAGAAGCGGTCAAATGTTGCGATCGTCAGTGCAAAACAGCCATGTTGGATTTAAGACAACACTACCCTGTCGAAATTCATGGTCTACGCGTGTAAGTACATAGTGTACACAGTGTGGGCTACTCCATGGTAGTGTATGAATGGAAGTATCCGAATTGAGACACAGCATTAGTTGTTACTACTTCTCGATAATCCTGACGCTACCGGCAGTGAAAATACAATTTTGTGAAACTCAAGGTCGCACAAAGTTATTGCTAAAGCCATCTCTGGCTTTTATTTATTATTCTGTCAGAGCTTTACATGGTGAAGGTTTAACAGTGTCCCCTTTCACTGAGAGCCATCGATTAACTGGCATCTGTATAATCCAGACGAGAGTGACAAAACATTCTCTTAATCCCGTCAGCACAAGAGAGAATCAGTAAGTCCGTCTTTAGTCGGATGGGCAGTCCGCTAGAAAAGGACAAAGACCAACACTGTCACTCAGCAGAGAGAGGAGGAGTCGGCCACTTCTTCCCAGGAAGCGCCCACAGCAGTGACACACCAACAGACAAGGGCTGGGGCTTAAAATAACATGAGCAAGGGAGACAGCTTTAAGCAGCCTGGCTGTCTGTTTCCTGACTTGCCCGGATCATCTGACACAACTGCATAACTGTTGAATGACTTCATGTTTTCACAGAACTCCCACATTGGATGTCTACCAATTTTGTGAGAAAGTGTAGAAGTGATATTCTCTCTCTCTCTCTCTCTCTCGGTGTTGAAAATCCTGCAGGCTAGATTTCCTCACACATACTAGATCAGAGGAGAAGTAAAAGAGGGCTGTGTCGGACATTGAAAAACAACTTCACACACCTTTACATTTGTTTGTAGCCTTGTCCAGGATGGCCTTTGTTGATACAATTTTGCCATACCTAGGGGAGGAGCAGAAAGGCGAGGCATTGTTAGCTGGATTATGTACCAGACAGAGCCAGTTATAAAACACACACAGAGAGGGAGGGTTGAGCAACAACCTATGACATCACCGTAAAAATATGAGAAACAGGAAGTGGTTTCCATGTGGTGCTGAAAATCCCCACCATGTGAGTGCGAAGCCAAACAGTCCCTTTTTAACCCAACCACTGTATCAAACTTTATGCAGTCACCAAAGACACCTTATATTTTTAATGGCACACTTTTTTCCCCACTTACAGATGCTTGCACGTACTGTATGTGCACACTGCCTCACAAAACACAGAGATTATGACATTCTAAAGTCTGGTTCATGTCGTTGGCTAATAGGTAAAAAAAACCTCTTTTTTTTAAATTTTTTTTTTTAAATTTACCACACAAAGAGTCTCAATAGTTAATTTGACACATACACATATGTATATATTTCTTCATCATATATTTAATTCATTTGTTGTACATTTCTGTACAGTTGTTTCTATTCTGAAGAGTTTATATACTCTTTCTTTCAAAGGTGTTTTTTATTGATTATCAATAATGAATTAAACAGTAACTGTATAGTGAAAAGATTTTGTTTTTCCCAACAACACTCACAACACATCCAATACAGACAATACAAACAATACATAGAAAATATCTATAATACACCTTAATATTAACAGAAAAAGTAAGTCAAGAGATAAAGGAAATAGAAAATTGATAAATAGAGTTTATATACTCAATGAGATGGAGAAGAACATCTTTAAAATTGTGAGTAATGTACGTAGGCTTATTTTAAAATAGATTTCTTTTAGGGCTGAACGATTTTGAAAAAATATCTAATTGCTAGTATTTTGACTGATATTGCAATTGCGATAGCACGCCAATATCCAATTTAAAATGGTATTTTGACACACATTTCACTTTAACAAATATTGTGCCTCCTGCGATTCAAAAATTGCTTACGATTTCGATAAATTAATTGTGTAGCCCTAATTTCTTTCAATGTGTGTTTGCCAAATGGCCAACTACAATGGATACATTCAGTCCATAGGTATCATGTTGAAAATGACCTATATAATGTACAGTGACAGTGACACAAGGCAGGATGTACCCTGCAGTTAACCAGGAGGGTACTTTAGCCAGGGATTAGACTAAATGCTAAAACGGTTGAAAGAGCATGAACTCATGACCTTTTCTTCATCTGAACTCTAATCTCAAATCATGTGTGGCTACAGCATGTTTGCTCTTCCACAACCATCAGTAGTTTAGAAACAGCACATCCAATATTTTAGGTCACATTTGAAGAGTGAAGTACTTCTGTACATTAAAAAAGTGATAAACTATTGCATCGAGGTTGCTCACTTAGATCTAAAGTTCTCGCATTTGAGGATCTATCCATGAAGTAAAAAAGAAAAACCTCCTCAAAGTACAGCATTTCTGAGTATTATTATTTTTTTTTTCCATCTGAATCTCCAATAAAATAAAATAAAATAAAGAAGAAATAAAATATAGTTTCACTGCTGAGGCCAATTTCAATATGTAATATATTTCTAAAGACCCAAAGAAAGAATCGGCAGCTTTGTGTTGCAAAGTCAGTATCGCATTGTGAAGATGGGGGGCCTCAGAAAAAAAGCAAATAAAATCTCTGAGGCACCAGGGTGGTCTCTCTGCTTGGCAAATATAAAGCATTCAGCACACAAAGAGAGCTGTGGACGAGCCCGGTGCTGACAGTATCTCTCCTTTATCCACACACATGATATATGAAACCTGTGCTGCTGTGCCCCACGCGCTCATCACACACGCTCTGCCCTTGTGTGGTTTTCAAGACACATTTGTTATAATCTCAAATATACACATGTGAATCCATAGGTGTCTCAACACGCTCTCTGCATGGTCCAAAACTACTTTATTCTTCATAAAAATATGATCAAATCTTAAATCTTTGTTTGGAAGGTATTTAAACAGACTCAATATAGGATTCAATTTGTCATTCAAAGTCAGCTTGTTCGAAGAAAATTTACTACAATATATTACAAAAAAGACAACACTTTATACATTTTCTGATCTTTCAATACAGTAAGTGTGCAATTGTACTTGTAAAATGGCATATTTACATTCTTGCCCTTTACTTTTTCCACACATTACTTGTATTTCAACAAATGTATGTCAAAAAAAGTGACTCTAAAACTAAGTAGGCCAAAAAATCAATGGCTGATCAATAGCAGATAATGATGAGAGGAAGTGCGGTACTCACGGCTGACAGAGCTTGACCAGGTCATGGTCTGTGGTTGCAGGGGACAGGCCTCGGATGTAGAGGTTGGTTTTGCTGAGCTGGTCCCAGCCTGCAGTGCTGCTGCTGCTGCTGCTGTTGTTGCTTGGGCTGGGTGGAGCCATGGGGTGTGACGATGGGGCAAAAGGTGGCTGGAATAGGTGGGGAAACACAGAAAAAAAACTAGGTTGAATTCAAGTTCAGGGTGGGTGGTGATTAAATAATATCGTCGTGGCTCAAAGTTCTCAAGTCGAAATTAATGATTCACCTCTGACCACAAACGGCATCCCTAACGGGTGTGGTTGAGTGTAGTCAGACGTGTGCTTCTGACGTCACAGTGTACTAAAAAGATCCTGGAATACATTTGAACATCATCACTGCAGCAAGGTGAGATGTTAAACCGCTGGAGGTCAGCAGAAATAAGATTTTCCGGGGGTGTTAAGTTACTCTCAAAACCTGCAATAATTAATTTTGCGGCCACGCTGGAGCAGCGGAAACACGCGGTGACGTCACCCATTGGTTTGTGGACTGCTGTTTTGAAGACTCGAGTTCGGCCTTTTTGGCCATTGCCATCTTGTTTTTTGGCCGTCGCCTTATTGGTTTTTTTTTTCAACCAGAAGTGACACGAGAGGATGGAGCTACGTACAACCGAATGCTGAATAAGACTTTGTTAGGCGACCAAAATGTTACAATTAACTTTGATGAACTAAAAACACACTGTGAAAGGGTTAAAATTCTAACACGAACACATGAACAACGCAGTGGTAGCGACCTGTCAATCACAAGGTAGCCACGCCCTAAAGCATATCCTGCTTTATGGTCTATTTGACTCTAAATGGGACAATGATTTACTAAATGAACATCATGCTGTATTAAAGAAGATTTGAAACTAGCGATTGAGACCATAAACTCATGTTTACAATGTTTACTGACGTAATAAATCAAGTGAGAAGTAGGGTCATTTTCTCATAGACTTCTATACAATCAGACTTCTTTCTGCAACCAGAGGAGTCGTCCCCTGCTGGCTATTAGAAAGAATGCAAGTTTAAGGCACTTCAGCATTGGCTTCACCTTTCAGACCCGGAGGCTGCCCACTGCTGTAAACACAATATTGACATATTACCACCTTAAAAAGTTTATATGGCAAAGTTGTAGCTAAACAGTTGCTTATTTACATATTCAGCACATACGGAGTAACGTTAGGATTCATTTTGAGTTGTGTTTCTGACAACCCGATGAATGGAAGACAAATATGTCCTCTCTTTTAGCTCTGTTTTGCTCTCCACCAACTCCTGAGGGATATTTCTAGCGATTTAGCTGCAAAAGGCTCCACTGTGTACACTAGCTGCCAGCTGTGTCTGCCCGCTGATTGGGGCTGGGCAGGTAGCACACTGTGGGTTTTTAGAGGTTTTTTTAGAGTTGAAAAAGCTGACTGTTGTGTCTGGATATGACGCTGATGCGGTGAGAGCGGTGGGAGCGAACCAAACCAGTAAAGTTGCAGGCTGTAAAACCAAAAACAGTTAAATAAAAGATGCTGAAACACTCTGTAGAGCTGAGGGGAACTTGCACAGTCGGGTGAATTGTCTGTGGGTACGTCACTACAAGTGACCACTTTCACTTGCACATCGTCATCTGGTCCATTGTTAATTCAACAAAATTGATTACAGAAGCTTTAAGTAAGCCTAATCCTTGTCCGTGTCAGGATAAATCAACTGCAAAATGTCTGCACTTTTCTGGAGAGGTACAAAATAGATAAACATGATTAGATGTCTCTGTGTACGATTTCACATATACGTAAACCAAGAAAGGCCCGCTGTGTGCCGTCACAAACTCCCTCATATATAGTCACACGTTAGGGCGAAAAAAAAGATGAACTGTCTGTGGACAGTCATTAGTATCATGTGGGTTTCTGTCCAGTGTGAAGATTAATGTTTTACAGAGCAGTGATCTGCAGAACAATCTCCATCACACCTTCGCAGTCAGCACAATCAGGGTCCACGGGGGCTTGTAGCCCTGACATCAGTGTCACGCTGCCTCGGGGTGTCGAATAAGCTATTCATAGGTCAACATAAACAATCACCTCTGGTGTAGCGCCAGGCTTCTTAACCTTAGCACTCTCATTAATGAGCAGCTTTATTTATATGCTCTGAATGGTTTGAGTGACTTCTGGTGTATCTTTTCCCTATTAATTCAAGACAAAACAATTATTACTTTTTGCTCCGAGATGACATAAAACGCAGTCAAACAACTGGCGCTGCTATTTTCACATGCTATTCAGTATAGTTTCATTTTCTAAGTATTGCTTAGAACAGCTGCAGTGCCTGTGCTTCTCAGGGCAAGGGGGGGGAAAAAAAAGTAAAAATCCTTCAGCGATTGGGCAACTAGTGCTTGATGTTTACAAGACACAGATGTCGTAGTCTGAGAGAGCTCTCCCCTTCAGGGATTTGGCTTCTTCTTTTCTATCCAACGCTGATTACCCCCTCGCCCCCCCCCCCCCCCCAACCCCCCGCTCCGAGGAGTCACAAGCTGAGAGGAAGCTGATGGAATCCCAAGCATGAAGTGGTGACAGGATTGAGCAACCCAAGTCTGGAGGAGAGGATCTTCTCTTGTGACCGACTGGTCAACAGCCTCACATGCCTTCAACGTGAAACACGTTTGACTTTCACTGTTTACCAACTGATCGGTGGCACAAGTCCTCATTTCCTCCACCATAACAACCAGTTGTCTGCTCTCTTAAGCATGGTCTGTGTCACAAAGTTAAAATGATCTTTCAGTGTGCGAACAAAATTGTTCCACAAATTGAGAGGTAATGGATTATCTGAGGAGATCTGATAAAACTGCCCTTCAGTAATCTTCAGTTTACTGTCATAGAGGAATGAATAAACCAGAAAATATTCACATTTCAGAAGAATTACTCAAACCGATTATCAAAATAGTCGTCGATTAATTCAATGTAGTTTTAGTCTAGTTGACAACTAATCGGTGAATCGCTGCAGCTCTAGACCGGAAAGCAGTTACAAAATCTTTTGCAATTCCTGGAAAACGAAATAAAAACCTCATCAACAGACTGAACTATAAATGTTTAATATGTCACAGTTGCTCTCATGACTAGCCCTTGTTTCCAAACAACATAACCATGGCTAAATTGATTTTCCATTCTGTGAGGCTAATACCAGGAAACATGGATCACAAATTAGGCTAGTCAGGCCAAAAACGTAGTTAACATTAATTGCCAAAAACAAACAGGAATTACTCCTTATATTATGCTGAATTCAACTCAGTATGGCACCAAATTTAAATTACTCTTATTTCACAATGACCTCACTGGTGCCAAAGTAAAGGTGGCAGGTACTGCACCTCCTTTAACATGAAAACTGTATCTCTCAATCTTCATAGGGTTTTCATCCAAAAAACAACAAATAAAACAAGTGTGCAATTACAACTTATATCCCAGCATCTCAGAAGAGCTATTCTTGAATGGTAAACGCTGAATTTTGAACCTGAAAAAAATGTAAAGCTGAGGCTATTCCTTGTTTTTCGAATTTCAGGTAGACGCTGTGGAGATCAACACCAATATCTTTATGTTAGCGAAAACAAAAACAGTAATGACTTGAACTGTAGGGCAGGACATGATAACAATAAACAACTAAATGTGGGAAATCAATAGGGACTAGAGACAAAAGCTTTTAGATCTAAAAAAGAAAAGCCTCATGTTACATTTGTATTTAACTTTAACTGAAAAAAAGAAACATATGAACCACTCAAGACAAGCCAATCTTTAAAGAGCGCCTGACACAGAGCTCCATTTTCAGAGCTTCAGGTGAGAGCAACTTCCCTTTTTTTGTGGGACTGGAAGTGGATTTTGTTTTCATACATGTGCCTGGCTGCTCAGATGCAGAACTGTGAGACACTGTGATGGGGAGAGGACGGCATCTTATCAGCCAGCTCCAGACCTGCAGAGCCTGTCATATCCGAACTGGAAATACACATTGCTTCCAGTAACAAGCCTCGCCCATGGAGCTCTAGTCACAGGATAACAGCATTCAGAGTAAATATGCTTATTCAAATCTTTGGGCTAAAGGGGAGTTTTCAAAAAAATCTATATGTAACTGGGACAAAGTGAATGCATCAGTGGACAATTAGTCATCCATACAGAGAAACCCAAGCCAATAGGGTGCATGGATTACATTTTGAAGTATAACCTATGGTTTTATATCACTGAAAGTTTGAAAAAAATATCAGCCACTGGTTCCAATCTAAGCAAGATATAATTGCAAACATCTGTTTGGTCGTGTTTCTGTGGAGTGGTGTTCATTGCTAGCTCATATGTACCTCATTCATAATCCAAAATATGTAAAAGTGATGCTATTAAGAGGGGTATTTTGCTATGTGGCCATTAAATGAAGCATCATCTGAGGTTATAGGCCTGTATCTGTCCTGGACCACCACAGCCCGAGCATCAGGTATTCTCATTATGCATAACATATAAGTGGCCTATCTGAATGTTTCATCACACACACAGGAACACAACACTGTCAATTTCAAATTACATAAGTAAACCCAAACCAAAGTAAGTTTTGTTTCTGTTTGAGTTTATTTAGGCTGTGAGCTGCTGCTGTCAAATACACCTTTTTTTTTTAGCGACTTCCATGAAGTCAGCTTTGTGCTTTTGTTATGTGTGAAGGCTGGTGTTTGATAAATATTTACCTGTTTGCGATACGGAGTCCTCAGTGGGTTTCCAGTATTGGCAAAAATCATCCTCAGTTCAAATAGGGAGGGCAGTTTTTTTCACTTAAGCTACAATTTCTCTCGCGAAAATACACCAAACTCCTCGTATAAGTAGAAAATTATTTGACATGGATATCCTCCTTACTCCGCTAAAGGACACAAAAATAGCAAGCTGTACATATTAGCTGGATATATATCCTTTAGGTCGTCGACTATCCCCGGCAAACAGAAAACCTCCGTAAATTGTCCCAACTTCGATCGCCCAGCCCCGTTTGTTTGACTGGCTTCATTGATTTGCAGTCAACGCTACGCAGGACAGACGCTGCCACGGCGGGAGAAACCATTCGACTCGTTTGGTGTAGGGGTGAAACTTTTAACAATGTTCCCCAAAATACATATCAATTTGCATGTTTTCGCTCTAATGAAGATTTGAAAATGGATTTTTCTTGTATGTAAAATATATCTCGGCATTTATGATAATCTACACCGGCTTTAGTTATGTGAACACATAATATAAAAGACAGTGTTTCCACCCCTCTCTTGTTGTTCGTGTGTTAACCGATGCATACCAAGCATTCCACCGTGCGGCTGGTCCTGGTCCTGGATGTGATATTCTGACAAGTTTCAGGGTATTTATGAGTTTAACTCAACCTACGGATTATATAATCAGAAGAAGGGCGAATAAAATCAAGTTCTATGTTTAGGTTTAATGATAATTTAAATAAGGAAATTTAAAAAAATAAATAAAAAATGACTAGATGGTCTTTCATACTGTAGTCTTTATTACAGGATTCTGTGGATTCCCTCACCACATGGTTCATAATCTGTGTTTGATTTACAGCAATTTGGATGTCATCACACTGGTGAGGAAAGCAATGTCCTCACATCATTACAAGTCCATTGCACACTATTTATTATTTTGCTTAGTTGAGTAAATCCCATAACTGTATGAGGCTTATACAGCATTAGAAAACTTGGAACCTATATATTTATATTTAAAAAAGACACTCTAAGCAAATAATTATAGACAATTGCAGCAGTAGGGTAATGTTGGACATACTAATTTACTTACTAATGGTGTATTTAATGTACAAAACATGTGGCAAGGCAATTTAGAAATCAAGAAATTGAAAATCACTGCTGCCATCTGATGTGAAATGTTCATTATGACATCTCATAAATAAGTTCTTTCTAGGGCTGACCCGAATGCTTTGGAGCTTCGACCGTTGCCATGGTAATCGACCTCCAAATCAGTATTCGAATGCTTCTTTTTTTTATACTGTATATAAGTATATAATACTAATGTATAAATCCCCAAATAGCCCATGAAATAAGGAATAATCCCACAACATTATTCAATATTCATATTCAACATTAATTATTATTAGTTATTCTCAGACGTTTGTGTGTAGAGGTGCATGTGTATACCTTTGAATACCTTTGAATATTTCTCACCAAAGCTTCGAAGCCCAAAAACGGTATTAGGGACAGCCCTAGTTTTAATTGTTGTTTTTTTCTTAGCTTTAATGATAGTTATTAATGGCAGTGCAGGATACTGTAACCATTAAGTTCGGAGGCAGCAATCTACCGAGAATCAATATGAGCTCCAATGTAAATAGACATAAATTGCTGTGGTTTTATAGAGGCCTGAATAAAAATGATCGCTCAGTGTTTTTTAAAGGAATGCTGTAGTACAAACGCAACCCTTTCCACTTAACCAGACAGGCGTGGTATAAGCATCACTCTGAAACCGATAAAAATAGACTATAACTTCACACAAAACAGCCATAAAACATTGTGAAAATTGGCCTTTCCTCTCTCTCTCTCTCTCTCTCTCTCTCTCTCTATATATATATATATATTACAGCTAAAATGAAAGATCATTTTCATTACCAATCAATCTCTTATTTTTGCATAAAATCAATTCTTGTTTTGTCTGAATATCCATCCGAAACCCAAACATGTTCGGTTTCTTTAATACAAAACAGAGAAAAGTGGGAAAGCAGTGAATGTTAAGCACTTTGCCTTGATAAATTACTTAAACAATCGACTATCAAAATGGTTGACAATTGGCTTTCTGTTTATCCACTAATGGATTAAGCGGCTGATTGTTTCAGCCCTAAACTACACACTATAAAACAGCAGCTCGGTGAGACCCCTTCTTGCGGTAGTAGGATGACTGAAATGGGACAAATGTTTGGTTTGCTACTGGAGTAAAGGATCAGTCCAGTGGATATTGCCAAACCTCTGAACATAAAAAAGAAACCGCATGGCTAGAAACATTTGGAAAATATGCTTTCAATTATTCTGATGAACTAATCCATTAAGGATTAGGCCTTGCAGTAGCGTAACATTGTGCTGAAAGAGGTGGCTTCTATTATGGATTGTGTGCAGTAGGACCCTCTTAATGTGAGTGACAGGTGGTTGTGGTGGTGAATGTGGGGGAGGTCTTTATTGGAGCAGGTAAGAGGGGCCGGCTGGGCTATAAATCAAAAGCAATCTACCCACCACTGTCACGTGCTGATTGGAAAACCAACACTGGTGGCAGAAAATGTGAATTAATGGCGACCTTCAGCAAGGTACAAGCACCGTGCTATAACACTGTCTTGTTCTTCCTTTATAGTTTCCCTGATTTTAGTGAGCAGTTGTTGATAGCAGTTGTTTTGTGTCACCACTGTCAGTAAGAACAAATAAGACAAATAAGATGCAAATTAAAGATTAATTGCATGGTTAAAGACCTGTATTTGTTTTCATTAACTCATCGACCCAAACGCGCACTGTGACCTAGAAAGAACTCATGGCTCTGCTTATAATAAAATTGGGTCCCTAAAGCTTAATAATCACTGAAATTGTCCTTGAGGGCCCGCTATGACATCAGTGTCCCTGTATAGAAGGCATTGTCACAATGTGTAGGCTATACATAGGTGTGATATGTGATACGCCATTCCTAAATGAAAGCAAAGGTCACCATTAGAGCATGTAGAGAAGTTCACCAGGCCAACCGGAGTCAGTGGGTCAGCATTAGAGGAAAGGGATGGAGGTCTGATTCAGCACTCTGCTCAGGGTAAGGGGAGTGGGGGGTTGGGGGGGGTGGGGGGGGTGTAAACCTTTTATGAAACAGTGAAAGGAAAGGTTATCTCTAATTCCTGCGTTTGTGTAGCACTATAACAACACCTAAATAAACCTACAAAAATAATAAATTAATGTTATTATCACAGATAGAATCATCATCATTGAGTTGTTATCCATAATTAAACAAGTTCCGCTGCTTTCCGTATCACAAACCAGACTTGGAGAGAATACGTCACTTAAATCTAAAGCCTACGGTATATACAATATACAATGAAATCACTGCAAGCAGATTGTTTTGCTATGAAAGGGCAGCCTTTGCTTGATATCTAGAGAGCATGCCGTTCCCATGAAGGAGATCTCCTTTCATTATAGGTACAGGTTTAGATTAGACATGCACTATCACTCAAACAGGCTCAAACACGCATAGATGCAAAGATTACCGGATAACTAAGACACAAACCCATAGACACACAGATTGCTCCCACTCACGCGCACACACACTGGGTATTTCCAAGGGAAATAAGAGAGTGAGGTTATTTTAGGACATTGTGCTACTTGTTCTCACTCTTCCCTGAGCTAATGAAAACAGCATCTACCAGCTGAGGTATATAAAGAAAGCGTTGCTCTCTGTTTAGTCCCCACAAATCATAACAGCTATTACAGTCTCACAGCTCATTCTGTGGAAAGGCAGAGAGAGGGGGGGGGGGGGGGGGGAGAGAGAGAGGGAGCGAGAGATTTCTCCTCACTTCCTCTCAGTGTTAGATTCCTGAGAAGTGCTTTAGCAGCTCCAGGAAGCTTTTAGTAACCGTCTCTGTACCTTCCTGCCTGGATGGGTGGAAGTATTCGGGCCGGGGCGTGTAACCCCTCTTTGGCAGCAGCAGATTTATTTCCCCTGACTCTCGACTGTAAACTAGCCACAAAAGAGAGCTGTGAGTGCCTTTATGTGTGTATGTGTCACACAGGGAAAAAAAGGCCACTTTCACAACTCTGGTCTTTAATTGTGGGGGTGGTGTTCATGACAGTCCTGCTCAGTTATCCAAAAATGAATGAGTCACTTTGCTGGTTCCATGTAATAATAATGAACAATAGGATGTTTTTTTTTTTAAACACTATATTATAGATTACGGTTAGTTTGTTGAAATGACTAGATGGTCTGTCATACTGTAGTCTTTATTACAGGATTCTGTGGAATCCTTCACCACATGGTTCACAATCTGTGTTTGATTTACAGCAATAGAGAACTTGGATCATCATCACACTGGCGAGGAAAGCAATGTCCTCATTTCTCAGCATTACAAGTCCATTGCACTCTCTTACTGTATTTATTATTTTGTTTAAGTGAGTAAATCCCATAACTGTATGAGGCTGATACAGCATTAGAGATCTTGGAACCTATATATTTATATTATTATTATTATTACTATTAAGGCTGTCAATCGATTAAAATATTTAATCGCGCTGATTGTCCATTATAAATCACGATTAATTGCAAATTAATCGCACATTTTTTATCTGTTCAAAATGTACCTTAAAGGGCGATTTGTCAGGTATTTAATACTCTTAGCAACATGGGAGTGGGCAAATATGCTGCTTTATGCAAATGTATGTATATAGCAATTATTGGAAATCAATTAACAACACAAAACAATGACAAATGTTGTCCAGAAACCCTCACAGGTACTGCATTTAGCATAAAAAAATATGCTCAAATCATAACAAACTCAAGCCCAACAGGCAACACCAGCTGTCAGTGTGCCCCAAACTGCATGTGATAATCATAAAGTGGGCATGTCTGTAAAGGGGAGACTCGTGGGTACCCATAGAACCCATTTTCATTCACATATCTTGAGGTCAGAGGTCAAGGGACCCCCTTGAAAATGGCTAAGCCAGTTCTTCCTCGCCAAAATTTAGCGCAAGTTTAGAGTGTTATTTAGCTTCCTTTGCAACAAGCTACATTTGCATTAACGCGTTATTATGGCGTTAAATTTGACAGCCCAATTATTATGCACCATTGCAGCAGTAGGATAATGTTGAAGATACTTTGGAGATACATGTACACAACATGTGGCAAGGCAATTTAGAAATCAAGAAACAGGAAACTGAAGATCACTGCAGCCATCTACATGCGAAATGTTAATTATGACATCTTATAAATAAGTTATTTCTTTATGAAAAGACATGCTAAAGCTTTGATGACACATGACAATTTAGTTTTATTGAACCCTGACATCACTTTATGAAGTGATATAAAACATCATAACATCAGACAGGGTTGCAAATACATGTGTACATATGTAATCTTCTTTTAAAAATGCCCTCACATAAATAGGTTTGTATGATAAAGGGGTTTTTGTTCATATTTCTAACTGACATTTTTACACACACATCTGAAGCTTTTCTGAGTACACTTTCTAATATATGAGAGGAAATACTTGACAGCAGCAGGAAAGGTTTTATTGTGGAGCCTGGCCCTCATTTTGCTCATGTCAAAAGTCCCGAGAATGAGAGTCATATGTGTACAAAGGCAGTTCTTTCAGGCCTGACACTGACATAAAGAGCAGCGCCACTGGGCTGTTTCATTGTGTACATTCTGCTGCCAGGCAACTCTCCAAACTTTATTGTAAACATTGTATGGTGCTGCTCAGCCTCAGCATAATGCTATTGTCCACATTCTCACCACGGCAGTTAATGCATTCCTTGACAATGATTTAAAGTTTACTTTGGAGGCCTGCCATCAACTATTGCCAAAATATTACCAAATCATCACTACTTTGCTTGATAGCTCTGAACAATCTGTAATCATAGCACGCTTTAGTTCGAAACAGGCTCGAGAGAGAACACCACAATAAAATCAGCACAGTTCAGAGACGGCATTTACAATTGTTATGCCTAAAAATGTGCAGTCAAATTCATTATTAAAGGCACAGTGTGTAGGATGTGGCGGCATCTAGTGGTGTGGTTGCAGATTGCAACCAACTGAGTACTCCTCTGCGCTCTCCTCCATTTCCAAGACTGCGGTAACGTGCGCCACCGAGTGTAAAACCGTGGTTACGCTGTTCGCCTCGCTCAGAGGCCATCTTTACTATAACAGCACTACTTTAGGAGCAACGAAAGTCAGACGGCGGCTGGCGGTACCACGGTTTTGCACTCTGCAGCTCACGTTACTGCAGTTTCACAAGCATGTCGGAGAACTACGGAGAATGCAAAAGGCTCTCTCTAGACCAAGTGTTTGGTTTGTCCGTTCTGGGAACGGAAAAATGGCGTGCAACATGGCGGACTCCGTGAAGAGGACATGCTCCCTATGTAGATATGAAGGGCTATTTTAAGCTAACGAAAACACAATGATTCTTAGTTTCAGGTGATTATACACTAATGAAAACATAGTTATGAATATTATATTCCATTTCTGCTATTAAATCCCCCTAAATATTACACACTGGTGATGATGAGTGAAAAAGTTATCACAGTAGGAGACTTGGACACAATAACATGGTTCAGTTTATGTATCACTATAGGTAGCGCTTTGTTACTTTGATGCAACTTCTGTTTTAAACTATCACAAATCCTGCAAAACCCAAACTGATATCGAAGCCTTTTTTTTCATTTTCACTTTTTATACAAGGACACTTTGTTTGGTCACCTGGTAAAGTTGAAAATCAGCAGATACTACATTCAACCATCCCTTGTAATCATAAGAGACGCCATGAATGAATGGCCCCATTCTATAAAGTCCATTCACTGAGAAGCCGACAGGAAGTGTGTTAAAGGATGCACTAATGCACCAAAAAAGTATGTTTTCCATTTTAGTGTAGGATAACTGAGCTCTGTGTTTCCTGTTGCTGGTAGAAATCATCTATCTGGAGCCTGCAGTCTCCTGCTGATAAATCTTTTACGAGCTTGAGTAATAAAGAGCACTAGAGGGCTCTTTAGTGTGAGGTCGGCCAGGGACTTTCTTCTTAACCTCATGTGCCCTTTCACCGCTTCAGTTCTGTTCCCTCTCCACTGACATTTTGTACTATTTTACCCTACAAAGCCACATAACTGACGTTTAGTCTGCTCTATAGTCGGTTACTACACTGTTCTGCAGTTCTGAACATAATTGAGAGCATTTGCAAAAACAACAGATGCCAACTTGTGCTCAGCAGGGCATGTCCTGAAGAGCAAATACAGCATCTACATCACAACTGCAACAATGCAGCATATACTGTATAGAGAAGAGATCTATATACAGTCAGCCAATTGTGATCATCCCACATACCTCATCAAATCCACCCGGTCCCTTGAGAACATACGCTATATGCAACCCAACACACTACCTTGATTTGCAGGTATATTGGGAATAATAATAGTGAGGGAATATTTCTTGATGCCAACATTTCCCATAAAGACTGAAATAAAAGCGTTCAGTGGGGTCTGCATAATTTTCTCCTCCCATCCATATCTGTTGAACCTCACCCTCTGTGGGAATTACACACACTGCCTTTCCACATGACTATTGATTTTGGATGTCCGAAATGCCCTATTTTATACTGACAAATTAGAAATCAATGCACATGTTTAAAGACAACCCGCAATATATTGCTGTCTCACTCTGGGGGCTTTTGGACTGTTGCCATCAGTCAAACACAATGAGCATTTGCATAAAGTTAAATAAGCTCAAATATATTTATATTTGACCAAAATTGAAGGGTTTGTGTTTATAATAAGACTTTACTTACTTTTTTTGTATCATACTGATTCAGTGATAGTAAAAAGTATATGTGATTAATCAACACTTTAAATGAAGATTAAAAAGATATTCAGGGGATGTTAGAATGAATTTGGTTGGTGCTCATTACCTTGCATATAATGCAAACAACATTTTGTTCAATGAGAGTTTTGTGGTTTAGCTCTTATGTAACAGGAACAGGGAGAGAACTTCCTCTCGCTATCAATCAGGAAATTCAATAAGCTTACAGGAAAGCCTTCTTCTTGCAGAATTTCTGCATAGTAAAATACGGTTAAGAGCACCATCTGATTTAGATCGCTGTGGAGGTACCAATAAGTATAATGGTGCTTTAACACAAAATAATTACAGTTGCATGTTTTTGCTCCTCCCCTGGAATTTGGCATATACAAAAATCCACGGGCCTACAAGAGCGAATAAGAGACAAATACAGCTGACGATCATAAAAATTCCCCCATAAAGATTTAGAATAAATGACTAATTGTGTAAAATTCTCAGAATCTTCTCACAGTTTCTCAACATACTCATCCACGCCCCGTCCTCTTCAAATAGCAGGAAGCCCCCGAGGCCAGAGCCTCAACCAAAACAATATTGTGTGCAGCTTTAGACTCTGATGGAAACCACAGCGGCTCACTGGTGTTTCACATATTCCAGAAAAAATACATAAATTGCACCTCTTCACAGTGAGATGGATTGTTTTGGCACAACAGTTTGGATGAATAAATAAAACAACATTTTTATGAAGAAAATGTGCGAAAAGACAAAAAAGAATTTTTTTTTGTTATCTTTTTTCCTTTCATTTCTAGTTTCTTGGTTTCTCTTCATTCTCCTCCACCTCTCTCTGGGGCTCCTGAAATCTGATCTATGTGTTCCCCCCCCCCCCTGCATTCCTCCTCTCCCCCCTCCTCCCCCCGGCATGCCCTCAGCTCTGCCCTCTGTCTGATCTCGCGTTTCTGCAGACCCACAGCAGATTGTTTATTTTGCTAGACACGGAGGAAACATGGATGGACCCTTACATTGGCTCAAGATTTACTACTGAGCTCCAGCCAGGCTCCAGTGTGATGTGTATCTCTAGAACAGGGCCCCTCTATAACAGCAAGCTCAGTATCCTTTTCACCAGTGACGCATCACAAAGGACAATGGGATTGCCTGCCTGGGGAATACAACGTTATATGATCACATCAGTTGATATTGTGCATGCAAACAATCCACTCATTTGTGGATATTGAGGGCAGAGACCATTCAATAAACCACATACACCAATAATGGATGAAGGGCAACCCCCCCCCCCCCCACATCTGACCCTTTCATACGTCTTCTCCAGGGCAAGCTGGATGATGATGCCGGGAAAAGGACACCGCATCTCCCCAGAGATCATTTCTGCTGAAATTTATGAGGCCTCCCTGCATCACAGATGTCCTCTTGTAAGTGGTGAGGTCAAGGCATTAGACAAAAATCGCTTCGGGAGACTCATATCTCAACAGAAAAACATCTCCCTGCTCACTTTATTGTGCACATTGAGCGGATATATCTGTTTTAAGTGGCTGCACGTAACAGAGATTGATTACAGGTCTGAAGGCAACAATGGTTTATAATGAACGCAACACACCCGGTGTGTTCCTCCTCCTCCTCTTCTTCTTCTTTTCAACACTATGGGTTGTTGAAGTGCTAATACACTGTGGTCTCGCAGTACAGGAAATGCTCATATTGTTGACGGAAATGCTACACATGCCTTTCAACCTATGTGAGTGTTGTAGCTGACAGTAATGCATGGAGGAGCTTTGTGGAGGCAATTATGATTTATGAGTCACTCAAGGGAGAGTGAGGTAGTAAGCACATTCAGTGGAAGAAAAAAAAGAGAAAGAGAGAGCGAGAGCGATCAAAGAGAGCAGATCGCCACATGAAAGGGAACGGAGTATTCATAAATCTGTCTCATCATGTTTGCCCATCTTTGGTGTTGTTTACTCTCACCCAGGCATGGCAGGTAAAGAGTGTATTGCAGAAATATTCCTGATTTTCTTCTGTTTTTTTATTTCGGTAACATATTAATATCCTGAGCAGCCAGCTGCGTAATAGAATTTCCTCCTCAGGAAAGATGAACAAAGGGAGGATTGAGGTCTGAACAGAAAGAGAAACTGCTGCTTGAAGTGAAAGAGTGTGTGGTCACGGAAATGACTAATATGCCTCACCCAATGTTCAATTATCAAATGAATGCTTATCAGTATACCGCAGTCTGAAGTTACATGTTTCTTTACCAGAACCACAAGACAAGAGTTATGTCAGATTTGGCCATAAATTCAGAGTTCAAAGCGGCCATGAAAAATATGTGAAACCTTCAAGATGGCCTGTCACTCTCTTCCTTAAAGGAATTCCTGGAGTTTTTTTTATATGAATTGAGGTTGTTGGTGGCACTCTGGGAGTGTAAGTCATCGTCAGGAGGAGCAGAGGTTGAGGTTGGAATGTCAGAGAGGGTCACAGACGACAACCTCTGTGGCACGACTCCAGAAAACGATCCCCGGAGGAGCCAGGCCGCTGGATTCCCACTGTGGTTGCACACCGAGCTTGCACTAATTCATACTCAAACTGATGATGGAGATAAGAAATGCTCATTTGCTTATCCTGCTCTAGACAGTTCTGGATTAAATCAGTTATAGACTGAGAGTGACAAAAACTTTGTTGGCTCATTTAACCTTAACACATACCTCCCTGTGTAAAACAATTTGAAAGAAAGGGTATATTAGTTCAAGCAATTCATATTAGTTGATTTCAAAAATATAAATGGCTGAACATTGCGTCTTTCTAAGCACGAAAATGAAAGATATACCTCAGTTTCTTTCACAAAAAGGAAATGAATTTGTCTACCAACATCTGTGCCTCCTGGCCATGGGGAGGTAACAGACAGAGAAAGTTAGATAAAGGATCTGAAACAAGTTGAGCCATGTTTCGAAACCTCACTTGTGATAAAGTGTTTCAATAAATTATTACATTATTAAAATATTGACTCGTGACTTGTTAAGACAAAGGCAGAAATTAAAGGGCCTTTAAGTAACGTAAGGTATCAGTACCAGTGTATTATGGTAGTATTTTAAAAAGCTTATTTTACTGCACCTTTAATAACAACTAGCAGCATATGTACATTTGGAAAATATTACATGGGAATTGTGGACATTAGCATAAGCAGGGTGAAGTTTTTCATTTTACAATGCTACCATACCTGACACTTCAAATAATCACATGAGATTGACGATAAAAATGACCTGTTTCATTTTTGTTTCACAGCTTCAGTGGGTTGTACGTGATACTTTGCCTCTATGCTCTGAGAATCCTCAATAACTTTAGGTTAAAATCACTATAAGGAAGTTACTGCATCTCAATAAGTCACTCTAAGCTGCCATCTGGTGGTTATAATGTTGTGTTGTTAGTATTTCTTGGGTTACCCTTTGCTGGGGAGAGAGTTCACTATAGTTCACACTGTGGCACTCAATGCAGTCTGGGACATGCAGTCAGAATTATAAACCTGAATCATGTGCACACGTGACTCTACAAAAAACAATGGAGGTTTGATGAGATGTAACGGCATTAGTTGCATAGAAACTGGAAGGGGATTACCGGTATGTCACCAAGACAGAGTATTGCATCATTACTCACTTACTATAGGCTCATGCTGAAAAAAGAAAATTACTAATATAACTTCCAAGGCATGAAGAAAGCAGTGAGACATTCACCCTTAGGATGTTGGGTTTTAAAAGAAGTGAAAAGAATGGGACGATACAAAAACAGTCCCAGATTAGTGATAAACGGAACGTAGCGGTTGGGTGAATTAAGTCACTGCAGTATTCGTGTGTGGATGTTTTATGCCCAAACATAAACATTGAAATAGAAAACAGTTGTCTTGTCAATTTGCAAACCAAGGTTAAGAGTCTATGTGTCAATATCAAAAGAGAATGCTGCAAAAGAAGTGCAACCATGTACAGAAACAACTAAATATTGTATTATCATCATCATTCTTCATAATCAACATTTCTTCCTCATTAGGTGTTGCATAGGTTTGGCTCTGAACAGGTTTTTAGAGGTGGATCAGAAGGAGCATAACGAGGCCTTAACATCACGTTACTGAGTTTTGGCCACAACATAATAAAGCGGGCGGTATGTGACGAGTTAGGATGAGTATGTGTTGTAATAACCTGATCCCATGTGGTATAAATTGTGGCCACAAATTACTTTTTTAACCAATATCACCAGAGGGCACCAAAGCTCAGCAAAGCACTCCTCTAGATACTGGTAAGGTGGTGGTTTTCAAAGAGTGATGCAAGACAGATGACCAAAACTTGCCTGGATGGTTGTGCTTTCACTGTACGGGTCTTTAGAGATTCTTATTCATTCTACGATGTGACTGAGGCATGTCCTCTCATTCATGAATAATCACATTTGCAACTAATTAAAAAATGTTTTTGCTGACCTCCAGTGGTAATACCTGCTACCTTGCTGCAGTGATGTAGAAGTGTACATTCAGTACACACTGACATCACTATTGCCTGTGGTTAACTTAACCCACCTATTGTGTTCCCGTCTACCATGCGAAGTCTGTCTGGTTTGGCTGTTTATAAGGCATACAGTATAAATTATCACCAAATTCTGTGTTACACCTTTTTGGCCAACCTCGTTCCAACTCATTACCATAAGTTTTACACTTTTTGGGGAATTTTTGGTTAATAAACATTATTTCCATGAAATTATACTTAATTTTTGAGTAAAAAAATCCCCCAGAAATTATGAATTATTTTCATCCATTTTATTTTGGGGCAATTAGATGAAAGAAAAACATATTTATGATATAATGAAGTTTGAAAACGGGTCAAATTTGACCCGAGGACAACAGGAAGGTTAACACTGTTCATAGTGAGCCCAGTTCTTTTACAGGTGGTCAGTCACATGTGCCCACACAGAATAACAGAATACAGAAGAAACAATCCCTTATTTGGGCTTAAAACTACGTGGGAGGTCACAGTAAAAAACTCAAGAAAACATACTTTGTATGATTGATAATAAATAAGAAAAGAAAAACATCTTTCAAGAAAAGCAAAGGGATATTATTGATTCATGAGAAGTTTTTTAAACATTTCAGTTGAATCTGCCTTTTTATTTATTTTATTATTTATGCGATCTTACTATGACATGTCAAAATATCATCTCAGATATGACTCAGCAGATTTTTCACTACCTAGATATTTCCAAAACGGAAACAACATCAACAAAAAAGTAAAATATTTTTTTTTATTTTAGTTGCATGATCTAAAAATGAGAGATAAACTATTCCAAAGTTCAGGGGCAAAGACAAAGACTAAAAAGTTTGTTGTTCGGCTCCTGTTGCCACCAAGTTACCATTAAGTACAGTTTTCACAGCATACTACAGATGGCAGTTTTATTGTATTTTACAGACCCCAAAAAACTCCCCCATTTTTTCAGTGTGTTTGTTTGTGGTAATTTAATATTTTAATTTAATTTGATGAAACCTAACTTTATTTAGGGTAATTCACCATGTGAGCACAAGACAGGGCCACGAGATTACATAATGATGCAGGACACAGTTGATATTGTACTTTAGTGGTGCAAATTTCCAAACAAATTAAGAAATCTAATTACCAAAAATCAGCTGACACACAGTGAACCAAGGCCTTCTGAGGCCTCTGGAGGTCTGGTGCCCATGTGGCAGTTGCCTGATTTGCCCTGTTGGTAATCCAAATTATGTGTGTTTTTTTTGCCTTGTGTCTACATGTCTTTTATGTATGTTTATGTTTTAAGTATTTTGAATTGCATCATTCTTGAAAGGTGCCATACAAATAGACTTGAATTGCCTGTTACCAATTGGACTAAGCAGGCACAATGTTATGACGAAGTAGTATGTCCCAATTATATGCATACTGCATACAACAGTACGTACTTTTTAAGGGCAGCTGCAGTATGTACAAAAAGTAAAAAGAAAAGTATGAAATTTGGAACGTAGCCTAAGAGTCCAGTGAGCCAGCATGCACAATAGAGTGCTACAGGAATGATGCCCTAAAACCTGGAAATGAGTTAGCGTTTTAGCACTTCCGGTTCCCTCGTCTGGAAGTCAATGGGTTTTTTGAATGGGTTTTTAGTTAGATGCCTGAAATAAGGTCTGTGGTTAACACAAGCTTAAGAGATTTTAACGTTTTGTTCTACGACATAAAATACATCAATAAATAACCCACTCACTCCGCTGGTGCGCGGTGCTTGGTATTTCCTCAACTGATCTCAACATGGCTGCCGGGTCACAAACTTTCTCATTTTACAGCTAAACAGTACACTACAAGATGTTTCTGAAAACATTTGAGGCGAGAGATAGGCATTACAGTAACCGAATATTGATTCATATTTGATCAGCGCTGCCTAGTTTGACCGTTTGATCGGAGTTCGCGAGTGATTGACAGCTGCTCGTAGACGACAGGCTCCAGCTCGGCTCTGATTGGTTGTTTTCCTCCGGTCTGTGAAATCCTGCATATGCCGTTAGGAGCACCGGAGGACACAGAGGCACACTAATTTTTTTCAGACTAACTGTCTCATGCACCACTGTCAGAATATAGAAACTGTTTTACAAAAATAACTTTTTTAAATAATATTTGCTCCAATTCTACCCACTGCAGCTTTAACTGCAGATGTGCATGGGGGGGAGGAAGATGTGTAGAGGCCCAATAGTTAATGTTTTGCATGTGCCCCCCCTCACCCCTAACAGGTTAATCTGGCCATGCTTGTTGTTACAGCTTTTACTCACAATCAGGAACATACTTTCGACAGAACTTGTTCAATAATGTAAGACAAACTGTTTGAGAGTGAAATGAGCACAGTGTAACTCTAAGTTTTGGGGACAGTTTTTCACATGCACAACAGTCGGTTTTGCAGACGCGTAGGCTGGAAGAACCCTCAACCAAGCTAACCACCCAGCTCTCCCTCCGAAGCTGCGCGCTGATTGGCCGGCATCGAGCAAAGGCGGAAGTCTAGCGAGCAGGGGGATTCCCCGAGGGAAGTTCCCAAACTCAACTAGGCTATGTAAAACATACATTTGCCATATCCTCTCCGGCGCTTCGTAACTTTTGCATCTGAAGATCAGAGCGACGACGGTGGAGTCACAACAGTATATTCGACTTTAGCAGTTCCACACGAATGAAGGTAAGAGGACACTGAGGAGTCAGTGGCTGAGCTGTGGAGACGGTGCTTTGGTCGCCACCGGTTGAATGAGCTATTGCTAAACCGGTCAGCTGCTGGTTTAAGGAATACGGAACTGTGCGGATTAGGGGTTTTGAATGACACTTTTTAAAGCGTTTCCCTGTGCTGCGTCTCGGTAGTCAAGCTCCCTGTTTGATGCAGTGTAATTACTGTCTACTTCACCCAGGAGCTGTCGGTGTGACAGGTAATAATAGTGTGTTGGGAGGATTGATCAGTAACTGATGGGTGAGACAGCCTCTTTTTCTTGTTTTGCATCATCTCAACACGTCCATGTTAACCACCACTGCAACAGTGAGTGTGGTGCTGCACAAAAGTGCTCAAAAAGTTGTTTGAAAGTCAGTACTGACAAGAGGACAAAGACAAAAATTGAAGGATTGTTTAGGTCATTGGTCCTAATGTTCTGATTGTGCAAGAAAGTTGCAAATGCATTAGTAAGTTTTTAGTTTTTGTCATTACTTTTCAATGGCTCAGTTGCTCATCAAAATAGTCATGTCTTACAGATGTAAAACAAGGCACAGAGTGTTGAAATGTGAATACAGTTTGACTTTTTTTTTGCATGTAAACTGAAAACGGAACTGCCAATAATCTTGATTGGGAAGTATGTTTGCCCAGTTTTGTCATTGCATCAGTAGCTTACATGAATCAAATAATTTGTCATAACTTTGAGGAGTTTTTGGATTCTTTTTTTTAATCATTTTTAAAGCGTGTGAAGTCGACTGTTGTTTGTAGAAACATTATAAAACAAGCAAAAAGGTGTCACTAACTCCATGCTTTTTTCACTAGTCCCCCCCAAAAAAGTGCTGTCTTTTGGGAGTGTGTTTCATTGTTGGTGTGTTTTAAAACATTGTAATTTCACTCATAGGGCTCATGTCTGCTGTGTCAGGGATGATTGTGGAGCACACGGCATGGAAAGGAACATCGGAGACCAGCTCAATAAAGCTTTTGAAGCTTATCGCCAGGTCTCCATTGAAAAGGACAATGCTAAAAAGGAGCTGCAACAAATGGTAACGACGTGAGGAGGAAAACTCTTTCGAACTTTGTGTGAAACGAGCCAAATGTTACCGATACAGCAACAAATAATAAGTCACAGAGTAGCTTGCTAAGTGTTTTTACTGATTATTATTTATATGTGTATATGGGAATGTGTAGGGCTGACCCGAATGCTTCGAAGCTTTGACCATTGCCATGGTAATCGACCTCCAAATCAGTATTCGGATGCTTCGTTTTTTTTTTAGATAAGTATGTAATAATAATAATATATAAATCCCCAAATAGCCCATGAAATAAAGAATAATCCCACAACATTATTCATTATTCATATTCAACATTAATTAGTTATTCTCAGATGGATACCGCTGTTTAGTTGTGTGTAGTGGTGCGTGTGTGTACAGTAGTGCGGCAGCGGCGCTGTCCTAGGCACTGAAACGGGGAGATGAAGACAGACAGACAGAAGAACATGTCAGCGCTGCAAGCTTTGAATACCTTTGAATATTTCTCACCGAAGCTTCGAAGCCCAAAAAATTGGTATTCGGGACAGCCCTAGAAAAGTGACACACACACACTGACTTAAAGGCACAGACCAGATTACAGATATCGGTGCTAAAAAAATAACAGAAACCTCGTTTTTTTACAGAGTGAATATTATGAGCGATACACGCAAAAGCTTCAAAAGCAGATAGAGGACCAGCAGCAGTTGATTTCAAAACTTGAAGCTAAGTTATCAGCAACGAGGCAACCATCAGGTTAGTGAGACCTGCCAGATGAACTCTCTGTTTTATATGCCTGACAAGATAATTTACTCTTCCATTGCATTGCATTCTGGGAATTGATGTTGGATTGTCATACATGTTACTGAATCCGTTTCATCTAGCATTGCCCTCCTGTTAAAACTGTTCATTTTCACTGTTTTGGATTCTAAGGAGATATGAAATGTGAGCCTTGCAACCATGTCCTTGATGAGGCCAGCGCTTATAAGAAAATACAGTACCCGGTATGTTCTTCCTATGGCTACACTATGTGAAAAACTGCAATATGTTGGCTCCAAAAACTGGTTTGTCTTCATTCTCACGCTTGAAAATACACATACAGCTTCCTCTCATATACAAACACAAGTTGATAGTACTTCTGCTGGAAGCTGTTGCACTTGTGTCAACAATGATTTTAAGAGAACACATTATACCAATGGGATCTTAATATAGCAGTTGCTATGAGGCTCAAAGTATGGCTGATCCATATGTGATTCATACTGTCTGGCAACTTTTGAGCACTGCTTTTGTGACTGTATGGTCTGCAAATATTTTTTTTTTTCTGTGTATCTAACCCTCAGTTTGCAGATAATTACATGATAGTTAAGAGACTTTATTTTCTATGTTCCTTCATTAGCTGTGATCAGACGGGAATATCCATATACCTTCATAGTTTTATAATGCTTCCATTCATTTTTATTTATATTTTTAATACAATATATTTTTTAAATACACATAACAAACAACAATATGATGTCATAACAATATATATATCTATATATATATATATATATAGATATATATATACATATATACATATATATATATATATATATATTATGTATAACAAACATAAAATAAAAAAATAAGAGACAAAAAAAATTAAATAAAATTAATAGGATCCCTTCAGTAATTCAGATAATTAGGTTAACATTACCAATACATTTAGATACTAAAATAAACCTATGCCAGGTAGAGCGTATTTAATATTTTATATGTTATATGTTTGCACATTTCATATTGTGTTGTGCGACATTTTGGTGATTTGTAGGAACTATTTTTTCCAAAATAAATTGGCCTTGCAATGTATATTTTGTTTTAGGGAAACTTAGATTCAGATTAGTTCTTGATTGAATATAAATATTTTACCTAACAGAATAATTTTATTTATTATTTATATCTTTCCAAAGGTTCAAGCAATCAAGGAAACCTAAGATCACGTTGCTGCTGTAATAGTATCCACCCTCTACTTTACTCCACTCAAGGTGTATCCACTTTTACTTCAGCAGATGGTGCTAGAGGATAACATCGCTTCGGCAGCTTGAGCTTTATTGTTCATTATTTAACAGGCCAAGAAACATTTTCCACTAGTAAATGTTAATTTGTGATGTGTAACTCACACTGCAGATGCATTAACAATATGCCCTTGGATAATTGTTGCTAATGATTACTATAAATGTATTGTGTCTTTTCACAGGAGAATATGGGCACTGTTGCTGTTGCTCCTAATATGCCACTCAACAGCAGCGTTGACTAGTATGTGTCTCTAAGACTTTTTTTTTGTTGTTATATATATATATAAATATGAAAATCATGGACATTACAGTTAAAGAGTGGATTTCTTTTCTCACTCTTTATTTATTTGTTTGTCAGCCAGGACATGCTGGATGCATTTGAGGCAATTCAAGGGAAATTCCGGCAGATTCGCTCTCTCACCAGAAGACAAAAAGATCACCTAAAAAGATTCCACGGAGGAAATGATGCATCGAACGGTAATATTAATATTAACCAATCAATACCTGCCATTTTTTTAAAAGGCCCGAACCTAAAGCTGCTTGTGTTCTTAATTCAGTTACTTAAAAGAAAATGTGCCGAATCGAAATAGGTTTGTATATGTCATAACAGCGTATGAGTTAACTTGCTTTTGCTTTGTTCTGTGAGATAATGAGATAGCGACACCTCAACTAGGACTGTACACAAATGCTCCGTTGCCCTTTCGAACCACTGTCGGACACATCTGTTTAAATAATGGTCGATAAATATATTTAATAGTTCCGCTGACAAATGCATGACGTTGGCTCTGGATACTAGCCGTGTAATTATTAATGTTATTAATATAAAGTATGATGCAAATATTTCTCTCTCTATATATATATATATATATATATAAAGAAAGGGCCAGGATTCTATCTTAATGTATGCAACTTCTCTAATCGTTGCCAAGCTCAAATGTCAGAAAAGACAGAAAAACTGTGTTCAAATCTCCTGTTTTTCTGCCATCTGACAGATCAGTGGTTTTCCATGCCCATCCAGTGCACAGACCGTACAGCGGAGGCAGAGAGACCCTGTTCCTCAGCGCTAAGGTCAGCAGTGGATATCCCACTCCCGCCTACGTCTCTGGCGTCCCGCGGCGCCAGCCCCGAGGACAGGGACTTAGTAGACTCTCTCACCAAACTCAGTGTCAAATTCCCGCCCTCTGCGGACAGTGAATACGACTTCCTGAACAGTGCTCCAGAGAGACACGTCGGTCTGACCATGCCCACGAAGCGGCCCCTCGGCAGTGTCCCCTCCACGCTGACGGAAGAGGAGCCCGTGGAACTGCCCCTGCCTTTTGTCTACCCTCCATCCCCCTCCCACTCGACATCGTCTTCGCTCTCCCAGGAGAGCGTGCGGGGACCCCAGCAGGTGAGAATCACAGGAGAAGATCTGAGAAAACTAGTAGCAAATTATCAGTCTCTGATTGGTCTTCGCTAATGGCGGAGTGAAACAGTGTGAAGTCCATATAAAAAAAAAAAAAAATCCCCTTGGCTTAACTTGAAACATATTACTGTGTAATGTGTGCTGATTCTTTTTTTACTCGAGCATGGATGCTCTGGTTATATTTGGCATCTTTGCTGGAAAGCGTGAGCCAGATGGAAGCACATTACAGTGTCTGAATCTGATGAAACAAGTACGATGGTTAAGTGGGATTTAATTTGCTGATGTGTATAAATGCCTAATAAAGAAATTGTGAATGACACGCAGTAAGATCTTAAAAGTTGGTTTGAGAGTTTTTCACAATACGATTCTTTCCCTGGATTACATCGACCGCGGGCATTTATAATAGGCAAGGCTGGTTTGATGGCGTGGTCGAACACATAAATAGTAAGATAATTAAACACTTGAGAATAGCCTTTTGCCTTTACTGTTGCGGAGTATTTGCGCAGACTGTTGCGTTGACATGTTCTCGTGTTCCTTAAAGCAACAGATACTTCAACTTGAAGCGGTCCGGCGTGCTTTAATAGAGCGAGTATTGTTAAGAGCATGAATAATATATTGTTTTCTTTGGTTCATCCTTCTCCGCAGCCTCTCTGGAGCCCTGAGCTGTGCGACGCGGTTGACGTGGGGACAGAGCTGGCGTCGCCTCAGAGCAGCAGCCCTGACAAATGTGCTTTCTGCTACGCTGTGGTTCCTCAGGACCGAATGAACAGCCACCTCTACTCGCATTTCTCTCCTAAGAACGAAGCCGACGATTGACAGTGGAGGCAGAGACTGACGGGCCCGAGGCCACAACTACTCCCGAGACTTACTGTATTTCATGGCCTAGTCCTGCCTGCCATGAAGAACATGCGCTGTACTGGATTTGAAATGACACTGCAATAAGACTTGAATCCATTTTATTTAATATTGAAGAATCGAATGGTACACTTTCTCGCCCATTATATTTTTCTAATATCACGCTGAGATTTTACTCTAGTACTAAGTGACGATGATGCATAATATGGCATATATGAGCAAATAAAGCATTTACTCTTTACATTTTTTTTTTATCATTTGAATCGTTTTCAGTATAGGACGTGTATTTAACTTTCTTTCTGCAACATGTTTATACACTCTTATTTCAAAACATAATATGCGTTAATAGTGTAACAGTTTACTTTCAGAAGAAATAAGATTTTCTTTGTAAGTTTGCAATATTTTCCGCTGAAAGAAGACCTTTGCCTCCTTTTTACGTTAGCAACAAGATGTTATATCTCATAGAACAACAATATGTCACGTATTATGAATGCCAACAACATGCATCAAATCACTCAAAAGTTTAACAGTTCACAAGTTGATTAGCACTACTTTCGCTCGCACTATATTTCCATTGGTTCTTCCATGTTGTACTTCGACCTGGCTAATTTGCAACAGCTGTATGTCATTCTTGGTGCAGAGTTGGAAATATTAGCAACTTTGAAATCATTTTAAAAGTTAATATGCCATGTACTCATTAAAAGTGTCTACACAGATGGCAACACATTACATCACATTAGGCACACGCTCATTGTTAAATCAGGTGCCCAATTACCTTGATATTTGTATAGTAATGGTTTTACCCTAGGAAATATTATATTTATAGGCACATTCCTTTTAATTGACAAATGATTACATGATGTTTATACTTTCAAATGTCATTACAGGCTAATATTAATTCATTAATTACGTAATAGTTATGGAAAAATAGGACCGTTTCACAAAATGTTAAAGAGACTGAACAGTGAAATGCAGGTAACTGTAATTTGAGAAAACAGATGATGTTCCAGCCACTGATATATTTTATATAAGTATGTACACGACCCACCATTCGACTTAACCTGAGTCTTCTCTAAAGAGCACGCATCAGCTTTTGACTTCGGCAATATTTATTCACACCTTTGCAAACAATCGCAGCGATTTTCACCGTTCAGCGTGATGATGTTTGAGGAAACGGGGACGCTGTGTGTGTTGGAACACGGCGTTGTGCAGAGAGGACCTTGCAGCCCTTCAGCTATGGGCTGGTAACACTTGTGCTGGGTAGATGAGCTGGTGTGAAACCTTTCTTCTCTCTTTTACAAGTGTTTGGTATTCTAACTATACATCACTTTCTGTAATCAAATACTGCTTAACAGACTGATTTGTTACATCAACCGTAGCTGATATTTTTGCGCTGCACTTCTCACCGTGTTTCATAAATAGCTCAGAAGGGATTCAGTGTAGTAATGCTATCAGCTATTCCAAACTAGTAGTGTGAGTCATTAGACTAAGATAGAAGAGCACCGCTTAAACACAACACATCAGTGTCCACATCATGGACTCTGACGGGAGAATTTATTCAGATTTTCTTTTTTTGGCAAATACATATCCCTAATGATCCTCTCTGGTTAATCTGTGAAGAGTCGAACATTGTGCAGCCTGCATGCTTTTCTCTCTGGGATTATGAACAGCTGCTTGCTCATAATTATGTTGTCATTCATTGTTATTTGGAAGAGGAAACTCGTGCTGACAGCTAGGATTTTGTTGGTGTGTATTTCCGTACACTGTATATTTACACACTTGTGTATCTGTGTGAAGTGTTTTAGAAAAGTCACCCTTTAGCTCTAAAGCATTGTTATTGCCATTATTTCGAGTAGAATATATGATATAATTCTCCTTGGGACATTATTTTGCTACCAGAGGACATTTTTTTGCTACCAGAGGCTTGAAATGGATTCAAGAGCTGTAACAAAAAAATGAAAGAGGACAAAAAAAAGAAAAAAAAAAAGGAGAAGGATATGGATTGAGACGGAGAAGTAGCAGGCTGATTACAAGGTGTCAAAATTGCCAGGAGCAAGAAGGTGAAAGCAATCAGGGGTGAGAAGAGTGCAGCATTCGTGAGGGGCAACTAATTATCCATCTCATTTGTGGAGAGAAGCATTTGAGGCAGCTCTAGCCCACTGAATGGTGACAGATTGGTGCGGAGGAGAGGGGAGGTGTTAGAACAATGGAGCCCAGCTCACCATCATTACTGCATGCTAATCAGCAGTGCTTCTGCACCACCAGTCGGTGCTGCAGAGAGTTCGGGGAGACAGGGAAGTCACCGGCTTCAGGGGACCAGCAGACGAGAGAGGGAGGAAAAACTAACGGCACGGTATAGCTGTTGGCAATTACACGAGCTTATCCTATGCAGAGACTGATCTCTGTGGCCCGCGTTGTCAGCTTGTACTTGCAAGATGAGCTGATGTTACTGGAGTGGATTGAGTGGAACAATAGGTCACCATGGTGTAATACAGAATATACACATGGTAATGTCATTAAAAGTTTAAATCAATAAAATAGAAGTAAATAGTAGTGTACGTTTCGAGATTTTAGACAATGTGATTTAAATGCCTACTATGATATAAACCCAATGACATTTCATAATGTACTGTCTGTCTACAAATGCAAGTTAAATTTAAAGTGATGAAAATGAACAATGACAGAGAGAAGTAACCAGTAAAAACACAATAAAGGGAACATGAACAGGCTAAAAAAAACACTAGGATTTACATTTTTTGTTTTTAAATATATTTTAAAAATACTTCCTTTATGGTCAGAACTGCGGAACTCATTGATAAAAAAAAAAAAATCAACTCAGATTCAGTATTGTTATTTCATGAAATATTATATGCATATAATTTGCATGCATGCAGCACGTCTCTTAGGGTGTCATTTGCTTTGGTGGTTATATTCATATGTGTTCAGAGTGAGTTAAAGACTGTCATGTATGGCTGTAAGCAAGCAGGGCCGCTACATCAGTGTTTACAGATGGATGATGCAGCTGTGTATTTCTGCATTGAAAATCTACACTAATAACTAGTGGTGTAAGAAAAAAATCGAAAATATCGAATATCGCGATATTATGGTTTGTGATACTGTTTCAATTCTCAAAAACACTATTGATTTTTATTTAATAGTTTACATGCAAAGAACTCTATAGTCTCTCAGTGCTCTCAATACTTTATTTCATGGGCAAAGAGATGCGCCCTCTTAGTGTACGTGCCCTCTCAAAGTAGTGCTATGATGCTGGATGTTACAGGGACTGTCATAAATAAACATCCCACTGTTCTGACTGCATAAAAAAGTTAACTTTTTTTTACTCAGATTTTATGCATATGGTGGTGTGTTCTTTATACTATGACATTTTCCTAAAATTAGATTTAAAAAAATCGCAATAAAACGCCGTACAGTATCACAATATATTGAATCGTAACCGCCAGATTCTTGCCAATACACAGCCCTACAAATAGCACGTTTTAATAATCTCAGTCTAAAACATTAGTGTTGTCAAACTGTTATATTAAACGTGCAATCCACTTGTGCACAAAAGAGTAGCCCCAAAAATCAAACATTGGAACCAAACTGCTTGAGGAGCCTTTTGACTTGCATGGACAACAACCTCTATTGTTTTCTGATGCTTGTGATGTAGGTTTGTTTCCATCCATAATGGTGGTAGATGCAGCTGTAAAGCAGGCCTATATTTTGGGGTTTGCAAAATTGTGAAAATGCTTATTTTCAATTTTTAACTCAGACTCTTCAATTATCTACTGGAATTTAATATGGTAAAATCATGTATTTGTCCTTTAATTCTGATTATTTTTTTGTTAATAGAAGCTATTCACCAGTACTTTATACTGTATATAATATATTGTATATACAGTATTTTTTCTCTTCACAATTACCTTCAATATAGACATCACATCTGTGTATGTCTGGTTCTTGATACTAATTGGTATCAAGAATGTTGTGCTTAAAATATAATATTTCAACAATAATATTTTGAATATCTCAACTCTATGAAACAAATAGATCTTTATTGGCCAGTAATTGGATTATAATTGCAGTTGACGATAGACAGATGAGATGCAATTCCATTAAGTCGTTATTTTCATTGTCATTACTAAATATTCAAACAATGGTTTATCAGATCGTGCCGTTGCCAACAAGATGTAACACGAGTGGGGGAAAAAAGGAGATTGTTAAAGGGTTTAATCAAATCGTAAAACAAAACAGAGAGATAGCAAGTGGATTAAGGTCACCTGACTAGAATGCCCTCTTCACATCAGTGTCACTTCAACAATTAACAACTTTGGAGAGAAGCATATTCAACTGTCTGTGCACTGGTCACCGTTGGCATGAGAGACTGCCAACTCTCATGGCGTTGCGAGCCGAGAGTATCACCTCACAGTGTTGTCTTGCCATGCGTTGGGCTCCGCGTGCTCTCTGTGCAGCAGTGGTGGAGCTGACTTTGTGTTCGATTAAATGTGTTGAAGCCATCGCTGCCTGCGCAAAGTCTCCGAACGGCCTCCCCTCTCCATTGTGTTTGTCTCAGTGCTGGTCTGAGAGCCCTGATTTCTGGAGCAGAGATTTGGCAGTCACAGCAAGTGATGACAGAGGCAGTGGTGAGATCGCACCCGGAACCCCAGAGGAGGCTCACATTTCAGGCGGGATGGGAGGCTTGTTCAATACACAGAACACCAAAAGCGCTGATCAGAGGAGTCTGACGATGCCATTGTTCTTAAAAATTAGATTGTTCAGCCGCCACAGCGAGGACTACTTTTATATGTTTACTTGTGGAGGGTGGGAGTGTTGGACATTTGTAAACTTCTGAACTTTTTGAAGACACTTGGCTGCCAATTTGAAATAACTGTACGACTGAAAGTCTGGCTCTCAAGATGTCATCCTCCTGTTATCTTATTGTCACTGTTAAATCAGTGTAGGTTGTTTTTTCTTCTTCTTGACACATGGGGGTGGGATGGAGCATGGCGATGTTTGCGGAATGGTAACTCGCAATTCAAGGGTTAAGGCAGCATGAAAGAATCCATTCTCGGTTTAATGACCTAGCCTCGCTGGGCGAGGACGACAGGGAACATGCTCTTGACTTGTACTGAATTTGCCAATTAACACCTCCAATAACAGGCTGCCTCTGAACATCACCAATGTAGTGAGAGGAGGAGCAAGTCTCATGCACTTTGTTTTTCAGCCTCTGATCCTGTAATGATAAGGTCTGTGATTTCTTCATACACCGAAATGATGTTGCCTTATACACCGCTCGGTACATTTTCTCTCACAGTAGAATTTTGCGCGAATTGTCGCAACGGCTTTTGAAATAAATCCTCCCTTCGTGTGCAGTCACTGACTGGCAGTGATGTTGGAAATATTTTATTTTTCCACGTGCCGCTTGAATCCTTATGTGGTTGTTGGACATTCTATTTTTCGCACATGTCCATATGGCCGTGTGCAGCCTAAATTAGACACATGGCTGGTATCTAAGATACACCGTGCTTGATTGGCTTTGTCCCCTCTTATTGTTATACGCGGAAACACAAAACAACAGCGCTGTCCTCGATAGATATTATCTGGAAAAAGATCTGTCCCCTCAAATAAGGTTCCCCCTGTTCTAGTCACCCCTCTGGTTTCACACATGCTTATCAGACTCCCAAACAACACCTAGTACAGGTGTGAATATCAAAATCCCCAGTGAAAATCACAGTGGGTACTCGTGTGTTGTCCTCGGAGTCCTCTTACATGCAGCTTTGCATCGGGGCTGAGATGCTGCTGGCTAACGGCAACTGCGGAAACACCTTTGGCTAAGTGTAAGGTGGACCTCCTTACACCAAATGTGCTTAATGACTGCAAAAAAAACGCCACCCGGATCTAATTGAAAAAGGCGCTTAAGTGTACAGTAGCTGGTTATTGCCCAGCACAATCACACCATAACACGGTAGTTTCACAATTCATTAGCAGGTACTTTAAGAATATACAATAATTGAAAGATGGCTGCATAATTGATAGCAGTTCACACCATAGGGAAAGTGCAGTGATCCATCTAATGATAGTAATAAAGTGTAGTGGGTTGCGTCGAAGAAGTTAACACTTGAGGTGTGAGCTGTGTACAGTTGACGACAAAGGCCCTGTCTTAACACTCTGTCAACATAACAGATACAAACACTGTGAAGATGTTAGTCAGTCACATCGGTAGGACTGAAGAGACTCACAATGTGCCTCCTTAAGGTTAGCAGATCGTAACTCTCGTATCCTCATGCTGACCACCTTTGTGTCACGAGAAGACGATTATAAACCTTGTAAGCGATGCTCCATACAAATCAATTCATTTATTCAGTGTTAAGAAACCATCTGGCTTGATTAGAGCTGAAAGTCATCCTGGCAGGCCAGTTTCCTGACTGACACCTCATAGAATTAGTGGGAGGACGGCTTCATTTACCGTCTTTGCTCAGCTCGGCGTGCACGGCTCGTCGTCTCGCTGTACTCTAAACTCAGATTTGAACCGAAAAAGCTCCGTTTACCTCAAGTCTTTGTTGCGGTATTAAACAGATTCAGCATATCTGGGTTGTTGTTTATTAGTCTTACATAGTGAGATATAACACTTTTTGTGTTCTCTTTGTGGAAGCTGTGAAAATGGCACGCCATATGTAATACACTTGCTTGCTGTTGGTCTTGCCAATTCCCCCAAGATCAGTCATTCCTGTGCCAACGCTCACACTCTCTCTTTGTCCTTGTGATTCGATTGAGCTTTGTGGATTGGACGGCTTTCTTTTTGATGCCGTGTCTGGTGTTTTTAGTTGTTGATTTGATGTCACCCGCGGCCCAGTTATAAAATAACCATCTGAACCGGAACATACGTGTTCAGATATACCTCAAAGCGCATTTGTTATAATCAGTCAAAGATGGTAAAAGCACTGATGAAACACACACATAGTAAACAGGAAAGCAAAATGGGATACAGGTATAGATAAACCAAAGCATGCTCCTGCAATGTTTTTTTTTTCCTCCTTCTAATTCGGCACAAAACAAATTGGCTGCATATTTTGTTCACACCTTTTGTAACCTGGGGATAGCGAGCGCAATTCTCCCTCGTCATACCTGTGACAACAACCTGCAAAGTGCTCCCAGTGCCCTAATCTGCGAGCTAGAGACCTGCTGCTGCTGCATGTAGATGTTGTTTTCTTCTTCCTTAGCTGCTTGTCCCTGTGGTTTTTTTTACGTTTACACACCCACCCGAATCACACAAGGTAAAAGAGAATATGCGAGTGTCTCGCAAGCTACCAATTTTTTTTTTTTCTCCTGGAAAACATGGTAGCGCTCAGTAGAACAGCATACTGATGGTGTTTGATTTAGAAATGGCAGTCAGACCATGATTTTAGCATCAACAGATGGCCAGTGGACTGGTTTAAATGAGTAACACCACTGCCTGCTTTAGAGTTGGCTCAAGTAGTAGAGTAGTGTACTACTGTCTTATCATATCTCCTTGTGTGAATGATGATGTCACCGTGATAGATGCTACTCAAGTGGGATCAGACCTACTCAGTGATGCCTGTAGAGACCAGCTCTGGGAGATCCCTGTCTGGCTGCATTATTCAACAATACTCCTTACCTCTCCCAGGGAAAAGGGACTGTTGAATATTTGAAAGATAGAATTAGATTTTTTTATTTAAGTGTATAGATGGGAGAGGGGGGAAAAAAAATAGAGATAGTGCCAGTCGGTGCAGCCTGGATGGTCACCAAGGCAACTTGCCGAGTTTTTCCAACCGATCTACGGGACTTCTTGGCCGTCTCACTTGGGGGACGTTTTGGAAAAGTGGGCTTCTTTGAGCGCCTTTTGACTGCGACTACGAGTTGACGGATCATTGATCATTTTAGTCTCATACTTATGGCCACCAATTAGTTTAGAATTTGATCGAACCATCTTGCACAGAGCTTTTCAGTCACCTGGATGTCCTGGATGGATATCTTTTTTATGGCTGTACCAGTTGCTACTCCCATTACAGCATGCAGAACATTTGCTCAAAATCGTAGCTTAACGGCTCTCTTTTCAATATTCAGAGCATTAATATAGCAGCAAACAACTATTAGCTGTGTAAAGATATAGAGGAGTAATGTCTACCTGAGCAGAGGATGAAGTTATTCTCCCTCTGTGTGAGTCGTAGTCCGAGCTTCTCTGTGCGTTGTTGAAATAGCCGGGCCGACCAAGCGCGCCACTGCGTTCATACAGCGGTAACAGCTGACGGCGGGGACTGTCCATTGTTCCAACAGCACTCTCCCTGCAACAAACAGAAGCACATGGCTAATTATTATGCAGAATGACATCATTGTACCTTCCCCTCTTGTTGCCTTGAATGCCTTCGTTGGTGGTCAGTTAGGTTTAGGCATCAGGAGTGACATTAGTTAGGTTTAGGGAAAGAATATCAGGGTAAGCCAACCAGAGGCAGAGTCTGGGCGGGTCATGCCTTCGCCATGGTAGGGAAAAAAATATCGCGACCAATTATTATTAATAATAATAATAATAATAATAATAATAATAATAATAATAATAATAATAATAATAATCACAAACACAAAGACACTTTACACAGCTAAAATGATCATAAACAAGGACATCATCATCTTATTTTCATCATCAAAACCGCTATAGTTACCCTTGGTGTCACTTTAGGTTTAGGCAACAAAACCACTATAGTTAAGTTTAGGAAAGAACTACATGGTTGGACTTAAAACTACTATGTTTTGTACAGTGAAAATGACACTGAACGTTGAGAACACGGGACACGAACGAACAGCTGATTGTAACATGATGCACAGGACATGAACAGCGGTCTCCTGGATGAAAGTATTGTGTCGGACCCATCCACCTCCCCTCCCACCCGCCCGGTGTGTGTCTTTTCACTCTTTAAACCACGTCAACACACAATCCTGGCGCACTTTATCGGAGCGTTTACCGTTGCCGCGAATGGGTTTATACTGTTAGCGCTGCCATCGCTCAGCCGTCGCCATGTTGAGAGCCATTAAGAGGCAATATACAGTATATGCTCTGAATTTCAAATTTAGCACCTTTAAGTGAAACTATAGCGCTGTTAAGGCTTTTCTAAAATAAAAAAAATATATATAAAAGGTTCCGGGCCTCCTCTGGACTCCTGGGCTGTTTTGTTAAATTGAATGTATCAATATTTCAGTTGCAACATAAGAAAGGAAATCTGCTCATTGATAACGTACCAGACATTGTGCCAGACAGTGATAGCCTATTTTCAGAACGGCAGCGTAAAAAACAAACAAAACATGGCTGCAGAACCACTGCTCAGATCCTGACGAGCCAAGCTGAGTATCGATCCATCTGGCTCCGAAGACACTGTCATGTCACCTTTGCATTTAAGTGTTATCTTGTCAGCTTCAAATGATCTAGCTGTCAGATCTGGAAAAAGCCGGGCTGTGTGATGTTGCTTTGTCTCTAATGTCCAGCTGTTGCTACAACAGTCTGCACCAGCGAGACATTTGAATCCAGTGTTTAGGACGTGTTATGTCAAGATTATACGTATTTATAATTTTCGTGTGATAATATGTATTTTTAGAATGCCATATTCCACACTATTATGCATGACGGTTGATTTGAGTCCACAGCTTCAGTCAGTTCTCTCATCTTTCCTCGGTGTCACCCACTCCCTCAGATAATTAAAAAAAGACAACTTACAATAAATGTTATCAGAAGCTCAGTAGAAGCTCAAACTGAGTGCAAATTGCTTCAAAATTGATTCCTTCCTCTACTGCAGATGTAACTGATAGTTAAAGGTTGGGAATCCAGCGTTGTGGTGAAAGGGCACAAAGTCTTCCAACCAAGGTGTGGTAACAGGGTGAAAATTTGAAAGCAAATTCACTAATGTGGCCCACATCACCCCTAATGATAACACACCCACTGCATTGCACTCACACTACTAATTTTCATGTTTTCACTCACATTCGCTGCAAACGTTTTTTAGTTGTTCTATGATTTATCTTCTCTCTTTTTTTTTTTTTTTTTCTTCTTTTCTCATACACGAATCAGTGTCCAATGTCTAATTTAGTCCCAGTGTAGCGGCTTGGTTTCCCGGTCATTTAAAGAGCGGATCACTTCCTAAAGGCTCTTGGAGATGCTGCAGGCCGGAGAGCGCGTCGGGCTGCTATAAGGGCAACAGTAGGACACCAGCCAGTAGTTCACACTTGCTGGAGCATACTGGAGAGGCTGTGGAGATGGATTCTTTCTTGATTTTTAACGGTACCGTCTGTATTTCTCATCTTTTTAATCAGTGTGAAATGGTGGCACTGTGTGATATATTCTTCTCTCTCTATAGCTGCCATTTCTGAAACACGAGGTGTCGTGTAGCACTTGTGCAGCTGTATGGATTGAACATTCATATTGCAAAAAAAAAAGCAAAAAAAGCAAAATGGATCACTACATTTATTACCGTTGGGGAAGTTTGTCAAGAAAAATAAAAACTGTTTTTTCCACGTGTTTGTTTGTGACAGCCTGGATGTGAGCGGCGCGGACATAAATCATGTCACATTTATTTTTCCTCTCAACTTGGAACATGGTTCTCTTCCCTGTAGAATTCAGAGCTGATCATTAACCTTTCCTTTAGTTCCTTCCCTTGCCTGGTCACATTTCCTCTCTATTTGGTTCCTGGCCCCATATGCCACTTTCCTATTTCCTGCCTGCAGACAGCAGGGAGTAGCTCTATTATCACCTTCCTAGAGCTGTCTTTGAATGTGAGAGGCAATTCCATTTCACTCAGCCATGGGGAGGAGGAGGAGGAGGAGGAGGAGGAGGAGGAGGAGGAAGGGGAGGAGGAGGAGGAGGAGGAGGAGGAGGAGGAGGGAAAAAAAACACACCATAGAGCACATAGAAATTGGTTTAAGGTTAACTCTTATAGTTGAATGTTGCTTCTCCGCTCGCATTGCCTAGATTTAAGGATTATACGATGCACCGTCTGTTGCGAAGGTGCAGGTTTTTGCAGAATAAATCAGAGCAAAGGTTAAGTGCGTTAAGCGTATCATGTCTGGTTGTTGTGTGCACACTTTATCGCCAGGTCCATTTAGAAGTCGTCTTTTGAAATATTAACAATCCTAAAGCAGCTATATTACACTGCTGTGAAGCTGTGCTAAACATATCGAAGATGTCTCTAAAGCCTCCACTCTCGAGCGTGCTCTCTCCATTTTGCGACATTTTACTCGAAGCCTGTGTTATTTTTGGGCTTTCCTAAGTCCTTATTCCGGCTTTTACCAGCCTCTAGTTTCTTTGGAATGGTAGGGCTCTTGACAATATTGCTCCTGGATAAATTAAACATGAGTTACGTAGAGTGATAATCTGTGGGCCTCTCTTTTTCACACTGCATTCCCAATGAGCTGTGTGTTGGCCTGGTGTTGTTGCCTGTGATTTTAATGAAGATTATTCTTGTAACACGACAGTCGCCTGTTTGCTCCTATTCTCCCCCAAAATATTTTCTCTTCAGACAGAGAATTTTGTGTTCTTTCGAGGGATCTGTGCAGCATTCGTGTTTTATTTGAAAGGTCTTTCTGTTGCAGGGTTAATCACCCGTTAGTCATGGATATAATTAAAGGTATTCAGGTGCCACATTTTGGATGTTTATTAATCAGATAACAGGTTTTCTGAGTTTTTGTTTTTAGATTCCTACTTATCGATTAAACAATACGCAGGCAGACACAGCTTTGACTGGGTAATTAGTGCTTATTTTCATCCTGTCTAAGCAATAAAGGCAAAGCTTCAGTTACTGGATTGGAGCCGCCTTCTGTTTTCTATTGTTCAGCTTTAGGCCGACGGTGCTCGGGGAAAACCTCAGAGGATCCTCAAAGGAGCAAGTGCACACTTCATGGCATGGCTACTCTGAAAATGGAACTGATGTTTTATAAATAATTTCAAAGTTACAAACATCAGCCCTCACAATCACAGGGATTCAATGATATTCATTTGGCATAAGTCAGTTTCATTTCTGTGTGCTTTTCATCAGAAATGGCTTAAAAAGTGGAGTTAGTCTGAATTTTTCATGCCGTGGGCTTACTGGGGGACAGTGGCCATGTTCTTCACTTGCACACGTCTGACAGTGCATGGCAGCAGAAATAACAAAATGGTCACAAACCCCAACTGCACTCCCCGGGTCACACGGGCTCTTAAAAATTTAAAGAGACTAGCAACGAACCAAACAGTTGATAACGGGTCAGTAGCAGGTGATAAAAGAAGTTTTCGTAGGTGGTATTAGCCCTTCCACTAACTTTGTGATTCCTGACATTATATCCTCACCCATTGTTAAGCCAAAATAACACACATCTAATACTCTCTAAGGGTGTGTAGTACCCAGAGGATTACAATATTTCACAAGTGTTACTTTGCTACACATTTGGTATGAGACAAAATTCACACATTTATAATTATGCATTAATTTTTTACATGCCGTCATCTGTATTAATGCTATTCTATTTTTTTTAAAGGGGGATAGTTCGTGGTGCATTCTCCCATAGAATTATACTATTATTTCCATATAAGAGTGTGTTAATTGCCACACTGTCATTGTCCTGTGATGTATAAACAACTGACATTAATAGGAAGATGGAGGATAAAAATAACTAACAACAACCTCTGCTTCACCCTCTGCCTTATTCAAGAGATAAATAAATATATAAATAAATGTGGCAAAGGAATATTAAATGGCATATTGATGATCTTTCACACAGGACTAATGACCTTGTAACAAACAAAAACAATGTAATTAATTGAATTTGAGCGGTATGTGGTGAGATCACAAAACAATAACTGTGAATAAACGGAGAAAAAATAATTCAAATAATACAGTTTACAAAAATCTTCATTCTGTCATTCATATTTCTGCAAACTGTAATAAAACAATGTGACTTTGTTCACCTAATAAGATTGGAGGATGTTCTCAATGGTTAAATACTGCAGGAATAGAGAGATAAATCGTTGGCTTTTTAATAAGATAGAATCCAGATAAAGAAGCACATGTAAAAATATTTGTTTTTTTGGGGGGGGGTGGGTGGTGAATAATCTCTAGAGTGCAGGCTCAGGTATGGTATCAGCACAGGAGCCATGCCACTTGCATTTCCACTGAACACATCACGATCACCTGTCCTGAGGTTAATTTGCTGTGAGGTTTGCGGTAAAGAATCTCGGTTGGGTCTGGACATCAATAATGAGCAGGTGTAGGAGTGCACTTCTGCGTAGACGCGTGTCTCGGTGTGTCCAGGGAGGACGGCTAATAAGGGTTTAAAAGCCACAACTGTCCACTCCGCCCCTTAGCAGGCCTCCAGCTGTCTTTCCTGTCAGAGGGCACCCTGATTCCCTCTGACAGAGCAGATCACTGATGGCAAGAAACCACAGGGGGGAATAGTTATGTTAACAAAGCACAAAGCGCCGCCACACTTGGTCAGATTAGTCATGCTAGTTAATTAAAGACTTAAGGTAAATACAGGTTATGTCTTTTTTTTTTTTTTTTTTTTTTTACAAAATCAAAGAGCCTTGAAGAAAAGAAGACTTCACTTTGATTTATTGATGGAAATTGCAATGTGACGTCTGGCAAACAACATATAAATAACTTAAAGGCCATCTTAAATGCATTCCCATGAAATTTTTAGTGCCGCTGTAATATAAGCCACTACCTGTCATGAATCCCAAATAACCTTGGCTCTATCCTCTTAGTTCAGCCCAGTGTGCCTCATTCCTTATTACTGGCCTGACAAGGAAATGTTTACCCATCCGACAAGAGACAAGCCATTTCATAGTCGGAAAAAGCAATTTCACCTGACTGGAGTAGCACACTATGTCCCCATATCCTTGCTGGCTATAATTTTGTTGTCATTTTGTGTGCTGTGATCATATCATTGAAGTGACAGTGCTGGGCATTAGGTAAAGTCCCTAAGCCGGTGCTCACTTTCAGGCTTTTTCTCTCCTTGTCATTCACATTGATTAGATTAGACCCAGGTGGCAAGCAGATTCCTTTGGCACAACAATAAAAAAAATGGTGATACAGCAGCTTGAAAAAAAAAAAGCACATTGTTTTATGCTCAACTGAACATTATTTTATGAAAAAAAAAGTGGGTTTTTCTTATAAATGTATATTTTTGGCATTTTCACAGATTATTGAGGGATATTTTTAATGGAGATCTTTTAAATAGGTTTGGGATCTATTTTTATAGTACGCCTGCATTGACAAATTGTACATGTATGCATGTATTAGAATTAAAAGTTCAAACGTATGATGATTTTGGAGTAGAAATACTACTCATAGGGACCCGTGCATTAAGCTCAGCTGGAGGGTTCGAACAAGCCAGGAGGATGGGATCCTAATCTGCACTATGCCATCTCCCCAAGGGACAAGGCTGGCCACGGGCATAACAAATCAGCCCCCCCCCCCTCCTCTTTGGTTATGTCCACTAGCTGGCTGAGCCAATAGAAAGAAAGGACTTAGTCTGATAAATAGGCACCAGAGCACCTGGGGAGACAAACTGAGTCGCTGCACGGGTGATTCAACAATTGGTTTGTTCAGGTGGGGGGTTCGGGGGGTGGGGGGTGGGGAGAGAGAGAGAGAAGCAAGCCCATTTTGCTTATTAAAGATCAGTGATGGAAGTGAACCATAATCCTGTAATGAGGAGAGCAGAGAGTGGCCTCTTTTGCGTGGGCACAGACAAGCCTGTGCTTGCATGTTTCACAGGAATAGATTGCTGGACCCTATAGCCCTATACTGTAATGACCCCTCTTGTTAGCTTCGGAGATTCATGGCAGTTCCTTAGAGATACAAACTCGCGGATGTGCCAGCGAAGTAGGCCTTGATTGGTCTTCTGTCAACCTTGTCTGGTTCGGATTGTACCGTGCAAACTCGCAGGTTAATGACACCGCAGCAGAACTCAACCAAAAGTTAGTCAGGGAAGCGGAGATGATCGTATTTGATCAGTGATGTTTACTGCACTACTTTATATTGAAAGGTGTTTCTAATATTTCGTCTACCCCCATTTACGCACACGAGGTGGACACGTATGCACCTTTTAATATAATGCAATCGAATACATCTCCATTAAAAAAATGACCATAGTGTTGAATCAACGCCTCCCTGACACAGTTCATAAAGGTTGTATTGAGTTATTGTTCAGGTGAACCAGAAATGTATAAATCTGTTACATATTAAAAAGGCCTTACAGCCATATAGAATAAGCAGTTTGTCTTAACATGGTATAATAACCTTGTTAGTAAGTTAAGTAGGAAGGTGTTTATACTGGCAGCAGCCAGTCATGGGACTTTAACCTGTAGCCATTCTAATATTTGATTTCATCATCTGACAACATCATCAACATCATCATCATGACAAAGTTTCATTACACTGCAGTGAGGACTTCAGGTACTTTTGGAAAGGTCTGATGGGAAAAAAAGATTTTTTTGTGGTTTACATGGTCTTCTCTATTTTATTTTTATGTACTTAAAACTTAACTTTAACTAAAAAAAAATTGGGTAGTTATCTCAAAGACCTGGATCCTGCTGAAATGTGATCTTTATTTGAATATCATTTTGTGGAAAAGGCAGATCCCATTATGTATAACCAATCAGACTTAATATGAGTTAATGAACATCTAACTCTTCCAATAACCTCTTAAGATTTTATCAAATGATATCAAAATAATTCTAACATATTTAAGATTTCCCTTCACTTTCTGTGAGAAGTATTTGCCACAGCAGCCCTGTTATCAGTCCACTGGTTCATAACTTTAGGGCATCAAATATTTATCAGCACTGGGACTCATAAACACATCTTCAGTGGGACACCATGATTTCACGCTATACCACAAACATCTTAAGGCATCAGATGCACTGCCTGTCATGGACTGTCATTTGTTGGTGTGTTAATAATATATCTTGGTTTCTTCGGCAGACATACTTTGGCACTCATGGCGCATAAATAGGTAAATAACGCGGATAAATAGGTAAATAACGCAGCTGACTGACAATAGAAAAAATCTTTATTACCGTTATATTTTCATCTTTATTTTTTTTTTTTTGTTGTTTTTTTTCTTGTTCATATACATATTAACAGAAACAGCCGGAGTCCATATATTTTAATCAAATATAGGTCCGTGTCACACTACAAACAAAATGACTTTGCTCACAGCGCTCCTCGGATTGTCCTAATTAAGAGCTGTCTAATTAAATTACAGCCTCGAGTTAACCAATGGCAATACTTGTTTCATTAGCGAAGCGGGGAGAGTGATGGAAAGAAAATCCTCCCTGATTGCAGGATGGTGTCAATTGGCTAATTTGCTGCCTTCGCCACAAGTCATAGCAAGGCGTTTTTCATAGTGTTAGATTAGGGAAAAAGGCGCTTGTGATATAGGTTGAGCTTTAATAGTGGCTTCCTATTGAGCTATGCAGGTCGAGAATTGCATCTCGCCAGCGAGTGATCTCTCCAAGAAATTTATGAATGTGGGCAGTGGCTTTGCGAGCTCCGGCGGATCAGAGCTTTCGTTGCAGGACCATCCTATTATATCCGCGAGTGACAACCTGGAGAGAAGTTCACCCCTGAAAAAAAACTCTAGGGAGATGACGAATCAGTCAGAGGCAGACGATTTTCCCGACTCCAAGGACGCATCAGGGGACGTCCAGAGGGGCAAACTCTCTCCTGGTCTGCACGGAGTCTCTGACATCCGTCACAATTTCGATGGAGCTGCAGGAGAAAGGTGCATCTTTTCTCCATCTCCCCAGCCACAGTCAGTCTCAGCAGCTCCCAGTGCCATGTTCCCTTACCCGACCCAGCATGGACCGGCGCACCCGGCGTTTTCTATCGGAAGTCCGAGCCGCTACATGGCCCATCACCCAGTCATAACTAATGGAGCTTACAACAGCCTTCTGACCAACACTTCTCCTCAAGGCTACCCGACGGCGGGCTACCCTTACGCGCAACAGTATGGACACACGTACCAAGGAGGGGCTTTTTACCAGTTCTCCACGGCGCAAGCAGGACTGGTTCCGGGGAAAGCGCAGGTGTATCTGTGCAACAGGGCCCTGTGGCTCAAGTTTCACAGGCACCAAACGGAGATGATCATCACAAAGCAAGGACGGTAAGTGCGCGCATATAATCTGTTATACACATCACTGTGAAGCTTTTAGTTAAAAAATTGATGCGTAATATCGAATCACTATTTCTCCAAAATAAAAAGGAGAACGGACTCAAAGCAAAAAAAAAGGGGAATCTAATCTGATTTTTGTGCCTTCCTTTATTTTCCACAGACGAATGTTCCCATTTTTAAGCTTCAACATTTCTGGCCTCGACCCAACTGCTCACTACAATATATTTGTGGATGTAATACTTGCTGATCCAAATCACTGGCGATTTCAAGGAGGCAAGTGGGTGCCGTGTGGGAAAGCAGACACAAATGTAATAGGTATACAATAAATCATTTATTCCTACATTTAATGCACAATTAACATTTTTAAATTTGATTTTTGTTTGGATACATTTTTAACCACAGTATGTGGTTTAACGTTCAGATTTTTTAAAAGCCTGGCAAACGAATTTATTTGTTGATAATAAACCATATATATTATGTGTTTTAATTCTCGGTATTTCTACGTATTCATTTTTAGGAAACAGGGTTTATATGCACCCGGACTCACCAAATACCGGAGCGCACTGGATGCGTCAAGAAATATCATTTGGAAAACTAAAGCTCACTAACAACAAAGGTGCCTCCAACAACACGGGGCAGGTAATGCATCATCACACCCAATGCTTCAATTACGAATATTTTTGGGATTATTTATGGAAAAAAACAGTGTGTTTTTTCCCTTCATCTTTCTTTCTTTTTTTATTTCCTAGCCTAATTATTATTATTTTTTATCTGGAGTGGTTTACTGCCTTATTGGTATCATTTACAGCTTAACAACAGCAGTGCATCGTTATTACAATAATCACAAAATAAAGATTAAATCGAGCTAAATCAGTCAAAAGCATTCTGTTTTAATCATCTATCCAAAGTTTTTGACACGCGTCTTTAATTGAATCACCAGATGGTGGTTCTCCAGTCTCTCCACAAGTACCAGCCCAGGCTCCATGTGGTGGAAGTAAACGAGGACGGGACAGAGGACACCAGCCAAACGGGACGAGTCCAGACTTTCACCTTCACAGAAACGCAATTCATCGCCGTCACAGCTTACCAGAATACCGATGTAAGACAACTTCTTATTCAACACAACACTGCAAATATCCCCCCCAAACAAGTCTCAATTTTAACAAATTAGATATTGTTGAAAAAGGATTTTTTTTTTTTTTCAAATAAAGGTTATTTTACTTATTTATTGTGTAACAAATTAGAACGATACGGATTTTATAATAGGAATGAAGAAAATAAATAATACATATTATTTTTTAAATTGACGCTGCAGTCTCATTTTCTAATCGATGCATTATTTTTTTCCCACAGATTACGCAACTGAAAATCGACCACAATCCGTTTGCTAAAGGATTTCGGGACAACTATGACACGTAAGATTTTATTTTATTCTTTTTTTTTAATGATTTTTGGACTTTCATTCGATTGTAATTTTATTAAGTGTGACCTCTTTGTTTTATGCTGTAATATGAATCCATAAAACTCTTAATCAACAACCAGGTTACTTCTTATCAAAAAGCTTAAAAGCACTTCTGTAAATCTGCTGAATATTTCGTGAATAGTTATCTAAATTAGAGGGGGCTTATAAGAAATCAAAAATGAATCGAATAAATAAAAAAGTGTTTTTGTACTTCTGAATTGACAACAGCTGAAGCAAAATAATTTTCCATTTGACAGACAGAAGTGTCATGTAAATATTTGACAAAAATAAACGTTGATATCCAAATATTCGTTCAAATCATTCCGTTGTAGTCTATTGATGGCAACATTCCTCATTCATGTCAATTCGGCTTGTCTTACTCTAAAAATAAATGCATAAAGACAAGCGTTTGTAAAGTTGAAAAATTCAGGTGTGAAATATCTGAACAAAGCGACAACTTTTTGCCAATACTTTGCATGTATTGATGTTTTTTCTTGATATAAAGCAGTAGGCCTATTTGGAAACCCCGCATGCTTAAAGATCAGGTTTGATGCAATGAAATGTTTTGAAATCATGCAATTCTCTCTAGAAAGGGCAGATTTATTTTTCCCTACACGAGAATCTACTAAATAAAGTTGCCTAATCGGTGACATGGATACAGGCGACACGCTACTTTGATTTCTTAGAGATCCAGCTATAGCGCACGGTTTTAGTCACTGAATTGTTTCTCTGTTTTTCTCTCTCTCTCTCTCTCTCTCCCATCTTTTCAGTGTCTACACAGGCTGCGACATCGACCGCCTAACTCCATCGCCGGGTGACTCTCCGCGTTCACAGATCGTGCCGGGTGCGAGATATGCCATGCCTAGCGCTTTCCTGCAGGACCAATTTGTCAGCACTTATGCCAAATCTCGCTTTCACCCTGGCGTGGGGACCGGTCCTGGCACGGAGCGCAGCGTCCCACTCGGCAACAGCTTGCTGTCCCCGCAGCAAACCGACGAGCCCACTGTTGCCACCCCCCCGCAGCGATGGTTTGTCACCCCTGCCAACAACCGACTGGACTTTGCCGCCTCGGCATACGACGCCGCCGATTTCGCCGGTAACGCGGCCACCTTGCTGTCCTACGCAGCGGCCGGAGTGAAGGCTCTTCCCCTGCCGACCGCGGGCTGCTCCAACCGGCCTCTTGGCTATTACGCGGACCCGTCGGGCTGGGGAGGACGCACGCCGCCGCAGTACTGCGGCGTGAGCGGCAAATCCAGCTCGGTCTTTTCCTGCTGGCCCGCCAACTCGATCGGCGGAAGAGCGGGCACCAACTACCTGGCGGAGGAGGGAGACTCCATCATCCCGACGGAGAGGTCTCCGATCGGCGGCTCGGAGGAGACCAAACCCAAAGACATGACCTCGGAGTCGAGCTGGATAGAGACGCCGTCCTCCATCAAGTCCATCGATTCGAGCGATTCTGGTATCTTCGAGCAGGCCAAAAGGAGAAGAATCTCACCTTCTGCCACGCCGGTTTCAGAGACAGTGTCCCCGTTAAAATCGGAGCTGCTGGCACCGAGAGAGTGCGAGAAAAACTGCACGAAGGACATTGGTTATTACAGCTTCTATCCTCACAGTTAAAACAACAAAAAAATTCTATCTATCCATCTATCCATCTATCCATCTATCTATCTATCTATCTATCTATCTATCCATCCATCTATCTATCTATCTATCTATCTATCTATCCATCTATCTATCTATCTATCTATCTATCTATCTATCTATCTATCTATCTACAGGTTAATCGATAAAAATAAAAAAAAATAAAAAAAGATGAAGATGACTGTCACCTCCACAGTTAATGGCCAAAGTGTAAATTCTTCCATGGCTTGGGCGCCTTGTTTCCAGAAAACACTGTAATTGTGAAAATAATGTACATAATACTGAACATTTTGGTGATAGTGATTGAATGTACACAGAATAGATTAAACCATAAGTAGTGTTTTAAATAAAAATCTCTTCTGTTGAGTAGCCTAAACTGGTAGTAAAGAAAGATATCTTGTACATGAAAATGTTCTTGTGTAGCATATGCTGGCATATTAATCCCTGTCGGTGAAAAAAATATGTATTTTGTACTTTATCAAAGCTGTAGGCTACCAAAAGTTTATGATGACGATCACTGCTACATTCATGATATCTGTGGTTAAACGTTGGTAATGTAGACTTAGAGTCTTTTTTTTTCTTTCTTTCAGCTCGTTATTTTTCATAGCCTGTATGCTATGCTGTTGTGAAAATCTCTGTATCTGCTGTAATGTGATTGAAACATAATAAATGATGTTATCATCAGGACAAGTAATTCATGTTATTATTTTTTTTAAATTATTATTACAGTAATATTCAAATTACTTGCATTTAAACATACAAAGAATTTATTTGGCTAATTTTCATGAACGCACCATCTTTCCAGTAATTCAACATCAGGTCACAGTGAAGGGATGATCATTAGAAATGATCCCAATTATGATGCTTAGGTTGTCTCTCATCATATAACTTTTCCTTATTTTGTAAATTGGAGACCCATGCCCTCTTGTGTGTCTACTGATTGGTCCAGAATATGAAGACAGAAATCGCGGATTTAATGAAACTTCCACGTGGAAGAAAAACGGCACAGCCAAAAAAAAAAAGTTCAATTAAAGGGACCACAAAAATAATTGGAGACACTAATAATGTAAAAGGAGCTACACTCTTATATTTCAATGTGTAATTTTTTATATCCACCATAATTCAAAGTGATCCAGGTGTTTATTAAGGAACCTGATATTTTCTTCTGATTCAACAATAAGGATTGTTAATAACATTTGGTTGGAACGACTTAGCTTGCCAATCTAAGAGGGTGAAAACTTCATTTCATAGTTACATTGAAAAAAAAACAAAAAAAAACTGTGAAGTTAACAAGTTTTCTGTTGGCAGCCAAAGGAAATGACACATGAAAAGAAAGTCTTGTGTGAAAATGTGCAAAGGACCAGAACAAGTCAAAGACGGGATAAGGATACACCTCACATGAAAACACATGATTTTATAAAATATGTTTTTTTTTTTTTTTTTAACTATAACTGACTGAAGAGATTGATTGGCTACTTAATTGCTGATTGGATCATTCAACCTTTATTTATTCTCTGCCTTTATCATTAGATTTCTAATGGCATCATTTGAAAAAAAATATTAAACACTGATATCAAATTAATGAAGCTAAGAAATATAATTAAAACTAATGCATAGTAAACCCAATGTGCACTTAATTGGAATTTCGGTGTGAAAGAGATGCTCACAGCTGTCAATAAGACGTGTGACATTTAGCTTGTCTTTAATTGTGTGTGTGTGTGTGTGTGTGTGTGTGTGTGTGTGTTTCTGTGTGTGTGTGTGTGTGTGTGTGTGAATGCTCACTCACATTGACAGGCTTTCCCAGGGATAAACAGTAGATGGCGACAACTGAATGCAGGTCCACAGCTTCTTATTATGTGGTCCTCCAGTTAGTCCAGTCCAGTCCAGGGGCAACTATGAGTCATAAAAAAAAGAGATATTTTTTTTTAAAAATAAACACACTCCTATTTATAACTCAATTAAAGGCTGTACTGCGGTTTGCCTCTGGATTCATCTACACATGGATTGTGACAGCAGATGGCGATGCTACTGTTATTATATCAGCTGAAGGAATCCCTGCTGTTAAAAAGACAACTGCAGAGCCAACCATGGTTTCAGCTGCAACACCACGAGCTCTGATGAACACATCAAACACTCTCCCAAACTATAAAAGTCTCAAAGTCACAATTCAGTTACAACCTAAAAATACCACCTATTCTTATTTAAACTTTTATGTATTTGCACGGGTGGCTGGGACAGGCCTGCAGCCAGATGGACCAGGTTGGACCCGGCTCAAGTTCAGTTACTTTAATACAAATATTTTACACATCATGGAGTCTTTCAGCAATAACTTGATAGATTTTGATTCTCAGAGGTATAGGGCAGCACCGTGGGGGGAGGCCGCTGTGTGGGTTTATTGTCTTGCTCATGGGCATTTCTGCAGGGTGCCAACAACACATCACCATTGTCTTTGCAGGTGGTTAAAGGTGATGATGTCAGGGGACCCGCATCATCTAGAAGGGGGGGGGGGGGCAGAGCAATTTTTAGTTTGCCTCTATACTCCTGTATAAATCATATGCATGTTCTCACCGCTCAACCATAACATCCCAAAAGACACTTCTTATCTGAGAATTTCATTAGTTTCTGCCTGTGCTTTAAGTTACATGTGTCTATCCACATGAAGCAGTATAATCTGCTAAGATTTTCCATTTGAAATGTATTTTAAGTTTACAGGATGCCTCAGAAGACTCAGGAGTCAAACAAGTCAACATTTTATGGGACAGACATCTTCTAACACAAAGTTATTATCTCCAGAGATTTTTTTTTTTTTAAAATAGCATTAAAAAATATACAATTTTCTGAGTGTCTGTCAAGATTATTTTATGTCAATATATTCATTTTTATCTTGCTTTAATTATGAGTGAGAATATTATGTATGTAAAATGTGGGGGGAAACAGAATACAGAGCAAAGAGTTGGAGTGCAGCATTTTCTGCTTAGAATACCCCTCATGAGTAATATACTATACCCACTGAGTCACAGTCTAATAAAAAAAAAAAACATAAAGACATTGTTATATAACTCGCACACCTCACTTGGAACATTTGACTCTTTAGAAAACACGGTGTGTCTCTCCTCACCTCTGCGTCTGAAAACAACAAAGGCTAAAACATTTAAGAGTGACGCGTCCACGTCAGCCGGCGGAGATGCGCATGTTTGTGGTAACGAGGAGGACAGCATGAGAGAGAGAGAGAGGCGCAAATCACCAGCGAGCTGCTGACCGACGATGATATAAACATGTGACCGCTGAGTGGTCGCTCAGTTCCTGCTACACACCTGCCCGGATTATACACAGCGGAGGTCTCTGATATACTGCTGAGAGAGACACAGAGAGAGAGAGAGAGAGAGAGAGGAGGATGGACACCACGGAACAAGGTGCTCAGATAGAGCCGCTACTGCCGACGGTAAAGAAGCCCTCATCTCTTGGGACACATATTTACTCATGTAGATTAATATTTCAGGACGCTTTTTTTTTTTTTTTATCAAGACTGTCAAGCTTAATCTATGTGCTATATAGACTGTCAGATAGGAGTTATTAAAAATGCAACCATTTTCTTCAGGAGGCAGATATATAATATGTTTCCACAGGTGATAAAGTAGCTACCTGTGGAGCTTTGAGCAGGTGTACATAGCTCAACTGCAGAGCTCCACTCACTTACAGAAAGAGGAATGACAGTGTGATATTGCATCACTGATGACATTTTTTTTTTTTTATTCAATCTATTTTTTTTAGTGCAGCCAAAATGTGACATAATTTAATATTGGCATGATGTGGAAGTTACTTTCTGAATTAAAACAGGTGGCTTTATGTCTCATGCATGATGCTCTGTTAACATGTAAAGCTGTGGAGTGATTACAATGTGATGTACTATATACTTTTGTTGCTATATCATTTTATATATATGCCAAATCCCTGTTGGGGCAGATGTCCGATTAATATAGTAAATTCAGGCAGAAGTGACCTCGTGTCATCTTGTGTTGTAATAAAATTGTGAATATAGATTAAGGTTTATGTAAAAGACAGCAAATGTATGTATGGTGGCGTGATGCTGTTCTTACAGGCTGTACAAACGCAGGCAGCCAGGTCACACACAGACACCCTTTACAAACACAAACTGTATTTCTACAAGTATCTCGGGAGGGAATGGTAAATCCTATAAAAAAAGTATCTCGGGGGATGCTCTCAGAGATGCGTGGGCCCATCCCCATTGGTCTTAGCTGATCACTTTGGAGGAGATTTGTTGTTATGATCCATATGCTGTTTACTTAAAAACAGATTTTTTAGCATTTAGCTGAAGGTTTTAGTCTGACTGAGCTTCTTTGCTCTGGAAGTACTTTTAGCGCCATGTGTCTTCGGTTTCAAAAATGTAAGGTCGCAACCTGGCCTTGTAAGTCACTGGACATTAAGGTTCTAAAAATAACATTTCAGATTTAATCTTTGGAGCAACACATGTCTGAATGTGAAAGTGTTTTGAGTTGATTGAACCCTTCTAAAGTATGACTTTATCTTTCAGGTCAATTCGTTCTTTGCCTCATCAGTTGGGCGTACAAGTTTGGTGAGTTACATTCCCTGGATTTTATGGCTTATACCTCCATAGTTTGCATATCACCACTCAGAATGGACATTGTATTGACAGGGTCTCGGAGTATAAATATCTTGGTATCTGGTTGGATCCAAAACTTGCATTCACATTGATATAGTTATGACAAAAAGTTGATATTTTTCTTACAGAAACAGTTAATTTTCTGATGTTCATTAGGAAGCGAATAATTGAGGCCGCGTCATCTTGTCTGTGTTGAATGGTGTTATAAAGACACGCCTGGACTGGAGGAAAACAACCAATCAGAGACGAGCTGGAGCCTGCCGTCTCTGAGCAGCTGTCAATCACTCGCAAACTCCGATCAAACGGTCAAACTAGGCAGCGCTGATCAAATATGAATCAATATTCTGTTACTGTAATGCCTATTTCTCTCCTCAAATGTTTTCAGAAACATCTTGTAGTGTACTGTTTAGCTGTAAAATAGAAAAGAAAGTTTGTGACCCGGCAGCCTTGTTGAGATCAGTTGAAGAAATACCAAGCTAAACAGTACAAGATGTTTCTGAAAACATTTGAGGAGACAAATAGGCATTACAGTAACAGAATTCTGATTCATATTTGATCAGTGCTGCCTAGTTTGACCGTTTGATGAGAGTTGACAGTTGCCTCCGTTGAATGAACAGCCAATAGGAACGCTCTCTCTCTCTGAAATGACCTGTGATTGGCCAAAGTCTCCCGTCCCAGGCTAGATTTTTTAAAGCCTGAAAACAGAGCCAAAAGGAGGTGCAGAAGTCTAGTTTTCTCTCAGAACACTTGAATTACAATATGCTGAAATGTTTATTCATTCAAAGTTGAAATTAAAAACTAGCATATAAAATATACATTTTTGTTGCCCTGAGGAAATTGATTTTTCCAAGTAGAAGACAGACACTGATGGAGCTGCAGAAACACTCCTTGGAGTGACCAAGTTGATTTAATGCAGCATGACAATCTTATGTAAAGCTTTACTTTACATACATATCAAGAGGGAAGAGAGGAGGGATGGTGGGAATCAAGCTCTGTCTCTGATGAGATGTTGCTGGGCAGCAGCGATGATGTCACCACTATAATCTCATGATGAGTGACTGGTGGCTCGGTCAATAGATGCTCAATCACAAATTACAGTTGTGTTGGCACAAGAGAAGAGCATCGGTGCCTATCAGGCACGGTGTGAAGCCGGCGGCAGGAGTTTGAGCTGCAGACTGTGTTGCATGCTGTCTAAACGGGCTGTATAGCAGAGGACACAGAGGGAGAGCTCATGCATTCTGAAAACTTGGAGGTTCCTTGGCTCTACAAATATCAGGTAGGACAAGCAGCTCTTGGATTGAGGAAATATTCAGATTGTTATGTGGTTAACAGAGGGCAAGGTGTGTTTCACAGGACAGACATTTGGGAAATTTTGTAGAGAGGGATCCCTCTCTTCAAGTGTCCAAAATGAGCGTAAAATCCTGGCAAAAATACAGTGGAAAACAGCTTGCTACTGCTGACCACTACTCAGCTCGGAGATGGATGCAGACACTAAGTCTGACAAAATGACAGCTCAATGCTGACAAACACCTTAAATAGCATCTCTGAAAAAAAAAAGGAAATTCAGTACTAATGTGTCCTCTTACAGGATATTGACGTTTATAGCTGAAACATTTAAGGATTACAGTGTTTTTGTGCCACATGAAAGCCTGTGCAGTTAATTATATTGCTGCTACTGATGGTTCCAAAATTGCCACAGCCATCTGTAGGGATCAGATCCAAGTATGTGCCACATCCTGTGGTGTAATTTCAGCTGTGTGGTTTGCCAGCCCTTTAGCATGATTTTGCTGGTGAGTAAATGATTATTAGTCTAAAAAGCATTGATGGGATATAGTTTTGCCGGGGGGGGGGGGGGGGAATTGGACCTCTATACTTGAACTCCTCTTTGGGATTCCTGTTTTACTTTAGAACCTACTTTGTCTTGAGAACCAAGTTTATTGATCTGATCTTGTTCTGATCAGAATGTCTGAATTAGTGGATCAATCTGTCATGGGTATGTGTTAACATCCTTGGATCTCTTTGTCCAATCACCTCCCTTCACTGTAACAGTAATCTAACATCCCAAATGCACTAATGCAACCAAAACACCTCATACACATCTCAGAATTAAAGTGGGGGTAGGCAGAATATTTTGGCATCATTGGGCAAAAATTCCATAATAACCTTTCAGCATATTGTAATTCAAATGTTCTGAGAGATAACTAGACTTCTGCACCTCCTCATGGCTCTGTTTTCAGGCTTTAGAAAATCTAGCCCGTGACGGGAGACCTTGGCCAATCACAGGTCACTTCAGAGAGAGAGCGTTCCTATTGGCTGTGCTTCGGCTGGTGGGCAATGCTTGGTATTTCCTCAACTGATCTCAACATGGCTGCTAAACAATACACTACAAGATGTTTCTGAAAACATTTCAGGCCAGAAATAGGCATTACAGTAACAGAATATTGATTCATATTTGATCAGCGCTGCCTAGTTTGACCGTTTGATCGGAGTTTGTGCGTGATTGACAGCTGCTCAGAGACGGCAGACTCCAGCTCGGTTCTGATTGGTTGTTTTCCTCCGGTCTGTGAAATCTTGCCGATGTTATTAGGTGCACCGGAGGACACAGAGGCACAAGATTTTTTTCAGATTACCTGTCTCATGCACTACTGTCAGGATATAGTGACTGTTTTATAAAAATAACTTTTTTAAATTATATTTTCTCCAATTCTGCCTACTGCAGCTTTAACTCTTGTACCTGAACACTGACAACATTTGTCTCCCAACAGTAACACTTAATACATAACACTTACATAATGTTTTGAAGTATCTTTTATGTATATATTTTTAAAAACCAAGATTCCATTACAAAAAAAAGGTCTCGTCTTCTTTATTGCATGGATTGTGCTACCTAGTATAGCCTATGTCACAGATGTTAATCAGAAATGCTGCAATATGCTTCAATGGGCTTTTTTGTATTCGTAATTGCACAAACTGAAGCTCCAGTTCCAGTAATGTGATACAAAACTATACATATTCACTAGGACAGATATAGAAATACAACAGTGCTAGTCAACCCTGTCTTCTGCATTTGGCCACAGGTTCTCATCCACATCACACCTTCTGTCCTCTATAACAACACACCTGGGAAAGAATCATTAACTTTCCACCTCCATGAGGAAAAACAATTCCTTTGTGGGGTTTTAGGAAGGGAGAGTGAAGGTGGAGGGAAAAGTAACACCATCCTGGGATGGGCTGTAAACCACTCTGTGACTCGAAGACGATTACAAAATGTCCCCTTTCCACACAAATCTTTCATCGAAATCACGCATCAAGGAGTGAAAATAGGCACTCAGTGTTGTATGTCCCAATTAGGAGTGCATGCGCTTTTTTTTCTTTATCTTTAGATGTAGCAGAATTTAGTCAATTGCAGTTCAATTTACAGTAATTTTGTGCTATGTAAGGTTTTGAAAGTAAACTTAACAGTTTTACAATAGTATGTAAACATGTAAAACGGAGTGTAAATACACAGAGATTTGGAGTTTGAGTGAGAAAACAGTTCCTGAAAGATGTGGTCACTGAATGCATTTTGTGTCAAAGCAATGAAAAGGGATCAGTTTAGTCCACATTGACTACTGTTGTGCTGACTGAAGAGTTTTGAAAAAGTGAACTCAGTATCGAAAAATACATGTTGTAAAAATTAATGTAATACTTTTTTTTTTAGAAAGGTAACACTGTGCTCACATACAATGGTCTGTGAGCATGAGCAAATTTAATATGGGCTAATGTGTCTGGTGTTTTAGTAACAAATACTAATCTGAGCAGGGATGTTGATCCATTCCCTCTGTATTTGTAGACAGATTACCAACATCAACCTTGTGGCCCGGGCAGCCCCATGTGGCACTGCAGCTGTGAACAGCAGCGCCCTTCATTATCGTAATGCCTCGATGGTCAACTGGTGGTCAAGATGGCTCGGGGGGGGGGGAAGCTGATCGCAAGCAAGCTTTCAGGATAAAAATACCTACTGTAATACGTGCTTTGAATCTGTTTGTAATTTCCAGGAGACAGGCTTGATTCTGCAGAGCTCTCTGGTTGCATGTTGCGTTCTCGATACCAGCTGTTGCCGCATGGATTTACAGGAAATGACAGTGTCAAATGAGTTTTACTACTTAAATCCAATGGTGCACTAATCAACACCAGCAGTGTTTATTTGTCATGCATGTCACATATTGCTCAGCAAAAAATATAGCAAATCTATTGTTTGATGAATGTTTGCCATAGTAATGATTTTTTTTTTTTTTTATTATTATTTTATGCAAGCATTCATTTTTTATATTATAGGATACAGTCTGTTTTTAATCTGTGTGGCTCTGTAATGGCAGTCAGTCTAATACATTGGTCCCATGTGAAAATCTAGAAAACTACAGGATCCTCATGACAATTGGTAAAGACATTCATTGTGAGGATACGTCCTGGTAGATTTGTTGATCCCCTGACTTGATCAAGCACCACCAATACACCACAGTTTCATGTGCCCAACTCCACCACATAAGCAACTTCCTTTTAGCTCGCTAACATTATCATGCTAATGTTAGTAAAAGGAGTTGAGGGAAGTGGCTGTGTGCTGTTTCTTTAACGGTGGTGGGGCGGTTTAACCAGATGTACACCTGCCAAACCAACCAGTTAGTCCACATTCATTAAGTCTTATCTCTTGTAAAAACCTAAAAATACAGTTTGAAAACACTTCCGCCTCACCTTTTTATCGCTTCGTTTTGAAGTAACGTCGTGGCCTGGGGGCTCGTGGTTGCCCCGTGTGGCTATTTGGTAAGAAACAACACAATCTACTACTGCTGCGTTCAGTGCCGGTGGGTGTTTTTAGCGCTATGTGGCCTCAGGACACAGTAATCAGCCCGCAACGGCTCGGTGCGTCACAACGAGGCGAAACAGACTGCACTATGCACAGCATTAAAGGTAAATACGTGGAAGACAGGTGAGATGTATGCTTCAACTAGGGTTGGCTACGCAAATGTACGTCTGGTTAAGCCCCCCCCCACTTTGCCCCCCCCACTTTGGTACAAGTGCAGCCACAGCAGCTTTCCTGAGCTTTTCTGTGGGACCCTCAAGGAGTCGGTCCTATAATATTTTTTATCTATTACCTATTTTTTTTTTTTTTATTTTTTTTTTAATCTTTTTTAAGCTCAGGTAAACCAACTGCACGCCACCTGCCCATCACCAAACGGCTGTTGGGCAAATATAGCAAAACTGGGGGGGAAAAGTGTAGCATAGCTACATTCAGGTAACAGAAGCAACCTCAGTTTTGATTCAGAAACAGAGTCGGAACTTTGAGTCATGGGTTAATATTAGGGCTGTCAATCGATTAAAATATTTAATCACGATAAATCGCATGCTTGTCCATGAGTAATCGCGATTAATCGCACCTTTTTTTTTATTTGTTCAAAATGTACCTGAAAGTGAGATTTGTCAAGTCGGCAATTTAATATCATTATCAACATGGGAGTGGGCAAATATGCTTGCTTTTTACAAATGTGCTGTATGTATATATTTATTATTGGAAATCAATTAACAACACAAAACAATGACGAATATTGTCCAGAAACCCTCACAGGTACTGCATTTAGCAACGGGAGATTCATCTTGAGGTCAGAGGTCAAGGGACCCCATTGGAAATGGCCATGACAGTTTTTCCTCGCCAAAATTTAGCGCAAGTTTGGAGCGTCATATAACCTCCTTTGCAACAATCTAGTAGGACGTGGTTGGTACCAATGGATTCCTGAAGTTTTCTAGTTTCATATGATACCAGTACTTTCACTAGCTTAATAACTGAGCCCGCCACAACCTCCAAAAGATCGATTGTGTTAATGCGTTAAAGAAATCAGTGGCGTTAAAACAAATTTGTGTTAACGCGTTATTAGTGCGTTAATTTTGACAGCCCTAGTTGATATATATATTTTTATAGTTTAGCGGATGAAATGTTTTTTCATCCAGGTGATTAGAAGAGACTTTGACTTCTGGTTTTGCTACTATAGACCGTTTCAACAGAATTGCGTTACTAGGCAACAGCTTGGGTCCATGTTTACGTCCTGTCAGCTGATGTCATTCACATAAACTGTAACAGGAAATAACACATTTAGAATGTTTACGTTTACAACTGTGTAATCTCTGTCTATACAGACAGAAGAAGTACAGATAGTGGCCAGTGTGTTGGTGTTCAGATTCAGGACTCATCTGTGTAATGTTGAAAAGCTCCAAAATTTGAATGAATCACATAGAGTTTTTATAAAAGAGGTAAAAGCAGGTGTTGAGTTTTTATCCTTGAATGCACTGGTAAATGACAAATAATGATTTGTCATTTTACCTCCCTCTTACCACCTACTCCCCCTCATCTCCTTCCACGAGTATTACATAATCAGACCGACATTCACACCACAGCATGCTGGTTCTCTCAGTGACCTGACTCTCAGTAGTAGATCCATGTGCTCTAGTTTAAGCCATTTACTGCTCTGTCAGTGTCTCTTGTTAAGCTTTCAATATATGTAACTGGTTGTGGTTAACTGCTTATGAACTTTTGTCACATGTGGGTCGGATGTCCAGTACTTCTGAGGGGGTATCAGCCCGGTGATTCTGTAGGACAGGACGGTCCAAACCTCTTCTGCTCAATCAGCAGTCATTCAATCTTCTCTCTTGTAATCTGACAAAAGCTCTTCGCTGAGGATTATGTTCTTTTCTCAATGCTTGATTACTGACACTTTTGTATATGAATTTATGTAAAAAAAAAAACATGGAGTTTGGATAACCTCCATGTGGACCAGTGTTATAACTTGTTCGCCTGTTGCAATGAGAATTAGTAACATAATATCAAAGCTGGAACGCAGCCTGAGTTTTATCTCTCTCTCCAATTAAGAACAGAGAAGTGCAATTTATTGTTGTAACTAAGTGTGGGTGGTAGAGGATAAATCAGTGATTAAAATGAAAAGAAAAAAAGCCAGTTAAGGAGAATACAAACTTACTTTAGCTCACATTTTGTAAATTAAGTCAAGCAGTGATTCACCTTTTGAGCTCCGGTCCCATTAAAATAGTACAGGTCACTGCAGAGGAAGCATCTTAAACAGGAGTTCAATCAAGAGAGACAAGTGAATGAAGGAAAGATAATTGTTTTTTATAACAGATGATATTTGATAATTAAGTTTTGACAGAGAGTCTTAGGAGCTTCGACTATACAGGGTGATTTGTAATCGAGGGGCGTTTGCTCTTAGTATCAGCGAGATAAATCCAGACACTGGCTGTGGTGGTGGTGTCTGATGATACTGCTGAGACTGGTAGGCTGATGAGGCTAATGAAATGATGAAAACTGGGCGTTGATGGGGAGGCGGCGGGGGCGTAACGGCAGCATGAACATACTAGAGGCAGAGAGAAAGTCATTTTCAAAACGAGACAGCAGCAAGATGATAGGCTAACAATGTAGGTGTGACGCTGTGCTATTGGATAGATGTGACCAGCTGAGATTGACAGCCCCAAACAATGACAGCAAGGAAATTGTGAGTGAGCATGTGTGAGAGGAGTGAATGACAGGGTATAGGAGAAATAAACTACAGGCCTAAACATGCAAAGTATAGTTTTCCTGACTGAAGTTACGTTTGAGCTTCATTAGAACTTTTAATTGTAGGTGGGTAATTTATTGTTCCCATTATGAAAAGCTTTTTGTTTGGACTGAGATCATACTCTGTCCTCTTCAAGATGAGAGGTGCAATTAGTTTCCGTGGCAACTGCGCCATTCGGTTGGATAATGTGTTTGTTCACGATGCCCTCCGACTGTGAGGCAACACCAAGTCAACAAACATTCGTGCTATGTTCAGGATAGATAAGAAATGTTGTTTAATGCTCTAGTTCCAGCCAAGATAAGACATTGTATGACTCTTGAATAATGTTTGTAATGTTGAGTGTGTGTTTGTCTGTGTTTTCTCTCCAACAGAGGAATGATGACGAGGCCGTGGTGGATCGAGGCGGAACACGGTCCCAACAGGGAACCAACTTTGGGCAGGAGGATCTCGAAGGTACCTGGAGTGCACCGAATGCATCTGGAAAACAAAAAGCTTCAAGCAGTGAGAGGCTGCTGCAGCTGAGTCCGCCCACTCTGTCCTTAAAACCGGCTGCTTTTCCCCTCAACAGTGTTTTCATAGTTAAAAGACAAGAGCAGTGTGGGAGGCAGAAGCTGTGGGTGAGCTGAGTTTGCATCAGAAATTTCATAATCACTGGAAAACATGGACAATAAAAACAGGAACAGTGTGATTGAGTAAGTTTGGCTAACTGAAGGCCAGCAGCTTTCACCAGCTGGATCTGTAGACACGCATAACAATACACAACATTTCAGTTTGAGCTTTTCAGTGAAATTAAAAGGCTTTCAAGGAAGTATGAAGTTGTTAAAAAAAATGCCTTTATCTTTAAGGAAATCACAAGCCACTACAGTCATTTATCAAATATGGCCATAGTACAGGTAGCCTTTATGTAGAGCATGACACTGTAAGTGTGGGTGGGTACTGTGCATCACATGTATGGCTGTTGTGTGTGAGTGTGTGTGTGCTAATCACATTGCTTCAATAGGTTTGGAAACAACTTGCCTTAGGATATTAGATGACACTCAAGTGAGCAGAACTTAACCGAAAACATATAATTTGATCAGTTAAAGGTTCATTGTTAGGCTGCTCTTTGCAATTTCTTTCCAGAGCTCAATAGCAAAAAAAAAAGCCTCAAATTGTAAGAAAAAGAAAAGTAAAATAAAAATTGGACACCATCTTTGTAGTAAGTTGAGCTATCGAGATGCTGCAAAACACATGAGAATGTTTTGAGATGTGTTAGCAGTTTATTATACTGTGTATGGCATTTCTTTAAAGAATGCAGCTATATTCAACCCAAGTTGAATTTACTTAATAGATACATTTTTAAAACGTTCAATGGGTGTCAATAAGGAATACAGTGTTTTTTAATTGACAATTTTCAGAACAACATGAATGAATAATGGCATGATTTTGGTTTTAAACTTAAAAAAGATAAAGTAATTTTATTTTTGATGAAAGAATACCTTAATTAATGACTTGTTTAATGCATATATGCAGCATTTTGGCATAGCTGTAACAATCACCTTCATGTCATACCGCAGTGAGCTGAGTGGGCTGACTTACGAGTGCAAACACAGACGTTCTCTCTCTCTCTCTCTCTCTCTCTCTTTTTCTCTTTTTCTTTCTCACTCACACTGTCTCATACCTGCACATTGTGCACAAACACAAACATGGACACACACATAGTTATGCAAGACATCGAGAGGGTATGGATGCATGCAATAACAACACAAATTCACACAGCCCGGGCTCTGTGAGTATCTGGGAGTATATATATATATGCACAGTAATTTACTAACAAGAGCAGTAGATACACACATAAGTCCCTCATTATTGGATAATTGCAACATTACATTTTACACATCAAGTTGAACTGTATTCACACTTTCCTTGTCAAAGCCATATGCGTAGCCATATGCACTCACTTCATGCAGTCTGCTTTCACGTATTGCCTACATGAAAAGGATACTATACATAGATACTATACCATTACTATATATACACTACAACCCTGACTGTATCACACTGTAATTTTATGCCATACAAATTGTAAGAATATATCAGATTACTTTCCTGCGTTTCTTTCATCATTAAAATCGTATGCCCCCGCTGACCAAAATAACCATTACGACATTATTTTTCAAAACTGGTTTAGTTTAGAGCTCAGTTGAACACACGATTATTCATGTATTAATTGTTTGTCGGTAAAAGATCACTAATTCAGGCCCAGTTTTTATGTACCAAGTATTAAGTCGATGCATTTACAATATAACATTTATTTGCATGGACCCGAAAGAGATCATGATACATCATTGGGGACGAGATGATTATTTATGATGTAGACTATTAAAGAGGGCTTTTTTCTGATAATGTTTCACTATACAGCCATAACAGTCGGTATTTACTTGCTGCTCAATGAGGCATGGTACATTATACTGTATATAGCAGCAGTGAGCATTATTACATAATTATCTGTTTGAGCAATGCACTTCATCACAGTAAAAACACTCTGGATGTGGCCGATGATAAATAATATAAAGCTTAACGCAGTGACACAAAGAAGCTGTGCTTCATCATGATCGGTGAAATCATAATGATTATCTATGATTACACACACACACACACACACACACACACACACACACACACACACACACACACACACACACACACACACACACACACACACACACACACACACACACACTAACCACTGTGGGATGTGTCCCCCAGGCCACAGGACTCTCTACATCGGGGTCCACGTCCCCCTCGGCAGTACCAGGCACCGCAGCCATCGCAGGCACCATCACCATGGAAACAAACACAGGAAAAGGAGCAGGGACCGGGCCCCCACCTTGGTGGAGGGTAGAGAGTCTCCTCTTTATGGTACTAGGCTACAATCATGGACTTGCATGCATTATGGCATAGAGAAAAATGATTCCTACCTTTGTTCATGGTATCTTACTAACTTAAGATACTTAGGAACCATTTCAGTTTCAATTTCCTGTGTTCCCAGACACTCCCTCCCAGAGAGTGCAGTTCCTGCTGGGCACTGAGGATGATGATGAGGAGCATATTCCTCATGACCTCTTCACAGAGATGGATGAAATCTGTGTGCGGGATGGAGAGGATCCTGAGTGGAGGGAAAGTGCCAGGTACCATTATTAACGTATCTACACACAGTCATGACCTACATGTCATTACTGAAAGCTCTGATTGAATGTACCGGTCCTGCCCATGATCCCACTTATACTGATGAGAAATAGAGCCGTGTGTCTAATGTTTTCTGTTTCCGTCACATTAAGTAATCACAATTCATTGTTGTAATTGCTCGGAGAATTGTTACTTTCTTTATTTGATAATTGTCAATGTTAATGTTAATGCTAAATTTCTGTTAAAATGGTAAATCAGACATATTTTATTTTATAGTGATACCCTGATGAGAGGCAATAAGGAAGGGGAGTAAATGAGTGTTGTTGCTGCAGCTAGAACAGATGGCCAGCCAGTTTGCCGTCTGCTGACCTCTCTCCTGACTGGGACTCAAACTCCTGTTGCAGGTGGCTGAAGTTCGAGGAGGACGTGGAGGACGGAGGAGAGCGATGGAGCAAACCCTACGTAGCCACTCTGTCTCTACACAGCCTGTTTGAGCTGCGGAGCTGCATCATCAACAGCACCGTGCTGCTCGACATGAGGGCCAATACCATTGAAGAGATTGCAGGTAAGCAAGTTGTAGCAAGTGACAACGCTGCTGTTTTTATCAACTCAAGACATCTGAACTCAGAAAATGTTGTCTTGTTGACTATTACATTTTGTAAGGCTCCTTACTAAAATAGCTTGAGTTGTAGCTTTAAGGGGAAAAATGCGTTTTGCCTTACATCTCATCTCTCACGTAATGTTTATTGTTTGATGCACTGTTTGAAATCTAGGGATAGATTGATGCTCTAAATTCAGCTAGAACCCTGAAACATGAGTCCAAATAGCTTGTCTGTGTCTACCTTATGATTGCGATCTGTTTATTTGAATTTTCTTATGCACAAAATAACACTGGGCAATGACATGATACAATACTAATACATAAATATAAATAAAAATAAATAAATTAAGAGTATACACATATATATATATATATATATATATATATATATATATATATATATATATATATTTATATATTAAATTGACTACTTGCAAAAGCCAAAACAAAATAAAAAAACAGGAATTTAAATAAATAAAAAATCAAAATAAAGAGAGACATACAACAACAAAAAATTGTGTTGAATATGGAATGGTTACTAAAAATAAATGTCTATCTATATATATGTAATATGTATTATGTAAGGGATAATGTACAGCCAGCAGGTCATTGTTGTGAAATAAACCCCGACAGGGTGATCTGTTCTTGCATCGCCCTGAAGGGGTTTATTTCACAACAATGACCCACTTCCTGTACATTATCCCACTTATTACACAGCTACTTACTTAAGAAATCACCAATTTGAACTGCGCCCATAGCAACGGTCTGCTATACATAGCAATGGTCTGCTATAAAAAAATAACAGACCGTAGAATGCTGTGTTTGACCAATCAGAATTGAGTATTCAACGAAGCCGTGTAATACATGTAAATAGCTTGTCTGTGTCTACCTTAGACATGGTCTTGGACCACCAGGAGTTGTACTCACCACTGGGAGATGAGATGAGAAAGAGAGTGCGTGAAACACTGCTGAAGCAGCACCATCACCAGAACCAGAAGAAGCTGGCTAATCGCCTGCCGATTGTACGCTCCTTTGCTGACATCAGTCGACGGACATCAGAGCTCCACCTGGACAAGAATGGTGAGAAAACCAATCAGTCTTTGGTTGAACTTTTCACAACTTGTTGACATACTATATGCAAACTGTGAGAGTTCATCCCAAATATTCAGAACTTTGTTTTAAGGGGTCACAAGTCAAAAAGGTTGGGATTCACTGCTGTACTGGATTCTGTATTGAATGTGGTCAGTAAGTGTATATACTTTGTAAATGTGCAATATGTGCATGTGTCTCATATGCATATGGTCTTAACTTGCGTATGTTCCATCTTCTCTTCATTCCTGACTCTATCCACCACCCACCATCTGCCCACCCACCTGCCACAGCCCCCACTGAAGTCAACAGGTGCTGCTTTATACAGTACGCCCTGGCCTTGCCCCTTCACCAGCTTATACTTAAAAAAAAACATATTGTAGAGAGGAATATTCTCATGATTCGTGTTGATACTGGCAACTCAAAATAGATCGTTTTTGTTGGGTTGAAGTGGTTGAATTAAAAAGGAGATTAAAAAAACAATGTGCAAAAGTACATTCTATAAATATGCAAATGTGTTTGCTGTTGATCTTCGCAGCACAAAAACTATTTGGTTGAATTGTGGGCTAAATTTAGTCCAGGACAGGCTTGTAATTGGAAGCATTACCATTGCCAACTACGTTTTATAAAGCTTCAGGTTTGCCAGAAGTCCGCATGACAAAATTAGTAACGCAGAACAAACCATGTTTGTTAAATGATTTTCTAGTTTACTAGATATATTGGTGGCACATCATGAGCAATTTAATTTCTCTAGTGTGGCATTCTCAAGCTTATTTCAAAGCAGCAATCTCTGATAAGCTCCACGCCATGTTTTGTGAGCGTATTAAACACTATAATTAGTGTTAATTTTTGACCCTGCTGTTTAATGAATACAGAAATTAGGCCGGACCTGTCAGGCAGCTTGGCAGTAATCATGTTAATATGAGCCTGGGTTTTTTGAGACAACAGCAGGGAGGAAAATCTTTGTGGGTTTATCCGCAATAGCACCGGTAAAAGTTGTGATCTGTGTGTGTGATGCTCACTGCTGTTTTCCTTTCTAGAAATATTCAGTATTCTTGGTCAGTCTCATAATATTCAGTGAAGTCATCAGTTGCTGAATTGTTGAGACATTTTTTGGGAATTGATTCATAATTGTCCTTTCCGGATTATCCAGGTCAGATGACGGCCTCCCAGTCTCATTTAGCGGGTCCAGACGGGAAAGGGGACGTCAGTAGAGAGAACAGTTCAGTGGACTTCAGCAAGGTATAGTACACACACTGTAATACATACAGTACTGTGTTTCTAAAGTCAGTAAACTCAATTTCATACTAATTTATACTTCTACTTCACATTACAGAGGGAGATATTTGACAGCTATAGTTACTAGTTCATTTGTAAAGTAAGATATTATATGCAACACATTTGCTCCAGCCGGTGGGCGGTGCTTAGTTTTAGCTCGACTGTTTTCAACATGGCTGCCGGGTCACAAACTTTCTCATTTTACAGCTGAACAGTACACTACAAGATGTTTCTGAAAACATTTGAGGCGGGAAATAGGCATTACAGTCACAGAATATCGATTCATATTTGATCAGCGCTGCTTAGTTTGACAGTTCGATCAGAGATTGCGGGTTTCGTGAGCAGTGATTGACAGCTGCATTAGAGACTGCCCGGCTCTGATTGGTTGTTTTCCTTCGGGTGCGTTGAAATCTTGCAAATGTTATTAGGAGCACTAGGAGGACACAGGAACATTATGTTTCTCAGATTATCTGTCTCATGCTCTAATGTCACAATATAGTAACTGTTTTATAAAAATAACATGGAACTTGGAATAACTATGGACTGCAGCTTTAATGCATCAGCAATAATAATACAATATTATAATATAAAATATAATATGATAATGAGTACTTTTAATTCTTTAAGTATAATTTCCATATAGTAATAATACAAATATTTCTCTTAGGTAACATTGTGAATACTGGTATTTTACTTATAAGTATCTTTACATGTATTGATGCTTATGTAAAGGGACTGATTGCACTTTCATCAGAGTGGGTATTGTATTGTGCAGCTGTCAGGATGCTGTGTACATGTAACAGCCCAAATGTAATTCTTACTAAAAGTATGTCATATTTGACGAATATGCGGAGGCCGAGGCTGTTATTTAATTGTGCGTTTCGAACAACGAACAGGAGGGCATTGTTGGTATTTTTAATGGAAAGGTCATCTAGTAAAGGATTAGGATTATAACCATGTTAAGTATTCCAACCACATGACATCCACACACAGCAAAGACAAAGATAAAACCTGTGTTGCTTAATGTATAGACAGTTTAACCTTTTGTCCGGGTCATTGTTGTTATAATAGCTGTGTCGTGTGCTTTGTCCTGTTCACTTAAACATTAATGAAATGTGCTCTGCTTATATGGAGTGTATTTTTAGAGCAGTTGTACCCAATCATCCTTATTGTACCTTATAGTTTTATGAACACGGCTGCAATCAAAACCCCCTCTTTGCAGCAGCTGCATATTATTCTGCATCTTATTATTTACTTGATGCACACATAATTATTAACTGTGTAGTATTAACTGAGACTTTAAAAATCAGCACTGTAACAGTATTTATGTAGGTCATGATGACCCATCAATACATGGTGGATATTCTTTTGGATGGCTCTGAACAGCCGTCCCAGAGCCACATGAACTCTACGAAGGAACAAACAACACTCCAGTCAACACTTGTCAACTCCCACATAATTATCGCTGAAAAATCAACACCTTTTAATATTCCAAAATGTTTCTGTACAATGCAGTTCCACTGCATTAAAGAGTGTAAAGCAGACTTCGCTACTGTAAGAGGATCAGTTTCATAGTCGGGGTCAGCTTTTATGGTCGGGGTCATCCTTATGAATTATTACGCAACACTTCAAACTAACACCCACGTTTCAGTAATCTTTTGTAATTTTCTATTGTGACACATCTGTGACTTATTTCAAGCCTGAACAGCTGGACTATATTTAGACTAGAACCATTTCATTTGGGGCTTCATGTGAGGATGAACGGCAAAACTTATTTATAGCATGTACTTTCAAACATGAATGATCTTTTTTACTTTCTCAAATCATGCTCTCAGTCAAAGCAGCTTAGACGATAATCTAACCAGAAAGGGTGTCAAGGCCTTTCATATGATATTCTAAACATTGTGTGTCCTCTTTCAGATAGACCTTCATTTCATGAAGAAGATCCCGGTAGGGGCCGAGGCGTGTAACGTGTTAGTGGGAGAGCTGGAATTTCTCAACAAGCCGGTGGTGGCATTCGTCCGCCTTTCACCGGCGGTGCTGCTCACTGGGCTCGCTGAAGTCCCCATCGCCACAAGGTTACTGCAGGCTGATTCAACTAAACCAGCTCATTAAGCTACTGTATAAATATCCTTTATTTACCCAGCTGAACCCTGTGTGACATTTAGTAACTGTGTCTAAGTTAGATCTGAGTGAGATTTGATTTGACAATGTGTTTTTTGCCTTTAGGTTTCTGTTTATTCTTTTAGGGCCCTTCGGCAGAGGGCCTCAGTATCATGAGATTGGACGGTCCATTGCTACCCTTATGACAGACGAGGTAAGGGTTCACTAAAGAACACCTTATCACCATGTTTATTTAGTCATTAATGTTTTGAAGAGTGCGGATTGTTTTGAATGTCAACCAGATGTCGTACTCAGATTTTCTGCAGTCACTTTGCATAAATTCACAGTCCAGCAGAACTCAACAAATTCCTGAAGTGATGGAACATTTCTCAGCATGAAACACAGCTCAGAGCTTTTATGACATGCTTTTGGCGATTAGTCAGAGCCTCATGTCCTCCTTTTTTGTCTGGGATTTAGGCTGCCATTTATCATCACCGAGGAGGAAAAGATGGGCTTTGACAAACAGTCCAAACTTTGTTACAATGAGTAGATTTGATGATATATATATGACAACTTGTATCATAGTGAGCAGATTTGTATGGTATGTTCTGCACATGATTATATGGGGTTAAGTGAGTCCAAAGACAAGTGTGAATGTGCCCGTCTGTTCGACTACGGTTAAGTTTGAAAGACATTCCTACATTTACTTCAATGAGTCTATAGTATATGTATGTATCTTGAATTACGCCAAATACAGTGGGAGTGGGGAGGCTTGCACATAAAGTGCAGCATGTGCACTCCAGTCAGGCAAGGTTTGAGTCAGGAGTGCAGCCTTAATTAATCAACCTTCCTTATTTTTCTGCCTCCAGGTTTTCAGTGATGTTGCCTATAAAGCTAAAGACCGCAACGATCTGATCGCTGGGATCGATGAATTCCTCGATCAAGTGACCGTCCTGCCTCCAGGAGAGTGGGACCCGTCTATACGGATAGAACCCCCAAAAAGTGTTCCTTCTCAGGTTAGCAGGGATTTTTTTATCTGGTTGCCTTTTTTTCTTCTCTTTCAGATGACTCTTAAGATTTTGTATTTAGAAAAATAAAATTGCTGTGGATTGTTTGTTAAACAGGAGAAGAGGAAGAAAAGTAACATTTTACCTAACGGATTAGTGGAGGGCGATGATGAAGAGGAGGAAGATGACCACGGGGGTCCAGAACTGGAGCGTACTGGAAGGTGGGGAATCACTAAGGGAAAAAATGAGCAGTGTTTTTGTTTTAAGTAAAATACGATCACCAGAACAGCGTGAAGTCTTTATACAGAGATGAGGAATAGTAAGCTGTGAATATGCAGTGCTGTAGTAGTGCAGCATGCAGCCCACTCAATACGCTCACTACTTTGCTGCAGTGAAACTATTTATGATTGGACTACTCAGCTTGCAGAGCTTCACACAACACTACATTTATTTTGTTATAGTTTGTAACATATAGAGAAGGACTCAGAGGGAGTTGTTGATAAAAATAAAACTCTAATATTTGAGATAATATGTTGCTTTTGGGTTAATTTGACAGCAGTCTTTCCTTATTATATGCTGTCTTAAAATGTATGCAGACTTTTCTAAAATCAAGAACTGAACAATATCACTTTTCTGCTAAATGTACACCGCAACGCTGATCGGCTATTTCTGTGTAAACTTGGTCTGTAGTTGTAATCATAACGTGGTTTCCATAGAAACATCCTGCCTGGAGATGTCTATTTGCAGCTAGACTTTTCTATCATAGGTGCCTTTCACACTCAAGAGTTGAACATCGGGAAGAAGGCAATGCAAGTAAAGGAAAAAGAAGAAAAAAATCTATTCATTTTAGCACATTTTTTTAAGGCTAAAGCTGTCAAAATGAAAATTAATTGAGATTGCTGTTTAAAAAAAGGGTATCTGTTATGCTTATGGAAATGACATTATCACATGTGAATAAATCACACGAGTGACAGATTTCCTTTTTATATTTCCAGGTGGTTTGGTGGTCTCTGGCTAGACATCAAGCGCAAGGCGCCCCACTACCTGTCCGACTACACTGATGCTCTTAGTTTGCAGTGTGTGGCCTCTTTCCTCTTCCTGTACTGTGCCTGCATGTCCCCCGTCATCACCTTTGGAGGACTACTGGGCGAGGCAACAGAAGGACGCATAGTAAATCACACGCCCTTTCCTCTTAATGTTCACAGTGTTCTGCCAAGACGAGCTGTACACTGCTGTGCACTGTACTAGCCTCTCAGTACATTAAACCAGACGACAGTTGTAGTTCAATAAGATTTTTAAGGTATCCATCCACCAATAATCTCTCTGTCCTTTCCCGTTCCCCAGAGTGCAATTGAGTCGCTGTTTGGAGCCTCACTGACTGGAATAGCCTATTCCCTCTTTGCAGGGCAGCCCCTCACTATTCTGGGCAGCACAGGGCCGGTGCTTGTGTTCGAAAAAATATTGTTCAAATTCTGCAAGTATGTTTTCTTTTTTCATGTGACTGTACACATAAATCATCTCATTAAATTCTAATATTCATTTCATTCATACATTGCGTCATTTTGTGATTACTTTGTCTGATGTTTATCGGCTTTCTGCGGACATGAATGAACCATCTCGCAAACATCTGGCCTTCCTATACACCGTTAAATGTTCTGATTTTATGGACAAAAGACCATTCAATTTCATTGTGATAATGACTTCCTTCAATCCACTACATGACAGATAGTAAATAATCAATATATGATGTGGTTTGATCTCAAATCTGTCCTTTTCCCCCTTTAATCTCCACATAGGGAGTACGGCTTGTCCTATCTGTCTCTGAGAACCTGTATCGGTCTGTGGACAGCTTTCTTGTGTATCGTGCTGGTGGCTACAGACGCCAGCTCCCTCGTTTGTTACATCACACGCTTTACAGAGGAAGCCTTCGCCTCACTCATCTGCATCATCTTCATCTACGAGGCCTTGGAGAAACTTATCCACCTGGGGGACCACTATCCCTTCAACAAGAACAACAACCTGGACAAACTCACCATGTACTCGTATGTGGACACTTATTATTCTCACGCAATATGTAGTCAATCAAAGTAATGAAAAAAGTGTAATTACTGAGTACGTTTCTTGGAGGTACTGTAAATCCCTGACAGATGAGGGATTATTCAGTCACCCAGATGTTCATGTGCCTCCACAGATGTTCATGCATTGAGCCTTCTGACCCCAGCAATAGCACCCTGAAGTATTGGGAATTCACCAACGTGACTGCCTCAGAAATCTACTGGGAGGCACTGGAGACTAAGGTACTACCCACGCTGATGTGGTTTAAAATAGTAGAAAAAAAGAAAGAATAAAAAACAAAAGGTTTTATACGCACAGCAGGAATTATTGAGTCACACAAAGAAATACTGTGCATTTAGTTTTTCCACCTTAAAGTGGCATGCCCTCCGAGATGTAGTAGCTGAAAAGAGGAGATTAAGGGCATGCAGGCTGGATTATATTGGATTACTCATTGCAAATCACTATAAAAGCACATTTTTTGGTACTCAGTTAAGTTTTTTGTGGACATGGATGCTCGTAAACCGTATTTGTGGAAACCTAGAGTCTGCTGATTCTCGTGTATTGCCAATCATATGATGAGTATGAATAACTGAGGCCCTCTATCTGTCGTTGCAGGACTGTATTGAAAAGCGCGGGGAGTTTGTGGGCAGCGCCTGCGGCCCTCACGGACCCTACGTCCCCGATGTCCTCTTCTGGTGTGTCCTTCTCTTCTTCTCCACCGTCCTCATGTCCGCCTTCCTCAAGGAGTTCAAGTTCAGCAATTACTTCCCCACAAAGGTATTTTTCACTATTTGAGTGCATTATGATCCAAGCATGAGGACAAATCGACTACAGCTGCATAGTATAGTAGCATAGTGCAGTGGTGCACTCTAGTGGTCAAATATGGATACTGCATAAAAGAAACAAGGACGTTTGGAAAATGAGTTCTGTTTCCTGTAAACCCTGTTGTTTGCATTGACGTCGGGTTCCTCTCCATCAGGTGAGATCCATCATCAGTGACTTTGCTGTTTTCTTCACCATCCTCACCATGGTCTTAGTCGACTATGCCTTAGGGATCCCCTCTCCAAAACTAAAGGTTCCCAGTGTGTTTAAGGTGAGCTAGTGCACAAAAGAAGATTTTATCAACACATTGCTGAGTCATTTTTCAACAAGCCACCAATTATGTCAACAACAATCTTCTTTTTTTTTTAAATCAGCCCACCAGAGATGATCGAGGTTGGTTCATCAACCCGCTGGGGCCCAACCCCTGGTGGACCACGGTCATTTCCTTGTTCCCAGCTCTGCTTTGTACCATCCTCATCTTCATGGACCAGCAGATCACAGCTGTCATCATCAACAGGAAGGAGCACAAACTCAAGGTACTTTCCTGTCCCAGCTTTGAACCCAGTGGTTGCAGACCGCAGTAGTAAGATTGCCTTGCACTGTATAGCATTTTGGAGATTTGAATTCAGCATGTCTTAAAGTGCTTCCAAAGTTGCTCAACTTCAACGTTATTTACTGGTGCTTTCCCCACTGCAGAAAGGCTGCGGGTACCACCTCGACCTGTTCATGGTGGGGCTGATGCTCGGCGTGTGCTCTTTGATGGGCCTGCCCTGGTTCGTAGCGGCCACCGTCCTCTCCATCACCCACGTCAACAGCCTGAAGCTCGAGTCCGAGTGCTCGGCTCCCGGGGAGCAGCCCAAGTTCCTCGGCATCAGAGAGCAACGCTTCACTGGCCTCATGATCTTCACCCTCATGGGCTGCTCTGTCTTCATGACCTCTGTGCTGAAGGTCACTGTCTTTTTTTATTATTTGTGCATTTTCATCCGTGTGCAGTTTTTCTTCCTTGGTTAATTATTGAGTGCACTAGGTCTGCTAAAATAGAGCAGTTACTGACATATATAATCGTGTTACTGACACAACATTTGTATTGTTCCTCAGTTCATTCCTATGCCTGTGTTGTATGGAGTATTCCTTTACATGGGAGCATCTTCTCTCAGAGGCATTCAGGTAAAATGATATGAATTTCACTGTATTTAATGCATCTTTTGCTCATATTATAATGTATCATTACATGAGGAAACACAAGGGTACGACACTTGCCTCATATGACATTTGATATGACAGACTCTGTTGTTTTAGTGGACTAAATATAACTAACTGATGTTGAAAGTTAATAACATCACACAATTTTTTTATCGCGCATATTTTTTTGTTTGTTTCTCAGTCTCAATGCTCACACCAGGTCTGCACTCCCAGAGTTAAAGTGTCATTTTCACACACTTTAGGACCTGTGCAGAATTTCGGCTATTAATATGAAATTTCTTTGAGATTATCTGCATGGCTGAGATTAGACAGACAGTTGGCCAGTGTGGTTAAATTTTAATTTGTAGAACGCTCCTACCGGATAATCTGTGTAGACAGTTAATTCTCACTGAGCCATGATAGGGGATCGCCTCCACATTGTCTGGCTGCCCAGATAAAAAGTGTTAATTGGCCTCTAGTGTGTTTCCAGCATTTACAGAACACCTGGCTGTTAGTTAATTGCCCCGTTTACTTCTTATTTTTCTTCACTTTGAAGCACTTTCTATTATTGGTTTTGAAAACTATATTTATAAGACAGACACTTTTTTGAAAAAAAAAAAAAAGATCTTTGTTGCACAGGCATCCTTCTATGCTTTTCAAGGGGATCCAGTTTGTTGTAGTTACACATCCGGCAGACAGAGAAACTTTTAGCTTGAAAACGATTATCTTAAAGATGCTAAACAGCTGCAGAGCTGGATGATTACTCTGTGCGAGTTTGTCATATTTAGGTGTGCATAGGTTGTTGTAACCCTTCGCAAATGGTGCCTTATGAAGATAGATAAGAAAACTGGCTCTAATCAATATTTTTTATGATAACAATGTATCAGCTGACAATGGGAAAGTGGCCTCTGCAGCTCCCCTCGGCTTTACGGAGCTAAACAATGAAGTGAACAATCAACAATTCTTCATTGTTCAGTACATTGTTTAGCTGTCAGGCCTGCGACTTTCCTTTTTTTACATGCTCAGCACCAAACGTCAGACAGTCGCAGGACGACTATAGTTGGTGATCACAGTGGAGTATTTAGCTGCTAAAGAGCCAGGTGCTTCCCTCAGGAGTTGGTAGAGACCAAAAACAGAGCTAAAAGAGTGTGAATGTTGGACTTAAATTGGGCAGGTGGACTACACATGAATGATAATGTTGCTCTGTGTCTGCTGGATGTGTAAATACCGGTGTTGGCAACTGTTTGCCAACACGTTCACCATATCAACTAAAAAGGTGATTATATAGACGAATGTGTTCCGTGTTCCGTCATCTAGCTCTGCCGCCATTTCCGCAGTGGCAAGTCGTAGTGACTCTGTGACTGTCTGCTAACCTTGTTAACTGGTGACTTTGGGCCGAAAGCGTCCGTGGTTGCTCGTAGAAATGGTTGGCGTAGATATTAAACACAGATGAGTATATTTAAAATTGATTAAAGAAAAATTGAAGGCTTTTACGAGGACACAGCTGCCGTCACTATGAGCAAACACGAAGCATTCGGCTGAAAGTCAGCTAACACGGTTAGCTGACACTTTGTACGTGTTCTGTTTGTGATGGCGACTGATTAATGATGTTTAATTATGGTCATTAGGTTGCCCTCGTTAGAGCAACCTGCTCTAACTAGGGCAGTGTGTATATCACTGTTGTGTTTACAACTCCTTTTCTGCTGCCCCCAAGTGGCCAAAAAATAAGTTGGTGGTGATTTAAGTGTTGTTTTATCATTTAACCTCTCCAGTTCTTTGACCGTCTGACGCTGTTCGGCATGCCGGCTAAGCACCAGCCAGACTTCATCTATCTACGACACGTCCCCCTGAGGAAGGTGCACCTCTTCACCATCATCCAGCTCACCTGTTTGGTTATGCTCTGGGTCATCAAGACCTCCAAGGCTGCCATCGTCTTTCCCATGATGGTGCGTAAACAGTCCAATTTTAGCTTCTGCAAGACCATTACACAGCATGCAGCATACCTTTCACCACACACCTAATCTAAGTGTTAACAGGGCTCGGTGTGAGAGTACAGATGTGTTACTGGGGTCAGTTGGACACCTCCCACCCACACTGTGATTAATGCAGGAGTTATTGGAGGTAAACAAAATAATGTATTTTAATTTTAGTGTGTCAATTCTGCAGGTGTTGGCTCTGGTGTTTATCAGGAAGCTAATGGACTGTTTCTTCACCAAGAGAGAGTTGAGCTGGCTGGATGACCTAATGCCAGAGAGCAAGAAGAAGAAGCTAGATGATGCTGAAGAGGTGCAAACAAATAATTATGTACAGTTTCATCACAACATGCATGCCAATTGCATTTAATTAGATTAATATTTACATGCATTTATTTTATTAAACCTCCAGGAGGAGGAGCAGAGTATACTGGCAGAAGATGAGGGAGTAGTGCAAGTGCCATTAGCAGAGAGCAAGTAGGTATTTTACTTAGCAAAGTTTTGTACGTAACATTTACATGAACAGCTTTTTTTTCTCTAAATGCACGTACAGCACATTTTAATTTGTTGCATAAAGATGAGAGAGTAAATTGTTGTCTCTTTTCACAGAGGAATACCCATCATCAATATCACTGATGAAATGTCAAAAGGATCTTTTGGAAATACTTGGATTGCAAACGGCTAAGACATTTGAGAAAGAAAGAATCAAGACCTCAAAACATTATGGTAAGACTTTCTGCATTGTTGAATATACTCGCTCATAGCTTATAGTTAGATTTGTGTTGACAGAGATGAAATTACATTTAAAAAGTGTCTTAGTACAAATTACAAAAACCTTTTAACTCAAATACCGACAACTTCAACTTCAAAAACTAAAAAAGTAATTAAAATTTACAGTACCTTTAAAGTTCAACAAGAATTGGATCTAATAATAAGCTCAGGTAAACATTTCAATAAGGAAATGGTGCTACAGTAGTATTTGTACTTTATATCTGTGGCTGTTATGGTATGCGATTATGAGAGTCACATCCTTTTTTTTTACTCCAGTACAAGTAAAAACATCACTATGTACATGTTTCAAAAATGTTCTCCATTCATGTGTATTTAATGGACTGAAATGTTCCTGTACATCAACTATTGTTTAAGTTGTTTAGGTTTTTGAATTCTAGATTGAAGGAACAGTTTGGGATTTGGGGAAATATGCTTATTCACTTTCTTGACGAGAGTTAGGCGAGAAGATTGATACCACTCTCATATCTGTACTGTAAATACGAAGCTACGGCCAGCAGCCGGTTAGCTTAGCTTAGCACAGAGACTGGAAACGGGGAAAATAACAGTATATATATAATATATACTATAAAGAAATAACAGACCGACATGATTGACCAATCAGAATCGAGTATTCAACAAAGCCGTGTAATAAAATAATATAACACCCGGGGCCATTCTACATGATGAGTTCTTTTACTTTTGATATTTTACTGTAAGTACATTTTGCTGATAATACTTCTGTACTTTTACTCAAGTATAATTTTAAATGCAAGAAGTACTTCTTCCACCACTGCCGGTAACAAGTCTTCTTTAAAAGACAATATACTATGCTTTGTATATATATATATATATATATATATATATATATATATATATATATATATACTAATTATACATCTGTCTTTTCTTTCTTGATTCTCACAGTTCACTACAACACTCGCAGTGTTTCACACCACTGGTGAGCATGCTGAGAAATGTAAGATGTCAAAGATGGAGGACAGTGTTGTGAGTCTTTGTCACTGTCCCTTCTGTGTGCTCATAAACAAATCTGTATTGTTTGATCAATCCTTCATGTTTAGTCTTGTAAATCTCTGTGTGTTCTATAAGTGAATAACTGTCAGAAATATTCTGCCTCTTCATGTGAAACCTACTATTTTCTCGTGTTGTCAAATTGTACTTTCTAAATCTAGAAACTGTATTGCTACACTGGATGTTACCCACGAACATGTAAAAGGTTTGTCTTGCTAAGAGACTGTTTTCAAGTTTTTGTTTTTGGATCAATTTGTATTTATTTTGTTATATACTTTGTATTTTGAAATATCATTACATTAACATATCCTTGGATTCTTTATCTATTTATATACGGATTCCCTATAATTCTTTAAGGTTCTCTATAGAAATATGATGTGAAATTAAATGTGAAGATCTAATAACTGTTTTAAAAGGTCATTCGCGACCATAACCATATAAACACTTTCTGATAAGCCATACATAAATGTGTACAAATTCCTATAATATGAAACATTTCTTATGTCTGTTTATTGGATGGGACCATTTTGAATCCTGTGTTACGATTGTGACTGATGGGAATAAAGGGCAATATACTCTTAAGAACCAAATGCAATAGCACTTTCTGCCAGAATGTCAATTCTCTATTTATATAAGAAAATATTAAGCTATATTTATTTTGTGGAATAAAATTAATATGTTTGCTACAGAATACCTTGTATTCTAACAGAGACAGTATTTTGCATCCTGGTGTCAGTGTATTGCTTATATTATAAATGTAAATTTGCATAATCTCATAATTTGTTTTAATGTTTGTATAAAGTTTAGTTTTAAAAAGTGTCATCATCATAAAGGCATTTAACCAAATTCTGTTACACATCTGAGGTTTACAATGAAGCTGGTGTTTAAAAAAGAACGATGGATGGGCTTATTTTTCAAAAATAATCAAGAAACACAATTTTATTATGCATATCTTGTCAATGTTATTTTAACTTAATAAATTTCTATGCGCACTCTTTGTCTTGTCTTTGTCACAGATAGACTCAATCAGCACAGCAACAATGGAAAGCTGGGTACAAATAATAATAATATAATATAATAAGGGTACAAAATAAGTAATAAACAATGCATAAATAATGCACGACTCATGGTTTAATACATAAATTAAAGCAGGATATATCATGGATTCCTTCCATTATGAAATTATGAAGTCAATATGAGTGTATGTGATTACTTAACACTAAATAGATCATATAAATATTCACAGTTACTTCATACATTAAAGGTACAGTGTGTAGGATTTGGCACTATCTAGTGGTGTGGTTGCAGATTGCAACCAACTGAGTACCCCTCCTCTCACTCCTCCCTTTCTGCGGTAACATGAGCTGCCGAGTGCAAAACTGGCATTGTAACGTAATTGTGACTGGCCCCAGTGCAAACTTTTTTCTTGGGCCCCAAACACTAGCGCACGCTCGTACTCACATACACACACACACAACAACTCCAGACAATTGCAAAGCAGACAATTGCTATGCCACCATGGAGAGGCTCACCATGCAACTTCCATACTGCAAACCAACCTATGATCAGCACCTCGGTGAGCAGCTGAAGCACCAAATTTATCAACGCTAATTTAACAGCCTGCCCTGGACCCCACAAATCAATGTTATCACAGACACAGATTATAGTACCTGCACATTTTCCAACATATGACAGGCAACAATTATATTGCTATAAATTTAAATCCCTGATCCCACTCCATAATAACAAAAAGAAACCTATACTCACCCATTAGAGGTTCATACGGGCCTTGCACTCAGCAAAGTCATGAACAACACTGCTCAATGCGCGAGAGGGCCCACCTACAAGTGGCAAAAAATTGACTTCCTACATGGGCCTCTGACAGCTTCTGGGCCACTGTGCAGCTGCACCAGTTGCACCGCCGATATTTTCCATTGGTTACCTTCTAGAAACAACCCTAGCAGCATGCGAAAGACTCCGGTGATGCGCAATGAGTGCACGGGTAGAGTGCGAAGGCCACAAATACCAGATCTTTTTTTCTTTTTTTGTCAGAGTATTGGATTTATTGATTGCTGTTGGGATGTCAAGAGAATTTCAACAAATATAACAAAAATGTTTCTAAAATACATTGTCCACCTAGCTTTAATACACCATCAAATTAGCTGGAGTTCAGTAACATAGAAAAGACCATTTGAGACCCATGCTGTTGATCAGCCTCCGTGAAAGCAGAACTTTCTGTGTAACTGGAGTCCAGCTCATTTGATGGCAGATTAATGCATGAAGTAACCACAAAACCTTTCGTTGTATCCCCAAGACTCAAAGATTATTATTTCGGTTTAAATCACATATCAGACAAACTGTCAGATAATTAGGTAGGTGCACATGCTTGATCACACACTGCATTGACGTAATAGCTGCATGGGGGGATGACATGATAGAAACATCCAGTATCATTGCTGCTAGGCATAAATGTCCAACCCTCAGAGATTTGGCCTACAAATAGACTGAAGTGGGCAGAGGTTCCTGCAATCAACAGATGGTTTGATGTGCTATGGCTGACAGCTTAGAGAGGTGTGCACATCCCAAAGCATGTCAAGCTGCTGGCTCATGTGAATTCCTGTTTTGTCTCGGCGCCAGGAGGAACTCAAGAGTGTCGACCCAGTCGTCGTTCCCAACGAGTCTGAGCTGATTGACGTGATTTCATGTTCTTTCATTTAGCATAGCCCTCCTTGGTGTGCTGTCAGAGCATCACTGGGAGATCCAGTGAACAGCTGACAGGTGACACACATCATCCTGTTACCTGGTAGAAATCCCACAGCACATCTCTCCCCGGGGAGTGACGTGTTTATTGATTTTTGTTCTGCCTCCACAAACGGAAGGATTAGGAGAGCACGGCTGGTGCACGCTGTCAGAACTCGGTGTTAATTCTGGATGAAGACATCAGCTTTTATATTCTCCTTTACCAATCAATTGTGTAGAAAATGTTATCTTTGAAACTACTATTATTTAAAGTTTTTCAATGATATCATTGGTGGACATTAACAGGTGGATTCTGTGCCTAAAACATCATCTCCATGTATTCTCTGAGATGTAGATTTATGTTTGTAGATATACATGCACACACTGAGATGGAGATCCTTGCCAAGATTGATCCTTCTCAAACCAATATTTCAAAATGAATTAATTTTCTTAGAGAGGGAACTCATAGATTGTACACATTTCTTTATTGAAAACTAAATATGACTTTTATCTGAATAATAAGAAAAGGTATCTACAGATGTAATTATCGAGGTTGCAGTTCAGATCAATAATGTGACTGTAACATATTCTTACAAATTTTATGTGAAAAGGAAGATGGAAAAATGCCAAAAAATGTGAAAAAAATGTGAATGCTTGATAAAAAAAAAAAAAGTCACACAGCATTTATGATTGAGACACACTTCAAACATACTGTAACTTTTGGCATTTTGACAACGTTTCCTTCCACCACTGAAGGCCGACAGAGCTTCTTATGAGGGGGATTTAATAGCATGACCAAGAAAAAAAGTCTAGTACAGTTTGTGAAACATATAATCACACAGAGCCAGTATGAATTGTTGCATTATTTCGGGAGCCGTTGGCTGAGTTTACTCTCTTCTGCCTCGGCCAGTCTTCAGCCAGAACACAAAGTCCTTGGCTGCCTGGTCCTGCAGGTAGGAGCTCACATCGCTGGTGTAAGTGCCGTCTGCATGGCGTCTAAATAGGCTCCTGTAGAGACACAGTCACAATAACTGTATATGTAATTGTGTTGTCTGATCCAAAAGGCACACAGCTATCTACAGTATTAATGCAATCAAAGCCAGACTTGTGGTTTTCTCAATATATTACAGACTATGACACCAAGTTGAAATGATTCCAGTAAGAAAAGGGCACACTCACCCGTTCCTTTTCGAGTTCTTTAGCCACTGGACAAAGTCTTGTGCTCTTCTCGTCTCCAGATATTTACTGTAGTCGTTGGAAAACGTCCCCTCCGAATGTCTCTTCATGTTTGGGAGCTCAATGGGTTCGGCCAACATGGAGTTTGCAGCCGATAGCCTATTGAAATGATGGAGATAATAAAGCTTAAGTTGACACAGTCTCATCTCAAACACTCCCCTTCCTATCTCTAAATGCCTTCCATTTTTCATGTCCTTGCCTCGCTGACGTCTTATTTCTGTCCTTTCTCTCTCTTGTATGGTCCCCTAGAGGGGTTCCTTCACCACACCTCAACTGTTTATCCTGCTGCATCATTCTCATCCACCAATCACTGCTCATACATTTTAGAATAACTTATGTAAATTTGGATCTCATTGATGCTGTGATTTTTGCTTGTGAAATTGAATGTTCCAAAGAACCAAATACACCACGAGTTTTGCATCAGCAAGCACTACAGGAGACACCACATTATAACTAAAAAATATAAGTATAAAATGGCAATACATGCAAATAACACTAGGAAGGCATTAAAATACATGAAACATAAAAAAAACTCATCTCACATAACAACCCCTAAAATGCAAATCACAATGAACTTTTCTTAGCGGTTTTCTCATTAAGAATTAAAATTGACATAACGATACTGGAGATCCTTTTGCTCTAATTTCAACAGCTGATACTTTGAATGCAACACATGGAGCTGTCAATGGCAAATCAGCCTGCCAGCGCAAGTATTCTTTGCCTGTCTTCCTTTAGAAATGTCTGGCCAACTGGAGCCCTCTCAACCTCTCAACCAAAAAACAAACACAAAATAAAGATAAATTAAACAAAAAGAAAAAAAAAGATTTAAGCTTAAAAAAGTGCCATTCTGCTGCAACACTCATGGTGAGACCTTCCTAATCCTCTCATAAAGGATCTTTGCTAGGGGAGATTTTTTTAGATGAGAGTTGCTCTTACATGGGGTTTCGGTCTGTGTCCTGGACAGGCATCTGCCAGCTGCTTTGGATCATGATGAGGAGCAGGACTCCAGCCAAAGAGTGAGCGCTCTTCATTGTTTGAGCTTCTGAAAGATGAGCAGAGAAAGATATTTCAATACAGCACAATAGAAATACAATGTCATAGTATAGACAGTCTGGATTTGAAAGGAGGAAAGGTACAAAAGTTCTCACCTGTGCTCCTTTCTGTCGAGCGTCTGAGGGAAGGATTGTAAAAGTGCGTTGACTGGTGCCCGTCTTCTCTCTGAAGCTGTTTCATGGATCCCCTCTTGATCTGCTCAGTCTTATATAGTGGAGCTGAGGAGCATTCTCCCAGGTGACTCCCCCCGTCACTGAAACCTCAGCACATCCTCTGTTACTCTCAACCCATTAGTCAGCTTCCGTCTCAGTCCACTGAATGTATTTGACTTTGTTTAAAAGCTGCTATTTTAGGTGTTACAATCAAACATGACCTCCACCCTGACAAATAAATACCGACAAATACTGGCAGCCATACGTGTTCAAATTACTGACCCTCAGTATCATGAAACAAAAACGGAATATTTTTGTTTTATACAGACAACAAAGCTGTATTTTTAAATGAAAATATCCTGTATTCTCGGCACATAACTTGCATGTGAAGGGAGCTTTAAAACTATGAAAATTCTGAGTTACGCTTTTATAAAGTTTATATGACCAAACTAAAACATGTTGGGTGTTTATTGAGAGACCCAATAAATATGCACAACTTAATTCATTTGAATTGTAATCCATGTTCATACAGTAAGGATGTGTGGGGAAAATCATTCAGACTAAAAGAATTTACAAATAATTAAACTGTTGTATTTCAAAACTATTTTTATTCATTAGACTGCAACACACAAATTCTAACACTCACACAACAAATCAGTGCATTGCAATTCATCTATTGTATGACATCATATTCACATAAAACAATGTTTTCAACCATAAATGCATGCAACTGCTTTTAGTTTTGAATGTCAGATATCTTGACAAGGTTCCCTAAATACACATAAAATACAAATGCTCATCTGTGCGAGCAATCGAACATCCATTGCACATGAAAAACAAATGTACAACCTGATAGTTCAGAATATCAGTAAGATAAAAATACTCAAATTAGAAAATAAAAATGTTCACAATAAATGCCGTCACATATTTCACATCTATTTGGGATAAATGAGGCATTTCTTCAGGAAGTGGCTCATGAGGGTGTATGTATGGTGGAAGGCTGATCCTCTCAGAGCGTGGTTCCTGTCAGTGTACCACTGAAATTAACGCCAAAATCAGATTAGTGCGTAGACTCTAAAATTCTGCATGTAACATTATCAAATTATACACATTTTAAATCATATATTAGACTGTGCATAATAACACATGGCAGTTTTTTCCCATTCGAAACGTTCATTAAATCAACACCATCAAGGTCAATATTAGTCCCACTTCCCTGAGCCAATATTTACCATCGCCTCAAAGTCCACTTGCGCGTTCACCAGAGCTTTGGAGATCTGTGCTGACTGCTGGAAATGGACATTGTCTACAGGAAAGACAGTGCTTTCAATACGTGACTGAACATCAAAGCTCAAGGCTAATAGGGTCCATTTGTGCAAGACTTTACTGTGTAACCCTGTACACTGTTGAGCAATAGGGCTACCACATGCTCAGAATATAAAAAGAAGTTTATTTGGATGAAACATACCATCTGCTGTGCCGTGGACCAATAGATAGTCTACTGTTTTGAAGTTCCTTGCTCTGGCCGTCACTGTGGAATTCTGTTAAATATAATAGAAATGTCGCTGGTAACAACGTACTGTATGTCTCAAGTCAGAATTGTGCAGTAAGAGAATATTGCGATAGAGCTGATGTGTCAAATTTACTGCGTAAGCGTCTGAATTGTCTGCGGGGGTGCCCATGTAGCGTTCAGTGTACACTGCATCTGCAAAAGAAAACTCAGTTAATACCACAATTATAGAGAACCCTACGCAAACTATTCAACAGAAGGAAAGAGGTTTTCAGAGAGTCGAAAAGATTTATATAGAGATTTGAATCCTTAAAGGGACTCAATGTAAGAATCAGAAATTGCTTGTTAACAGTGACACTTGTGGCCGTAAAGTCAACGACAGTCAGCGTCCTGTTGATCGAGTGAGCATCAGTCAAAACAGTGAGGTGACTCACACAAGACTAAATGTGACTGACAGCTAAAGCCACAATATCACTGTATATTTCATATGCTTGGCAGTAACGTTAGCTTACCTGTCCAGTAGGAATTTTGCCAGCTTACGGTCTGTTTTGATACTGAAAACCGAATGAAGGTCCCTCCATGAATCGAAGGACTGTTGATCCTAATTTTCGCCCGACGTCGGTCACATTCCTGTTTTGCAAGACGGGCTTCACTAGATATAACTTTGCGTTTTTTATGCTTCCGTGGAGTTTGTGTTGTAGTCTGAGTTGTGGTGGGGGCTGGTCGTTTGTTTGCGTTAGCGGACTCCATTTTTAACTATCGTTAGCTATCCAGAGGGAGCTCTGCGAATTCTGATAAACTGCCTCAAGTTATGTCACCTGAGTCAGTGTTGGTTGGGGCTGAAGTGTGAGGCGGGTTTGGGGGTGTGGAGTTAGAAAGGAGTACCACAGCTCTGTAGCACGCTCCTCATCTCTGCTTGAGGCAAGTAGCTCGAGGCTACGTTATTTTTTTGCACTTGCAAAACACAGCCGAATCTTTAACCGAACTGTCGGTGGTAGGGTTGCATTGTGGGTAACGTAAACACCAGGTTTTGACAAGGAAGAAGAATGCATGAAATAAAAAAAGACTCTGGTGCTGCTGCATCGACTTTGATCCCTTTTTTTTTTTAAAGTGTCTATCGTGAGTCCGACGATGTTACAGAAGTGCAATGCTAAATTGGGGAACGCTTTTAAGTACACTGTGAAAATTACGTCAAATGAGGAATATAGTGCTACCACAATAGACTGTAGAAATATATACTATAGTATGTATATACACCAACCATAATATTCCCACTTGGCCACTGGGGCAACTGCTATTCCACACTTGAAGAGTCCAGTTCCAGCACCCAAGGCCATTGAGGTGACGTAGCCACCATATGACTGAAGGTCAGAATAGATTGATTTAGTGAATGCAAAAAACACTGAATAACAAGAATAGTATATAATAGAATAATATGTATAATATAATATAATATAATATATGAGAAATACAGAGAGCAACAGACAACAGAGTACAACTTACCCAGCCCCATATTGCTATTCTGTCTTTGTCGATAAAACCCATGTCGATGAATTTCCTACAATAAAAATCATTAATTAGCTATAAACAATGGGCACATTGTAAATCCAACTTCAAATTGCATGTGATATAACACGAGGTGATTGAATATTCAGACACACTTTACCTCACAGCTGTTATCTGATCCTCCACTTCGAACGTCCCAAGGCGCCTGTAGATTGCGTGCATTATTTCATCCCCTTGGTAACCGCTTCCCCTTCCGTCAAAGCTGGCGATGATGATCCCGTTTGAACTGGAGAGGTACGTGCCCCAGTTCAGCTTGAAGCGATAGTCCACCTGCTGACTGCAGGGGCCACCATACCTGCACAGGTCAGCAACAGCATCCATCATCAAATGTTAACGACTGCTCACTGGATTATATCGGGATGGAGCGATGAGGAGTGCTGTTTACTTACACATTAATAAGAAGAGGATATTTTTTAGATTTCTTGAAATTTGGTGGTAACATCATTTGATACCAAAGATCTGTTGGGATAAAGATGTTATTAAATGTAAACTTATGCTTTAAATATAAAGGTTTCTATCCATCCAGTATGTGACAAATAAAATTATTGCCTCTGTTCTAAAATGTCCTACAGTAAGATGACTAAATAGCTCAACACTAATCCACCAGTTACAGTCAAATATTTTTTTTATTAACGAGGAAAGTAAAGTTAGTTTTTCTGTGTGGAAAATCCATATCAGACACTATTCAAGAGTATTATCTTATATGTCTTCAAACATACTGGAAAGGATCTTTAAACGTGTACTGTATTGTCTCACCATATCCAGCAACCCTCAGTGTGCCATACTGCATTGTTGGCATTTGGATTTCAGTCAGAATATTTTCCAGTTCCTTGTTCTCTTCAAGAACGGAGAGCTCTGGAAAAAAAGGACAATTGAATTACAATTAAACGGCTTTGTTGAATATGATTCTGATTGGTCAATCACAATGCTCTGCGGTCTATTTATTTCTTTATACAAGACCGCTGCTATGTATAACAGACCGTTGCTATGGACGCAGATTTGATGTCGGACTCTGGAGTACCATTTTTGTGTCAAATTCTTGATTTCTTAAGTAAGTAGCCGTGTAATAAGCAGGATAAAGTGCAGCGAGAGGGTCATTGTTGTGAAATAAACCCCTTCAGGGCGATACTTCAGGGTCTTGCATCACCCTGTTGGGGTTTATTTCACAACAATGACCCGCTCGCTGTACATTATAACTTACTTGTCATACTGGAAATTACTGATGTGCACAAAACTTAATATAAAAGTGAATATCAAAAAATGTTTTAGAACCTTTAAGAGATGTCACCTCTCTGATAAAACCTGACCAGAGTCAGTGTGGAAAGTACAGAGCAGATATCACCACAACACATTATAGTGTTATATAGTGTATAACTGACACTGAGGGTTACATCTGTCATGAGAAGATGTGAGAATTTTTTAGTTACGTTACAAAACCAGAACATAATCTGGTTTACAATTAAAGCTGCAGTTGGTATCTTTGAGCAAAAATGTTATTTTTTATAACACTGTCACTATATTCTGGCAGTATTGCATGAGACAGATAATATGTGGAAAATAAATCATGTTCCTCTGCCTCCCCCTAGTGCTCCTGAATCAATATTCTGGGATAATGCACAGTGAGCGGGTCGTTGTTGTGAAATAAACCCTGACAGGGTGATGCAGGACCCTGAAGCATCGCCCTGAAGGGGTTTATTTCACAACAATGACCCGCTAGCTGCACATTATCCAGCTTATTACACGGCTACTTACTTAAGAAATCAATAATTTGACACAAAAATGGTCCTCCAGAGTGTGAGATCAGAACTGCGTCCATAGCAACGGTCTGTTATAAAGAAATAACAGACCGTACAACCTTGTGATTGACCAATCAGAATTGAATATTAAATGAAGCCGTGTAATAAATAATAATAAAATCCCCATCTGTGCACATTTGTACGGCACACAAAGTGAGATGATAATATGAATTAACTGTAAAATGAATTACAATAAATTATTCAACAATGGGCTTGGGGTAAGTACAGACCTGCACCTGAGCCCCTGTTGTCCATGAGTGTGTAGAGAGGCAACCCAGGTCCTGGTAAAAAAAAAAAAAAATAGAAAATGTACAAATACATCAAGCCTTCTGTTCGACTTTAAAAGTATTAGACACAGATTATTGCTCACAGATGCTCCCCATCACAGATAACCCCGACACATTGACCGCGAACGAGTTTATTGCTTAAGAGGAGGTGTGGACGGGTAACTGACCGTAGCAGTCCATTCGGTAGTAAGAGGCCTCAAAGCTGAAGTAAGCAGAGTTGTACTGACACCTGTCTTCATGCAGGCTGCAGGTGAGACACTGTGGAGCAGAAGGACTGCTTCCGATCACAACCCTGATGAACAAACAGCTCAGTTACGACTATCAGGTCGTGCCAGTTCATCCCAATGTCGTAATACTTAGTGTGCTCTTGTTTATTGTTTATAGCATCCCAATTAGCTTCGGCTAATGATAACAACGATAAGAAGAATTCCTTACTTGTACACATCTCTCTTCACGGGTATCCCTTGGTTCTGATTACTCACAAAATATCTGTAGAAAAGAATTTCACACCAGTCAGATTTACATGTATTCACTTTCTATTATGTAGTTTGGCCAGAAATGTACGACATCGTCACTCACATGGCATCTTTTGTTAATTTGGAGATGTAGATGACTTCCCACTTCCCAGAGGTAATAGGTGCTGCTTTTCCCTTCAAAAAAATATAACACTCAGCACCAAAGACATGATGAGGGCTACAGTACATTTTTGCATGAATGTATTGAAATATACTTACATCTTTCACATAATGAATATGTTTGTAGCCCTGAGTGTCACTCATCACTTTATAGAAACTGAGTTTATCGTCAGCAAAGAAAAGAGGTAAGGGCACGTACTGGGAAAAAAAAGGTGGTATTTTATAGTCGTACACCGAATCAAACAAGGAATTCACATTAACTTTTTTGGAAACTTACATGGCCGACCCATCCCGTCTTGCTTGTTTGCTCGAATTTCTACAGAGAGAAGAGGCATTTAACGCGGTTAATTATTTCCTCACACGACCGTGAAGTCAACACGTTGGTCGTGATCCAGAGAAGCAGTGACAGCTACCTGTTTTTCTCGCCAGCTGCTTCCATCAGAGTCATAGATCTGTACAACCACGTAATTCTGTTTCCTCGTGACCCACTGCACAGCGACGCGTTCGTCGGTGACCCAGGTCACCGAGCACAACATGTGATCGCTGAGCAAAGGCAACACAAAGTGACAAGGTTAAGGCAGACCGTGAGGATGTTGCATTTGCCTCTGTTTTCCATGCAGTTTGATTTAAGTGATGCTATGAAGTGAAGAGGATACGGACCCAGAAGCAACGGAAGCGGGGGCGACCAACTGTGTGCGGCGGGATGGATTTGTGATGTCGACCACAAACAGTTTCACCTTGGTGAGGGGAGATCCAGCCTGCGCCAAATACAACCAAATGTAACATGCTTGATACATAATTATATATCATGGGAGTGTGAGGAAGATCAATTATGGACAATGTGAACTTTTCACATAATGTGTGCTCTTAATAAATATAAAAAATATTGACTATCAGGGTAGAATATCTCACCTTTGGGTATGGAACAGCAACTGTCTCAGGATACTGCTCGGCTCCATACCAAGTGTACTCCACTTTGTGAACGCTTGTATCATTAAACTCTGCGTAAGCCAAATATTTTCCATTTGTTGACCACCATAGTGCCCCGTTTGATGCAAACACCTCCTCTGAAATTGTTGGGAGAAAAAAAACAAATCTGTAACCATCTTCCATATAGAGACAGAGAGGCACACCTGAACCTAAGCAAGTGTTTTTGTTTAATTCACAACATTAAACACGTGTTCACTGCGACCGTAAAGTGACGCCGAGGGATCTGACAAAGCGTCAGTATATGACGAGTTGGGACGAGAACGCGTTGGAATGTGACTTACCCTCATATACCCAGTCAGGGACACCGTTAAGGATCTCATTCTTCTTCCCGTTGTGGGTCACCTGTACAGCTTCAGCAGTGACGTCGGATTTGAAGAAAACGTTGAAGTCCGAGACGTAAGCCTGCAAAAAAAAAATGGAGTTATAGTTTTTGATGATTTCAAATATAGTACAAATCCATACTCAGTTTCATAACTTTCCTTCATCAAATACACTTTCACAGTCTCGCAGGACCTGATATTTATTTAGGAGCCCAACGTTGCCTCACATACCAAGGCAACATATTCCAAAGCCATTGATATTGAAGCAGCTGTAATATTGTTCATTCCAACTGAATGTGAAGACAAGGCTACCTGATAACATTGGTGAACTTACATATCTGTTTCCTTTTGGGGCGAAGGCAAAGTACTGCACAACGGTTGGAAGATTCACAGTCGTAACAAATGTCCTGGAAAGAAATATGAAAATAATTCAGGGTGATACCAAATAAATGAGGTGATGTGTCTGGTATGATTAAATGATCCTGGCAACAATAAAACTTACGAAGTATCCCTGTCATAGATGGAGTAAGAGGCTGTGTACGAATGTCTCCATTTCTGTCGGAGTGCAAACACACAAAACTTGTTTTCAGACTTTTGATATCTGTTTTTTTTTTTTATGATGATCAAAATGAAGGTGACATTTACAGCGAACCTCTTGTAAAGTTGAACTATTGTAAAAACAAACGCGTTCTCATCCCAACTCGTCACATACTGACGCTTTGTCAGATCCCTCGGCGTCACTTTACGGTCGCAGTAAACACGTGCTTAATGTTGTGAATTACAACAAAAACACTTGCTTAGGTTCAGGCAATAAAACCACTATAGTTAGGTTTAGGAAAAAACAACGTGGTTGGGCTTAAAACTACTACGTTTGTACAGTAAAAATGCCACTGAACGTTGTGAATTACTGGACACGAACAAACAGCTGACTGTAACGTGATGCACGGGAAACAAACAGCGGACTCCTGGATGAAAGCCATGTGTTTGTTGGACCCATCCACCTCCCCTCCCGCCCCGACGGTGTGTGTCTTTTCGCTCTTTAAACTACGTCACAGCACTCCCGGCACACTTTCCCTGAGCGTTTATATTGACGCGGCTGGGTTTACACTGTAGTTAATAGAAAGCCTGGTGCGTCTCATACCGACGCTCAAGGGTGCCTTGTGCGTCGGTATCTAACGCCGATGGCCGCGACAAAGGGTCGGTATTTGATGCCCTGGGAATGAGAACAGGCTGGTAAAAACACACATGCAAAGCTAACTGGGGAACGTTCACTGGGAGTTTCTCACCTGTGTGTAATTGCTTTCAAAAGCGATGTATTTATAATCACCTGACAACATGTAATCTGTGGCATCCACTTGAGCCTACAATGAAAAAAAAAATGGAACTATTAGCATAACATCTGAGTTATTATTCAGCATTATCATTGTTTTAATTGTTACAAAACGTTCATATTTGAAAATATAAGTATATTACAAAGGTCGAATTGCTCAAATACAGTGACGTCGCATTAGTTTCAGCATTGTAGAGGAAGATATTCCCATCTGTTGCTTTATGCAGATACTCCTTGTCTGCAGATATGAAAGACAATAAATATGCTTGTGAGAGATTTGTCGGAGAACATGATTTATATATCATCTTACCCAAAAGAACAACCTGTGTAACAGAGGTGGTACCTGATATCCAATACAAATCGTATGATCTCCACCTAATGGTGTCGTTGAAGTAATCGTCGAGGGTGAATGGCCGCTTGGGACCATCAGATTCTGAAATGATGAACATGCTGCATTAGGGCTGGTTGCCTATACACAATAATCCAGTGGTGGAAGAAGTATTCAGATGTTAAGTAAAAGTAGCAATACGTAGGTGTAAAATACAAGCAAAAGTCATTCAAAAATCTTAAGTAAAAGTACACAAGTATTAGCATCAAAATATACTTAAAAATAGTAGAAAGTAGCTATACTCATTATGCATAACAGCCCTTTTCACAATACACTATATCACTGGATTATAATTAGTGATGCATTGATGTGTACAATTCAATTATATACTGCTGGGTATAGCTTAACCTATGATAAGTTAATTCATATTTGTATTAAATCTCACTAGAAACAAAAGTTATCAAATAAATGTAGTAAAAAGGACAATATTTGCCTCCAAAATGTACAGTAGTGGAGTAGAGGTAGCATATATATATAAAATGGAAAAAAAATACTCAAGTAAAGTACAAGTAGGCAGCAAAATTGTACTTCAGTACAGTACATGAGTAGTTTAGTTACATCTCACCACTGTATAAGAGTAAGATGTTGCTGTTGGATCAGAAATGAAAAATGAAAACACTCATCCATCTGTGCGTCACGCGGTGGCGCTATAACATCCAGCAGCATGTTACCACCACACTAATAAGAGCAATTTATAAAATCATATCACCATTGTCTGCTCTTTCACATGTTTGCTACTGAAACGTGACAAACGGATGAATGAGAAATACACACATTAGACGGTAAAAAAAAAAAAAAATTGTAATTAAACCAATAAAGCGCATTAAATAGTTAGTAACAAGCTCATTGATTTGGCAGCTTCCTGCAGTGTTACGCAAGCTGTTCTTGGTTATTTTCACACGGAACTCCAACAGTAGGTAAATAAAAAAAAAAAAGAAGGCACAGCCAGGTCAGGCCTGAGCTTTGACTTACTGCTGTAATAAACTGCTGTGACTGTTATTAACGTGATGACGACAGCCGCCCCCATCACCCCCCACATCACCTTGCTGCAGCCCTGCGAAAGAAAAGGTGACACAAAAGTTGCAAAAAAACAACATCCTCTTCTTGAAAAGCACAAAACGCTGACGCTGCAGGTTTTCTCGTTTTTCCTTATAGTCCATTTATCTCCAAACAGTGAGCTGTCCACAGTAATGTTTTATGTGTATTTGACATTTTTCTCGCTACTTAAGCTGATAAATCCATTACTGACCATGATGCAGAAGAAGAAGTCGCCGTGAAGCTCTCAGTCTTTTAATAATCCTTGGAGGTCGATGATGATGTGAAGTTTAAAGTGACTTCTTGGACAAGCAGCCTGGTTAACATGTTCTCACAGCAACAACAACAAAAAAAACAACCCGTAACAATGGCTTTAAACTAAATATGGCAACATGAGAAAACTGAGCTCCGTCCTACTTTTAAGTTAAAGCAAAGGCTTCTCACTCACACTTCCCGCTGCATTCCTGAGAGGAGTCCGACACCATACAGGCAGACAGACAGAGATGCCTCCCTGAAGTCTGCAGCAGCCCGCACAACTTTCCAAGAGCGCACAACTTGCTGGTATTTTAGGAAGTGGCTTTTTTCACCGAGGGCGCAAGTCATTCCCTCAAAATGTGAGCAAGCAAAAGTCGGATAGACACATTTTCAGTTGTGAAAAAACACCCATAATAATAGTGTTGGACAAGTAATTGGTGTTTTAAGTTTTTTATTATAATGTGGATTAATTATTTAGAACACAAGTGCAATTAAACAATAAAAGTACAAGCCAGATAGTGGACACACTTTTATTCACTTTTATCACTCGAGGATCCATTGTATTGTCAGTGCATGCCCCAGGCAATCAGATCACTCAGGTGTCTATCTCTATGCGGAAACAATTCTTTAAAAAAATGGTTCTAAAAATAGCACCTGCGACTGGCTCAACAGTTGGATTTAATGGAAAATCACCAGCACCTGTTTATCTGAGTTTGTGTGTGTTGACAGGTGGGCTCTGAGGGGCTATCACAGGCTCAGTGGCTCCAATCTCACGAGACCACAGAGGTTTGAGAGGAAAAATCATTTTTCCCCAGTTAATTTTGTATCAGTGATGCACACAATACTTAAGCTTACATATATTTCATGATTGTTACAAAGCAGTGGTGGACTCGGGCTGTCTGAGGGGCAGGAGCATAACAAATAAAATAAAAAGGGCACCAGCGCACATTTTTCTAGCATGTACTTTAGGGCAGCCCATATGGCACTGCTTCATGTTTTCTCAATTGTAAGGCCACCGTTAGAGGGCACTTTATCACGTTTTCTCTACTGGAGGGGCACCTTAGAGGGCACTTCATCACGTTTTCTCCACTAAAAGGGGACACTAGAGAGCACTTTATCACGTTTTTTCCCCGAGAAGAGCACCCTTAGAGGGCACTTTATCACGTTTTCTCTACTGGAAGTCCACCCTTAGAGGGCTCTTTATCACGTTTTCTCTACTGGAAGGGCGCCCTTAGAGGGCACTTCATCACGTTTTCTCCACTAGAAGGGCACCTTAGAGGGCACTTCATCACGTTTTCTCCACTAGAAGGGCACCTTAGAGGGCACTTCATCACGTTTTCTCCACTAGAAGGTCACCCTAGAGGGCACTTCATCATGTTTTCTCTACTGGAGGGGCACCTCCCCGAGTCCACCAGTGTTACAGAGTCTCTGCAGTAAATTCAACATATAATATCCCATACACAACCAAACAAACATGCAAATTCATATTTTGACAATCTAACATACTTGTGAAGCCTTTTCCCAATAAAATAATAAACATATTGTTCATGCTTTGAAGCACATGCTTAAATCCACCACCACCAGTGACTCCAGTTATCACGATATTGCATTTACCAGTGTGATGGGTACAGCTGCTGTGCAAGCCAAAGACAAGAATACAACAGAAATCAAATGTTTTCGTGATTATTAGTGAGTCTACGTAGCTGTGATTCATTCAGTGTCTTCCTCTTCTGAGCTCTCTGCCATCTGGCTCGCATATTCAGCGTAGTCAAAGGCAGGAAACCTGATGGGGAGATCCTTCCAGTGGGTGCATTTGCTGATCTTCTTTCCGTCGAACGTAACCACAAAGTATTTCACGTGGAGGCTGGGGCAATCGATCCCTCGGAAGAGCATCATGGAACCCCATCTCTGCAATGGAAATCAGCCGTTAAAACATAAAAGTGATGATACGGTAGTGTAGGATTTTGCATTGAGTAAGCAAAGGCTTGTTCAATGACAAAACAAATTAACGCCATTTGTGCGCTCAGCTGAAATACAATTTGGGAGGAAAATGGCCAACAGAGAATAATTTAATTTGGCAGGCCTGGCCTTAAATAAAAAGATATGGAATCATCTGGTTGTACTCATTTCAATTTGGTCTCATTTCCCACTTGTCTCTGATTCTCTTCAAAAAGACAGCTGGTCACCGATACAGAGACTAGTCCCTCTGAGGGTTGCATGGCTGTATCTTCATATTGAATGAACAGACATGAAAGTGAAAAACTAAAACAACTTTCTGAAATACATTTACCTGCCCGCAGCCTTTGCATACTATGTAGTAATTGGTCTCGTATTCCAGAAGTCGCTCTTGAAGAGTCGTGTTTTCTGTCTGAAGGAAAAGATTTCTGTAAAAGAAAAGAAGTCAGTATTTGATTTGATTTTGGACAAATTCGCTATGCATGCAGGGTATAATTCACCATCAGAGCGTAATTACAACTGCGGCATACAGTTTACACACGAAGGAATAATGTAAAAGTCGACTCTTGTAATTATAATTCGTACTTGAACTCCGGTGTAACATTGACTCTGTGCATGTCTGCGATCATCTGGATGTCGTCGCCGGTGCAGACGTGCTTGTTGCAGCCTCGGCAGCTAAACTTCACTTCGCCCTTCTCAAGCTGCATGTCTTTCTGCTTCTTCTTCGTCTTTCTCACCTTCTCCTCCATTATCGCCTGAATCTGAAACTCTAAGATCTGGTGAAAAGAAGAAAAAAAACATCACAGAGAAGGTCTTACGACACTGTGGGTTTCAGATTTAAAAAAAAAAGGTTTGCGGTGAACATACCCGTTTGTCATAGATCGCTTGATCCAAAGCTCTGACTTTGTTAATGGCTTTGTCCATCATTTTAATGAGGTACTCATTGACGCACTCCTTCTCGGCCACCCCGGAGTCCTTCACCTCGACCAGAGTGTAACTGCTGTCCTCAGCTCTTCCTCTGCCTTGGGCCTGCAAAAGTTAATGATGATTTCATATTTTACTGTAATACATCTGTATAATGGTGCCTTTAGTACTGGACATATAAGTGATCATCATTAACAAGATCCACGGTGTCATTCACTGACCTGCACCATGGCAATCTCGTTGGTCACGAGGCCGTATCTGATAACAACATTGCACGCTGGTATGTCCAAACCCTCCTCCGCCACCGTGGTAGCGATCAGCAAGTTGATTTCACCATCTCGAAATTTGGACAACACGTCCCTTTGCTCTGCCTGATTTAACACAAAATTGTATTGAAAAGAAGGTTATGTGTTCATTGGATGTGTGGGAAGTGTGTAGGAAGCTAGAGGCAAATGTTCACTCACAGAGGTCATTGGTTTAACAACACTCTGGTCTCCCCCTCCGATCACATGCGAGGCTTTCACTCCAATGTCGGCAAACTTGGGGTTTTCCTGAATCCACTGACTTAGAGCGATGGCACTGCGACGTGTTTTGGTGAAAATGATCCCTCTGGCCTTGTCCCTGCTGCTGAACTCTTGCAGAATTTTACTCCTCAGTTTCGACAGGCTGTCATTTTCATACTCTGGCTTCTCTGCGAGCATCTGCAGCTCTTCCTTGTTCTCTGCAAGACACAGATTTCAAAGAACTGTGGTAAATTCTTGGTATCATTTTGAAGGTTAAAGAGGACCTGTTATGCTTATTTTCGGGTTCACGCTTGTATTTTGTGTTTCTAATAGAATATGTTTACATGCTCTGATGTTTAAAAACGCTTTACTTTGCTCATACCGGCTGTGTTGCAGCACCTCTTTTCAGCCTCTGGTTATTGGATTTTGTTCCCAGGCTAGCTGTTTCCAGTCTCTATGCTATGCTAAGCTAACCGGCACCTTGCCTTATATTTACAGATATGAGAATGGTGTTGATCTTCTCATCTAACTCTCGGCAAGAAAGCAAATAAGCTCATTTCCCAAAATTTCTAACTATTGAGTTAAAACACTACAGGACATTAACAGTATTGATAACATCACCACAATACCTTTAAACAAATTGAAGACGAATCTCTCAGTATCTGTGATTTGCTCTACGTCTGGGGTTGTTTTTCTCTTCATGTCCTCCTCGTGGTATTTGTTCAGGAAACTGAGGGCATCGCGCATGCGAATGGTGTTGCTGAGATTCAGGCCCTCGTTGTACCGTCGAAGGTGCTCTGCACAAACCCGCACTTTCTGATTTTCATCTGTTGCAGCTAAAATGGAGTGAGACAAGTTTTTTTTATATCCAAGGAGCCAGGTAGATTGTTATCAAAGGGGGGAGCTGAGCAAAGGCTTAATATCCCTGAAGATGAGCATAAAAAAAAATTGTGCTCACCTTTTCGCTCTTTTTGAACAACCCACTGTTCATATGTCTGAGAGCCAAGGTCATAGGTGGGGCTCAGCTCGGCATGGGTATGAATGGCATTCATGATGTTCTTGATTACATCACCAAAGGGATCCTGAAAAGGACGCACACATGTAACTCCGACTTAGAGAGAAACTGTGTCAACAAGCTACCACGAGTGCCGACTCCTGTTCAACAACTGTACCTCTTTTCTGTCTTCAACAGTTAAAGTGTTTTTCCTCGGTTCCCTTTTGTATTTTCCGAGGTCCCCTGTCATCATTTTGTAAGCATCCAAGTTTGCACAAATCTATGAAAGAGACACACATATTTACATTAGTGGAATTAATCAAAATCTCCGCCTTAGTGATGCACACTATTTCTGCTAAATTTCTGCTTGTCAGACACAGAGCTGAAGCCAAAAGGCTGTTTTCAATTTTGGACTTTTGTGGCAGTAGGAAACTTTAGGGCTGCTGTGTGTGTGTGTGTGTGTGTGTGTGTGTGTGTGTGTGTGTGTGTGTGTGTGTGCAGCGGCAGTGTGGAACATTTGAAACAGCTTGGCTGGATGAACAGGATCCTCGATGACTAAGGCAGAGAAACTTGGGCGGGATTTGGATGAACAAAAGATGAAAAAAAGAAACTAAACGAAAGACAATGACGTAGTGAGTGGTGACATGAATATACTACTGTAGGTGTGGGACACAATTAAAGCAACAGCTTAAGGAATAACAGGTTAATAATCTCTTCAGTGATTGTTAAGGCCATAGCCTCTGTTGTTACTATAAGTAGTTTAGGTGTGGACAGGAAGCTGAGAATAGTAGTTACGCGCAGTATGTGGTCCTCGGCTTTTTCCATTTTGGTGGCTCCCCCGACCCCCGGTGAGGCGGTCAGGCCCAGGATCTGAGGGAGGGGCACGGTCTCCTTCTGCACCTTCTTCAGCCTCTTGTTCTTGTGCTTCTGCTTCAGGTAGCGCATCATTATGTGATTGTAGACGCCTCCTTTCTGGGTGTGGTGACACTCATCTATCACGACCAGCGTCAGATCTACACGAAGAGAAGACGTGACAACCAAACACATGCATGAATGTACAGTATGTGACATGCAAAACAGCAACGTGAGGAATGAACGACTGCGAGCGTTTTTAGAGATTCTTTGGTAAGAACGTTTGTTTAGCAGGATTACTGCTTGCTTTGTTAAAACATTTACATTTCTGAATGTCTCACTGTAACATTACCGTCCAGGGGACTACAATTTCCTCAACCATGAAGTGCCATTTATATGTCATTTATTTGTGTTTCTTAAATAAACAGAGGTGATTTTCACTCTTTCTTTAGGAGAAATCCTCCCACACAAACCAGCACTTTTCTAGGAAGCCTGACGCAGCAGTTCAAGCCACACAATGACACACGCCGGCAAACTTCAAAAATAGCTTCAGCTCGTTTCTTATTTTTGTATTTCGCAAAAGTGTGAA